>JANBXA010000372.1:6642500-7242500 GCA_030556225.1 Cricetiscus sungorus
TTTGTGTGTGTGTGTGTGTTTTTTTTTTTTTCCTTCTGGGAAAATGTATCTGCTACTTTCTGTTACTAAGAATTATGTTTATTCTTAATATAGTTTTTCTCTTAGATGGCAGGGGATAGCTAGTCAGAGTAAATTCTGGACAGAAAGGTATATGTGGAAGGAAAGGTGTATGTATTTCATGATATTTTGTTACTTGAGATGGTTTGGTGTTTTGTTTTTGTTTATTTGTTCATTTGTGTGTGTGTGTGTGTGTGTGTGTGTGTGTGTATGTATGTTTTTGTTTGTTTGTTTGTTTGTTTTGTTTGTTTTGCTATGGAGATGCCATGTAATTCATGTATTTGAAACAAGTTAAGGAAAGTGGTAGAACACTTTTCTACACATGACTACCCACTTGTACATGCATGTAGTACAAATATGTACACCAAGAAGGAAAGAAGAAAGGATGAAAGGAAGGAAGGAAGAAAGGAAGAAAGAAAGAAAGAGAGGGAAGAGAGACTTAGAATCTGTAGGCAGATATCATGGCACATGTGTTAAAATTCACAATTTGTGAAGCAAATGCTCCCTTGAGAAGCAGATAAGGGAGGAGAGGAGGTGAAGGGAAAGAGAAAGAAGGCAAGAAGCAAAAGTCATTTCAGATGAATTAACAGCATTCCACAATTCCTTAGGAAACCTTAGGTGTAGGGTAGCTTTGACATGCTTGGAGGCAGAAGCTTGACTGTTAACCTCCAACACAAAGGGGTACATAATAGCAGTTTCCCTAGGACTGAGGTAACTCTAAGGCACGTCTGTTTTTCTGTCCAGAGATGATGGCCAGAGAGGCTTCTGACTGCTCAAGTAAGTCCTCAAGAAGCATATACTTGGCTATCAGAAATCTGCATTGAAGTTTGGATATACAGTTCTCTGTGTTTTATTGGGTCACATAGACCATAGCAGAGGTTCCACTTTGAGGTAGGGTTTGCCATGCTAAGGCTGTGTCTAGACTGGAGCATTTTCAAAGAAACCAATTGCCATTTGGTATGGAGGGATGGAGAGGATGGTATCCAGTAGGTATTACAAGGGGTTGGCTTAAAGTCAACATCTGTAAATTAGAATCACCTGAACAGGGACCTCAACAGAAGACCTGCCCTGATTGATTGCCTTAACTGAAGAGGGGAGACCCACCCTAACTGTGGGTGGCACCGCTGGCAACACTCCAGATAAAAATGAAGGAAGATTGCTCATCGTTTGCTCCCTTGGCCTTCAAGCTTGCTACTGAGTTGATTTATTCAGCTGTTGCTGCTGATTCCTCTGCTGCCAGACTCTATCATAAGCTAAGGACAAGAAGGTGAACGGAAAGAAAAACAAAAAGGAAAGGACATGAGTGCTCCTAAGTATGATGGAGGACAACATGTATTGCAGATAAAAGGGAGATCTAAGTAGAGGCATACACATCTGGGATTGTCCAGAGTGGACATGACCAGACAGAGCTGGGCCTTGTGGGGAGAGGGGAAGGGAAGAGAAGGGAACCAGGTGCAGCAGTTCAGAGTAGGGGGTGGCATATGCCACCCATACCCAGTAACAGGGACTGTGAGATGCTGGGGGAACCAGAAGCCAGGTCTGATTGTTATGTTTTGTAGGCACCTCAGCCATTTGTCCTGGGGCTGAAACTTAAAATAAGCTCTTAGAAAACTTCCAGGTTTTTGCCACCTGGCCTTGTGGATGGAGCAGGTTCTCGGCCTCTGAGGGGTATCTCAGCTGTCGCTACTATTTTTTTGAAAGCTGACTTCAGTAAATTCACACACATATCCGTCTCCTATATTATTCATATGCATCCCATTGGTTCTCTTCCTCTGGAGAACCCCAATCGATACATCCAAGTTCTGTAAAACTGAGGCACAAGTGATGAGAAAGGGAAGGAAATAAAAACCCAATAACAACAACAAAATGGCATCAGTAAGACAGACCCAGGCCATGATCATCTGTGGGAGGATGAGGATACTTGTCTCATGTAAACTGTGTAGGGTCCCTGCTCTTGAGTAAGGCTGGTTAGGAAGCTCTCAGCTCAGATAGAAATTGCTAGAACAGTCTCCATGTGAGGAATCCAGAACACTTGTGTAGGCCACGGGCTAGAAAGGAGCCTGGCTCTTCAGGAACCAAGGAAATCTCTGGAAGTAAACCTCCACAGAGGCCTGGAAAGATGGTAAGCTTAGCACTAAGGACGATGACCTTGGGTGAGGTCCAAAGGAGGGGCCAGCTGCTTCAAGGGAAAGGAAAGTGAAGTTGTCCAAGAACAAACTGTGGAAGGCTTTAAACCTGTGCCAAAATTACTGAGGAATGTGAGACTGTTGTCGTGCAAATTACCTCAACCCTGTAAAAACTGTCTTCTGAAATTTTCTCACACTTTAATAGGAATTCAGAGCCTTTTTTGAATCTTTCAACCTATAGTTCTGCGGTCCTCAATGAGCGATGTGTGTTATTGACTCCTAAGGATGCCATGTTGTTATGAACACTATTTCTGGGTGTGCCTGGAAAGAAAAGTGAACCCAGTCAAAGACAAGATGTGCTCTTATGTGGTCTTGATTGAATTACTTGACCATTGTGATTATGAAGAAACATTTCAAAAATAAGAATTAAAGGAGGCACCCAAAAGAGAAAGTTCTAGTCAGCCTAGTGCATTTTGGGTGTCTCATTTGGCTACTGTAAAACTTAGCTCTGCTTATGTGTTTGTGAACTATACTTATACATAAAATCATAGGAAGTAATAACTGAGTCTTCTCAAGAACAGATGCTAATCTTTGTTTGGCTATATTCTACAAAGCTTCATTTTTAATGTTATAAAGAGCAGAGCTAAGACAGAATGCTTGGTGATGGTATTTTCATGTCTCTTTTGTTTTCTGGGTTTTATATTCTTATAGCAGTTTTATGGTCACAACAAAATTAAGGGGAAGGAATAGAGATTTTACACATCCCACCTTATACATGCAAAGGATTCTCCAAGTCAACCTTCTGCACTACAGTGGTGCAGTTGCAGCTCATGAATTCATACACATTGTCGTCCATCTACCTGATGGCAGAGTTACTGGACCAATGTGTAATGATGCATATCTATTATTGTAGTGTCGTGGTATCATAAAGACAAAGGACTATCCTGAGCTCTACCTGGTCATTCCTTCTCCTTTGTAATTCTTTGTTACCATTAAGTGCCGGCTATCTCTACGGTTCTGACAATGCCATGCAACCACAGTTGTGTAGTACCTGTCTTTTTCAGGTTACCTTTTACTTTTTTGTTCTTTTACTTCGTAATGTGACCTTGTTACTTCCATGTATTTTTATTGCTTGATAGCTCACTTATCTTTCTCGTTGAATAATATTCCTTAAAGAAAACATTTTAATTTCCAATAAAATCATGTTGATCACAACTTATTGGTCCATTTACTGAATACAAGGAATCATCTTTGCTCCCCAGTTTTGACTGTTATGAATAAAGCTGCTATAAAGATCTGTCTGCAGGTCTTGTGTGAGCATAGCTTTTCAACTTCTTTGGGTAATTACTAGGGTGCACACAAATGTCGGATGCTATGGTAAGTGTACGCTTTGTTCTGTAAAATGCCTGCCAAACTGTCTCCCAGAGTGGTTGAATCATCTGAGTTCCCACCAGCAATGAATGAGAGTCCTGTGGCTCCCCGCCTTTTTCCATGACATTTGGCTTTCCTGGTGGCTGTGGGATGATACCTCATTTTAATTCGCATTTCCCTGATGACAGAAAACCAGGAGCATCCTTTTGTCACTTGTTTGTGATTTATAGGCTTCTCTACTTGTGAGGTGTCTTTTGGGGGGCATTTTAAATGAGGTTTTCACTGAGTTTTCTTTTTTCAAGGTTTGACCATTTATTTGTTACCCTTAAGAACTCTTATTTGACTGGAATCAGACTGAGTAGTAGAAACTGTCAGTGAGGACAGCCTATGTCTCTTGATAATCTGTTTCTGGTGTTTTCTCTTTGGTTTGAGTCTTTCTCTTTGCCAAAAGTTTAGCAAACTCTGCAGCATTCTCCTTATTTTCCCTAGTTGTTTCTTCAGAGAACTACAGCAGTATTTGTGTTGTAGGACACGTGGAGTAACAAGATGCTAAATCCTGGGTGCTGGGCTTCTTAGCTCCTTTGTTTAAGGGTTTTCTCACATCATGCTGGCAGACACTATCTTCGTAGAGAGATTGAAAACTTAGGATTTCGCTAACATTTTTTTGGCCCCAAACACTGAGGCACAGTAGTTCAGGGATATTCTTTTCTCCTTAACCTCAGACTGACATTCACTAGCATCCTTCAACAGACTTGGGCTTCCTCTCTCCAGTTTGTGATCTATAGCAACAGTGGTCCTTCTTCAACAGCAGGCACACTCTGCTCTAAGTTCTTGAGCTTACAGATAAGCACCAGGGGGGACCAGGAATGTCAAACACACAACATTATCCCTTCAAAGAGAGGAATGCATACCCAGAAGGCTAGGTTTTTGTTTTTCCACCCAGAAGGCTAGGAGCAGCCTTGGGTAATAGCTCAGTGACCTTTGCATTATCAGTGTAGTAGAGACCACACCATATCAGATCCTCACCCAGACCCTTATCATGAGCTTGTCAATCTATACAGCCTATCTTTATGGAAGGCGTCACTTGTACTTTACAAAGAGTTTTGATGTCGTCAGTCTTAAGCTTTATTGTGCTAACAAGATTAACTTTATTATCATCAGGAAAATAAGCCTGAAATAAACTATCTAGAGTCAGAACTAGATAAATAAACTATCTAGAGTTTGAACTACCACCCGCTACTTAGTCATTTTGAACCAAACTTCCTTTTTGCCGCCTGTGGATGGTTACTCTGCTGGCCATGGTTGCAGAGACCCTTGCACTCTGCCATGGGTCAAGACACCTTACTTGCTAGGAAAACTGAGTTTGTCCTTCTCACCACTTATTCAGGCCACATACCCCCACAACTCTTCCACCCTTCACCCAGAGCACTGGCAGCTACTTCTGTGACCATGAGCTTCTCAAAGAAAGTACCAAGATGCCTTCACTGTTTACTTTGGTGCGTTTCTGACTGCTATGCCTGGGAAGAAGACATTCAGTTTCATCTTGATACAGATAATGGGGGCAGGGGGGGGGGAAAGCTGTTTTATATTGAGTTTTAAGGAAAATAAGCCAGGACCAGAAAGACAAATAACATGATTACTCTCAAATGATACCTAGATTTGTTTTAAGTGTATGTATGTACCTGTGGGCAGCACATGGAACTAGAAAGGGGACCATGGGGAAAAGAGTTTTACAGGGAGAGGAAATGGGAACATGAGAGGGAAACATATCATGAAAGTGGAAAAGGCCATCTATTTATGAGGAGGAGGAGAATCGGCAAGAAGCTGGGGGAGGGCAGAGGAAGACAGGATGTAAGCAGGTAAAAACAAAGCATAATTATGTTATAGTGAAATCCCTCCCTTTTGTGGTAACCATAAACTTAATAACTTGTATTTATTTCATAAATACAAGTAAATAAACTTGTATTTATTTCATTTTTGTAGCCAAGAAAATATCACGTATGTTCCAAAATCCATCACCATCCAATCATAATAGACTAACTTTTATATTAAGTAAGGCAGAGATATTCCATGAATGAGAACATTGCTTTTAGAGTGACCAAAGATTATGAGCAAACACATTTTCCTTTCCCTCCTCTTTTCTGATTCCCACCCCCACCCCTCTGCCTCATTCTACTCCTCCTCTGTTTCTGTTCAGAAAGGGACGAGCCTTCCATGGATATCAACAAAGCATGGCATATCAAGTTTCATTAAGACTAAGCACCTCCCCTTGTACTAAGGCTGGGCATGGCAGTCCAGTATGAGGAATAGGTTCCCAAGAGTCAGCCAAAGCATTAGGGACAGCCCCTGTTCCCTTTGTTAGGAGCCCCACAAGTGGAGCAAGCTACACAACTAATATATATATATATATATATATATATATATACATATATACATATATATATGCATATATATGCATATATGTATATATATGTATATATGTGTATATATATATATATATATATGTATATATATATATATATATATATAGAGAGAGAGAGAGAGAGAAGGCCTAGGTCAGTTCCATGCAGGCTCCCTGGTTGTTGGTTCAAAGTCTGTGAGTTCCCGTAAGCTAGTCTAGTTGTTTCTGTGGGGTTTTTGGTGATGTCCTTGACACATCTGATTCCTAGAATCCTTCCTCCCTCTCTCCAAGAGGATTCCCTGAGCTCAGGCTATTGTGTAGCTATGGGTTTCCATCAGTTACTGAATGAAGGCTCTCTGATAACAATTGGGGTAGTCACCAGTCTGATCACAGGAGAGGGCCAGTTAAGGCTACTTATCCCATATTGTTAGGAATCTTAGCTGGGATCATCCTTGTAGATTTGTGAGAGTTTCTCTTGTATCAGATTTCTATCTGACCCCCCAAATGCCCTCCTCTTTCCTGTCATCTTTTTCATTACTCTCCCCCTCCATCTACTTCTTAACCCAATCCAATCCCTCAAGTTCCCAAACCAACTCTCCCCCAGTCCACACAGGAGATATTTTCTATTTCCCCTTCCCAGGGAGATCCATGTGCCCCTCCCACCTTGGGCCCTCCTTGTTACCCAGCCTTTCTGAATCTGTGGATTACAGCATGGTTATCCTTTACTTTATGGCTAATATCCATTTATGAGTGAGCACATACCATGTTTGTCTTTCTGGGACTGGGTTAGTTTACTCAGGATGATATTTTTCTAGTTCCATCCATTTGCCTTCAGATTTCCTGGTGTCATTGTTTTTTAACAGTTGAGTGGTATTCCATTGTGAAAATGTACCTCATTTTCTTTATCCATTCTTCAGTTGAGGGGCATCTAGGATGTTTCCAGGTTCTGGGTATTACCAATAAAGCTGCTATGACATAGTTGAGCAAGGAGATAACACATTTTTTAATGTCTTCAAAGTATTCACTCTTTTCCCTGTGTCTTAAATGCAACTTCTTCCCAGTACTGCTACTGTGTTGCTCATACCTTCCTGAGCAATATTCCCAAAGCATTTTGATTTTTTTTTTAAGTATTATTGAAAATGTCAGACAAAGACAAAAGAACACAATGTAATAAACCCCCATATTATTGTCATTCAATTTCAAAACTCATCATCTTATGGATACTTTTGTTATATTTATACCCTCATCTACTTTGCTGCACTGGATTACTTACAATAAATCTCAGGTATCATTTCACCTATCAATAGGTCACTGTGTATATGCAAAGATGTATCCCTTCACTAAACAGAAACACAATGTCACTTTCATACACAAAACTTGAAACGCGCCTTTAATAGCATTGACTATTTTATGAGTTTTGAGATCTTCATATGCTCCCAGCCCTCTTTTCCAACCATTTGTTTTCATTAGGATTTAGATAGGGGTAATAATATGCTGCGGTTACTTGGCTTGTCTTTTGCCTCTACTCTTCTGGTTGACCTCCATCTCTACTTTCTCATCACTGTCTTTCACACACACTTACACTGGAAGTTAGATTGAAAGACTAAATTAAATTACAATTTGATTCTTTTTTTCCCTAGACTAATATATAAGTGGAGTTACAATCTTCTGCTAATAATGATATTAGACTTCTCTTTTTTGATATTAGCAACTATTGATCTATGTTTAAATCTATCAAAGAATCATAAAATATGATATTTTTATTCTCTCATTTTCTTTTTATTTATGAGTATTTGAATAGAGGAGAATTTTTTTTCCCCACCAATTGGTTGGATACCTACTTAGAACAATTTGTAGAGGAAAGGCTAAAACTCTGCTTGATTCTCTCCCTTCAAATCCATTTTCCAATAACACATGGACTTCCTCTAATCTAGTAGTTCTCAACTATGGGTCATGACTCCCTTGGGGGTCAACCAGTTCTTTCATAGGAGTCACATATCAGATATCCTGATTATCAGATATGTGCATTGTTATTCATAACAGTAGCAAAATTACAGTTGTGAACTAGCAATGAAAATAATTTTATGGTTGGGAGTTACCACATGAGAAACTGTATTAAAGGGTTGCAGCATTAGGAAGGTTAAGAACCCCCGCTCTAGTCCTCAAAAGATAATGAGTTTTGCTTTAAAAACTGTCTGGGTTATGTGTAAAAACACTTATTCTGACTGATAGCATGTCATCCCATCATTGTCCAGAGAAAGTATCCTCTTTCTTGTTGGTTGACAATTTCATCAACAGTTGTGAATCTTTGTTTCCTTTCACTAAATGATGATAAATTCTCATAACATACTTTTCTGCACCACTTTCTATATTTCCACAAAGCATTCCAGAGAAAAGTATTTGCAAACTAAAATGTTGGTGATGTGTTTCAATGAGCCATGCATTCTTATTGTAGTTTCTACAATAAACATAACTAGAAAATGTGTTTTAAATATTTTGGTGATTAAATAATTTTAAATTTGTGCAGATATTTCCAATTTAATTTTAGGGGTAAAGAAATTACACAAATTTATTAAATTTCTTTTATCCCATGTCTAAGTTCTTAATTTTTTTTAGATTTGTTTTATGTTCAAGAGTGTTTTACCTGAGTGAATGTCTGTGTACCATGTGGATGCCTGGTGCCAGCAGAGGTCAGAAGAGTAATGCCCCATAACTGCAGTTACAGATAGTTGTGAGCCATTATGTCTGTTCTTGGAATTGAATGTGTATCCTCTTAAAGAACAAGTGCTTAGTCATCAATGAGGCATGGGAAAATGTTGCACATGATGGCACACACCTGAAACCTGAGCACTTTAGAAGCAGGAGCAAGAAGATTGATGCATTTTAGGGTTAGCATGGTCTCCACAGTGAGACCCTGCCACATACCAAAAAAGAAAGAAAATGCAAATCTCCAGGGGGAGAAATCAGTAAATGAACTATGGTAATTAATTAAAATGACTACTATGGAGATGGAAAATCTCTTAGCTAACCTACTATTTAATTACTTATTCATTTTATGGATGAGGACAGTGAGCATAAAAATGTTCTAATCTGACTGTGGGACGGCTCAGCATCCATTGCCAAACCTAATGACCTGAGTTTGATTCTTGGAATGACATATTCATGCCTACACACACACACACACACACACACACACACACACACACACAAAGGAAGAAAGGAAGGAAGAAGTGGATGGTCTTGGTTCATGTTCTTAGTAGTTTAATCGCAATGTACTTCTTGTTTAACCATGTATTTTTAAAAGGTCATGCAGTAAGAAGTAACAGCTGTGTTTAATCTCAGCAGACACACCTGGCAGCAGCTGGATGCTCAGCACAGGGAAGACCTTTCAGAGTGTTACACACATTACTTGTGTATCAACCTGTCAAACCTCTGTTTAAGTTACCCAGGATGGAAGGTTTACTAACTTAAGAGCATCTCATGCTAACCTTGGTCAGCCATGATACACAGCATGTTTATTTACACCGGGTTGTTCCATTTCCTGTCAGATCCAGGGATTTCAGAGGAAGAAAAGTTAAGGTCTTCTGCAAAGGCTAGGGAGCCCTCAAAGAGGAGGAGGTGTGGGCACTGACTTAATATTCTCTCTGAGTGATGGGGAAAGGGTGTCAGCACTGTTATTTTCTTAGAATCAGATTTCATGAGGGTTACTTTTGACCCTCTACATTATTCTCCAATGTTAATGAAGGTACATATTTCTTAAGAATTTCCATTTTTATCTTGCTGTGTTGGGGATTGAAGCCCCAGGCCTTGAAGTTACTAGACAAGTGCTGTATCACTGAGTTACATCCACCGCCCAAATGTGTCTGCTTTAAATAAGGAAATTAATAATATGTCTGATATTATAATATCATTCCATGGATGCTAATTTTGAAAAGTGGATGAATTTAGATATTACAGTCACTTATATAATGATGATGATCCGTTACAGCTGGCCATACACTAATCTAATTCTAAGAGGCTATTTTTATCCAGGGGACAAATCATGCAGACATACAGCTGGTGTTTAAAGAGTAGACAGTGTTAGGCAAAACAACACAATTGCTGAAGAAAAGCTGTTGAAGCTCAAGAGGGCACAGCTTAAACTCTGTGGGTCAGTGCATTGAATCAGCATCATGGAGTACTCAGTCCCATTACTGTCTGGAATGAGCAGCTTCCACTTAGAGCTATGAGCCCACATTTTGGTTTTATGTGAATTGGAAGCCTTCTGGGTTTCTAATTCAGAATAATGACCAATACAGAAATAACCAAGGATATGTGTGTCAAGAAATAAAAAACAGTTCTACTGGCAGGTTATGTCTGAATGATTCCTACAAAGAGAATACCATTTGTGCTGGAAAGTAAAAAACAATAAGACATGGAGTAAAGAGTGGGTGTGTTGGAGAGAAGGGAGCTCCTAGAGGCTCTAAGTACTGGGAACTCCCTAAGGGAGAAGGAGAAACTATTTCCTTGTTCATTTCAGAAACTGAAAAATGGAATGAATAGACGAGGAGCTTGGATGGCAAAGCCTGAAGATTAGTGGAAGGACTTTCAAGAGAATTCAAGCTTCAACAAATAGAAATACATACTTCTTGAAGTGAGTGTATTTTTATGGAAACAATGAAAGAGTTCTGTGTCCTTTGTCTAAAACAATGGTTCTCAAACTGTGGGTCAAAAGACCCTTTCACAGGGGTCACATATCAGATATCATGCATATTAGATATGTATATTACTATTCATAACAGTAGCAAAGTTACAGTTATGAAGTAGCAACAAAAATACTTTTATGGTTGGGGATCACCGTAACTTGAGGAACTGTATTAAAGCGTTGTAGCATTAGAAGTTGAGAATCGGTGGTCTAGAGTATTATGGAGACTATTATTCAAGGGAAAGAGCAGCTATGGTCTATGTCAGCAAAGGAAGCATGAGAAAGAAAGCCAGAAAATTGGCAGAAATTATAGTGCAGTCCCCTCTGAACTGTAGGATGGAGTTTAAGATGAAGCTTAAATAAATTATCTGGGACCAGGCACTCTCAGATGACATTTAAAGTACACACAGCAAATTATTTATATAGGAAACTTTTTACATGAATATAACATTTTTAATTGCTTCTTTTCTCTTTAAAGTGTACTTTGAAAGGTCATATTGTCTCTGAGGGAACATCTCCTGCTGTGTTTCTGCAATCAAACAGCCCCTTCAATAAACCCTGAGGTTTCATAAGCCCAATTTTCCTCAATGTTTAAACCTACATTTCTTCTCTTGTCTATTTTTAAACCCTGGGAAAAAACTAAACTAAAAACCTTGGGATGATGCTTGTTGAAATCATGTTTTCTCCCACTCTAATTTACTCCATGTTGAATAAAATGGTGGTTTTCTAGACTCTACTTTGCTTCATTTACAGGTAATTTTGACTCCATTTTGAGGGAGAAGGATGACTCACCACCCATCCAGTATAGACTGAAAAATGACTTATTTATGGAAATAGAAAGGTAGCTACCCTATAAGTATAATGGGACAAACTAAGACTTTTGGGGCACATGGGTACATTGAAATCATATCAAGGAAACCAGGATCAAGAACTTCTCATATATGCTTGACCAAGAATAGGGTGAGTACTCTCTCACCTGGACCTCATGAAGTAGTAGACACCTAACTCTGTGATGCTGTGGCTTCACACCAACTTATCATCTGCTATATGGTATGTGTCAAGTGCCAAGGACTCCCAACTGTTCCTGAAGCTTCTACTTAGCTGTGTTCCCTGTTGTTAATGTAACCTACCTGACTACCTGTCTCCACACCTGTTCATTGTTTGCCCATCTAGACTGTAGTGATATTTTGTTTCTAATCTAACAAATATGATTGGATTAAAAAGTAGATTATTGAATCTACTCTGAAAAGAAAAAAGAGGATATAGATGTGATAAGATAAAAAGGTAGATTTTCGAATCTACTTCTAAAAAGCAACTACTAGTTTTAAATATTTTACATTAGATTGGACTTTTGCATATTGTATACAAATTTTATGTATTGATACAAATTTGAGATTAATTTTGTTAAAACATATTGTACATATGTTTTTAATCTTGTTCAAGGTATTGTATCTAGACAGCTCAAACAATGTAATGCAAATTCTAGTTCTTAAAAGTTATTATTACCGACTATATAAGATAATAACAAATTGCAGGTTAGTAATTAATCACCTATTATACTAGAATTTGTAGTTACAATAGGTATGTTTTCTAGGTCAAACAGAGATAAATTTTAGAAAGACAGGTCGGTTTTCAAACACTTCAGAGATCTAATGATTATGGCATTTAAAAGGTGGGATCCCAAATACTTAGTCTCCTTTACTGAGACAAAATATTTTGCACTTTTTCTTAGAGGGCAAGCTATTGTTTTCTTTCCCAGGACCTAACCAGTTCAGTAATGATGGGAGTTGATCTAAGGAGCCTGGGCTGAATTTCTTATCCTTGGATAGAACCAAATTTAAGAAATTAAAAATACGTAGCCTTAGAAATAAGAAATTTCAAAGTTTCAAATTTTAAACTCTTCACTGAGATACTGCTTGAGGAAATTTTCTTAAATCATCCTTTGTTGCTAAGTTTTTCTTCTCAGGGTAATGTCAGACTACAGAGCTGTCTGCTGAGTGATAATCAATTTAACTAAACACTCAGTGGACTCGATTTCTTGAGATGAGTAAAGGGACCAGTGCCAGGTTTTCTGGTGGGACCTAAATTTTAATATGAGTTAAATATGTCCAGGTGAGAGACAGCCAGTAAAGGTTTATGGAGTAAGTGTGTGGAATAAGATATGTAAATAAACACTGACAAAAAAATATGCTATGACTGTTCTCAAGGAGTTGATAATTAAGAAAACTGCATGGAGTGTTCATTTAGCACTAGATAAGCACAATATTTGTGTACTTATATCATTTAAAGACTACTACATGTCATTTTCTGACAGTTCTATACATTGTAAGACAAAACAAGAAGCCCACTTAATTTCAACCCCCTTTTTGAATAAATGTCTATTTTACATAAAATTTAATGAATGACAATCATTATAGTTGGAAAACTCCAATAAAAAATATTTTGACTGCTATTGATACTTTTTAATTTTTTATATAAATTTGAAAAAAAGCTTGTTTTACATGTCAATTCCAGTTCCCAAACTCTCCTGTCCTCCCCTGTTCCCCCCACCAACCCTCATCCTATCCTCTTTCTGCTCCCCAGGGAGTGTGAGGCCTCCCATGGGGAGTCTTCAAAGTCTGTCATATCATTTGGGTCAGGGCCTGGGCCTTCCCATGTGTCTAGGCTGAGGGAGAATCCCTCTATGTAAAATGGGCTCCCAAAGTCCATTCTTTCTATTATTATTTTTATTATTATTATTGTTATTATTTTTATTTTACATGTCGATCCCAGTTCCCTCTCCCTCCCTCTTTCCCTCCCTCCCTCTCTTTCTTCCTCCTTTCTTCTTACCTTGTCTCCCCCCTCACACGCACCCTGACCACCCTCCCCCTCCCCTCCCTCCCACCCCCATTCTATATGTAGGGCTATGCTATCCAGGTGGGGTCATGTAAATCTGTCAAGTCATTTGAAGTAGGGACTAGGACTTCTCTCTTGTCTCTAGGTTAAGGGAGAGTCCCTCCATTGGGGATGTGTCTGCAAGGTCCTTTTGTGTACCAGGAATACATCCTGGTTCCACTGTCTGGGGTCCCTTAGACTGCTCAGTCCTTATAGTTGAGACCCATATTCAGGGGTCCAAAGTCCATTCTTATACTAGGGATAAATACTGATGCAGAGACCCCATAGACTGCTCAGTCCTAACTAACACCCACGTTCGGGGAGTCTGAGTCAGTCCTATGCTGGTTTCCCAGCTATCAGTCTGGGGGTGCATCAACTCCCCCTTGTTCAGGTCAGCTGTTTCTGTGGGTCTCTCCAGCCTGGTCTTGACCCTTTTGATCATCACTTCTCCCTCTCTGTAACTGGATTCCAGGAGTTCAGCTCAGTGTTTAGCTGTGGGTGTCTGCTTCTGCTTCCATCAGCTACTGGATAAAGGCTTTAGGATGGCATATGAAGTAGTCATCAATATCATTATCAGGGAAAGGCATTTAAGTAGCCTTTCCACTATTTCTTAGATTGTTAGTTGGGGTCATCCTTTTAGATCTCTGGGCATTTCCCTAGTGCCAGATTTCTCCTTAAATCTATAATGGCTCCCTCTGTTATGGTATCTCTTTTCTTGCTCTACTCTTTCCCTGACTCAATCTTCCTGCTGCCTCATGCCCACCTCTCACCTCCTCTTCCTCCTAACTCCCTCTCCCCTCCCCCGTCGTCCCACTTTGCCCAAGATATCTTGTCCCTTTCCCTTTATCAAGGGGAACATGTATGTATCTCTTAGGGTCCTCCTTATTTCCTAGCTTTTCTGGCGGGGTGAATTGTACACTGGTAATCTTTGCTCTGTGTCTAAAAGCCATATATATGAGTGACTACATACCATGTTTGTCTTTTTGTGACTGGGTTACCTCACTCAGGATGGTTTATTCTGGCCTGCAAATTTCAAGATTCCATTGTTTTGTTTTTTTCACTGAGGTGTACTCCATTGTGTAAATGTATCACTTTTTCTTCATCCATTCTTCAGCTGAGACTCATTTATTAACTGTTGGTCTCAGTGTCTGTGCTACTGGCGCTTTGTTCAGGAAGCGGTCTCCTGTACCAATTCGTTCAAGGGTACCTCCCACTTTCTCTTCTAAGAGGCTCAGTGTGTCTGGGTTTATGCTGAGATCTTTGATCAATTTGGACTTAAATTTTGTGCATGGTGATAGATATGGATCTATCTGCAGTCTCCTACACACCAGCATTCAGTTATGCCAGCACCATTTGTTGAAGATGCTTTCTTTTTTCCATTGTATAATTTTAGCTTCTTTGTTGAAAATCAGGTATTCATAGGTGTGTGGGTTAATATCAGGGTTTTCAAACTGATTCCATTGTTCTGTCTATTTTTGCACCAATACCAAGCTGTTTTCAGAACTATAGCTTTATAAAAGAGCTTGAACTCAGGGATGGTGATGCCTCTGGAAGTTTCTTTATTTTACAGGGTTGTTTTGTCTATCCTGGGTCTTTTGTTTTTCTATATAATGTTGAGCATTGTTCTTTCAAGGTCTGTGAAGAATTGTGCTGGATTTTGATGGTGGATTACATTGAATCTGTAGATTGCTTTTGGCAAGACCGCCAATTTTTACTATGTTGATCCTACCTATCCAAGAGCATGTGATTTTTCCATTGTGTGGAACACTTTGAGGACTATTGGTATTAGCTTTTCTTTGAATTTCTGGTAGAATTCTGCACTGAAACCATCTGGCCCTGGGGTTTTTTTTTTTTTTTTTTTTGGTTGGGAGACTTTTATGACAGGTATAGGTGTATTTAAATTGCTTATCTGTTCTTGATTTAATTTTAGTGATATCTATCCTGAAAATTGTCCATTTCTGTTAAATATTTGAATTTTTTGGAGTACAGATTTTCAAAGTATGACTTAAGATACTCTGATTTCCTCAGTGTCTGTTGTTATATCCCCTTTTCATTTCTGATTTTGTTAATTTGCATGTTCCCTATCTGCCTTTTGGTTAGTTTGGATAAAGGTTTGTCTTTCTTATTGATTTTTTAATAGAACCAACTTTTTGTTGCATTGAGTTTTTGTTTTGTTTTTCTAATTTCTACTTTATTGATTTCAGCCTTCAATTTGATTATTTCCTGGCATCTACTCCTCTGGGGTGAGTTTGTTCTGTTTTGTTCTAGACCTTTCAGTTGTGCTGTTAATTCTCTAATGTGACTATTCTCCAGTTTCTTCATGTGGGCACTTAGTGCTATGAAATTGTCTCTTAGTACTGCTTTCAAAAATGTCCCATAAGTTTATGTATGTTGTGTGTTCATTCTCATTGAATCCTAGTAAGTCTTTAATTTCCATCTCTTGTATTCTGTTGGTTATGCTTGCATCTGTAGTTCCTGATTGTTTACACAGGTTTTTTATATCTAGCATTCCCTCAGACTGTAGGTTTTTTGTTTTTTTGTTTTTGATTTTTTTTTAATTGTCTCTATTCAGCTTTCAAACCTTGAACTGTTTGAATTGTTTGTTGCAATTTTTGTCTTTTCTCCCATTTCATTAAAGGTTTTTCTCATTTCCTCTTTCAGGGTCTCTATCATCTTCATGAAGTTGTTTTTAGGGTTGTTCTTTTCTTCTTCATCTGTGTTGGGATGTTCAGCTCTTGCTGATGTGGAGTTCCTAGACTCCGAGGGCAACATATAGATCTTTCTGTTGTTGACTGTGTTTTTATACTGTCATCTACCCACCCCTTCTTCTAGTATGTACCAGTGGGGTCCCTCTCCTGGTGGGTACTGGAGCAAGGGTCTCGTCTGGTAGTTACAAGCAGGTCCAATACTGCGATGGCTCTCCTCTTCCAGTGGGTGGAGGTGGGACTAGGGTGCTGGCAGACTCTGGATGGGCTGGTCCTATGGGACGTGTTACCCTGTGCATAGTCCCCAGTCCTCAGAACGCTCTGAACAGGGCACTGGCAGGCAGTGGGTGGAGGCAGGACAAGGATGCTGGCAGTGTCTAGATAGGCCGGTTCATCTGGGTGGGCTCCCCCAAGGGTGCACAGCCCCGGGCCTCAGGAGGCTCCAAGCAGGTCCTCAGAAGGCAGGCAGGACACAGGCACAAGCTTATCTCCTACCTTGCTTGGAGGTAGAACCAGGAAGCTGGCAGTCTCTGGATAGGCCAGTCTGTGGGGATGGCTTCCCCTGCACATAGCCTCTAGTCCTCACGAGGCACAACTCAGGGCACCGGAATCACTATTGATACTTTTAACCAGTTTTTCTTTCATACGATACAACTCATGTCAAATAATTACTATATTATAAGGCATAGTGCTATGGGTTACAGAGAATAAGAGGCTTTTAAAACACATACTGTTCCCAAAGACTCTTTGCCCTGGTTGGCTAGACAGGGTTCCTTCCTATTATCATAATGATAAACATTACAGAATTACAAAGGAGGAAGAAACCAGTTAGGGCTGTGGAAGAGAGCACCTGGAGAAGACTGGCAGGTTGATGCCATTTTACTGGGGGTAGAGTGGGCATTTCAGATGGGATAAGTGTAGTAATTGACTGCAGGTCTGAAAGGCACTCACACAGTTGCAGTGCAAAGACATGCTTAGTTATGTTAGGATGCAGGGACCCTTCTCTTGCTGTCATGGCCAGTATGGCCAGACAGGAGGGCCATGCAGAGCATAGTCCCCATGGAGTTTTTCCTTTGTCCTAGGAGCTTCTCCAAGAAAGGTTTTGAACAAACAAGCAATACTGTCAAAATTCAAGCTTAATGAGGTGGTCCTTAAGCTGAGTCACACATTATTTTGGAGAACAAAGAGTCTCAGATTAGGGGTATTTCATGTGTGTGGTGATTTTTTGGTAGAGACTGGAATCAAGTTGGAATTGAGAATGAAAGACCAACCAAACCCAGTGCTTGTTGACCAGTATAGTTTTGCTTTAATGGCACATTTACATATTACTATGAATGAATAATAATACAGTGAAGATGCATAATGATAGTCTATACTGTAGATGAACAAACATTCTTGGGAAAATAATATAAATGAATATGGCATGATTCTTTGTACGATTTCATCAAGAAAAACCCAGTTTTACTCACACAGTTTGTGCAATATTTGAAGCAAGACATTCCATCAAGTATTGAAGTCCGTAGATGGGGTTCGGGGGACATGGGAGGGAGAGGGAACTGGGATTGATATGTAAAATAAGAAAAAATAATACATATTTTTTTAAAAAAGAAAACATTCTATATTTTTGAGGAACTGGTGTATTTTCCTCCATCTGCCAGGGAGAGCTCTGAAGCTCAGGCTTCCCAGAGCTGGCAGGCTAGGACTCAGGCTTGAGCTGCTGAGCCACACCACTACAGCTGTGTTGACTTTAGGCTACTTTAGTCTCTCTTTCCCCTTTGTTCTTAATTCCCCTGCCTCTCCCTACATTATGCTGGTATTTTGTCCTAACTCCTAGACAGATGTCTATCTGGCACTCTCAGACAGTGAGCAGATGTCTTCATCTAGCACTTTCTTTGTCTAAACCCTAAGCTTATAAAAATGTGGTCCTTTACCAACATGACCAATATCACCTGGCCACTTTTCAGAAATGTGAATTTTCAGGCCCCATCTGAGATAAGTAAACCCTGGGGAGAGGCCTGACTGTTAACTAAGTCTTCTGGGTGATCCTGTCAGTTGCTTAAGTTTGAAAGCTGTTGCTCTAGTGGGTAACTCCAACTCTATTTGTCTAGTCAATATGTTCTTCTGATGGTGTCTCTGGTCCATTTTGTATGTTTGCTCTGTTGTTTGTTTGTTTGTTTTTTTCCTGGTAAATGACGTATGTGCTCCCTAGCATATATAAATTATTTTGTTCTTCTATCCTGGATATTAAACCTTGGGGCCTCACACATGCTAGGCTACACTGGAGCTGTACTCCTAGCCCTCTTTTTATTTTTTCTTTTGAGACAGGATCTTATAAAGTTGCCCAGACTGACTTGATTTCATCCTGTGGCCCAGGGTAGTTTTGAAGTTGAAATCCCCTTCTCTCAACTTCCGATATATATACACTATACACACACACACACACACACACACACACACACACACACACACACACACTTCTGAAGGAAGGTGTTTGATGGTTGTTGTTAATTACACGTATCGAGAGGCACTGGCCTCTGCCTTCTGATTGCTGGGATAAGAAGCAAGCACCAGCACACCTGGTCTATGTGCTTCTTTCTTGGGTGGATGTTAGCACGTAAACCTGGAGTATCCTACTCGACTTCAAGTGAATGTATGATGTTAACAGAGGAATAGTTGGGATTTTTCTTGGATAACCTAGACCCAGACACCTCAAAGGGAGTCTTACACAGGGTCCCCATTTGTCAGACCTGAGTCAGTGATCTCTCACTAGCTCTGATCAGCTGATTCTGTGGGTTTCCTTATCATGGTCTTGACTCCTTTGTTTATGTTATGGCTCCTCCTTTACTTCAATTGTAATCCAGGAGCTTGATCCAATGGTTAGTTGTGGATTTCTGCATTTAAATCCATATCTGGAAGAGGATTCTAGCTTCTCTGGGGTTGTGGATTGTAGGCTGGGGATCTTTTGCTTTATGTCTGGTATCTAAGTAGATAAGTGAGTATATACTATGGTGCAATTGGGACAATATATGAGGGCCCTGTCAGTGGGTCCAAGATTTAACTCTAATGCACAGACTGACTTAGTGCAGCCCATTCTATATGGAGAAATGCCTTGCCCAGACTACATACTACAGGGGTATAGAGAGTGGAGAGGTGCCTTGGTCCTGGGACAGACTTAGTAGACTTCCTAGGGGGAACCTTACTCTCTCCAAGGAGCATATGGGAGGTGGGGGTTGAAATGTGGGGAGTAGGAAGAGGAGGAGGGAGGGGAAACTGGGATTGGAATGTAAAAAAATAAATTAATAAAGAAAATTGGAAAGAAAATAAAAGATGCCTTGTAGGAAAGAAAGGAGGTAAGAAGTGCTGCTTGTCCCCTGTGCTGATATCACTGGAAATGGTCTAGAAGCAAGGAGCATTACCTACTCTGAGTACTGAATATGATTCCAGGCAGGATTGAAATGCAAGATTCTGAGCATCCTGGCAAGAGACACACTTCCTAAAGGACAGAGATGCCATCTGATGTATGTATACTATAGGGAAATGTGCTGCTAGATGCGTGTCTAAACACCATTCTCATCAATATCTTTCTAAACTTTAAACTTCAGCAGTTTAAAGGCGTGGCATCTTCGCAAATTGGATGACAACAGTGTGTTGCTTTGTCAGCATCATGGAAGGAATGAGCTTTGGTGGAGATCTCTTATTAAATGAAGGCAGGACTCACAGGGTTGGAA
Organism: Cricetiscus sungorus; assembly: GCA_030556225.1. NCBI lineage: Eukaryota > Metazoa > Chordata > Mammalia > Rodentia > Cricetidae > Cricetiscus > Cricetiscus sungorus. Next base: position 6,662,447 of record JANBXA010000372.1, read on the forward strand.
GGTTAGGCTTTGTTTTGCCACCCTGCTGCTCTGCATTCCTACAAAATAGTTGTGAGTCCCTAAGCTTTATCCTATCATAATGTGAAAGATGTTGGCAATACAGGCTCCCCATAACTGGGTCAAAGTGCTTCTGTTCTTAGTTTGTTTAATAACAAACAACTGCTTATTTATTGGATACTAAAGATGTATTTGGTTCCTACCAGGGAATTTAGGAGTAGCTGCAGATTCAAGGTTAACATGTCTGAAGCAATACCCAAAGAACAAGACAATAAATTGTTAAGTATTAAATTGCACTCTCCTTGATGTACTTTGTTCATTATTGTAATCTCAGCCATCTCTGTTGACACTTTCTACTAAGTAAGTGGGCAGGTCAGTGGTTCCCAGTCTTCAGTAATCTGTGGCTAAACTGCTGCAAGCATCTCTTATGTTTTAGTAGCATGGAATGAAGGTAGCCTCATAACTATTTTAACATGTTCCATTCTAAAAGTGTGTGCTTGTTCTAAAAATGGCATAATGGTTTAGATGTATGACTCTTAATGGGACCATAATAAATGTATAAATTAAAATTTGGAACAATATGCAGTCCAAAGAGCTTGTATTCCTGAGTGAGTGGATTATGCTTTACTGAAGCAAAACTCACTCGTAGCCTGGGCCTGTTAAGGTATGTTCCTGGGACTTCTGGGCCTTTCTTTATTGAAGACTTATTTGTATTATTTTTTAAATTATGTTTAGGTGTGGGTAAATGCATATGAGCATAGATGCCCAAGGAGGCTAGGGGTGTCAGATCTCCTGAAACTGTACTTACAGAAAGTATGAGAAGCTTAATGTGGATGATGGGAACTGAACTTCTGTCCTCTGGAAGTGCTCCCAGTGCTGTGCCATCTATCCAGCTAGTGGTTCTCAACAGGGATGAGGGTGGGGGAGGGGTGAATGACCCTTTCTTGGGGTTTGCATTTCAGATATCTTGCATCACCAGGCATTTACATTATGGCTCATAATAGTAGTTCTGAAGCATCAACAAAAATTTTGTGGTTGTGGTCACCACAACATGAGGAGGAACTGTCTAAAGGGTTGCAGCATTAGGAAGGTTGAGAACCACTGTTTTAGGCCTTACTGTGTCATTTGATGACTTGAGGTTCAGCACTTGATTGAACCTACTATTGAAATTGCTTTATATAGATCCTCTGGGATATTTGGCCAGCATATTATATTTAAAAATACATCTGTATTAACTCTGCCTGTGGTATCATCTCATAATTTAGCAGCAGGATGGCCAAGACAGATCGTAATACAGATGAAAAGGTAAAACTATCTGTGGCACTTGATGTAAATAAGCCATTGAGATGATCCCAATTTTCTTCTACCAATTACATATTTTTAAAGATAGGAAGACATGAAATCCTTACTAAACATGGAAGTTGCCTGTAGTAGACACAGCTGTTCCTCCCAAGTATCTCTAAGGATGAATGTTGTAGATGTCTAACTTCTAGGTCTCTGTTCCTTTCAGTTTGCTCTGCTGCAAGTACCTGTCTAACCCAGGGGACCATTCTTCCCTAGAAACCCATATTCAGTGACTTGTGTAGTCCGCAGCAGCAGCAGCAGCAGGAATGTTTGCCTGGGTTCTCAGAGGGCCAGTTCTGCCGGTTAGCTGGAGCATCATCAGCTCCTCATCACCAGCTCTGCTTCACTCCCTCTCCACCCACACCTTAGTATTCCCAATAAATCCCCTGCATAGCAGCCTCCATGTCAGCCCTGCTTCCTAGCCACTGCACACACTTTTAATCCTAGGACTCTGAGGAGGAAGAGGCAGGTAGGTCTCCATGTGTTCAAAGCTAGCCTGCTCTACATAGGCAGCTCCAGGCCAGCCAGGAATGAATAGTGGGAACCTGACTCAAAAAACCAAACCAAACCAAACCAAGCCAAACCAACATCTCCTAAACAAAGCAAATAAAAACCCAACCCAGGTCAACAAGAACTTCCAACTGCTCCTTGAGTAATGTCTGTCCTGTTCTATGCCTCAGATTCAGGGTAAACTTTTAGTCTCTAGGTTCAGCTAATGGACTTACTAATTTCTGCCATGCTGCAGACCAAGCAGGTCCAAATCTGAAATGTAATTGATGTGTTAGAGTAATGCCTCAGAACAATTAGAGTGTGTGTGTGTGTGTGTGTGTGTGTGTGTGTGTGTGTGTGTTTCTGTTTTTTTTTTATGTTTGTTTGTTTGTTTTGTTTTTAAAGCACACTGATCAAATTTCCCCAATGTAGAAGTCTGGAGATAACTTTGGTACCCTACACAGGCTTGCTCTGCTCATCCACTATGTTATTTGTGCTTCTTAGCCGGGGGCCTTGTTGCTTATTCATCCAGGGACCCACTTCCCTATTAACAACAGATGCTCCCAGAGTTACAACAGAGAGCTTTCTTTGTTGCTGGGATAGCTATCCTTCTTAAGAGTTGTGTTTCCTTCTCCCTTCAGTTCTGCACACTCTTCTTTAAACATTTGCTTTGTCCTGAAGGTACTCCAACCCCAGGTCTACGGTAAAAAATCACCTACTTACTTGAAAGCACAACATGTGACTCACATGCAAGATAATAATGGTTTGGGGACTGAAAGCGGATACTAAAGGTTTCACTGGTCCTCCTCAATTAGATTGGTGCAGTCACAATAAAACACCTCCATCCCAGTTTAAGGTAAAATATATATTCAGTTTCCTTTATTTTTCACATTGCTGTAAAGAGTAAGGACAAACAAGTCTTGATACATGTCAGTGATCACAGGTGACAAAGAGACTAACACATGTGGATATTACAAGGTGGCGTAGGCATCTCTGAAAACATGCGTGTTGTATAAAGCAGCTAACTCACTGAAAGATGCTAAGGTTCAAAGGAGAAAGCTGTGTCGTCAGCTGAAGATGAGAATGGGAGATGTTTGTGAGGGAGGTGTTGTCAGGAAAGCAGTAGAACATTTCCTGCCCATGGGTGCAGTCCTGAGGATTTGTAATGGCCATGATGAATCCCACTGCCATTACCACTGCACCCATTGGAAGCATGACACAGGCCATTATCTTATCTGCGTGTGTCCTTGGTTCTTCGGATAATTTCAGATAACAGGCGGAGGGGATGATAAAGATCAAAGGAGCTGCACAGAGCACACCCTGTGTGTTGGAGACAAGACACAGGTTCGTGTTAGAGGAGCGAATTCTTGGGGTGGCTTTTAATTTCTTTATTCTGAGACAGGGATTCTCTATGACTTCAAGGCTGGCATCAAACTGGCAGTAATTTTCCTGCCTCACCCTCCCAAGTGCTAAGATTATAGACATATCCCCATATAGTCTTTAAAAAGTGTTATAGGAACATTTATGGGGGGGGATAGAGAAAGGTACTTGTCCCCCTATAATGCAAGTCTGATGGCCTAAGCTCCATCTCAGAAACAGATGGACACACAGATGGAGGGTGAGAACTGACACTACGAGGTTGTCTGTCTTCCACACCGAGGCTGCGCATGGCATGTGTGCTCTCCCACCTGCATATCACACATACACACAGGCAATAGGAATGCTTAAAGTAGCCCAGTGTTTTAAAAGTATTTTTTTCATTATACATATTAAAATTTTTATAGGTTCAGTGAAGGCAAACAAAGAAAGGAAACAACATGTAGGTTTTCCCCTTTCCAATGGGATAGTTCCAATGAGGGGGGGAAAAAGAAAAACTAGAATAATGTCTAGCAAGCCTAGAGGGAGATTAATAGATAATAAAACAGATGGCAAGATGAACTTCTGGAAAACGTGAAACCCATTTTTGTAGTCACAACATCTTTCCCAATGCTATCTAGAAATTCTTCCAAATCTGAGTGGTTTACCTGCTGCTTGTGTACAGAGAGGGGCACTGGGAAATTGGATGAAGACTTCTCTTTTCTCCCCACTCAAGTTTGAAAGTGGTCCCTGTCTGTGTCAGAAAGTAAGCTTACCCCTCAGGCTTAGCATGAAATCCCATTCCTAAGTCTTCTTTCAAGTAAGGATAAATGCATTAATTACCCCAGAAAATTGACAGCGGAACGAAATGACTGTGCTACACTCCCCCAACTAGTTGCCAATAAATCCAACCTAAGGGGGAATGCTAGATTGAAAATTATGGGTAGGAGAGTTGTTCATTGTAAAAACAGGGACATGCACTGACTTCAAAGGGAAAGAGATTTTTCCCCTTCAGTAGAACTAATTCTTACTAGAAACATTACAAATGGTGTAAATGTTAAGATTCACTGTGTTTTGGGTAACACATTTTTCTCATCCTGTCAAGTGCTATATGTTAACTAAAACATTAACATTTTATGACAAATATTTGTCATACATCATAAAAGTTTTCTTTTTAGGTTAGTTTCTGTGTGTATTAGAAGTTTACAACATGGTGAAATGGGACACGTATAGATAACATTACTATGGTGGGACAAATTTAGAATAAAACTCAATTACTTTTGCATATATGAAAAGAATTTCTGAATATCTTATACTTAACCAAATTCTCAAATATAGTACACTGTTGTTAGTCTTCTTGTTGCATCTTCCACCTCTAGCCTTGTTAAGACTGTAAGTCTCCTACTCTGCATCCTCACCCCTACACCTCTGCTTTTTCTCTCTTCCTTCATCCCCCGATAAGCACATATCTAGTCTCTGACTCCATTTGTATTTAAAAAAATAAGTTCCACATACTTAGCAAGATATGCACTTCCCCTCCCCCCATTCTGTATCTAACTTGTGCTTATTCACACGGTGTTAAAAGGCAGGGTGTCCTTCTTTTTAAAGCTGAGTTACATTCCATTGTGTATACAAGCTCTGTTTTCTTTACTCATTCATTGTTGATTGACACATAGGTTGTTTCCATATCTTTGCTAATGCAGATAATGCTGCAGTGAACATGGTGTGCAGATATGGGTATGAGATGGTCAGTCTGCCTCCTTTGGGTATAAACCTTGAATAGAGACTGCTGGCTCTGTGGTAGTCGTTGTTTTGAACTGCTCTTTTAAGAGGCCCTGTTACCAAACAATTAAATGGTGTGTACTCGCAGCTGGCAGCAGCAGTGACCACATGTCCAAGCCACACAGCATGCTGCTTGATGGTGGCATAGACCTAGGCTGTAAGCACAGCTCCTAGTACTGGCAGTAAATATATCCCTGCCATGTTGGATAAAGAATCCTCGTGGCCATATGGCCATAAAAAGAGAGGTACAGAGTAAAGACAGATTCAGATGAAGCCAAACCTCTAAATGTTTTATATTGTGCTAAAAAATATAAGTAGCCTTGGGAGAGAAAAAAAAAAAAAGAAGAAAGTCCTTAAAAAATAAGGTAGCTGGGTGTCTTTAATCCCAGCACTAGGGAGGCAGAGGCAGGCATATCTCTGAGAGTTTGAGTTCGAGGCCAGCCTGGTCTACAGAGCTAATTCTAGGACAGGCTTCAAAGCAACACAGAGAAACCCTGTCTCAAGAAACAAAAAGCAAAACAAAACAAAACAAAAAGACATGTACCACCTTGTTTGACCTTTTTTGTTTGTTTATTTACTTACTTCTGAGACAGGGTCTCATTAGTTATACAGTATTTCAACCAACGCAAACTGAATTTGAAGTTGGTAATGTAAAGTTACAGGTTATTCCTTTAACATCTTTAAAAGAATGAATTTCTCAATTCTGTCCAATAAAATTATATGTTTCATCCTAAATGTCATCTCCATACTAGAAGTGTTTAATAGTATACTTCTCTTTTAGTGTTTGTTTGTTTGTTACAGGTAAATGACTTTGTGGAATCAGACTATCAGGTAGCATCTAAAACTTTGGGGAAGAATGCCTAGAGACTATTTCTATAATAAGAGATACAAGAATGACAAAAATACTAAGAGGTCTAATTTAAAATGTGTAGGACTGAGAGAGCTCAGTCCTTAAAGTTCTCACCATGCAAGTGTGAGGACCAGGGTTCTGATCCCCAGAACACATGTAAACATCAGGTGGCTATGGTGATCTACTTGTAATTAGTTCTAGCCTCTGAAGACAAGATGCAGACAGGACGTCAGGGACTTGTAATGTTAGCAATGTTGGTGTTTAATTGAGAAACTTAGCCTCGACAAACAAAATAGAAGAACAGTTGGGGATGATTCCCTACATAAGCCTTGGCCCTCACATGAATGTGAATACATGCTCAAACTCACATGTGCCTGCATACATGAAAACATAAATACATATACATGTATGCCACACATACACACAAAGATAGAAAAATAAAAGTGAATATGTATACAGTGTTGTTTTGCTATATAGTACTTGAAAGGTACACAGAAAACAAATAAAAATTATCAAATGGCTGAAATTAAGTGGACAACATATTATTTTGAATTAAGTTGTGGAAAATATTATGGAAATGAATCTACATTTGTAAAAAGTATGAGCCTCTTATTTCTTTGAAGTAAGAAATTGGGTCGTGAAATTCATTTCATACCTCTACACAGTGGTTTGTGTATATAGACTCTGCTTTTTGTAGGAACCATGTGTGAGGCTAACTCACCTAGAACAGAGGGTGTGACACTGCTATCAGGAAGGAGACTGCCACCTGCTGCTGCTCAGATGCTGTCCTCAGCCAGCCCTTGGGGACTCTTCCAAATCCAACTTGCTAGGCAGGCAAGGCAGGGGGTGTTCTATTTGTGTTACAGTTCTTATGTGTTGCTGTGGTGACTTAAATGAGTATGGCCCCCTCAAGCTCATATATTTGACTACATGGTCACCAGTTGGTGAAACTCTTTGAGAAGGATTGGGGGTGTTGTCTTGTGGGAGGAGCTATATCATGGGGGGGATAGGCTTTGAGGTTTCAAAATCCCACACCATTCCCACTTAAATCCCCCCTTTCTGGCTTCATACTTGGTGTTTGTGTCTCATAATGTGAGCTCTGAGCTATTGGTCCAGCACCATGTCTGTCTGCCTGTTGCCATGCTCTCTGCCATGACAGTCTTAGACTCTAACCCTCTGGAACCATGAGAACTAACTAAACACTTTCTTTTATAAGTTGCCTTTGCCGTGGCATCTTGTCATGCCATGAAAATTAGTAACAGAAAAATAAGTATGCTGGGAAAGTGACAATTATAGAGCAAATGTGGCAACTGATATTTGAACTGGAAGAAACCCGGTTGACTATGTTGTCCATGTCTAGCTACTTGTTAGCTGTTCTGAAAGCTCCATTTTGCTAGAAGTCATGAATAGAACTCACAACCGACAGTAAAATGGTGGTCCACTTCCCTTTCAATCTACTCTATATAAAGGAGTTCAGCCTGTTAATCTAGTTCATGTAGGACTGTCCAAGAATACACCACTAGCTTTGGAAATTGCTTGGCAGGTTATAAAACCATAACTGCTAATTAAGGAGATGATACAAATTTTGTAGTATTCATAAAGACAGTTCAATCCCACGCATTGCTGATGCCAGGGCATTTTGTAATCTGTATCATGGAAAGAACAAAAGGTCTGATGGACATTTACAAACAATATGGATCATAAAACTGTATTTTGTTGCCTGAACAGAACCTGTTAAATGATGTAAGAAACTAAAAACTGAATAGAAAAGAAGAAATTAATCCTGACAGGACTGTGCAGCCATGGTGAAGAGAACGTTTCCCATCAGCCTCTGGGTCCATTGGGAACCACTCCACCAGAACCCACCATGGGACCTCTTCCTGGCATGGTCACACTCTTAATCCATGAGATACCTCAGAGATTGATGATCAGCTGCATCTGCCCATCACTATGGCATTCTGGCTCCTTACAACTGGGCTGGGGGTTGCCAGGTAGGCCCCATGGCTGAGCTGCTACTGAACACTGTTGGAGGTTCCAGGCCTCCAGGAGAGAGGTGGGGATGGGATCCATTGATAGGAATGAGGGCAGGATCTCAATGGGACTCTTGCTGCTGCTGTTGGGTAGGAGAATCAGCCTTGCAGGTTGGCACCACTGGCATAGGCCCCAGGTGCCAGGGTTTGCAGACAGGGTTTCCATAGTCATGTTCATCAGTTCTATCTGGGTGGCAGGAAGAGCCCCCAGGGTTGCCCCCAGGGTAACAAGCATCACCCACTTCTGATTGTCCCTGCCTCTGTCCTTGATCATACCCCTGAAGGGAGTGAGGTATATGGATTTCCTGAGTATGGGGATACAGCTTCTGAGATTATCAAAGGCCCTGCAGGGTTCAGGCTTCTGTTTAGCAACCAAAAAAGGATTCAGGAAGATGGATCGGATCCATATTCCTTGGAGAAAACTTTGGCCTGGGGTATACATGGAGTGATAGCTGGTGGTTTAAAGGTGAGACTTTCTCAGAAGCTCCTTTATCCTTGCTATTGGTCCTTGCCTCCCTTGTAAATCTTCTCTTCAGCCAGAGTATACCTAATGGCCCCTTCCTTGGGGTGACTCCTGATGAAGCACAATGTTCTGCAGGGCAGGGCCACTACTCCTGCATCCCTCCATCCTCCACCCCTATGGCCAGCCATATTTAAGTAGTTCCTTGCCCATTTGGCTGTGTGGAGGAGTAGGTCTTGATCTCCCCGGGTCCCTTCCTCTGCCCTCCTCTCTCCCCCGCCCCCCATCACTGCTAACATTTCAAAGCAGAAATGAAAGGGGGAAAAAAGAGAAGATAAAAATTATCTGTCTTTTAAGTTTCTTTTTTTATAATCAACTGATACCGGTGAAAGTTATTCCTATATCTTAGGAAAAATTAACAGATTCTATCTATACTAGGAACTATGCCAACTTGGGCTCTGGTTTGCTCACCCAATGATTATGTCTGTTTGTCTGGGTTCTTGCTGGCCTGCTTTCTTCTTGCCAAGCAAGCAGTACACAGTGCTTTGGGGGCTGCTTCCAGCTGTTTAATTTTTTTTTTTTCTCTTTGTTCCACAAGTAGAAACCCATAGGGCCCAATTACTACAGATACCTCTTCCTTAACAGCACATCCAGCCAAAATGCTGGAGTCTTGCAACAGAATAGGTCAAGGACTAATTTTCTTTGCTTTTAAAATGGATTTTAAAACTGAGACTATCCCTGCTTTGAGACTATTTCATTCCTGGCCTCTGCTAGGAAAACAATGAAACAAAGGTGAAATTCTAAACAGGCTTTGAATTTTACCAGATAACCCAAATAATTTAGCCTGTATATATTTAGTTTTAGCAATAACAGCATTTCTCTGATTTTGCAAATCCTGATTCTAACACATGTCTCATCAGTGTGGGTGACTGTGGTATCTGAAAAGCCACAACAGAGAAGTACTTCACAACAGAGAAGAACTTCTAAAATAATTAGTGACCGTGACAAAGCTCTGGGTTGTCATTCGCATCCCCTCACAGAAATCCTATTAACTAACGTGAAAGCTGTGAACAAAAAATGAAGACAAAAATCTTTACTTCCAATTTAGTTACAGCCTGGTATTTACTTTAGTCCATTAAAAAATGTTTCATATGTAGCATGAATTATTCTTAAACTTATTTTAAGATAAACTTTATCTCTCTCTGTCTTGACCCCCCATAAATACATGCACCTGTGCACATTCAGGAACACACACATACATACACACACACATACACACACACACACACACACACACACACACACACACACACACACACACATACACACACACACACACGCATGCACACACATGCACATACACACAAAATTTTTTTTTCCGTGCTATGGATAGGATGCAGACCCTTGCATAAATAGGACATCACTGAGCTATATGCCCAGGTTTTTCATGGGCAATGAATGTGGTGTGTTTAAATTTATTATCACTGTGTTCATCATGTGGAGGCTAGAAGACAACCTTGGGTGTTCTGTTACATTGATCTCGGCCTTATTTCCTTGAGACAGGGGCTCTCTTTGAATCTGAAACTTTCTGGTTCAGCTAAACTGACTAGCTATTGGGACAGGTGAAATGGTTCAGTGAGAAGAGTACTTGCAGCTCTTGCGGAGGACCCAGCTTCACTTCCAAGCACCCACATAGCCACTTACAACAGTTCCTAGCTCCAGTTTCAGGACATTTGGTGCCCTTCTTCTTGCCTCCGTGAGTACCAGGAATGCATTTTTAGTGCATTTACATAAATGCAGGCAAAACATTCATACTCATAAGAATAAATACATTTTAAAAAACAGAAATTATCAGGCTGCCAACATGGCTCAGTGGGTAAAAGTTCTTGCAGCACAAGTATGACAGCTTGAGTTCAGTCCCCAAAACCTGTGGTGGCAGGAGATAACCAACTCCAAAATACTGTCCAATGATCCTTTTGTGTGTAAACAGTGGCATATATGTGCCTGTTTGCTCTCTTCTTGGTCACTTTGTCTATCTCTTACACACACACACACACACACACACACACACACACAATGAATACATGGTAAATAAATAACTGAAAAGTTTAAAAAAATAAAGTCAATAAACTTTGACAACTCAAATGAGTTGTCAACTCAAATGAGCTATTTTATAAAGGCAGGAAGAAAACAAACAACAACAACAAAAACTGTTGGCAATGTTGTGGCTTGTATGAGAAATAGGCCCATGTATTTGGATACCTGGTCCCTAGAGGGTCGTGTTGTTTGGAAGAGTCATGAATCCTTTAGATGAGGCCTTGAGGAAGGAAGCACATTTTTTGGTGACTGGCTTTGGGGTTTTTATAGTGTGCACCCATTTCCTGATCTCTCTCTGTATTTCTTGTGTGTGTGAATAAAGTGTGTGCTTCTGGAATGCCAGGCTAGCCTCATACTTCTGCTGCTCTGACTTCCCAGTCATTATGAACTGTGAGTCCAAATGGCCTTTCTGAAGTTGCTTTGTCAGGATATTTTTATCACAGCAACAGGAAAGGAACTGCTGTAGGGGCTCATTATTTCAGACATTTCTACTTTCTACAATGTAGTTGAACTGTTATTACTACTGACAACACGTGTGTGTGTGTGTCTGTGTGTGTGTGTGTGTGTATGTGTGTGTGTGTGTGTGTGTGTGTGAGAGAGAGAGAGAGAGAGAGAGAGAGAGAGAGGGAGAGAGAGAGAGAGAGTTATGTATATCCATTCCTTAATTTAGTTCCTGCTTCTATTCTAATGGAGACTCTTATGTTCATGAATATTTCTAGGTCCTAAACTGTGATCACAAGGCATAATCATTCATGTAATAATTTTGGCCTGAAGTCCTTAGCTCAGTGCCCAGTATGGTGGACCACGGAGAAAGTCATTATATATGCTTGTCTTCAAAGAGTTTACTGTTTGATAAGTAAAGATAATTGGTGGACAGTTCAAATATCACCTGGTCTAAGATCTTATATAAAAGTTATTTCATTAAGTTAAACAGGGACCATTCACAGAAATCAAGACTACCATATACTTTTAGTTCTGGTTCACCCCTCCCCCCATTTGTTTTGAGATGAAGTCTTGCTAAATAGCTCAGATTGGATTCAAGCAATCCCCTAGCTTAGTCTCCTGAGAAGCCAACTTGCTGAAACTATAGGGCTGCATCAACATAACAAAGAAAACTATTTTCCTGTTGCTGATAATGGAGAATTCTCAAGTGTCCCTAGTGTCTGGCATTTGGGGAACATGGACATTCTCCCTTTTGCATTTCATCTGATATAAGAAAAGTCCACATTATTTGTTCCTCCACAGGCTTTTGTCTGAAACTTCAAGTCACATTGGCACTAGGAAAGCATAGTGACATGAGTATGGATGATAAGCCCTCATTTATTCCGTGGTTCTTGTAGCCAAGAGTGTAAGATGTGCTGAAGTCTCTCCTGCATAACTCTACCCTCCCTGTGGCACATGACCAGGAGATGCTAACTGGTTTCATTCTGACTAGAATTCCTGTAAGTCTTGTGGATAGGGAATAATAATGACTAATAATAAATATTAGTGGTTTTCACCCAATTACTATCTCATCAAATGGCAGCAATATCCTAGCTTCACAAAGTAGAGTGGAATAATTCTTGATGTGCTTCTCTGTCTCTCTGTGTTCCCAGTGGAATTGGTCACTAAAGTGTGTTAACATTTTCGTGTGTGTCCTTCATCATTTACACAGCAGTTGAACATTCATGTTGGTGGGGAAGGTTAGATTCTTTCAAATTTCCTTCCATCACTGTATCTCTACTGTGTAGTACAGAGTAATTGCTGAAGGACTATATGGTCAATGAATAAATGTGTTAGAAGTTATAGTTAACAATAGTCTTCATAGGATTTAGGCAGACATAGAAAAATAATCATCTTAGGAAAAGGAATGAATGGAAAAACAAAGAGGGTAAAGGAGAAAAGATTGACATGGCACAGTCACAGGCTGAGAATAAATCTAGCAGCTAAGGGACACTTTGGAGAAGTGCACTGGAAACAAGTTTCCATAAAGGCAAGGACTGGGTTACTGAATAACAACATTTCCGATTGCTTTGAAAGAAAAAGATCCGTGAAGACATGCCACAGTAGAGACCTACATCTGCATGGCTAGAGATGAACAAAAGAAAAGTCTTGGGGAGAGAAAAAATATTTAAAGGAAAAGAAGTTTGGGTCATCCAAAGTGATTATGTGATTATTCTTTCTATAATTTCAATACATCCACTAGACATTTCAATTCCACTTACAGTGAAGGGTGTAAGTCAACTTGAGAAATACCTGGACAGTACAGGAACAAGACATGTAGCCATGGAATTTTTGACACTTTTAGCCTGACACATTTTTGTTGTGAGAGATTGTTCTGAACATCGTGAGATATTATTGGTGTCCCTGGCTCATTCTCACTATATACCCATAGCATTGCTACCCTGTTAGATAACCAATGATGTCCCCGGACATTACAAATGCCACTCTCCTGCGTGGGAAGCAAAATCACCCCCTTTGAGAAGCACTGCTATAAACTATATGCTTCCATAAACAGCAGAGTGCCATCATTATCAATCTTTATTATTATGTTGCAAACAGATTCCATTATACTTCAGGAAGTGATATTTTATATCTATATAAAAAAGGAAAGCACATTTTATATTAGAGATTTGTAAAAGAGATTTTCAGAAAGGATGGAGCAAGTCTTTCAATGTACTTACATTGAGTTCTAAAACTATTCCAAGGCAATCAATCAGCAATGACACCAGTGTGGCTGCAGTAATGATAACCACTGTTAAGATGATGTGGAACACTGATGAAGGATTCCCACCAAAAAACACATTGGCAATGACCTGGCAAGTAAACAGAGCAGTTTGAGAGGTGTTCTTGAGGCTTACTGGAATCAGCAAGAGGCTTTCACACTGGTGCCATGAGTATATAAACCACCAACAGTAAGGCACTTCATTAAACCTTAGGTCACTAGGACTGTTTCTGTCTTTTCAAAGATATTACACACCCACATACATAGCAATAATGAGAATTCTTTGCTGTGAATGTTGTCAGTGTCCTATGCTGTAGAACTAGAGCATGGCATACACACTTTGTAATTGTGTAAAAGTTGTAATACACACTTTTTTTTTTTGATAAGAAAACTCTGAAAGTTGCCTATCCTTTTTGATCTGGGAAGACTGTCACAAAAGCAAACTACAAATACTAATTGATTATTTAATAACCTCTAAGAAAGGTGTTAGGTCTTACCCTCTTAATCATACTGGAGAGTGCTACTATCCTTTATTAAGAGGAAATCAGTTTTATACAAATAAAACACACAAAGAGGAAAGGCAAATCAAAGGTAGTTTGTTACTATTTTCCAAGAATACACAGATCAGGAAACTAATCTATAGTCACTTATTGGATGCATTCCACACTGATAAATTTACAGTAAGAGAATGTCAAAAGAACGATTCTTATTCTCAAGAATTGGCATCCCAATAGAAGATGCACAACTGGTATAAAGAAACAAATAGAGATCAGTTTGTGACCATATTAAAAAGGCCAAGTAGAATTTAGTTGTCTAGAATGATCTCCTCTGGGGAGTTGAGGAAACATTGAATGAACGTGTAAGGAGCAGATGAAGACCCTATTAAATGTGTAATATTGACATAAGCACAGCCATGTCAAGGGCTCCAGGCCCTCAGTCTAATGTGATTGGCAAAACTTCCCTAAGTCTGCAAATGCTGACAGAAAGTACACTCTGTTGTTGTTTTTTTCTCCTAGGTGTTTACACCCTGAGATCTCCCACCAGCACTAGCTACTCCCTCGTTATTCTATAGATAATAAACACAATAATTTCTGGTTGTCATAGTAGGTGCCCTCCATCAGAGCAAGCACACCCCACCCAACCTGAACATTTCTGCATGTGTATCTGTGTTTCTCCATTCCCACGTCATCCCAGTCAAGTTTCTAGGACTATGGCACACAGGTCATGGCAGTCTCCCTTAAAGTATCCTTCTTTTTGTCACTTCTGAAATGTGAGTAACCTATCCGAGCTTGAGGTGGGGATAAAATTTAGAGCAGAATTACAGGCTGAGGCCACAGAGTAAGTAAGAGCAAAAGGGGAAGGATAAAAATATTATGTATGAAGGACAAAGAAGACTCTGAACAGAATGATGACCATGTGCAAAAGACCAGTGAAGCAAGAACTGTCAATGCAGTGGGAGCCTCAGGTGCTGGGTACCGGGACGATGACAACTGTTGAAAAATTACCTAGCCAGATGATATCCCCACAGATCAGCTGCTTCAATGCTGCTGGTGGAGACCTAATGGTGATACCAATAGCTTAGATGATGTAAATTTGCTGTTTTCCCAGATTTATCTTCTTTAAACACAACTGTTCCATACATCTCTAAGATGTTGTTATGAGGATGAAATAACCACGTAGGTAAGATCAGAGGCATACAGTCTTTTTTTTTTTTTTTTTTTTTAATCCTATTTATATGTGCCTGGCTATTTTACCTATGAAGAGAAATGGTTGCAGCATTGATGTTGACTGTGTTTGTGTGTATAAGTGTGCAGACCACAACCGTAACCAGTGAGGTTCATTCAGCATCCCTCTGCAAGGTATATGCTGCCAGGGCAAAGATCTTGCTTCATTCTGCTTTCTTGTTATGGCAGCTAGGATGGAAAACTGATTTCCACATAGGAAAGATAGATGCTGCAGGCAAAGTGACCCATCCACACATGGCTGACAAGAAGGCATGCAAGCTTGCACCATCCACTCAAGTTGATCTGCAGACTCGATCTGAACCTGAAGTGCTGGGCAGATGCTAAAAGAACAGCCTTTCCCAATCAATAGTTAGCAAAACTTTAGAAGAATCTTGAAGCTTAAATATCTGCAGAAAGGTCACTCTACTTCTGTGAAGGAAGGGCACTAGCCATTTGTGAATAGGAACGAGACTGGAAAGAATGTACAGCACTGAACACCCTCTCTGTGTCCCAGCGCTGGTTCTCATTACTGCAACTGACCTGCATTGAGAAGCCAGCTGCCTTGAGAAGCCTTCAGATTAGATAGGGGATTTAAGGATCTGTTGGTGGTTTGCTTCATACATTACAGGCAGTCACACAGTGTACTGCGTTAACAGCCTACAGGGATAGATCCTGACTCAGCCCTCACCCTCCCTACCCCGTGCTTGTGGGTGCTGCTACTCAGCACAGTGGCTATCTAGCCAACAGCATTAGAGATTCCTGACAAGCCATGTTACCCAGTATTAATTACACAAGGATAGATTCTCATTTGTCTATCTAACTGCCTATTTGTGTAAACATCTAAAGTTTACATAAAACATTTATATAAAAATATACATCAAAGAATATCTATATACCTATAGGTTTAAGTTGAAGTTTGATTCCCCATGGAAGATAATATATTTTTCAAAATAAAACCAATTACTCTGTCTGGCCTATGGTAAATAAACAATGACGTAGGAAAGGTCGTAACAAAAATGGGAACAATTTCTTTTAACTTTCATCCTTAATTTTTTTTTTCATTCCTTTAAAAATATAGACGACCATTTTGGTTTGGTGGTTCTGAAGGATTCTGTTCACTTGGGAACCAAGTGGTTTGTTTGTGTTTATGATCATCTAGACTCAACCCTGGATTTATAGTCATGATCTCAATGAGGAGAGGAGAGGAGAGGAGAGGAGAGGAGAGAAGAGGAGAGGAGAGGAGAGGAGAGAGAGAAGAGAGGGCAAGCTACTCAAGAAAGTGCATGGCTGAAATGGCTGATTATGTAGGAATCAGCAGCTTGGGGAAGGAAAGGTCAGGGGATGGAGAGGTTTAGGGTAGGGGGTGGGGGTGAGAATTGCTGAGGTAACCTGGCAGGCCATTTGTCTCAGGTTTCTTTGGTACCTAACAATAGTCATCTGCAGATTATTCATTTGTAGATTCTGATACATACAGCTTAAAGAGAAGGTTCTATGAACCTATCACCTGTCATCATGCCTTTAGGGAGTTTACATATTGAATTATTGGTGTCTTCGTAAATGTAGTAGAGCAGTGACAGGGGCAAAGGGCTGAGAAGAGCCTATGCTTACCTCTCTAGTGACAAAGCATTCAATCGGGTATGTCAAAATGACAGTGATTCCATAACAAAACCTTCCAAAGGTTACCAGGTCATCACTTCTGCAGTAATTTTCAAATAAGTCTCCTGGAGGACAAGAATGATATATTTATTTGCAAGGTATTGGGGGATAACTAACAAATGAGATATTCTTTTGTGTAAAAGTAGTGACCTATTACTTCATTTCACATAATGAAAAAAATAGATTGGCAGGTTGAAGTATAGCACAGTGCCTTCTGTAGCTCTGCATTTAGTCACTGCTATTAAAACTAGTACAGGTTCCTCTTGAAGGTATACTCATTACTGGTAGAGTTTTTATTTGTCTTTGGTAAGTTTGCCTTTAAGTTGTGCCAATGCTTGAAAAAACACTTTGTCCATTGTGGGGTTTTTTAAATAACAGAATCAACTCCCTAAATTCTTATGCACTGCCTTTATAAATGGCTTCTGGTCTTTGTTCCTGGTGATTGTATTATTTTAAACAAATACTTATTAAAATAAACACATTTCTCTTTGAAATACTATTTTTAGGAGGAGGACAATCCCACAAGGAAGAGTAGGACCAGGCCATGTGAGGAGCTGAGTTTCCTGCATTTGAGGTATAGGTCCAGATCCTAAGCTCAGGGCCAAGTCAAGGATTTCAAAAGGTACACTGTCTTTCATGACATTTGATGCACCCAAGTGTAAATGCAGATTTCACTGGCTCAAATCAGAAAATAGGACCGATTCCAGGAAAGGACACTAAATTTAATTATTTCTGAACAAAGTAACAGACCATATATACCTTAGGCTGGTTCTTATTGAGTCTCTGTATGTTTTCAGGGGTCTATGAAAAAAATCCAGGGCTCTGGCTAGCTCTCTTCAGGCCTCTTTACTTCCTAAACATACAGTTGCCATTTCTCAACTAAGCCAATTAGAACATTAGATGAGAGCTGCATAGATTCCCACACTGCTGCAGAAGAAGATGGTAATTCTGCTTGTTTGTATTAAAGAGTGAGGCGGCAACAACTTTCACTTCCTCTTTCCCAGACACACTTCAAGTGGCCGTGTCCCCTCCCTCCACCAGCGACACCAGATATGTCTGACTTTTCTGGTGTTCCTTCTGGGCAGAAGAAGATGACAACATAAAGCAGTAATGGTGGAGAACAGCTTCAACATTGATTGAGGGTCCAACACTGTGAGAAACCCAAGAACGGAGGTTCCCATTGCTGTCCTCCCCTAATAACCAGGCCCTGGGTCTGTTTTGAAGTCACAATAAATAACAATGGGATGCTAGGCTTCCTGCTGCCTTATTGGCTTGAATTTAACCCAATGAACAGGGGAACATGTAGTTTGCACAAAAAAAAAAAAAAAAAAAAAAAAATCATCATATCGACCTAAAGAGAAATGAGCTAATGAAGCAATGTCAGCTCATTCTAGCTGGAATCTTAAATGAGTGTCGGGGAATTATAGCTAAGAGGGGATGGGGAGGGGGGAACACATGTCTGCTTTACTATATAAAGATATGTGTGGGAGATAGAACGTGTGTGGTGTGGTGTGTGTGTGTGTGTGTGTGTGTGTGTGTGTGTGTGTGTGTGTGTATGAATGAATGTAGTGAACACACATAGGTGTGTGGGTATTTGCACCTGTGCATGGGCTTCTGGAAGCCAGCAGAGGATATCAGGTACCCTGCTTTATCATGTTCTGCCTTATTATTTTTAAGACAGAATCTCTCACCAAGGATAGGCTGTGGCAGCCAGGAAGCCCAAGTGATCCTACTGTCTCCCCACATCCCATAACAGGCATGTGTGGACACACTCAGTTTAAGGAGCTCCCGTCACACTTCTCTTTTAGAAAGTGTTACTGTATAGCCCAGGCTAGCCATCTCCTGCCTTAGCCTCCCATGTGTTGTGTTGGGATTATGGATGTTAGTGGCCATGCACAGCTGTCATAAATACTTAATTACAGCAGGGCAATTACCACTGCTAAAAACACTAGGAAGGTATTACTAGCAAAACCAAACATCTATAAACTGCATGCAGAAGCCCTTAGGCTGTTCAACTTGGCATGTTATGTAGCGATTGTGATGGGGACATGGCAGTGCTTGAAATAGGTCTTATCTGGACTTTGAAGGTTGCTTTTAACTGCATTATCCTGGAATAAATATATACACATATGTACATCACATACATATGTAGGAACATATATATGATATATATATATACATATATCACAAATATGTATGTGTTTGTGCATATGTATATATATATGCACATATATTACTGCATTGGTACCACATTATCAATAGTTTTTTAAAAAATATTTCTTATTTTCTGAGAAATATATGCACACAAGCACAGTGAATTATGATCTCTGTGCAGATCAAGGCATTCCAAGAGTACCACAGTGTCACAGAAAACTGAGTCAAGAGGAGCAGGACTCTAAGATATTGGAGCCTCTGTGTTGATCAAAACTGGGGAGGCAAACAGAGGGGGTGGGCAGAATATCTGAACTTGAGCTTCAGAAGGACCACGTGCATTTTGGTTGTTACCGGCCAGCTGGGGCAAGTTACTTCTCTTTCTGTGTAAGCAGGAAGTAGAACTAGTTATTCCACTTACCTTTAAAGGGTTGTGAGAAGGTCAAGTGAGATATTAGACCTGCAAAAGCTTCGGAATATATGAATCATAACGTTTGGCCTGCAGTCAGGCTATCCTGACTATTACACCCTGAATGATTGGATGGCAGGATCAAAAGCAGTAAAGGGAAGCCCACTTAGTTACCAGGCCTGAGAGAAACAAGAAGAAAGAAGTCACTTTGAAGTCAGGAGGGAAAGGACTGGCTTTATAGGAAATATGATGTTTGTGATTTAGTCCAGAATGAGACAGTTAAGCAGAAATATCCCACAGGCTGGAGATGAAAAGGAAGGCCTGGGCTAGAAGGAGAATGAGGAAATCACCCAGACTGTTTGTCAACAGGAAAGCAGGACCCCAGTGTCTGGGTGGATGGGGGATTAGAAAGTCATTAGGAAGGAAGCAAAATTTTAAAAAATAAAAAAAAAAAAAAAAAAATAGCACAGAAAAAGAAAAACCTGTGCCAGTATAGTCATCCTCTCCTCCAGTTCAGTTCAGCTCGCTGACTCGGAGAGGTTCAAAAGGGTCAGAACCAGACAGGTGATCCGCTCAGCACTGGGAGGCTCTGTGTGCCCAGGAAAGGAAAAGTACAGAGTGGTAGTGGAGAGGGGAGCCAGAGTTCATGTCTGGAAACAAACAGATGTGTCTGGAAGCAGAGAGATGGGGTCAAAGAACTTAAGTCCCAGAGGTTAAGAGAAAAATTATGGAGCCAAGCATAGAGAGGCAGGAGGGTAGAGCAGAGAGTTGATGGGACGGGAATGGTGTCAAACAGACCCCCAAGAAAACTGCTCCAGATATGCTAGTGCCAGTCCACACATGCACCAAGATAGGATGTGGTTTAGTCTCTCATTTTACCTTGAGTGAAGCCGGTAAAAGTCAAATACCCACAAGTGGCAAAGAGCACACAGATAAACACAGAAACCAATATGGACGTGTGGATGATCCGGCACCACTTAGCTACCGTGGGCTCTTCAAGAGAACCATAAACTAGGAAGCAGTTATGGTGGCAAATAAATGCTGTAACACAAAAGAAAAAAAAATCATTACTGGGGATGTAGTGGAACTGTGTTCTCTGAAAAGTAGAGAAATGCATATTGCCTTAGAATTTTAAGTACCTAAAATGAAATATATTAATTTTTGTAACACTAAATAAGCTAAATTTTGTAATAAGTCTACAAATGAGAAACTACACAGAAGGCTTACCTGATCTCTTCATGCCTCTGTCGACATGAACCAGGCCTGTTCAATTTCTCTTCCATTTTTCCCTCTTTCTAATGGCCCTTCTTATCTTAAGGAAAACCTGTACGTGACTTTCCTGGGCATCAGGAACATAGGGGAGATATAGATATCCACCCAAGTATTAATCCTTTCTGCAACTTTTAAGGAGTCTATAACATTTGCTAGACTTCCCAGTTAGGAAACACACTGACTGTAATGAATATCCAGCTGGGAAACACTTTTCTCCAATTAGAAGCAAATTTTAATAACAAATGAAGAAGGCCAATAACAGGCAAGAAAAGTTTGAGTCTAATTTTGTATTAAGACAAACCAGATTGTGTGCTGCTGAAGGGGAATCCAAACTTAGAAGACCTGCTATAGACATACAGGGAACAACACCTCTTCATGGACGGAATCATACTGAGAAAGGGTTGTGAAGCCAGGTACTCACCAAAAGACATCACCCCGATAGCCTGGATGGCGTTGGGCTTTGCAATCACCCAAGCATCTTCTGTCTTTGGTCTGGAAGAAAATCAGTTAATTAGATACATTGTTAAAGACATATAATAATAGTTTATTGGAGAATAAAAAATAGCATCACACATGAGAATTGAGTATCTTTCAATGGGAACTTAATAAGGGGGTAAGAGAGATAGTGAAGAGTTTAGAAGCATTTGCTACTCTTGCAGAGGATCTAGGTATGACTCCTAGCACCTAGATGGTGGCTCACAGTCATCTATAACTTTAATTCCCAGAGATCTAATGCCCTCTTATGAACTCCTTGGGCAGGAGATACCCGTGATACACACAGACTGACAGAGACAGAGACAGATAGACAGACAGACAGACAGACACACACACCATGCAGGAAAATACCTACCTATACAAAATAACTTGCCAAAAAGAAAGAAATTAATAAGAGCTTCCATTAATCTCATCAACATACATTTCCTGGGGGCACCAGCATCTCCTCAATCCCAGTGCTCTAAAGTGCCTGTGAGTACTTGGAAATAGTCTATATTTATACATGTAAAGTATGCATTGACCATGTTGTTTGGGGGAATTAATTTGCTCAATCAGTTTAACAATAGTTATTATGGAGTCTTCTCACAAGATCCTGAGGGAGATATTAAATTACCAATATCCTATAACTACTGTTTATTCACCTTTTCAGTTTTCCAGATTTGATCGATCTGAAAGAAATTTATGTGAGTTGAAGCTGAGGGGGTACTGACTATTTCTGGGGGAATATACCCTTGTCCATTTGTTTTTTTTGTTTTTTGTTTTTTTTTTTTTTGCAGGTGTACTCAAGAATTATTATCATTAAGGCCAGACATAGTGGTGCACACCTTTAGCTATAGCACTCAGGAGGCAGAGGCAGGTGGATCTCTATGAATTCAAGGCCAGCCTGGTTTACAGAGTGATTTTCCGGCCAGCCAGGGCCACACAGTGAGACCCTGACTCAAAACAAAACCAAGAACAAAAGAATTATTTCATCTAACATTAAGATAGTCTCTGCATTATGATCTAGTTTGCTTAGCTGCTTGGCGTGCCTCATTCAAAATCTCTTCAGATATTGGTCTCAAGTTTCCACCTGTTAATGTTCTTCTTAAAGAAAGTTTTGAACACACACACACACACACACACACACACACACACACACACCAGAAGTTATTGCTTTTTTTTTATTCATTCATTTATTCTGAGACAGTCTCACTGTCTAGCCAGGCTGGCCTCAAACTTGGTGATCCACCTGACCTAGCTTTTATAGTTCTGGGCTTAAAAGTGTGGCTTCATCATGTCCAGTTAGTCACTCACTTTAAATCCTCAAGCAACATATCCAGTGGAATTAAAATGTCCAGCATCGGCATGGACTGACCTACCTAGTAAATACTCTTGCCTCTATTTTTAGTAATAATGAATAGTACAGGTTTGAGTCTGTTCTTCTGGACTCTGCTATTTGTTGGCTAAGGTATTCTTTTAGCTAAGTTAATTGATCTGTGTTTCAATTTCTGCATCTGTGAAATGGGAATAACCATAGTATCTAATTTCCCGAGTTATTTTACAGATTAAATGAAATAAAACATGTAAATCTTCTGAAAGAGGGATTGTAAGACAACATATATTTGATATATATGTAATTATTAGTTTTATCAGTAGTATTTATTAATATTTGATTAGTACCCTTTTTTTACACATTCGACAGTAGATAAATGTTCATAAATATCACATACTTCAATAGGCAGGTTTGAATGAGACCCAAAAGAGTGCATGGAGATAGACAAGATGCTCACTAGAGAGCATGAGGGTCCTGGAGGATTAAATAAGAAGGGGATTTCTCAAGATGAAAACCCAACTTCCATGTTTGTTACTCATTGTCTGTATGAAGAGGACACAAATGACTTCTATTTGCTTTGTCAAAGTTTGTGGAATTTGTGCAGATATCATTTTCTATAAATGAAGCCAGCAGCTTTCAGGAGGGAAAAAATAGTCTTACAGAAAAGCCAGTCTGAGAGGAGGCCTCCTACTGTTCCCTAACCTGCTGGGAATATCTGCTCTTAGAGTGGGAGTTACTGCCACCTGCTGCCTCCAAGGCTCTTTCCAATCAGCCAGGCAAATTCCAGCCTTAATGTGCAATATGCACACTTATTTAATATGCTTATAAAATGATCCACATTGGGCAGTACTAACTGAAGACTGTCTAACTTTCTAATACGCTGAGTGAGTAATGTGTTCCAAATCTAGGAAAAGGATCGAGGTAATGGGATGTTGCTTTGCAATCATTTGCAACAACCTAGGAGTGAATTCAAACATCAATTAGTTCCACAGAGAAGGAGGGAGGGAGAGACAGAGGAGAAAGAGAGGCAAGAAGGAATGGCTATATCTCCCTGGTATAATTTATGCGATGCAATAAATTTTGATACCCAGCCCGGATGAAAGCAAATGAAGTTATAGTTCTTCTACGTTTAGACTATAGATGTCAAATACAAAAATATTAACAATGCATCCAAGTAATGTATTTGATTAAAATGTCACCAAAAATGTCCTTCCTAATCATTGCCAGAGTAGTCTCATAGTAACATCTGTTAATGTGTTTACCACATTAATAGATTAGTGTGGGGAGGCATATAGATTTTAGCCCACATAAAAACTTATGATTCTGTCTTTATATTCATCAACACTCGAAGCAAGGTGTTTAAGAATTCCCTTATCTCAAGGAAGAAAATCTACAACAAACATATGTGTAATGAACGTGGAACTTAAAGGGTAGAAATGTTACAACTAAGAGAAGAGACTAGAAAAGACGATTTCATATGCAATTGTTGGTTCTCACTTAGTTCAAGAAGTCAATGAGAAAAATGCCTAATCCCCAAAAAAGTTTAGCTTATTTGAGCACACCATGATTGTGAACATAGACAATTCTAGGGCTCTTGTAGTCAGCTGTCGGAGTTCGTGGGGTATTTAACAGAAGGTTGAATATAAATTCAGCACACACACAGACACCCCCCCCACCACACACACAAACACACACCAGTAAAGTTGATGTAGACAACTGACATGTTTTAAAGAGTGGTAGTGACAACAAAAATCCCTATTTTAAAGGAAGTTTTAACACCATATTATACTTCTATTAAAGATAAAAAGAAATGTAGAGATATACCATGTCTTTATTTCTGCAAGAAAGACTCAATATTACACACATGCCAATTCTCCCAAATTAGTACTCAAAGGATAAAGTATATTGAAGAACAAATTATAAAAAAAGAATATCAGAATCTTAAGGCAAAGATTGGTAAATGACAAAATCAATTAAGGGTAGTGTAAAACATTTGAAAACAATATAATCCATATACAAAGTTAAGAATATATTTAACTGGAAAAAGAGATTATATGGATTGATCACACATAAAATCAGTGAAGTGATTATTATTACCTCATTTATAGTAAATATTCTGTGATTCAATAAGAAAAATAAATCATGATGAACAATGGGTGAATCAATTGGTAGGAAAGGAATCAAGACCAACCTACCCTACCACTAAGCTATATCCCCTGATATTTTCTACTTTTTTGAGATAGGATCTTGCTAAGTCTAAATTGACCAGCCAGGCCTTCAACTCCCTCCATAGCCCAGGCAGTCCTTGAATTTGTCATCTGTCTGATTAAGCTTTCCTAGTAACTGGAAAGACAGATATATCCTACCATGTCATTTGCTTCAATTGTTGAGTGCTAAAATAGAAATGGATGGACAAGTGTGGCCACTATAACCTGTTACATTAGGTTTCCTTAGTTTCAACCTTTTTTTTTTTTAAATTTTGTGTGTGTGTGTGTGTGTGTGTGTGTGTGTGTGTGTGTGTGTGTGTGTGTGTGTCCTATATCCCAGTCTAGCCAAGGGTTCACTATATAGCTGAGGATGACCTCCAGCTCCGGAATGCAGGGATAACAGGAATACACCAATATGCCCAGTTTGATGTGGTACTGGAGATCAAACCTAGAGTTTTGTGCTTGCCAGGTAAGTTCTCTACCAGCTGACCTATATCCATAGGCTAATCAAATGAAAACAGTGCAGGGGAATTCAAATCTACATTTGTGCAGACAGAGGAAATACCACGAACATTTTTGAAGCTCTAAGAACAGTAAGATAAAAGATTGAAAGTTTCATAACTTCCCAGATTTCATAGTAAGCTCAAATATTATAAATATAAACATTCAAGAAGCTTATCAAACTCGAGTGATCTCAGTAATGTCTACTCTGATGAACATGATAGTGACCTTTAAAAAGACTAAGGAGGCAGACTGGTACTTAACACATTTGTGTGTTTTCATTGAGAGCGATAACGTGTCAAGTACAGACATTTGAGCAAATTTCATGGACAACTAGGACTGCCTTTTTATAGAGAACTGTAGCCCATTTACCTGATCAGGGATCTTAATACTTTTACTTTCAGAATTGTTAGAGGCCCTGGATATGTTTTTCATAAGGTGAAGTAGCTTGGGAGATATGTGCGAGTATGAATGTGTGCACTTCAAATTATTTACAAGTAGTGGGGAATTAGCTTTCCATAATTTTACCAAATTAAACTTTCATTGGATGTATAAACAGGCACACATACTTAATGCCCAATTTTGGGTTTTCTATGAAGGAATATTTTTAAGGTTTGACTCACGGATTTCTCCCCAAGGCTTTCGTCAAAGCACTAACACTGGCTCTTACCTTTTCTCCTTTTAGTCTTCTGATCACATACAGAATAACAGAGATTAGAAACTGACAGGTAAAGAAGTCTTGCAGTTAGAAAATCTATCATGTTTTTTCATCTGCATTAAATTCTACATGTGTGTGGGGTACCATGTGATGTTTTTGTCATACATACATACATACATACATACATACATACATACATACATACATACATACCTCTAGTAACAACCATTCATCTTTTTAACTTTTAGGAGAGCAACTTTGTTGGCTTTTTTGGAGGGACAGTGTCTCACTATACAACCTTAGCCAGCCTGGGATTCCTATAGATCTGCCTATTTCTGCCTCCTACGAGCTAGGAATAAAGGCATGTACCACCAAGCCCTGCCTGAGAAAAACTTTTAAAATATCTCACAAATAAGTGAGATCATATGGTACTTGTCTTTCTGTTTGTGACTTATTTTACATTTCCAGTTCCATGTTATGGCAAGTGACACAACTTCATTTTATTTTTTTTTTTTTTTATGGTAGAATTGTATTATGCTTATGTGTTTGTCATATTTTCCTTATTCATCACTGGGTGAACACTTAGATTGCTTCTATACCTTAATTATTATAAAAAATTGCAGTAAGTAATTAGTAATTTTTGAGAGTTATTTATCCATCTATGATGACAATTTATGGTTGTCAACTTTACTGATCAGGAATTAACTAAAACCCCAAAATGGGGCACACCTGTGAGGAATTTCTGTTTGTTTGCAGTGGGAAGATCTACTTCTAATTTGGATCTTTGATGTGGGAGGACACACCTTTAATCCAGATCTTCTGAGTTGGGAAGACTCACCTCTAGTCTGGGCCTTGCCTTCTGCTAGAAGGACATGGAAAAAGGAAGCTTTTGCATTTCACCTGCTTTTTTCCCCCTTGCTAGCAAGTCCATTCCTTCATTGGCCTTAGAGCCTACTTCTTTGGGATTTCATAGCTACTGAAGACCAGCTGAGAAATCCAGCCTTATGAACTAAGTACTAGATTCTTCCATTTATAGGCATTGGATTAGCTGAACCACAAGCTTCAAGTCATTTTAATAAAGCATTTCTCTCTCTCTCTCTCTCTCTCTCTCTCTCTCTCTCTCTCTCTCTCTCTCTCTCTCTCTCTCTCTCTCTCTTCAAAGTTATATTGTTACTCTAGAGAACCCTTACAAATACACCATCCCTCTCCATTAGATCAAGCCTCTTATTCTTCTCAGCAGAGTGTAAACTCCACATAAAAGGAAATAACTTCTGTAAGGCATAACTTTTTTTTTTTTAAATAAGTGATTGAATTTGCACTTAGAATTTTATGCAAGCCAATAATAAAACATTTAAACCTTGAGAGATGGCTTGGGAGTTGAAAGCACTTCATGCTCTTTCAGAGGATTCCAGTTTCATTACCAGCAGCCATATTGGATAGTTCATAATAGTCTTCTTCCTGGGTGTATACACACACACACACACACACACACACACACACACACACACACACACTCACTCACACTCATACAGACTTATTCTTAAATTTGGCTTTCTAATTAAACCAGAGTAGAAAGGCCACATGGACTTCCCTTCTGTCCTGAGAGGTTATTAAAGAAATTCAAACGGTTCATAAGAGAGAGGTTGGTGGCAGAAGAAGACAGCAGTGGGGAAAAAGGAAAAGTGGATGTTTATGTGGTAACAGTTGAGAGCCATATAGAGGACTCTCACCTTGAGAAAGAGTGTCTTGCTTTGTGCCAGAGGGGATTGTGTGGAGTGTACAAGGCTGCGACAGAGTAGGGAAGAGGTGAAGGGGAGTCCTAGGGTGGTGGGTGGTGGTGCAGGAGCAAACTGACAGGCAGTCAGTCTGTCTGGAAGGCACAGCAGGACAGTACTCCCTGTCAGGCTGATCCATTATCTTATCTCTCTCAGTGTTTGGAAGAGTCAGGGAAACAAAAGGGATCAAGTCTAAAAGTCAAATAGGGTAAACTAGTTAAAACAAAACCAAAGGTAGGAGTTGAGCATGCAGAAAAGGGAGAAGGGGGCTGAAAGGAAGTGTAAAAGAGGGAAAGGCGCTTAATTTAAAGAGCTTTAGGCTCTATGAACTACAATATGTGAAGAGGGAAAACATAATTTAGGGCCTGGCATATAGCAGTTTGCAGCTTTCAAAAAAAAAAAAAAAAATGATTGTTTCCTTTACTTACAATATGTGAACAGATGTTAATTTATATAATTCTTGTTTAGTCTTTTGGTGAGGGAGAGGAACGCTGGGGATGGAAGTCAGTGTTTCCTATATGCTAATCACAATGCTATACATAGTCCTGTATGCTTTTTTTTTTTTAAATATTTTTAATCGTTTTTATTTATATGTGTGTCTGTGGGAGTACATGCCATGTGTAGGCATGCCTGTAGAGGCCAGAAGAAGACTCTAGATCTGGCTGTGAGCTGCTGGATGTGTGTGATTGTTTGGATTCTTGGATCCAGTCATCTTATCTTGACTGGAAATTTAACATTTGTTATCTTTGTAACAGCAGAGGAAATCAGCAGTGATTTCCTGTTAAACAAACCTGTCTTCACAGAGTGATGAAAGCAAGCATCTGGCTGTACATCTGGACATGGTGTCTTACCTGAAATCCCAGCATTCATGAGGCAGAGGCAAGTGGAGGTCTGTAAGTTTGGGGCTAGCCTGGTCTACACAGAGCACTTCAGGACAGCCTGAGCTAAATATTGAGCCCCTGTCTCAAATAAATAACAGGGTATTTCTCCTGGATCTTAGGACATGGTACCTCTGGGTCAGGAGGCTAGGGACTTTTTGCCTTCTAAGAGCACTTGAACCCTTAAGTAGAGTGGGGGGGGCAAAGTTTGGGGAGGGGGAGCTTCCCAATAATCCAACATGGGCAGAACCTGATTTTTTCTTACATACTTTATAAGTTAACAGCTTCCACCAGACACAGCTTAGAGTTAAATGCTCTGGATATCCCCAGATACAACTCAGGGTTTCCTGTTTTCTGTCAAAAGCTGAAGAACCAGTAGATCTGACCACTCTCACCTCATTCCCCCCCCTCCCCGCCCCCAGCTCTGCATCAGCAGGCTCCTCAGCCACTGTCTGCCTTCTCAGGCTCATTTGTGTCCAGCTCTGGGATGCAGATCTGTATTGGACAGAGCTGTCTGGGAAAATCCTTCCTCTTGATTATTCTCAATGCCAAAACGGATTCACTTACTTTAACTAAAATTTTCAAAAGTAGATTTAAATTTTCAAAAAACGTAATCTTTTTGCCAAAATTTAGTTTTGCTCTTACAAAAAAATGATCCCTGAGAAAAATCTTGTAATCATAAATGTGTTTTGTAATTAACTCAAAATATTACCTCCCTTTGGTTCTTATTTATCATCTATCCTTTGATTCCCCTGCCAACTCTTCAAGTGTTGTTGGTTGGCTGGTTGGTTGGTTGATTTGGTACAGATAGGTAGGTGGGAGTAGAGTAGGATTTTGCTTTTACAAATATTGATTATTATTATCACTGTTGGTATTAGTGTATATGTTTTGTGTCTGTATTTGCAGGGGACCATAATTATGAGGGTGTATAAGAATGTGTGTATGTAAAAATCAGAGGCCAACAGTAGTGTTTTCCTAGGTTACTTCCCACTTTGCCATTTGAGATGGGTCCTTCCAATGAACCTGAGCTTGTTGGCTGGTTTAGACTGGCTAGCCAGCAAGCCCAGGAATTTCCCTGTCCCCATCTTCCTAGCACTAAGATTACAGGTATACACCAATGATTTGGCTTTTCATAGGGGTACTGGGGATTTGAACTCAGGCTGCCTTGCTTGGGATGCAGACACATTACTCACCAAATCATCTCCCCAACCCCCTAATTTTTTAATACTATGAATATTTGTTAGAATTATTAGTTTTATTTCATTTTCCGATGTTTCTAACCCCAGCTCTAACCTTCAATAAACTTTAGTAGACCCACAAAGGGGAACTGGGTTGCACCTACCTTTGTTGCTCAACAACCTAGAATAACTGTCATTTTTCAGGGTACAGTGTCTCTTCCACATTTCTGATCATTGCTGCTTTGATGTCTTTTGGGATCACTCATTTTCCTATTCAGTCTGAATGCATTAGTGGCCACAGTGACCCCATTCTTAGCTTCGAGGGTGGGAACCTGTGACTTGATCTCAGGCAATTCAGCTCAGATCCTGGGATAAGAATCCTTACGGATCCTCATCAGACCCAAATGGAAATATCCTTGAAATGGACAGGAATCCCCTGAAAGAGAAAATTCTTTCTCTTTCTGTGGACTGAGACCTGAATAGATATGAGTTGAGACTGCCTGCTGTTGCCTTGTGACAGCAAGAAGTTCAAAGAAGAAGAACAAAGATGAAGAGAAAAATTGTGTCTGACTTCATTGACTGAGCTGCTGGATACAACCATTCCATAACCACACCCAACAACTAGCCTTGAACCTTATAGTTGGGTTGTTAAAAGTTCAGTGATCAACACCCTTCAATTTAATCATTCTCCTCCACAGATATGTACTTTTTCATATTTTTACCCACATTTCCTGATTCTCTCTTGAATTCCTTTTAGTTTATTGAGTTGTAGAATTTTAGGCTTAGAATAGGCAGAATAATGAAATTAATGGTATTCTAGGGCACAGTTTGTATATCTAAATGTCTGTTAAAAGTATTGATGTACATACTACAGTTATGTTTAGAATGCTAAGTTATTGATTAAAATGCTAAAACAAAGATGTTATATGAAGGAGAATGGTTTCAAATTTGATTTCATGTTATCATTTCCATACTGGTTGTAAGGCAGGAATATTAGTGACATCCTTAGTAGAGTTTTTTGTTTTTTTAAATAATGCCTCGTATTTAAGATAGGTAAAACCCCAAGTGTATTACTGCATTTTTATACTTATGAACTTTCTGAAAAACAATTAAATTGCCTTGCTTCTTCAGTTTTTATAAAGCAAAGATGGAGAGAATACAATAAAACTGAACATAATTTCCAAGAAGCCCTGAGAGCTGTGAGGCTGTGGCTATTTGAAATCGTATCAGAAAGCAGAATTTATAGCCCTGTGAGTTATGGAAAAGGAAATTGAATTGTGTTTTATTTTTAAACACAACCACTAAAAAGGTGTTTCCATGGTAACAAGGTCAATACCAGCAGCCGCTACAGACCTGCCTGTCTTCTGATAGTGGGTTTAAAGACATTTTTTTTTTTTTCAAATACCATTTTAGAAGACCTAGGGGGAGAAAAATCTACAGTTTTTCTGATCACTCATCTGAACTGAAAATGAAGAAAAGCACACATGGTGTATTGGGTTTCTCATGTTTTATGGATGGTAAGCATCTATGCCTGTCTTATTTTCAGAAAGAAGCCTGCTTGACTAGCTTCTGTGCCAACCTCTACACAGATTTCATTAGCCTGATTGTAAACAGGGCAAGCAGAAGTTGTTTGCAGAACTGTTCAAACAGAAATAAAGGGTGGCACCTTATGAGAGAACATAGTTCTTAGACATCTAAATATTGGAAGAGTTAAATAAATATTCCCCCATTATTGTAAAGACTCAGTCTCAGGTAAAATATCATATCACCAGTAGAGGAAATTAAGGCTACATTTTGTTTGGGACCAAAACAAACAAATAGCTCTTTAAGCTCTTTGACCACCACATCTGCTCTTTTAGCCAGACAGGAAGTGCTCATCTCTTCCTCTTCTTCCCCTGATAGTTATCTACAGTGTTACTTTCCCCACTGTATATGAAGACTCTTGAGAGCAAAGACATTGAATTTCTCTTTGTATTCTTAATGATCTGTCACATGACATGTTCCATATTTTTTTTTAAACCCTCAAAAACACAAATGAGGAATGATTCATCAACTACAGGGCATCATCAATTAGAAAGAAAAGTCTCTGGTTTCACTTTGGGAAGTAGGTGCAGCTGTGGTATGTTTGTTGCCAGTCTCAGGATTAGAGGCTCTGTCTAGCTCCTTGCTCATGGATCCTGCAACTGTTGCATAAGGAGTCCAATTGCCTGGCCCCTAGACAGATGGGTCAGAACCTCTATGGGTAGAGCCCTGGCACTCCAGTCATTCTAGCTAGTCAGGTGAGTATAATGTGCACTGGAGACGGGGAATCAATGTTTGCTACTTTCAGAGCATAACTGAGTTCTGATTCATTGACTTCTCAAAGGTAGGTAAAATGGGCAACCCTAAGAAGGACATACATGGAGGGCCCCAGGAAGGGAAAATAGTTAAGATCTCATGGGTAAACTGAGAGAAGTAGAATGGAGGGGATGGGGGATGGGAACATGAGGGATCAAGAAGACCAAGTTGGGGACCCAGGGACAGAACTGGAGAGCAATGAAAGAGACATCTTGATAGAGGGAGTCATTATGGTATTAGGGAGAAATCTGGTGCTAGAGAAATTCTCAGGAATCCACAAGGATGACCCCAGATAAGACTTCTACTAATAGTGGAGAGAGTATCTGAACAGGCCTTCCCCTTTAATCACATTAGTAATACCCTAATTGTCATCATAGAACCTCTATCCAATAACTGATGGAAGCAGGTGCAGTGACCCACAGCCAAACACTGGGCTGAGCTCCTGGAGTTCAGTTGCAGAGAGGGAGGAGAAATCATGTGAGCAAGGGGGTGGGTCAGGAGCATGATGGGGAAAACCACAGAGACAGCTGACTCAAGTTAGTGGGAAGTCACAGATTATGGACTGACAGCTGGGGAAACTGCATGGAACTAAACTAGACCCTCTGAATCTGGGTGACAGTTATGTGGCTTGATCTGTTGTTGTTGTTGGTGGTGGGATTCTGGCAGTCGCACCAGAATTTATCCAAAGTTCTTTGGATTCCCTTCCCTGTGGTAAGATAACCTTGCTCAGCCTTGATACAGGGGAGAGGCTTGGTCCTGCCTCAACTTAGTATGCCAGACTTTGTTGACTCCTTAAGGGATGCCTTAATCCTCTCAGAGGAGTAGATAGGGGATGGGAAGGGGGAGAGATAGGGGCAGGAGAAGGGGAGGGGGATAGGGGTTGGTATGTAAATTGAAAAATAGTTTTTTCTGTTCTCTCCACCTTTCCCCTCCTTGATATCTCCCCATTGTGTTATATATACCCAGTATACAAAACCTTATAAATGGCTACTTAGAATAATTTTTCAATATAAAGTTTTCAATTCTTATATTTAAGTCTCACATAATCACCATTTTGCTTAAATTTTTACTTAGGTTTTTTACTACATGGATTATCTTTTTGTTCTTGTAACTCAGTTTTTGAAAACCAGGATGGAATTTAGTATCAGTGCAGTAAATTCTGAGACACAACAGAACTGGCCACATACCTCTGTGTTTCCATATGTGCACTTCCTGAGCCTAAAATGCCTTTTATCCTCTTATCTATTTAAAAAAAAGTTCCAGTCCATCTTTCAAGATACCAAGATCATCCATTGTTCCCTCTTAAAGAAAGCTCTCCTAGATCAAAGATCATACATGATCCCCTTTTTGGGAAAGCTCTCCTAGATCCAAGATCATCCCATTGTTCCCTCTTTGAGAAAGCTCTCCTAGATCCAAGCAGGCCATGAAGCCCTGGTTTGGGTAATGCTTTTGCCTCCTTTCATGATTCCACTTCACATTCATCACATTGTACTGAATTTATTTTTCTTCTGTTTTTCAATCATCCAGCTGAAGACAACCTGCGGCAGACGCAGATCTAGACAATATATTACTCTTTTCTCCTAGGACACAGTACAATGACTAGAAACTGTAGGTGCTCAA
The DNA here is from genome assembly GCA_030556225.1 of Cricetiscus sungorus. Classification (NCBI taxonomy): domain Eukaryota; kingdom Metazoa; phylum Chordata; class Mammalia; order Rodentia; family Cricetidae; genus Cricetiscus; species Cricetiscus sungorus. The sequence continues at coordinate 6,695,729 of JANBXA010000372.1, forward strand.
TGGGTACTCGCTGAAAAAAGAGGTAAATGGCTATGCGGAAGCTGAACCGAACCAGATACATTTCAAAGCTGCTGATGTAAGGGCTAGATTAACGATTCTTTCCTTTCCTCTCCCCTCCCTCCCCCTCCCCTCTCCTTTTTTTCCTACAGTCCCTCCCCCTTCTTTTTATTTCCTTTGTTAATCTTGGGAATTGACTTTTGAGCCCCCTTGTATCCTACTCAGGCAGCCTTCCCCAGCTATTTGCCCCAATTCACGTGGTGAAAGGTCAGGTGAGAGCAGTCATACATCAGTCACGCAGCAAACACAGAGCTGGCTGCCATGTAAGGACCTGTAGCAAGGGGGCAAGGGACTCTACTATAATCAAATCATATTGGCACCCTGGTCTCAGACTTTCTACCTGCTTGAGTCATATTTTTTTGGCCTTTTTTTTTTTTTTTGTGGCAGGCTGAAAATATTTTCATTCTTAAGTGCATGCATTAAAGGAGGTGACTTTACAGAGCAACAGTAATCACAAGGGAAACACATTGCCTTGTGGACTGCTACCAATCAGATCTGTCCACCAGGTTTGCCCTCTCTTTTCTTTCTTAGAGAGCACTCAGAGAGGATGCAGTGTTCCTTGCGTTCCTTAAGACATGGCTTAAATTAATTTCTTTATTGTTTAGTACATTTCAGTTCCCCTGATGCATTTACTGACTGTAAATCTTTCTCTGATTTTTCCAAATACTCACTGTATGGTGTTTCTCATTGCTATGTATATATAACCTCTTTCTTTCTTCCTTTCTCCCTTTCCTTTCTTATTTTCTATTTTGAAATTGAGTCACCTGTATCTCAGCCTGGCCTTGATCTTGATACATCACTGAAAATGACTTTGAATTCTTGATCTTGTTGTTATCATTTTTGGGCTCTGGCATTATAGGCATGAGCCACCATATCTGGCTATATTTGTATTTGTGTATTTTTATTTTTATTAAATGATTTTTTATTATTTTTTTCTTATTTTACATATCGATCTCAGTTTCCTCTCTCTCCCCCTCCCTTGTATATTTTTCTTGTGTTCCTAAATATGCTATATATATTTCAGCAAATGTTGATGTAAAGTCAAAGATACAACATCACTTACACGTTTGGCCCCAAGGAAACTGCCCTTGTCATTACAATTCCAAGAATTACAGTTGTTAAAATTGTAGAAATGAAAGAGATCTGCAAAAAAAGAAACATGAAGACACCGTCAGTGTAAGATCTATGTAATTTATTTAAAATAGTACATCATTTTTATTAATTGGGTAAACTCATTCATAGATTGCTTTTTAATCCAGTTCCCTAAGTCGTTTATAACTTTATAGATGTGCCTCTACATTCGTTGGGTGTGTGCATAACTACTTAGCAGATTATAATCGTCCTTGTAACTACTGAATAGATTATAATTGTCCCTAAGACCCAAACTGAGGATGGAGTGTCCACTGTGATTTTGTAACAAAATTTTAATCCCTTTCAATAACTTCCTGCACAGGATACAAAGTGAGTACTTTTATCTTATGAAAGTTAAAATGAAACTATCTTTTTTTTTTTTTTAGTTCCCATTTTAGTATTGAATTAAACTGCTTTCTAGCTATAGTTGCTTTTCTGTTTTCACCCCCACTTTTCTTTCAATATAACATACATATTCTCATCTCCATTTTGTTCTTAATGTCTGCCTTTCCCTCTCTGCTCTCTAGCCCTGTTGGTCTATTTTTCCTGTGTGGTTTGCCCTTTAATCCCTGTTTCTGGGTCTGCTCTTTGTCTTCCTCTCAGCACTGTGCCTATTTCATCTGGCTAAAACACAAGCCGCTGTGCGTGTGCACGTGCCCTACGCACTCATTACATGAGGTTTGTGAATCGATTCTCCACCTCAAATGGATAAGCACATCTGAGATGGTTTCTATGATAAGTGAAGTCTCAAACTGCTTTTATTTCATGTGATTATCATTAACATTGGGTTCTAAGTTTTTAATGTTTAATTTGAAAGAAATATCCATGATGAGTTCCCTGGTCATATGAAGAACCGAGAGAAAAATTAGCCAATCGAAGGTCACACAGCTAGGAGGTGACAGGTGGAATTTAAATGCGAGCAGCCTACTCCAGAGAGAGCCTGTCCTGTGCTTTGTTAATTGTGATTTCAGTACGATACCTTCAAGACACATGTAGAGAATTAAAATGTTAAATATGATCATTTTCATGAATGTTTTGCTTTCTACTCTCAGAAGAAAACAGTTATGTATACACATGGCAGCTCACAGCCCTCTGTAACTCCAGTTCCAGGGGATCTGCTGCTGCCCTCTCCTGGCTCCTACAAGCACATGGTGTACATACATACATGTAAGCAGAACACTCATATACATAAAAATAAAAATAAATAAATCTTTAAAATATAAAAATTACCTTTCCAAGCTTTGCTACATCTCGGTACAACGACAAAGGCAGAGTAAATGTAACTGTTGAAACCACAATAATGAAGTGTCGACCAATAAATAAACTTCCAGGATCAACTAAAATACAGTAAATGTTATTTAGTGTTTATAGGTATAAATAACACATTGGTGACACATTAACTACTCAAGCATTTCGTTATGAACGTCATAAAAAACCCCACAAATCATATATAAAGATTATTTTGAGTTAATAAACAAAAGAATCATGTTAAAATAGAAATATATCACGAAAATGTAAATACAAAATAACCCAAGAATGAACCTGTGCTTCATATGATGTCATAGAATTTTACATTCCTATGAGTAGCTTCTTTAAAAATTATTTATTTATTTAATGTCTGTGGCTGTTTGGCTGTATGGTTATGTATGGATATCATCATGTGAATGCCTGGAGCCCATGGAGGCCAGAAGAGAGTGTTAGATCCCCTAGAACTGGTTACAGATGGTTGTGAGCCACTACATAGGTGTTGGGAATTGAACCCTGGTCCTCTGCAAGAGCATCCTGTGCTCTTAACCACTGAGCCATCTCTCTGGCCCCATAAACCTTGCCATTAGTTTCTCCATTCTTAAATGACAAGCAAACATGCTCATCATTTCCGAATCACTCTCATAGCCATTACATGATGACATGCTGAAGAGGAAGTGAGTTGTGACACATACTGAAAATGTTACCTGGGGATGTTCACACAGCTTTTGCACAATTGCCCCACAATGGAAACAACACAAATGTCCCCTGACTGACTGACACACTAGGTTTTTTGTTGTTGTTTTTGTTTGTTTGTTTGTTTGTTTTTGTATTTCCATAGCATGGAATGCTCCTAACAATATAAATATAAACAGGCAGACTCCTGATGGAGTCACAGGGAGTGACAAATCCTTGTTACACACAACCTCATAAGTGCAACAAGCCAGACTCAGAAAGCTACGTGTTTGTTATTTGTTTGTTTGTTTGTTCTTGATGGCATTTACATGTTATTCTAAAAAAAAAGCAAAACTGCAATGAGAGAAATCAAATGGAAGTTTATAAAAAATGGCAACATCATCATCATCATCATCATCATCATCATTATTATTATTATTATTATTATTATTATTATTATTTTGAGACAGGGTTTTTCTGTGTAGCCCTGGCTGTCCTGGAACTCACTCAGGTTAATCTGGGACTCAGAGATCTGCTTGCCTCTGATTCTGCAGTGTTGGGATTATTAAAGGCATGCATCACCAAGCCTGAAGAAAAATAGCAACTTTTAAAGTTGGTTAAAAACTAATTTAAATATGTGTTCTAGGATTAACATGGATCCGGGGAATTGCAAGGTCCATGAGGTAGTCCAACTTCACATCCAAATATTTATTTGTAGATTATGAATTAATTACATTGTAACTATGAAAAATAAACTTATTTAAACTCATCACATTTCTCACCTCTACCTACCTCCTGGGATTCTTTGAAAAACTTTGCTCAAAGTATCTCCAGTTATTATGTTGTAACTTATCATAGCTGAAAAAACAATGACAAGAATGGTCATTAATAATCCTGCACATATTTTTATCTCACATATTCGGAACACTGGCAGTTACTACTTTCTAAATATTGACATAATTTTTTAACATGTATTGCATATAATTTCTAGTAGGAACAGATTAAGGATAACATGATAAATTTATGCCAGAGTGTCAACTCGAGCTTCAGGAAGATTTTCACTTTACAAATTTTTCATCCCAGAATGCTCTTAAACATTGAGTTTTGACACTTATTTGAAATGTGATTTATTTTGTTGTCGAGGCTTAGTTTTCAAACACTTTTTGGGGAGACATATGCTGCTTACTCTGAAGAACCAATAACAATAGTAAAATTAGAAGTCATACACACACACACACACACACACACACACACACACACACACACACAGCCTTCATTTGAAAATGCAAGGCATTTGAAGGAAGTTTATTTTTGTAGACATTCTGTGGAAAAATGTGAACTTACTTCAACTATAGCTTCTTTAATTTTAATTAAAAAAACCCACAAAGTCAAAATTGTTTGAAATTCTCAAAGAATTAATAAGATGTTTTGCAAGTAAAGTCTCTGGTCATTAATTTACATGAAATTTTATCAATTTAAGAACAAGTGGGTTCTCTTCTCTGTAGAGGTATAGCAGGCAAAGGAGGTGCAGGTTCAACATTCCCGGTAAGCCAAGACCATGTGGAAATACTTAGATTAATAGAAAAATGTGTTAATAGTAAGTCAGAGCTAGCCAATAAGAAACCATAGCCAATGGCCAACAGTTTCATAATTAAAAAAAAAATGGGTGACATTTTCATCATGTGGAACAAATATTGGTATATGGCTCCCTCAAATCATTAGGTTGCAAAAAACAAACAAACAAACAAACAAAACAAACAAAACAAAACAAAATAAAAATGGCTATATTAAGCCTTAGGAGAGACTTATTAGTTGTTTCATCCACTTTCAATCCCAAATCATTGTGTATATGTCTGTATCTGTATGTGTGTGTATGTGTACGGTGTGTGTGTGTGTATGTATGTGTATGTCTGTGCAGCTGTGTATACATGTTGGTGTCTATGTGTATGTGTGTGTGATATCTGATATCTGTGTGTGTATAAATGCTATATATGCATATACACATTTATTAGAGAGACAGAGAGAGAGAGAGAGAGAGAGAGAGAGAGAGAGAGAGAGAGAGAGAGAGAGAGAGAGAGAACATATACCAGGTAAGGAAAACCAAATAATCCCCATTTTATTGAAATGTACTAGAAAATAAGAAATGTTAAAAGTGCAAACACTTAATTTGGAAAAATCATCAATGGCTAATTGTCTTTGATGTCTCTCAAATGCCTATTGAAGCGGCTGTTATTCTGAAAGGACGTGTGGGTACTAACCATTGTAGCATCTGTCTTCACAGCCACCTTACCTATAAAAGGGTACATAAACTGTAAGGCAGAGAGCAGCAGGTATCCTGGAAAGCCGAAGGTCTTGTTAACCAAAGATTGGTAGGAGTCTGTTCCAGATAGGGCTCCTCCTTTTATCAATAAAATGAGGGAGAAGTCTGTAGCCAAACAAAACAAAACACAAATTTGATACAATGGGATTGCATGTTTTGACTGTTGTCTTTGAGAAAAAGAGAATTATTTTTCAATCAAGGTTTCATGTGGCCACAGCGGACTTCAAATTTGCTATGTATTCAAGAATGACCCTGATCTCTCTGCCTCAACCTCCTGCGTGCAGAGACTATAGGCAAGTGCAGCCATGCTTGGGTGTGGACACCACCCAAGAATGGAGTTGTGGGAGGGGCGTTCTGAGTGCCTGTAAGAAACCAAGATAGCGGGCTTGTGACTCCAGTTTCTTCAAAAACATGGGCTTGTTCTTGGAATGTGTTTGTCTTGCCCTCCCAGGTGTACCAGATAGAGTTTAATTCAGATTATTCATTACAGCTGGCTATTGTTAAGTCTTTATATGCCTCTATAGGAAAACATGTTTTTGCCAAGTGCGGCTTGTCCTCGTGGTTATATGCAGCTTGAACTCATGAGAACTTCACTCAAGTAGCCTTTCTTAGCCCTCAGAGTATAAACTGCCTGATGCTCTGAATAGTTTGCTGTTGTATTATCCTTTACTTTCCTTTGTTTCCTGACTCCATCTCCCAGCTGCCATCTCCTCCAGAGTGGTGGCACTGGGTTTCTGATGGATGCTGGGGGTCCATCAGCCTTCACGCATGCGAGACAGTCACTGTATTAATGCAGCTTCATCTACAGCCTCGGAGAAGAGCTTCAGTGGTACAGCGTCACCACGTCAAGGCTAACAACTTTTAATAAAACATCACTTTTCCTGAAACTATACTCATCTAGTTACATATTTTTCAATCACAGTGCAGATGTCTTTGAATATCCAGGTGATGGCCTGGAAGGGCAGAGACAGTGGTGACAGCCAAAAGCCAAGACTACATGCAACTTTCTAACCCAAACATATGGCCACTGTTATGAGGATGTGACTCCACCACAGGTGATATAACGTAGGTGCTCAACCTGTGAACACCAGGTGAGAAATGATGTGAGCATCTTAGAATTACTAAATATATGAGACTCAGAGCATTTGGTTTGGAACAAAACAAAACCAGTAACTTAATTTTAAAGCTATTATGGTTAAGAGTGCACTCCATATAATTTTTGAAAAAATATTTACATTGTGGTTATTTCATTTCAAATTTTAGAATTAAGGTTGAAGACATAAATACGCAGAACTTATTTAATATAAAATAATTGTTCCCCAAGGCAGTCATAATGCACACCTGTAATCCCAGCACTTGGAAGGCAGAGGCAGGTGGATCTCCAAGTTCAAGGTCAGCCTGGTCTACAGAGTGAGTTGCAGGACAGTCAGAACTGTTACACAGAGAAACCCTGCCTTGAAAAAAACCACTTTTTTTTTTTTTTTTTTTATTATTCATCATTTATCTTGAAGTCATATTACTGAAAGTCTTGGTGCCTGCATTGAGTACAAATGTATGCCATGCCAAGGTTTGGTACCTGTTTTGTTTCCTATTCACCCTGATTTCTTCATATTTTTAAGTGAAGTGGAAATGCATTTAAAATAAAAAGGAAAAAAAAATACTGAACTATAATTTATTCACTGTTTCCTAACTCTTTTTAAAAAGATTTTTAATTGACTTATATTTCATGTGCATTGGTGTTTTGCTTGCATGTGTGTCTGAAAAAGTTTTAGAGCCACTGGAACTAGAGTTACAGACACTTGTCAGCTGCCACATAAGTGCTGGGAATTGAACTCATGTCCTGTGGAAGAGCAGCCAGCACTTTTAACCACGGATCCATCTCTTTAGTTCCCTGCCTCCTAACTCTTAAAAGGCTATTTTGTTGGTTTGTTTTCGTTTCCACTTTGAGTCAACTGTCTTAAAGAGGTTGTTAACAACAAGGCATTCTGGTTGTTTTCCTATGGTTTAGGCCACTTACACTGGCTGCTGCCAACTTGTTTTGTTGTGCTCACAGCCTGGGCTCCAGCTTTCCTACTATGATCCTAGCTTTAGTTTTCACACAGATGTTAGTAAAACATAAACCTGTGTTTTCAGTTCCCACTATCTAGATTCCTATACTTAGCTGTCTTGTACCTGGAGATCTCATAGATGATGAACCAGTTTAAAAATGTTCACATTCTAATTTGTGTATGCATTCTGGAACTTGATTCTGTACTCATTTTTCTCCAGCCTGTGAAAACTCTCAGCGGAATGTTTAGAATTAATTGCCCTATACTCCTGAATATTCTTTACTTCCTCTAGTCCTTCCATTCCCAGTGTCATTACCCATCATCCCATGGGTATAAAGGTGCTCCTCTGAATTTTTGTCTCCAACCTGCTTGCTGTAGAAGAACAGTTGTTTTATAACTGTTGATCTGAATGCTTCATCAGAGGTTTTACGATGGGGAAAAAACAAAACAAAACAAAAAACAAACAAACAAAAAAAAACACAAACAGCTGGGCATGTCATGCATGCCTTTAAACTTATTATTGGCAAGGCAGAGGCAGGTAGAGCTCTGGTCTACATAGCCAGTTTCAGGCCAGCCAGAACTATACAGTGAGATCCAATAACATACACAAACACAGGCGAAAGAAAGACTCTAGAGGCCTGGAGATGTAGGTGTAGAGTGCTTGCCTGTCATGTACAAACCCTATGTCTAATCCCCCGCAACACATAGACTAGGCCTGGTGGCCCATGCCTATTATCTCAGCAGTCAGGAGATGGAGGCAAGAGGAAGATGAAGGTCATCTTCTGCCTCACAGCATGTTTGGTGCCAGCCTGGATATGGGGTTTTGTCTCAAAGAAATCTAGATATAAATCACTGTTTAACTGTAGTGTTACCAAGTAATTTCCATAGGGTCAAATGGACAAGAAGGACCACAGGGTAAGGACACAGGATTTAAATTCCAGCCTAACTGCAAAGCTTAAGATTTTAATTGGCATATTGCACAATAGATCTGCCGCAATTATATAATTTGTAACAAAAACGAATTCCATTAAAAACTAATTGTAGTATTAAGAAAAATTAATATACTGTATTTGTAGATTTTTGCCTTTAAAACATAAAAAGAAAGTGAATCTTAAGATACAAATTGTTCGACTTTGTGAGGGGAATCTTTTATTTATTAAAATCACTCAAAGATTTGGATGACACTAGTAAATGAATGGGTTAATCATTCCTACTAATAGTGAGCTTGCAATGCATGACTTGGGCAAGATTGCACATCAGGGGTACACCAGCAATTGAGCACCCTCTTTCCAGTGTGGTTTGTTTACATGTCATGTGATATGTGTTTGCTAACTATTCATTTTCTTCCAATCCCGATTCACAGGTGAGATGTTTAATTTTCTTTGTTGATTTATAATTATGTGTTTACAATGTACTAAAAGTATGGTAATATACCTGGGTGGAAATTAAACATTTGCCAGCACCTACTGGGAGGCAGGGAATTAAGAAATGGGAAGGTTTTTTAAAGATACTTGTATTTGTATGCATAGATTATGCCTCTCTCAGTTCTGACCAGAGAAGCTTCTTTTGAGTGGGAGACAGTTAATTCAGAGACTAAGTGAATGGTGAGTGCTGGACCCTGACTCAGCAGACGTTGGTGAAAGGGAGCTCAACAATGTAGGAGCCAGAGGAAGGGGAGAAGTTCTATGTAACAGTGTCTTCTGCACATGACTGAACACTTGCACTTGTGAGCTCTTTACAACCTGTGCAAGATAGAGGGTCATCAACAGTTCCTCATGGCCATGGGGAAGAGGCTCATGAGACCCAGCCCTTCCTTGTGGAGCTACAGGCAGGTAACAGTGGCTGAGCAAGAGAGGTGTCATTTTCTTCAGTGGTATAGCCACTGATAAGTTGTCCATGTTCTATTAATAACCTCTGCCTCTGATCAGCCAAAGAAACTGTAGTTCAGTTCAGTGGGTCACACACACCACACCTGACACACACACACACCATGGAATGAAAGGATAAGGCAGAAGAAATAGGTGGCAAGGAGGTAGACTACATGAGCTGGGAGCAGGACAGGCAAAAAATTAGAAGCAGCTTTCGTTTGCTTAGGAAGGCAGTGGCGGGCTACACTGGCAGCACTGGCAAGGAGGTCGGGGGCCAGCCTTGCCACGTGCATACCAGGATCCCAGTGTCACCTCCACAAACAGCTCACAGTGGCTGCTCATCTGCGTACACCTGTTAGCCCAGCCCTGCTTTGTGCACCGTGGAGCCATCACCAGTCATTACCACCATTGGAAATTGCTTTCTTACCCACCCCTTTCTGTATGAAGTGAAAAAGGCACATGACCGGGGTTAGGCTTGGTGATATAACATGCTACTTTTACTAATCTGTTTAAAGGATTAGGGAGAAAGGCAAATCTCCTCAGATGTGATGCTTAAATCCCTTAGGATCCTTTGATGCACTTCTTAATTAACCAGGAGATCCAACTGCAGGGTAAAGTTGTGTAGGTAAAGCAGTCCTTGAACAATTTAAATTGCAGGGATGTGCAGCTGTATGCTATTTACCTGTAATATATGAGACCCAGAATAAAAGCAGTATTCCCAAGGGAAATCCAGCTTGCTTCATTGAATAAGGTAATCCTGGGAAAACATAAAAATGCCCCAACCATCATATTAAAATGACATATAGAAATGCAAAAACAAAACAAAAAAAAACCTCCCACAATTCACATGTAAGAAGTAAAAGAATTTATGTATATCAGTGATAAAAAGTTGTAACATGGGACAAGATAGCCCTAAATCAAGTATTATCATATTGGCACTTATTCCAGAGTGAAATGTTATTAAGTTAATGACATGTCAGGAGAACAAGCACAAGAGATGACTGAAGAAGAATTCAAAAGAAGCAAATGAAAAATTGATTTCAGTTCACACAAGAAATGCTTATTTTACTGTGATGGTTAGTGTCCTGGACTCCATGGAGCACAAAGACCCCAAGCCCTTCCTGGCATGCTGCTATGGGAAGCGGCAGGCAATAGTTGTGGGGTCTTAGGAGATTCTGGGGCCCAAAAGAGGGAACAAGTAGAAAATGAGAGATTACAGGGAGACGAGGCATGCACAATTGCTTTTCTCAAGCTAAATGGGGCTCATGAAATTATTTTCACTGCTCTGTGGATATGGATAATTTTAGACTATAGGCTACACAATATTCAAAATTAAATAATTTGAACAGTTCTATCTAGAACATTTCTTTTTCAGAAAAGGTTTCTTTCTTTCTTTTTTTTTTTTTTTTAAAACAAAGCTGCGGAGTGTGGTGAAGAGGAACATGCTAGCATCGCCGGCCTGCATTAACCTGAAAAGTATTTACCAAGAATAAAGTCCAGAATTCTGTTAAGTTGGACTATCCACGCTCCATGATATATGGACACAGGTTTTTAAAGAAGCCTTTGTCCCCGCTTGCTTCTGCTTCACCACAGGAATCTACAGTTTATTGTCCATTTAAAAATGTGTACGTATGTAATGTGAAGCCAGAAAGTACATAAGCTTGTAAAAAAAAAAAAAATAAGAAAATTAACTCAGGGGCTAGAGAGATGGCTCAGCAATTAAGAGCACTCGCTGCTCTTGCTGAACACCCATTTCCCAGCACCCACATGGTGGCTCACTCACCACCCCCAACTCCAGTTCCGGGGGATCTGACATGGTAGGATCCTTCGACCCCTGTGGGCACCAAGTATGCGTGTGGTGCACATACACACAGGCAAGACACTTACACATGCACATAAAATGATAAATAAATAAAAAGAAAAGCAACTCATTCGATAAATTTACAGTGTTAAGCAGATAAAAAATGAAAATGTTGTAGCAAAGTTTTACATATTTGGTGAGCATTGCAGTTGATAGGATTTTGGTTTTCTTGCCCTTTAGGTAATGGAATGTTTTCCAACTACATAAAACAGTTTTTACTTTCCTAAGACGCTTCCCCTTGCTTCTAATTTATTGGAAAAACATGGACTATTCTTTTATCAATTGTAAGCACTGTTGTAAATGAACTAATTATATTAATGACTAGATGTGCAAAACTAATATTTCATAAATTCACATTTTAAGTTTAACATCGTACAGGTAACTAAAGAAATATTGTCTTGTTTAAAATTCCAGTGGATTGTTAAAGTCTCCTATTAAACTTTTGTACATGCTATGTATACAAGAATCTGGAAGTTCCAGACTGAGACTAATGGGATTTAAGTAATTGATTCTACTTCAGAAACAAGGAACAAACGCATTAGATGAAATGATCAATTGACCAGACAATCTATGAAAAGCTTATCCCCGCCTCCCGCTACTCCCCCCCCCCCCCAATGCTGTGGAGTGAATTACAGTCATCTATTCATCTATTTAAGATTTTTCCTTTAAAAACAGTCAGCAAATGCAACAGAATATTAACAGTTTTTAAACTTCTTCCTTCCTTCTTTCCTTCCTTCCTTCCTTCCTTCCTTCCTTCCTTCCTTCCTTTCTTTCTTTTCTTCACAAATAGAACTAAGCAGGCCTAGATAGTTTACCTATTATCCCGGATCCTATAACAGAATTGACTATGTTGAACACAGCTGAGGACTGACACGATTTCCCTTGGTGTTCATGTCCGGAGACCAAGCTTTCTCTGTCACTCAGGTGTGTTTCTCTCTGTTTTAATAGATAAAAGAATGATTAAATATTTACTAGTTTGAGAATTAAAAAGGCTCAATTAAATAAGCAATGCATGATTCAAACATAGTTATGGCATCAAGTAATTCCTATAGCGTTAATAATAAGACAACAAGGGGAAACGGGAAAGAAATTTACAAAGTCTCTACACTGTAGCTGCCCAACTGCCTTGACAGAGTATGGGGTCTGTTGGGAGTCAACCACATGATCTCATGAAATTATAGAGGTTATAGAAAAGTATTTACGAAGTTGGTGTAGGTCAGATTAAGTCGGATAAAGCCTCCTCCTCCTTTTTGCCAAACCAAGACCCCAGCCAGAAACTTGACAGGAACTATTCAGCGCCTGCCCCTGTTGCCAGTTTTACCTGCCGCGGGTCGCCCAGCTGCGGACACTGGTAGCTCATATCTGCACAAGGGAAAGTTCTGGGGCTGGGAAGCCGGTTCCCACCTGGTCAGGCTCCCTTGCCAGTTTGCCTGCAGTCAAGGTCAACAGAGAGATGGAGTCCGTTGCGCGGTCCGGTACCCTGGGCGCCAAGCTGTAGCTCAGAGGTCTCCGCCTTCACCGGGGCGGGTTCTCCCAGTGGTTGCTGATGGTGCGAATGCAGATGCTGTGGGACATTTCCAACCAGCAGCCCAGTCTCCCCTCGCTCAGAGCGCACGGTTTATCTCTGCCTGAAACTGCCAGAGTACAGCCTGTTCCTCCCACAGCGCCCAAGCTTGCTTCCTAACTCAGCTGTTGGTTGCTAACCTAGAGTCTGAAGCCAGCTATGAACCCAGAAGCACCCTGCTCCACAGACTGGCTTTTTCTCCCCGGCTTACCTCTTTTGGGCAGAACAGGATGGTGAAATTTTAGGACTTTTATATTAAGTGGGAACGGGAGGCCTCAGAAAACAACAACAACAACAACAAAAAACAAAAACAAACAAAAAACCAGAAAACACATTACAGTATAAAATATTGTTCCTGGGATTTTAGCAAACTTGTTTGCTTGGCATGCCTCAGTTAAATGCGCCGTGGGTAATTTTTGGAAGGAGAAGCATAAAAAGAAAGGCATGATAGGTTGATACTGGGTTCTCTTTAAAGGCAAAGGGGCAAATAGGGCATGAAGAAGGAAAGGAACCTAGAATATTTGAGCTAGGAAAAACTCTAAATGGACTTCTATTTATCCTTTTGTGTTAAGCAGGATGAAACAGGTCCAGAGTATTTATCCACCTAGGTACAGAGCAGATGGAGAATGGAGGATAAACTTTAGGGCAATAAAGACAATAATACATAGGTACTAATCAAACAGAGAGGTTATTTTTTTCTGTGAACATTTAAACTTGTGGGGGCTTTTTTTTTTTTTTTTTTTTTTTTAAATAGGGAAAAACGGGACAGGGAAGGAAGCTCTGCGGGTAAAGCACTTAGCAAGAAAGAATGAAGGCAGAGTTTGGCTCCTCAGGACCCCTTGACTGCCAAGTGAGTGTGATGGAGACAGGATTCCCAGAGCAAGCTGGACCCCTGAACTTGCCGATGGACAAACTTCAGATTACATTGAGAGATACTGTTCCAATGAAAGAAGTGGGGCTCCATGGAGGAAAACACCTCAACCCTGGGCCTCCACATGTTCATACACAGGCTTCCACACACATGTACACAGCATGCAAAAGAAAGGAGAAAAAAAATTCTAAAAGCTAGAGTTAGATAAAAATTCTTCCACTACTTTGGACCATCAGTTGAAGGAGTTTTAACATTTGTCCTTGCTCTTTAGTTTGTAGAAATAAACAGTTAATGCTACAATAGACACCCCGTTGACTTCCTATCCCTTCCTCCTCACAACAGCTCTCGAGCCACACAACTCATGAAGTTACCAGTACTTTCCCATTTATCATTCATAAGTGTTTATTTGTAACCATAAGACTTATATATATATATGTATATATATATATATATATGTGTGTGTGTGTGTGTGTGTGTGTACGCGTGTAATGGTGTATAGTGCTGTAACCCAAATGCAACATGGCAATCTTTCTTCAAGATTTACAGGAATGGTACCACATTACATATGATATTTCCCCACTGACATTTTTATTGTTTTCTGGGTATTCTGTTTTAAGATGTATACACTTTTGGGCTAGCATGGTGGCTCGTGAGTAAAGTGGCTGACCCCTGAGTCTGAGGACCTGGATTTGACTTCTGGAAGTCACATGGTAGAAGATGAGAACAGGCTCCTAAGGATGCCTCTGATTTTCACATCTGTGCCATGGTCCATTCACCCACACATATACAGGCACACACTAAATGGGTAAGTAAGTATAATATGATGTAGTAATTAAACACCACAGTTCATCTACTCCATCTAACTTACAAGGGCATTTCTCGATGGAAATGAACTCGGGTTATTTCTCCTTTTACCTCCTTCTGAAACATGTATCATGGAGAACTGTTCACTGGGTAGTAGACAGCTTTAACTTCATCACGTGCTTCTAAATTCTCTACATATTGATACTCTCTATTACACCCCCAGCAGGGGTGAAATCCTTGGTTTCCTGCATGGTCAACACCAAAACATCAAGAATGATTTATTTCATATTTTGTTTAAAGCTTTGCAGTTCCTGTGAGTTTTAAAATGGGTCATGATACATGCATAAATTTCCATTATCTTATATTGAAGTAAAGGACCTTTGTACATAATCAATATCTATTGGTTTTGTCCTCATTAATTTAATTTTACAGTTCTTGAACATTTGGTTTGGTTATTTGGCTGGCCTTTCTTCCTTCCTTCCTTCCTTCCTTCCTTCCTTCCTTCCTTCCTTCCTCTCTCTCCTCCCTCTCTCAATCCCACTTTTTTTGCTGACTTTGAGACAGTGTCTCACTGTGCAGCCTTGGTGGGCCTGGAACTTACTATGTAGAACAGACTGGCTTTTGAACTTCCAGCAATTCTCCTGGATCAGCCTCCTGAGTGCTGGTATTATAACTGTGTGCTACCATATCTAGTTGGTGTTCTTCTTGTTGATTTGTAAGGACTAGTTTTGTATCTGGGAACCAAACCTACGTCAGTCATGTATTTTGTACACAACTTCTCCTAGCTTCTTTAAGAATTATTTTTCCTCATTAATATTTGTATACTTAAAATTAATCTTAATCTAGATGCAAATGAACGGAGAGAGGAAACTGTTTTATTAAACTTACAGATGCAAATTATTGAAATTCAAGAATAAAGAGATAATTTGGTTTCTTAGAACATCCATATGTAATTTGCAATATTCACAAAAGAGGCAATTATGTTATTTCACTAGATGCAGAAACACATTGGATAAGCCTGGCTATAAAATTGAGTTCATGATTAAACCTTTGTGTAAATTGAAAATTTCCTTAAGTTCATAACCAATACACATATTTTTCATTATGAGAAAGTTTTGGAAACACTCTTATCTCTTTGAAAATAAAGTAAAAAGGTGTAACTCGTGACTTTTACAAAGTGATATTGATTGATGTTCCAAGCCCAAAATGATAGTAAATGAAAGAAAAAATAAAGATATGGTATGAGATTAGAAAGAGAGGAAAAAAACCAACAACAACAACAACAAAAAAACACTGCCATTATTTATAATTGAAAAGATATTTATACAGAAAACTCCAAAAGAATTGAGAAAATATTTGTTAAAATGAAAGCACACAGAAAGATGACATGATTTAAGGTTAGCCTAAGCATATGCTAATTTCTATACTACAATAATAAACTACTAGATATAATTGAAAGAATATAATACTACCAGTGAATATCAAATCCTTGGTAATAAATGTAACAAATATTTGAGACTGTAAACCTGAAAGGTCTGTAAAAACTTCTCAATCAAAAGAAAAATTTAGTTCTTAAAATGTATAATATAAAGGGTGAATTATTAGGAAAAGGTAAAGGATGGAAACAGATGAAGAGAGACCCACAGCCAAACCTTAGGCCGAACTTAGGGAATCCTCACTAATGAAGAGAGGGAGGAAGGATTGTAGGAGCCAGAGGGGTCAAGGATGGCACAAGAAAACCCACAGAAACACTAACATGGGCTCATAGGAACTCACAGAGTTTAAACCTGCGTGTGACCCACTAGGCCCCCTGCATATATGTGACAGTTGTATAACTTGGTCTATTTGTTGGCTCCTAACAATTGAAGCAGGGTCGTCCCTATTGCTTTGACTGGCTCTTGGGATCCTGTTCTTCATACTGGATTGCCTTGCCTAGCCTTAATACAAGGGAGGGTGCAAGTTGATAAACCATGCTTGGTTGATACCATGGGAAGTCTTCGCCTTTCTAAATAGAAATAGAGGAGTGAATGGGGGGGGGGAGGGAAGGTGGAGGAGAGACTGGGAGGAGAAGAGGGAGGGGAAACTGCGGTCAGGATATTAAAAAAATAAAAATAAAATCAAAACAACCAAGAAAGAACAGGGCATCGTGAAGCCCATTACTTTGTCTGCTGAGTTAAAAATTTATGAAACAAAAGGGTGGAGGCCCAGTCAGTAAAAATCCTTGTTACACAAGCCTGATGGAATCTGTAGTTGAAGGAGAGAAGTGACTCTAGAAAAATGTTCTCTGACCTTCTCATGCACACTGTGATGATGATGCTTGTTTGCAACCTCTTCTCCCAGCTAATAACAATAAAAAATTAAAAAAGAAAACAAACAAAAATAAGAGATAATTTGTAAATTGTTTTAGTCCTACTCTAGAGATAACTTTAATATGAAGAAAAATGTGTCAACCTGATTGGGTATTTATATTTCTATTGGAGTAAATTTTCTAAGAGTCTGTGAGTTTTAAAATGTATCTGGAAAGTCTCTCTTTGATACTCCCTTCAAAAGCCATTTAGTTTATCTTCTTTTGTGACTGGGCAAGGCTCAATGATCTCCTTCTGATGACTAACTTTTGGTAATAGTGATGTGTGCCATTTCAGATACCAAGTTATAGATGTCTGCTGCCATTGGTTTGCTATTTCTTTGGTCACATCAGGAAAATATTTAATTGTGTGTGGTGTGGCTCATGTGGTAAGGAACTGTAGACCCTGGCAATATTATGTGCCTGAGACATACAGGTCCTCCAACCTCAGTCTTCAGCTGCAGCCCCTTAAAGCAGACTATCTGGAACCTCATGAATGACCCTGAGCAAGGGCGTCCAACTAAATTGCTCCCAAATCCCTGATACACGGAAAATGTGAGATAATAAGTGTCATTGATTTTCTAGGTAGAACATTAATTTTGTAGTTATTTGTTACCTAGAAATAGATAGCTAAGACAGAATGTATGCATATTTGTGTACAGGTTTATGTATGTATAAATTATTGTTGAACAATTTTTCTACACATATTTTAATGATATTTCTTGAGTGACCTTTTTCAGAATTTCAAAATTATTATTTAGTATAATTTCAAAAGTACTAGATTCTCATTGAGAAAGTCTGAAGAAAGAAAAACCAACACAGAATCACTGATGGTCTCCTGCAGAGGTAAACCTTGCTATGTGCTGGAACCCTTCCTTTGGTTCAGACAGATTACACAGTGCTTTCTAGGATAAGTGCATATTCACATGCAAAAGGAAAAACACTGATGTTATTGAGTCTGTCTGTTGTAGCATCAGACTGAGACCAGAAAACTAGGAATACAGAGAGCCTTAATTTGAGCTTTTTATAGAATCACTCTATTATATAAAGTATATACTTTGCTCATGTAGGGTGTTTTTTCTTTCCCCCATTTGTTTCATTATAACCCAGGCTAGCTAACTTCTGATAGCCCCTAGCTGTCTTACAATTAATGAATGAAGGTCCATCTGGGCAGAAGTCTGGATTTAGGAAGCTCTTCCTTATGGTTAATCTGACCCTGTCTGACAGTATTAAGTTAGTTTAGTTTAGTTAGTTGGCTTACATGAAATCCTTCATGAATGTTTGCAGCTGCTGTATATAAACAGGTCAAAATTGTTCAAGATAAGGTTTCATTACTGCAGCAGAAACTAGCTCAAAGTGTCTTTTTAGGGTTTCTGTCTTTCTCAGGGGAATTCCCAGGAATCCACAACAATGACCCCAGCTAAGTCCCCTAGTAATATTGGAGAGGGTGTCTAAACTGGCCTTCTCCTGTAATCAAATTGGTGACCACCCTAACCGTCATCATAGAACTGACATCCCAGTAACTGATGGAAGAAGATGCAGAAATCCATAGCAAAGCAACAGGCCAAGCTATGTGAGTTCAGTTGAAGTGAAGAAGGAGAGATTATATGAGCAAGGGGGTATCAAGATAATTATTGGGAAAACCACAGAGGCAGTTGACCCAAAGTTGCAGGAACTCACTGACTATAGACCAACAGCTGGGGAGCTTCCATGGGACTAAACCAGGCCCTCTGCATGTGGGTGACAGTTTTGTAGCCTGGTCTGTCTGTGGAACTCCTGGCAGTGAAACCAGGATCTATCCCTAGTGCATGAACTAGCTTTTTGAAGCCCATTCCATATGTTGGGATGTCTTGCTCAGCCTTGATGGGGGCTGGGCTTGGTCCTGCCTCAACTTGATGTGCCAGGCTTTGTTGACTCCCCATGGAGTCAGAAAGGCCTTACCCTTTCTGAGCAGTGGATGGGGCTGGGAGGGGAGATTTAGGGGAGATGAAGGAGAAGGAGAGGAGAGGAAGGAGAGGAACCATGGTTGGTACGTAAAATGAATAAAATATAAAAAAAGAAAAACTAAAAACCAGACAAAACAAAAAGATACACCAAAACCAAATAAACAAACAAACAAAAAACCAAACCAAAATAGCAACAACAACCATAAAAAGAAGAAGAATCTTACTATGAAAACTGTAGTGTGGCCATTAAGACACACAGTTTACCCTTAATTGGTTCATCTTTACTTGCAAGAGTTCATTACCATGAGTCATTCATCTGACTCAAGGCTTCTGGTTGATGGGGGGGGGGTGTCATTCTGTAAATATGTTTCTCTTATTGGTTAATGAATAAAGCCCTGTTGGCCAATAGGAAAGCAAGATAGGTTGGATTAGGAGACTAGGAGAATTCTGGGAGACGTAATACAGAGAAGACAAGATGTAGGCCATGAGAAGATGAGAGGTCCAGACCCTCTCTCCAGTAAGACCATGTGGAAACACTTAGATTGAATAAAAATGGGTTAATATTTAAGACAGAACTAGTCAATAAGAAATGCTAGTAACTGGCCAACAGCTTTATAATTAATATAGTGGCTCTGAGTATTATTTGGGGCTGATGAAGCTGTGGGACCAGGCTAGCAGGAAACTGCTCATAACATCTGGTTTCTGCTATACCATGTGTGATGGGCTCTTACTGGGCCTCCTCTTGGAAATCATGTTGTCCTGAGCCATGGAGATCCTGCTGTTTTGGACCTGTAGGTTTCTCTTCTTCATACGCTTCCATACCTCATAGATAAGGTGGATACTGGAGTTGGCAAATTCATAGCCCTGGTTCTGGGCTGGGGGTTAGCTGGAGTGGTCAGTTCTCTAGCTCTCCCTCATCGTCACTACTCAGATGAACTCTTCAGCACTGCCTGGCCTAGCTCACCCAATGCAGCCTACAGCAAGGAACAGAGCCAGTTCTGTTCTGGGCCCTCAGATCTGGGTTGCCCTTATATCAACAGGGCTAGTTCTACTATTTTGCCCAGGCAAGAAGCAGGCCTCCCCCATTGTTCTAGGAGTAATATGGCAGATGGTCAGCCCCCAAATAAGTGACACTATTAGGAGGTGAGATCTTGTTGGAGGAACTGTGTCACTGTGGAGGTGCACTTTGAGGTCTAATATATGCTTAAGCTACACCCAGTATCTTAGACCACATCCTGTTGCCTGAAAAAAGATGTAAGACACTCAACTACATCTCCAGCACCATGTCTTCCTGCATGCCACAATATTGCACCATGATGATAGTGCACTGATGCTCTAAACTGTAACCCATCCCAATTAAATGTTTTCCTTTATAAGAGTTGCTATGGTTATGGTATCTTTTCACAGCAACAGAAACCCCAACTAAGACAGAAGCATACTTTTAAGGATCCAAATATACCCATAATACATATAAGTGAATATACATGTATATGCACACACACACACACACACACACACACACACACACACACACACACACTCTCACACACACAGATACACACATTTAGATGAAATTTTCTTATCTGGACTGACAGTGCATACCCCACTCCCCACCCCCAACCCCTCACCATAAAACCCAAAGGGCCATAGACTATCTAACAAAAACCTCAACATCTGGAATGAGAAGACCTCTTTTGAATTGTCGATCAGAAATGTCTTAGAGACTTCCAAAACGTTATAGACAATTGCTGTTGCTATGTTAACTCCCATAGGTAGAAGATAAATCCCTATTGCTGAAGATACCATGCACTTCAGACACAGGTCTCAGAAGACCCAAGATGGATCTGACCTGAAAGCCTTCTCATTGGGGACTAGCTTCTATGTACCAGAACTTCCAAAGAAGGGAAGCAACCAAGAATCCTAACCAGTCATAATACTTGTGAACCACAAGGAAGAGCATGATGCAATAACCCTAAGGATGAAGTAGTGCCATGCATATATTGGTGGTTCAACAGATCTCTAATTGGACTTAGGTACATTCATCAAGAGAGAAACCATGCCTAGTACTAGAAACCTAGCCAACACAGGGCTAGTGAGGACTTGGTTCTTGGAAGAGAATCTTCAACTGCTCTTTTACTAAACCAGCCCAATCCCTTATTATCATCTCAATATTTATCCTTATACCCACAGAGAAGTATAGTTTTCACCCCTAATCTCTTTGCAACAGATGGAGACTATGACAGAAAACTACAACTGATCAAAATGCAGAGTTGTGGAGCCCAGTCCCAACTGATCATCTATAACACATAAGGCTCGGGGATCATTGTAGAAGATGGGGCAGAAAGACTGTAAGAGCTGGAGGAATAGGAAGTAGACTGTGAGATTGTGTTTCCTAGATATGAGAGAAGGAACACCCATAAAAATCTCATCAACATGACTGCTTAAATATGAGCGGAACAGAACAACAACAGACATGGCAAAGTGAACTATGGGAAGACCATGAGGCCTCAATTTTACAAAAAGAATTACAAGCAGCTAAGGAATGCTGAGATTGGAAGAAATAGTCTCCTCTAAGGAAGAGCACACCAATTGGTTATTCAATTCCAAATGGTCATTCCTAAAAACATATATACAAGTAGCATTATACAGTTATACAGACGGTAGGTTGTATTCATATATTTTATACACACACATACACACACACACACACACACACACACAATTTAAGATCATGAATTTGGAAGAGAGCAAGAGGATACATAGGAGAAAAGAGAAAAAATGACATAATTATATTTTCATTTCAAAAATAAAATTATTTTTAAAAAGGGCATGAAAATTTGTAGAAATTTTTCTTGTTGAATTAGTTGGAGTCATAGATTCTCTTTTTGAAAATGTATCAAATGGAATGTTCTCAGAGGAATCATCTAGGAAAAGCTTGGACATTAAGTGGCAGTAAGTTTAGTGTAGACAGAAATAAGGAGTATCAGGAGAACACTTAAGTTGTGGAATTGTGACACTCATATGCCTCTAGGGTCTCTGAGTGGCTGAGAAATGGCCATCTTATTGACACAATTAGTGTTAAAAGGTAACTATCATTTCTGTTTAAGTTTTCTCTCTCTTTTTTTTCTGGAACGGGGGAGGGATGGGCAGGGTCTTACCATATAGCCCTGGCTGGCCTGGAACACCCTGTATAAACTAGGATCATTCTAATTCACAGAGGTCTGTTTGTCTCTCCCTCACACGTACTGGGACTAAAGGTATGTTCCACCATGCCTGGCAAAAGATTCATTTTAGAAACAGGTAACAAAGATCTAGGCATAGTACCTTACTTCTTTAATCCAGGTACTTGGGAGACTGAGGTAGAAGAATTGCTATGAATTTGAGGTTAGCCAAGGCTACTGTCTTAATCACTGGTCTATTGCTGTGAAGAGACACCATAACTCTTGTTAAAACCAAACACAACAAGAAATTAAAAAAAATTAATTGAGGGCTTGCTTACAGTTCAAAGGTTAATCCACTATCACAGCAGAGAGAGAGAGAGAGAGAGAGAGAGAGAGAGAGAGAGAGAGAGAGAGAGGGAGAGAGAGAGAGAGAGAGAGCATGGTGGTACAGATTGGCATTGCAGAAGTAGCTGAGAGCTTTACAACTTGATCTTCAGGCAGAGACAGACAGACAGATAGACAGACAGACAGACAGACAGACAGACACACACACACACACACACACACACACACAGAGAGAAAGAGAGAGAGAGAGAGAGAGAGAGAGAGAGAGAGAGAGAGAGAGAGAGAGAGAGAGAGAGAGGACTTTTGAAACCACAACACCCATCTCAGTGACACACTTCTTCCAACAAGGCCACACTTCCCTAATAATGTTCTTCTTCCTAATTCTTCTAATCCTTTCAAACAGCTCCACTCCCAGATGTCAGAGCATTAAAATATATGATCCTATGAGGGAGGGGGCATTCTTATTCAAACCACCACAGCTACAGAGTAAGACTCTGTCTCAAAATACTAAAGATGGGAGTAATATAAAATCATAATACAATTTAAAATGTTTCCATTTAATAGGTTAATGTTTTCCTTTAAACCCCTAGCATAATAGAATATCATTATTATTGAGACAGCAATTAGAGGAAATTGTTGCATCCCCATGGCTCTGGAGATGGAACTAAATGGGGTATCCAGAGAATGAAGAAAGAACAGACAGACATTTGAACACATAGACACAGAAAAGTGGAGGTTGGGTGGGCAGGGATCTCTGACAGAGAAGCCACAGTATGCCATAAGCTCAGTGTGTTTATTTTATATGGTTGAACAAGGAGGTGAGGTTATTGTACATAGTGAACTCAAAGGCATGTTTGGCTAATCTTGCTAGGAGCAGTCTCTGTAGGAGAGCAATCTTCAGGATGTAAATATTGGTAGGGTCTGAGAAAACGCTGAAGACTCCAGACTCAAATAGTACATAAGAGCAAAGAGCATTTATTAATATTCCAGCATGTATGTGGGATTATTCACCCATTAGGTCATCTCATGTATAATTGGTTAAGCAAGCAGCAGTTACACTAGTGTGCTTTTAATTGGCTGAGGTTTAGTCTTATTATTTTTGGACATAGTTGCACAAACTTGGGCAAGGCTGGATGTGACTCAGAAGAGGCTGCTGGGTTTATTCTCGAGACCTGAATGCAAGGCCATTGTGGATAAATGGACCTTTGTGGAAGAGACACCCCCTTTGCCCTTCTCAGAGAACTGAAACCTAAACTCAGTTGTGAGAGTGGGAGAGTTTAACCCCTTCACATTTAGAGACAGAAAACTATGGTGGGCATTTTCTGTATATACTGCCAACATTCACAGTTGGCCTGAGGAAAGCATTGGCATCCCTCTGAGCTTCACCTATAGAAGGCTTTGTCACTCCCATGGGGGTGAGACATTGCTCTTTGATGTGACCATGTTCCCTGTCAAACAATACACATTCACTTAGAACTTCATTAATTCCCCACAGGATATGGTAAAATGTCTTCTCCGTTCACAATGCATGAAAACAGAGTGGGTTATACTGTGGCATGAGTTTAGAGGTGCGTATGAATACACGTTTTAATTTTAGTCCATGTAGCTGAAAAAATAAACAAAAACAAAAACAAAAAAAAACCAAAACAGAACAAAAAAAAAATATCTTCAAGCACTAAGGGCTAATGCCAATGGCGCTTTAGCCTTCTTGTGTGGGCCATCTATCTTATAATCTGCTTAGTAAAACTATAGTTTAAAAGAACTAATGATGCCCAAAGAGTTAGGATTGAAGTTGTAAATTGTCTGCTCACAAGTCCATGGGCTTATCCATTTGTTCTCTTTGTAAGGAGGTGGAAAAATATAATAGTTCCTTTGATCAACCCACTGTAGTTACAGGTTGAGACAACTCCAAGTGTTAACAAGAAAACACTGTAGGATCCCCTGAATATGCTTAAAATTGAGGTTGAATCACTTGGAGTTCAGTAGAGGGACATAACTAAGAGAATGAATATGTATTGCCAGGATATGAATTAGATTGTCTTATGTCTTAGATGGTATGGGCTTGGAAGTCCAACAATGACTGTCTGCATGTTGTAAGGGCTGAGATACAATAGCTGATCAATCTGCCATGCTGGGTACCTGATATGGTGCGGAAGGCCCAAGGGAATTATGAAGAGCTGGTTGTCTTCTGTTCACATTGGAAGGCTGAAGAACCTGGGTTCTAATTTCAGTGACAGATAGTACAGGGCGGATGCTCTCAACAGGAAGGAGGAAGGCAGGAAGGAAGAAAGCAGGAAGGCAAACAAGTTCTGCTTTTCACTCAGACTTCTTTGTATCTGAGCAGCCATGATTTTTTTTTTTTTTTTTTTTTTTTTTGTCCAAAATTGGAAGGGTCTTCCTTTATATCCTTGTAGATGTACCGAGGTACAAGACTCTTAGTTAATTTCAGATTCTGTAGTAGGCTTTCAGCTCCCAAATAAAGTGATGGAGACTTATTATTAATGATGAATGCTCAACCTTAGCTTAAGCTTATTTCGAGCTTATTCTTTTCTTCTTCTTCTTCTCCTTCTCCTTCTCCTCCTCCTTCTCCTCCTCCCCCTCCTCCTCGCCCTCCTTCTTCTTCTTTTAAACTATATGCTACCTCATCTATGTACTGTTCACCCTACTTTCCTACTTCTTCTATGTTTGACTGGCTGGCCCCTAGCAACTAACTCCCTTTTTCCTCAATGTCTGCTGGTCCTGCCTGTCCCTCTTCTGCCTAGCTACTGGCTGTTCAGCTTTTTGTTAGGTGCCTTAGGCAAGCAAAATAAAGCAGCAACACATCTTTACATAGTTAAAGAAATGCATGCAGCATAAACGAATGCAACATGTCTTCACATAGTTAAATATTTTATTTCACAGCAAGATCCTATTAAGTTGACAATCAAGTTTAACAATAACACTGGTTAAAACTTTGTTTTCAAGACAAGATCTCATTATGTAGCTGAGGGTAGCTTCAAACTCAAACTTTCTGCCTAACCTCGGACTATTAGAATTATAGGTATGTGCCATCACATCCAGTATAAGGTCATCTAATACAGCATGCTATAGGTTCTAAAGTGTGTTATTATATTCTCTGGATTCAACCTTCATTAATAGATGGCTAACATACTAAGAACTGGTAGTAATATAACAAATAAATGAAATAGATATATTTTGCTACAGTGATTTAGAGGAACAAGAAACCAAAAGAGGCTGGGATAGACAGTCAGGGACAGGTAGATGACTGGAAGCATCAGATCTAGCTCAACAAAGATAAAATGTAACAGGAAAATATAACACAGTGACATTGGATCTAAAAAATCCAATTCCTACACATAGGTGTACAAGGTGGCATAAGGTGTAAGATACACCTATGGTCTATCTCACTTAAAATTGGTGCTTTAAATAAACAAGTTTAATTTTTGTATGAGTATTTTGCCTGCATGAATGTTTGTACACCTTGTGCATGCCTGATGCCTACTGAGGGCAGAAGAGGAAGGGAATCTGATCTCTGATCTCCTGGAACTGGAGTTATAGGTGGCTGTGAGCTGCCATGTGGGTGTTGGGAATCAGACTGATGTCTTCTGAAAGACTGAATAGTGTTCTTAATGAAAACCATTAACTCCATCCTCCAGTTAATAATTTAAAAAAATTAACCCCACAATGAAATGGGGCTAAGAAAGCAGTCCAATGCAGTTTTAGGCAAAAATATTGGGAATAAACAACACATTTATGAAAACAAGGAAGTCTGTGATCCAAACATTTGTGTTTGGTCTTGCTGCACATGGGGATAGCTGGTGACAGTTCTGGAAGCCAGAAGCCAGTTTGGGAAAGTTACAACAAATGAGGCGTTTTTAGAAAGTAAGAATGACGAGAGGCTGTAGCTAGCCTTGTTATTTAGTTGCAGAGCCTGAGGATGACCTTGAACTTCTGGTCCTCCTGCCCCTGCTTCCTGAGTGCTGGTATTACTGACAATGGCCAACCTGACTTGTTTACGAAATGCTGGGGATTCTGGGGACCGAGTCAGGGCTCTGTGCCTACTAGGGAAGCACACTACCAACTGAACTATGGCCTCAGCCCAACTATTATAATTTTTGAAGAATAATTTAAATTAGTGTTGTGCACAAAACACTCAGCAGTTGGGGCTAGAGAGATGGCTCAGTGGTTAAGAGTGCTTAGTGTGCAATCATGAGGACCCAGTACCTATTCATAAGCCAGGTGGCCAGATCATGAGGACAGTTTCATCTCAGAGGGGCCTGGAAACAGGAAGGTACTTGATGCTTGCTAGCTTCCAGTCTAATAGAGAAAACTCCACTAGGTTGAGGGAGAGATGCTGCCTTAAAAGAAGAGGTGAAGAGTGATAGAGGAGGACACTTGGCACCCTCTCATGGCTTTCATATAAGGAAAGATATGAGACCTACAGATCTATGCTTCTCATGGCTTTCATATAAGGAAAGATATGAGACCTACAGATCTATGCGCGTGCACACACACACACACACACACATACACAAACACACACAAACACGAACACAAAAAATGAGTACATAAAAAATGACAAGTCATTACAGAAAAAATACTCAGTGTACTAGGACCTAGTGTAATAATGCAGCTTTTCTATCAGGCCACAGATTTTACCCCTGAGATGTTGCTTGTCCATTGATGGCAATCTCATCATCTGCCATTACAGTTGGGCCCAGGAGCTTCTGCCAACTTTCTTCTTCTCTGAATTAACTGTATATAAACAATGGAATGCCTTCCTTTAGAATGAGCATTACTTTCTACCTTCTCTTTGGTAATGCTGTTGGCGACCCCAAAAGACACATGATAGGAAGGAAAACAGCCTAGTGTGGACCATGCAGCTGTGCAGTCTCAAGTAGCCAAGTCTTGCCTTCACTCATCCCCCTTGGTCCACAGCTGTGGGCCATCCTAAGTCAGTGGGAAGCTATTAATTCGAGGCCTGGTGAACTGGGCAGCCATAAGAGATACTTCAGTGCTGTGGAGGGCAGCCCTTATCCATGGATTGCTGGATTCAATGGAGTCTAAACCAGATGAAGTTCTTTATGAACTGTCTTTCCTGGAAGTACCAAGAGCCTCTGGCTCCTTCTCAAGCAAGGCAGTTACCATCTTCTTGGTCTCCCGCTCCTTTGGGATTTCAGTAATAGCAGCCATCTTCTTTTTCCCTCCTCTCGTTCTTTTTCATATACTGGACAGCTAGAGAAAAAGGAGAACAATTAAATATTTCAAAGTAGTCAAGGGGTGATCATTGCTTTAGCTCAGCCTCTGCAAGGAATGACTGGACCACTGGACTGAGGAGGCTACTGAACCTGCTCTCCAATTAGAAGTAGAGAGGTAGAGGAGGACGGCCTGAGCTAGAGGTGGGAGCTAGAGTTGTCAGTGCTACACCCAGATACACTGTTTAAATTTCATCTGCATTTCATAATTTCCCAGTTCTAGCCTAAGATTGGAATTGGCATGCAGTGACTAAGAGCATGATAAGGAAGTACAGCTGGCCATTCCTAAGAAAAGACAAAACCATAGATGGTTACAACAGGCAAAGTAATGGACAGTAAGAGACGGTTAGAAACATATAAATGTGACCTGATAGGTTTTAATTATTATTATTTTCACTTTGCAATACTGCTGTTTGTTTGCCATGTATTTCTACCAACCTATGAAGTCTGGTAGGCATGTGACTAGAAAAATGTAGTGTGGGTTCCCAATTTGTAAAAATAAAACCTTTGAGAATGTGAAGCACTGATTTGATGAGTTAAAATTAATATTCTGTACCAAATGGCTTCATGGTTATTTGTTCCTAATTCATTCACATTGAAGGCCATATAAGAAAAGGAAGAACAAAAGGACCAGCAAGATGACTCAGAGGGTAAAGGTGCTTGCTGCCAAGCCTAATGACCTGAATTTGATCCCCTCATGGTGGAAGGAGAGAACAGCTTTTAGTAAGTTGTCCTCTGACATCACACACATATTGTGGCAAGGTTGTGCACGTACACACACACACACACACACACACACACACACACACACACACAGAGAGAGAGAGAGAGAGAGAGAGAGAGAGAGAGAGAGGGAGAGGGAGAGAGAGAGAGAGAGAGAGAGAGAGAGAGAGAGAGAAAGAGAGAAAAAGAAAAATGAAGGAAACAAAGTGAAAGCTAGAAAAAAAAAGCAGCGTGTTTTTCATGATTTTTTTTTTCTTTTTGGTATTGAATTTACATTTTATCTTTTTTCCCCCTTATCTGGGCCCCTGTGTTACAGCTGCTGCAAACTCTATTTCCTGTTGGCCAAAGATTCCAAGTTGTTTCTAACATAGGATCTCAGGGATCACTTGTCACATAGCCAGCCAGGAGCTCAGTCTGACCTGAAGAAGCTGTATGGCCACAGAAAGACTCCAGTTGGATTTGTAATAAGCACTGCTACCTTCTTTAATTCCTATCCTGTTTTATAAGCAGCATCTGACTCCATTAAAAGGATTTGCAATTCCCTACAGGCTTGAGAAGGAACAGCCCAGACTTTAGCCACATTCCCATGACCTTTCTTCCCAGGGGCCTGTCCAGATGTGGTGGGAAGTACAGGGTGGAAAACTCTCTTCATGCTTGCTGCTGGCGTGGCTTTAAGTCTCCATGACAAAGGAAGAAATTGTTAATTTTGAATATTGTGAAACATGTAAAACCTAATGAAATAAAATGTAAATTTGCAGAGGGGTTATGAAGTTAAAGAATGGATGTGTTGAACACTAAGAGGAAAACAAAATAAAACACAGAAAGATGAGTATTATAATGTATAATTATGAAATTCTGTCAGTTTGGACCATAAAGGGTGAGTTCAAGAGCCTATGCATTTATCTTTGGGCAGCCTTTGGAGAAATGTAAGAACTATATGATAAATTCAAAGCCTGTTTATCCTTGCCCTCTCATGTAGCATTTTATATTTTAGTAGGCAGTGAAAACAAACTAGGTTTCTAGTCCCCTTTAAATCTGAGAGCCAGTGGCTAGCAGGCATTTAACTCCTCATTGATTCAGTCATTTGCCCTTTTAACTCATTTTATGTGTGAGGGTGTTTTGCCTGAATGCATGTTTGTACACAGAAGGAGGTCACAAGAGCATGGCAGATCCTAGGGAACTGGAATTACAGATAGTTGTGAGCTACCAAGTGAATTCTGGGAACAGAATATGAGTCTTTTGCAAGAGTAACGAGTGCTCTTAAGCACTAAGCCATCTCTACAGCTCCTCATTTGTTCTTTTTGATGAACCCTACTTAGAAGTATTTCCCTCTTAGACATTTCTTTTGCCATGATTTCCTATTTCACAACAAGCTCTAAAATTATTTTCCCACCCTCCTTTCATGACAGATCTTCTTACGTATCTGTATTCACTTTTTCTTATATACCAAGACAGACAGACACTTCTTGGTCTAACATTACACCTGTCATAAGTAAAGCAAAGCAGCTCATGTCCCTCACTGATTTCATGGTAAGAAAACTGCACACAGTCAGGAATCTGATCTTTATTAACTGTGAAGTTTCTACCACATTTTTGACTATCCATGGTCTTGTAGTCCAAACAATGGCATCAATTTTTCAGTGACATTAGATCACATGCCCAGGCCACTGACTATGTAATATCCCTGAACCCGAGCCAGTGGTGATTTGGGTATTCGTTTCGCGCGCACACACACACACACACGCACGCACGCACGCACGCACGCACGCACGCACGCACGCACGCACGCACGCACGCACGCACGCACGCACGCACGCACACACACACACACACACACACACACACACACTCCACCAGTTCCTGATTGTTCTTCTCAAGACTTTTCTTAAATCGTGTCCTGTTTTAAATTACTCAATACTGTGTAAAACGGTTATTTTCCAGGCCGTTCTTGACCCATGAGCTATTTTATAAGCAGCATTGACTTTGTTTAGAATGTAAACACAGAAGCAGAGTACTCTGCACCTTGCTGTGCATATAGATAGCACCATCTATCCAGTACAGCCCGACACGCACAGACTGGCAACTTAATTCTAAAAGCAGAATTTGTGCTGCCATATAAATTTACCAAAGTAAATTTGGACCAGGCCATATGAACACAATGGTATATTAAAATCATATAAAGAAAACAAGGCCTAAGAATTTATTAAACAATCTTGATCGAGGAAAATACTGCTTTCACTTGTACCCCGTAAAAAGGAAAACACCTCACACTGGGGTACCTGTAGTCCCCCCAAAACTCCCACCTGACCACCTAGGGTATGCATTAAGGGACCCATAGGCAGAGAAGTACCAATTGCCCTAGAAACTTCAGTTTAGCTCGGCCCTCCATTGTTGGTGTGGCCTACCCAGATTGCAGTCCATTCATCTGGACCTGTGATCTTTCTACATTTGTCTGTTTGAACCTGCTATTCATCCATCTGCCCATTTTTTTTCCAGCTGGACCCAGTGCTGCCCTCTGTTTCTACAGCCTCTATATTCCACTTCTGTAGCTTGGCACATTCTGAGGCTTGGCTCAATTCTGAAATTGCAGCTGGACTCTCTGCCCCTGTGTTTCAAGCAGACCTTCAATGGGGTGAACTATCACAATACATCCTGCACATCATTAGTAGTTGGGTGTGTTTGGAAAGTCTTGAACTCTGCTGTAGCCTCTTTGGCCTTTTGTAGCTACTTTGTAATATATATATATATATATATATATGTATATATATATATATTACTACATATATATGTATATATATACATATATATTTTGTAATATTACAAAATATATATGCATGTATATATACATATACAATAATATGTGTATATATATAATAATATATACATATATTGCATATATTGCATATATATATGCATATGCATGTGCATATAGATGTTTTTCTGTGTAAAGTGAAAGTTATTGTTAGTGGTTAAAAGATGAATGAAAGAGCTTGTGTTTGACTTAGTATGAAAAGAAGTCAGGATTATGAGCTGGTTGTTACTGAACAAATTATAAGGTTAAAAGACACCAATTTGTCTATCTCCATTTCTAACATGGTATGTATATGATTCTATTTAAAATCTTAGCTTTTGTCTCTACCACACTCCTTTTCATAGAACGGAGTACAGGCACAGTCCTCATCACAGAATGACTGTGTCCCTAATCCTAATTGACTAAGGTGGTGGAAACTTTTGGACTTTCTAATCAACCCGATCGTAAGGAGATATGAGAAAGGTGAAATGGGGGGGGGGTCATGTTTCTTTGTTAGTATGGACGATCCATTGGTATGCAAACATACTGTAACTGAGGCTCAATATTTCTGAGATCTCATCTCTTCCTGACTAAGATGTATTCAGGAGAAAACATTTTGAATGTCATTTTCAACAGTCCCCATCACCTGGATAATAGCTTTGTAGGACCTCATATTAGTAATTACACACACACACACACACACACACACACACACACACACACACACACACACACACCCCACAGGGGAGGCTGAAGCTTGTGAACCAGGAAGACAATGGGAGATCAGTTGCCTTGTCTCTCTGTCAAATTTGGATTTTGGAAACCCTGGCATGTGAAGTCTTCCCTCAGGCTCTCTTTCAGGTTCATTCATGACTAATATTGTAGACAGACGTCGTCAAAGATGAAACTTTTCTCTTTCCCTTATGAGTTGATTTTTATGGGTTCTAAAAAACCATCAGCCATCATTTATGGTCCCTTAACTCAAATTCCTGTCACTTTACCAAGGTTGGTCAGTCTCTTAGGAGAGCCTAGAAGATTCATCTCAACTGTATCTTCTATTGTGTTTGGAAATGGTACACCTCGCCTACTTGTCACCCTCTTGCCCATGAGAGTACAGACTGTTCTATTGCTCTATTGGTAGTCTTCCTCCACCTTTGAGCACAAGCTACCACCAATCGGACACCTGCCATGGTGGATTAGCATCTCCTGTTACACACCTTCATGAACATGAAATCATATGGTAAACTATCATTTTATTTTGATTCATCAATTTAATTATTTTATGATTCACTCATGCAAATTTTCATTTTATTATTTATTATTTATTTCTATGATCTAATTACTTATTAATTTACTCATATGTGCGAGTTGTTTGCAGTTTTCAGCCATGATGTAAAAAGTTGCTGTGAACATTTGTAGAATTTTTTTTTCTCCTGGTAAGCATGTAGTGGCATTGCTGAGAAATAGGATAGACACATGTTTAAGTCTGCAAAGCACTAGACTGTTTCCCCAACTCACTAACACTGTACAAGGGGTCCTGTCTACTGTATGTCTTTCCCAGGATTGATAGTTGACAGATGTAAAAATCTCAGAAAATCTAAGGGATAGATGGTGATGTGGAATTTTGATATTATTTTGTATTTTGCTAATGGGTTATGATAGGAAAAGCCTATATCCAGGCTTAGAAAGTGTCTTTTAGACACAGTACCTGGCATACAGAAGACCTTCAACAAATATTTGTTGAACAGATATTTAAAAACAGAACATGCAGTTTGGAGTTGGATGTACATTATTCCCTGGCATTTATAAAGTACTGAGCAAGTTATCAAAGGGTAGAATTAAAGACAATTCTTAAAAATTTAAGATAAAACTATATGTTCTCTTCTGTCTACCATATATGTTTCAGGCAATTTGCCTAAAGCTACATAAGTCAGTAGCAAAACATGATAAGCAACCACATATCCTTCTTCTCAATTAAATTCTCCTTATTCTTAACTCGAGTTAAATTTAAAACATTGATTTCTTGATGTCATTTTATTGAATTTGTGTTTTGTTTGATTACATTTTGCGGTGGCTATCTCTTCCTGTTCAGCACAACCAACTTAGCTCTGTGATAAAAATCTAAACAATCTCTAAAGTTTATTTCCCTTCATGAAAACATATTACAATTTCCAGATATCTGATTGATGAGTGAATCTTACTCATCAGAAGTCTTACATATCAGGTAGCATCTTTTGTTGTGGACATTATTATTATTTGATAATCAATAAGAGGTGAATTAATTTTTAAAACAGTGCAATTCGGATAATCTTAGTCCTGTGGTTGCATTTAGCTGTGACTCAAATTGGCTGTGCAACTAATTGATAGGCTGGGACACTCCATAATCCAGGCTAGGGCATTAGTGTCATTTCAAAGATTTATTGAATCAAGGAACTAACAAAACACACTTTTTTTGAAGGTTCCTGGTTTCTAAATGTTCAGAGTTGAGATAAAACATTACAGGAACCAGGCATTATATTGCTGGTACAGTGTTGAAAACAGAAAACTGCTGTAAACATCTTTCCGTCTTTCATTAGTTTTTTAATAAACAGAGTAAAACAAAACATAAACACCTTTTTCTGCTTTTATGTAAATGGCATACAAAGGAAAACAAATGTCCTCTCTAGTCCCTGAGGCATGTTTAAGTCATTATTCATTTCTAACACAGTAACACAGTATATTACATCAGCAATGCATTTGAAAGTCTGGAGTCTTCTTTGTGTAACCTGTTTTTCATTAAATTACAGTGTGTGAGGAGCCCTGGCCTCTTCAATCACTGGGTAGAATATGTGAAAACCACTTTAGTTTGTAGTCAATGTTCATTATTCCTCCAAGATCCTTTATTTCTGTAGTTTAATCACAGTTCTTGACAACTCTTGAAATTTAGAGATAAAAGTAATGTCTAAATGTGGTATGCCTAGTCACAAAAATAACCAAGGAATAAACTGTAGTTGAGAAAAATGGGTGGGCATGGATGAGAGATTTATATATTACTGTTTGGATAATATTTTTTGTTCACTCTGTGAAGTTGTGTCTCTGTTTAACCTCACCTGCCTAAGGAACCTTCTGATTGGCCAGTGAATGGCCAATAACTAGGCAGGAGAGGATAAGCAGGTCTTCTGGGTAGAAATAGGAACTCTGGGGAAGAAACGGAGGTGGGAGGTTAACCAGCCAGAAGTGGAGGAAGCCAGACATAGAGGAAGCCAGATAGGTATACAGTACTGAGGAAAGGTAACAAGCCATGGGGCAAAACATAGATTAATATAAATGGGTTAATTTAAGTTTTAAGAGCTAGTTGGGAACAAGCCTAAGCTAGGGCTAAGTTTTCATATTAATCAAAGGTCTCTGTGTCAATATTTGAGAGATGGCAGTCCAAAGAAAGACCTGCTACATAATACTTGAAAAAAATGCCTTAAAATAGTCCTGTTTTTCTCATTTATGAACAGTTTGGTTGAAGGAATCAGAAGTAAGGATCAATTCCCTGGGTACTTGTGACCTGGTTGGCACTATACCTGACAGTGTGTGTCATGAGCTGTATATTGTTGACACAGTCCACACTAAGAGTTATTGAATGGTTTCCTTTATACTTTACTGTGGTCCCACAAAGGTTACAGTTGCATGCTGAAGATGAAACCTTTTGGTTTTAATAGTTACAAAATAGCATAGACCTACTTGAGTCAGTGAATTCAGAGCTGGGCTGTTCTGAACTTCACACTGTTCCCCACACCATGCAATTGTTTGCTTCATGTCTCAGGAGAGGTATTAACATTTGGACAATTAACAATAATTTATGATTAGATACTTATGAGACTTCTCAAATCCAACAAGCAGGGTAAATTTTTAGTTATCCTATATTTTTCAAAAGATTTAATAAGTTTTCAAATATTTGTCCCATTTTTGAGTAGCTCAGATTAGGCTACTAAAATATATTTGAAAACATGTATCTGACTTAAGTCAATGGCCTTATGCTTACATATACTTATTATCATCAGTGATATTTTAATGTTTTTGCTTGTATGTAAACTGCTTGTATTCTGAGCTGATGCTCTCACATAAAACACCTCATTGGTATTAAAGATGCCACAAGAGTGGCATTGTGGTCTGTTGCTAGCTCCTTAATAGCCATTCATTGTCTATTAATTATCTATGTGTTCTGTCTAACAGCTTTTCGACTATTAGGCAAGTTCTTTCTTCCTTCCTCCCCTCCCTCGCTTCTTTCTTTCTTTCTTTCTTTCTTCCTTTCTTCCTTTCTTCCTTCCTTTCTTTCTTTTTTTTCTTCCTTCCTTCCTTTCTTTTTTTTAAATAAGTTTGTTTCTTATTTATTTTACATCCTGGCTGCAGTTTCCCCTCCCTCCTGTCCTGCCAGTTCCTACCTCCCATTCCCTTCTCTGTTCCCACCCTGAATCCACTCCTCCTCCATTTGTGTTAAGGAAAGGACAGGTCTCACATGAGTATCAACAAAACATGGCATATCAAGTTTCAGTTAAGGCTAAGCACCACCTATGTGTTAAAGTTGGTCAAGGTAACCCAGTATGAGGATTGGAGTCACATAAGCCTGTAAAAAGAGTCAGAGACAGCCCCTGTTCCTGCTGTTAGGAGTCCCACAAGAAAACTAAATTATACAACTGTAACATATGCAGAGTGCATAGGTCAGTCCCATACAGGGTTCTTGTGATGGTGGAATTTCCTTCTGTATATGTTTCGCTTATTGGTTGATAAATAAAACACTGACCAGTATCCAGGCAGGAAGTATAGGCAGAGCTATCAGACCAGGAGACTTATGGGGAGAGAAAGGCAGAGAAGCCTCCAGAGAGACACCATGTAGCTGATGAAGGAGTAATAGGTCTGGACACTATCTAGTAAGATAAGACCATATGGAAATACTTTGATTAACAGAAATAGGTTAATAATTAGGAGAGAGCTAAGCCTGAGCCATCAGCCAAACAGTTTATAATTAATATAAGCCTCTGTGTTTTTATTTGGGGCTGAAGAGTGGTGGGACCAGGTGGGACAGAAACCCCATATACACTTCCTGATTGTTGGTTCAGTCTCTGTGAGCCCCAATGAGGCCAGGATAGTTGATTTTTTGAAATTTTCTTTTAGTGTGCTTGATCCCTCTGGCTCCCACCATTTTTCTCCCCCTCTTCTGCAGGGTTCCCTGGACCTAATGTTTTCCTATGGGTCTGCATCTGTTTCCACTAGTTATTGGATGATGCCTCTCTTATGACAATTTGGCTAGGCATCAGTCTGGTTGCAGGTCCAGTTCAAGCTATTATCCTTTATTGCTAGGAATCTTAACTGGGGTCATCCTTGTGGATTTCTAGTAGATTCACTTGCTCCAGGTTTTTACCTGACCCTGAAATGCCTCCCCCTTTCCAGTAGTTTCTTTTGGTACTCTCCTCCTACCCCTCCCTAAAAACCTTATCATTCATGTTCCCATCCTTACCCTCCCTCAGTCCACTCATGAAATGTCGTCTATTTCCCCTTCCCAGGTAGATCTGGGCATCGCTCTCTGAACCCTTCCTGTTATCTAGTCTGTCTGTGAAATATAGCATAGTTATCCTTTATTTTACAGCCAGTATCCACTTATGACCAAATACATAACATGTTTGTCTTTCTCTTCCTTCCTTCCTTCCTTCCTTCCTTCCTTCCTTCCTTCCTTCCTTCCTTCCTTCCTTCCTTACTCCCTCCCTCCCTCCCTCCCTCCCTCCCTCCCTCCCTCCCTCCCTCCCTCCCTCCCTCCCTCCCTCCTTCTCTCTTTTCTTCCTTCCTTCCTTCCTAGTTACCTAGGACTTGAATTTTTTACTTTATTATTTTTTTGATATTTTTTTTTAATTTAAATTTGAAACAAGCTTGTTTTACATGTCAATCCCAGTTTCCACACCCTCCCACCATCCTCTGTTCCCCACATCAACCCCATCCCATCCCCTTTCTGTTCCCCAGGGAGTGTGAGGCCTTCCATGGGAAGTCTCCAAAGTCTGTCATATCATTTGGAACAGGGCTTGGGCCCTCTTTGTGTGTGTAGGCTAAGGGAGAATCCCTCCATGTGAAAAGACTCTAGAGGCCCAAAGTCCATTTGTATACTAGGGATAAATATTGATTCATTACCAGAGGCCCCATAGACTGCCCAGTCCTCCTAATTAACACCCACATTCAGGGGGTCTGATTTGGTCCTATGCTGGTTTCCCAGCTATCAGACTGGAGTCTATGAGATCCCCCTTGTTCAGGTCAGCTGTTTCTGTGAGTTTCTCCAGCCTGGTCTTGACCCCTTTGCTCATCACTCCTCCCTGTTTGCAACTGGATTCCAGGAATTCGGCTCAGTGTTTAGCTGTGGGTGTCTGCTTCTGCTTCCATCAGCTACTGCATGAAGGCTCTAGGATGGCATATAAGTGATGGGAGATGCCATTATGTATATGTTTTTTATATTGGTTAATGAATAAAGCCTTGTTGGCCAATAGGAAGGGAGATAGGAGTAGGAGACCAGGAAGATTCTGGGAGAGGTAGTAAAGAGGAGTCAAAATGTAGGTCATGAGAGGAATAAGTGGTCCCCACTCTCTCTCTCTCTCCCTCCTGTAAGACCACGTGGAAACACTTAGTTTGATAGAAATGAGTTAATAGCTAACACAGAGCTTGCCAATAGAAAATGCTAGTAACTGGACAATAGATTAATAATTAACATACTGTTTCTGTGGGTTATTTGGGGTTGACGAGGCTCTGAGACCAGGCTGGTGGGAAACTGCTCATAACAAAATGGTGCCTGCAACATGGGTACTAAGAACTTCTACTTAAAACTTGACAAAAGCTTAAAAAGGGATTTTTAGAAACAAAAGAATAGAGACAAGCAAGGCTTCTTGGGAGTAGCATTTTCTTGAGTGGACTCTGTTTTGCTAAAGACAAGCAGAGACTCAAGTTGCTCCTTTAAGGGAGGTTTCCTGAAGTGGCATAAGCAGCAAAAACCCACAGGGCTCTTTTAAGAGGCCCTGCTAACAATGAATGATGTGCACGAACATCTGGCTAAAACACTTTAATTTTAGCAATGTTGTTACCATATAAAAGACATGTGGCCAGAATAAAGGTACAGATGTACAGTAATGTCAGATTTGGATGAAGTAAAACCTAAATAGTTTTTATAGTGTGTTTAAAAATATACATAGGTTTGAGAGAGGAAATAAAAAGGATATTTGGTTAAAAAAGAAAAAAGTGACTGGGCAATGGTGGCACACGTTTTTAATCCCAGCACTTGGGAGGCAGAGGCAAGCAAATCTCTGTGATTTCAAATCAAACCTGGTATATAGAGTGAATTCCAGGACAGGCAAAAGTTCCATAGAGGAACATTGTCTCAAAAAATGAAAACATAGAAGTAAAAGAAATAGAGTAATAAAAAAGCCAAGTGAAGATGGAAAATACACAGAAAGTCAAGATACTGTATGTAGAGGGCTGGGAAGTGCCACGCCTTAAAGATGGTGCTGGTTTCTGCCTTCCACCTTCCCAATGGTGAGCGCTCTCAGAGATAAACAAGTCCTTATTTGGCTAAGGCTGAGATCTAGGCTTGCTTCCACGTATGTGGACCTATCAGCATTCGCCATGTGGCGTGCCAGGATTGGCTACCCCAAGGCCTTATAAACTGTGGGCTGGCTGTCCCCAGAAGATTGTTTCAAGGTTCCTGAGTAAAGCTACTTAAAGAAGAGTCTGAGCATTGTGTCTTCCTTGCTGGTCGAGGCGGTTGCGACAACTGTATGCTATTGTGTTGTCTTTGAATTGCTCAATTGTTAAGGAAGGAACAACTGCTAAACTATACTTGCTGCTAAATTAATTTAACTTATATATTTTAAAAATGCTGTGACTTCAAAATTTAAGTCTCAGGACAGGTTACTGGGGAAAATAATTTCTATTTTTGTTTCCACAGAAAATAAAAAGCTGTGGATTCCTTCCAGACTAACAGGGTTTGATCAAGCAAAACCTCCTAAAACAGTGTCCCAGGTGATCCAACATTCAAAACAGCTGGGATAAGCCTTGCAGACTACAGCAGGATTTCTGCATCTTCTTAAGATTCCCATGTTATTGGAATGTCCCCAACCACAGAAAGCAGTTTGGAAAAAACAATGTTCAAATTCCCAAATCTTGTCTATAAATGTTTGTTTTCATTTAATTGGGGTTGGTAGTAAATGGTTTATGGACACAACCAATCTCTTTTTAAAGGTAAAAAGGGGATTATGGTATAAAAATGAATACTTTGTTTTGGAATGGATTTTCATTTATCGATACAAATTTAAGGTCAATTTTGTGATATGTATATTTCTCCTCTTGTTTAAGTATTGTGCTTATATAGCTCATTTAAAATATAATGTATAAATTAGTACAGATTATGTGTAGTTACTTATAATAGTCAAAACTTATAGTTGTTAGGATTTCTAGATATACAGAGATATATTTAAGATGGATTAATATTCTTCAAACTTTTCAAAGAACTGCAGAATATGGCATTTAAAATTGTTTAGGGTTTTTTCTTAACAGTGAGGCTGAAGATGGATACACGAATTTACAAAAGAACTTTAGATGACTGTCCAGGTAGCGAGATGTCTCTGCCATTTCTAGAGTTTATATACACTATCCTTCTGTGGTTTGTGATGCAGTTGAAGAAAGATAGTTATGGTTATAGTTTTCCTCTGTTAGGATTAAAAATAAGTTACATATAAGACTTTAGACTCACAAAGATAGAATAGATAATGGAATATTTTCTTTAAATCTTGCTAAATATTAATAGACTAAATATTGTTAACTATAGTTCTTATTTGATAACTGTTTTGTTATATATTTTACTATGTTAAAGTGAACACCCTTCTTTTTATTTTAGACAGAAAAGAAATGATGGGAGATGTCATTCTGTATATATGTTTCTCTTATTGGTTAATGAATAAAACCTAGTTGGCCAATAGGAAGGCAAGACAGGTGGGACTAGGAGACAAGGAGGATTCTGGGAGAGGTAGTAGAGAGGAGTAAAGATGTAGGACGAGAGAGAAGAGATCCAGACCCTCTCTCTGGTAAGATAAGACCATGTGGAAACATTTAGATTGATAGAAATGGGTTAATATTTAAGACAGACCTAGCCGATAAGAAGCCCTAATAATTGGCCAATAGCCTTATATCTAATACAGTGTCTCTGTGTGTTACTTGGGGCTGAAATGGCTCTAGGACCAGGCTGGCGGGAAAATGCTCCTACAATTTAAGGTAGTCATCAGTCTCATTATCAGGAAGGACATTTAAGGTATCCTCTCCACTATTGCCTAGGTTGTTAGTTGGGATTGTCCTTGGAGATCTCTGAACATTTTCCTAGTTCCACATTTCTCTTAAAACCTATAATGGCTCCATTTATTATGGTATCTCTTTTCTTGCTCTCCTCTATTCTTTCTCTGATTCAGTTGTCCTGCTCCCTCATGCCTACCTCTACCCTTCTCTTCCTCCTAACTCCCTCTCTCCTCCCCTATGCTCCCAATTTGCTCAAGAGATCTTGTCCCTTTCCCCTTCTGCCGGAAACCATTTATGTTTCTCTTAGGGTCCTCCTTGTTTCCTCACTTTTCTGGCAGTGTGGATTGTAGGTTGGTAATCCTTTGTTCTATGTCTAAAAACCATATATGAGTAAGAACATACCATGTTTGTCCTTTTGTGACTGAATTACCTCACTCAGGATGACTTCTAGTTTCATCCATTTGTCTGCAAATCTCAAGTTTCCATTGTGTTTTTCCGCTGAGTAAATGTACTACATTTTCTCCATTCATTCTTCAGTTGAGCAGCATTTAGGTCAATTTGAGGTTCTGGATATGACAAATAATGTTGCTGTAAACATAGTTACACAGATGTCCTTGTTGTATGCATCTTTAGGATATATGCTTAAGAGTGGAATTACCGGACTTATTCCCATTTTCCTGAGGAATTGCCATACTGATTTATTTCCAAAGTAGCTGTATGAGTTTGCACTCCCACCAGCACTGGAGGAGTGTTCCCCTTTCTCCACATCCTCCTCTCCAGCATAAACTGTCTTTGGTGTTTTCTTTTTTTGTTTTTTGTTTTTGTTTTTGTTTTTTTTTTTTTTTTTTTGCCATTCTGACTAGAATAAGATGCTATCTCAGAGTTGTTTTAATTTTTATTATTTCCATGATGGCTAAGGATGTTGAACACTTTGTTAAGTGTCTTTCAGCCATTTAAGATTTCTCTGTTGATTATTCTCTATTTAGTTCTATACCCCACTTTTAAATTGCTTTATTTGGTGTTTTGGTGACTTGCTTCTTGCTATATTTTGTAAATCAGCCCTCTGTTCAATGTGGGGTTGGTGAATATATTTTCCCATTCTGTGGGCTGCCGTTTTTTTATTGTTGACTGTGTGTTTTGCCTTGCAGAAGCTTTTCAATTTCAGGAGGTCTCATTTATTAATTGTTGATCTCAGTGTCTGTTCTACTGGTGTTATATTCAGGAAGCGGCCTCCTGTACCAATTTGTTCAAGGGTAACTTCCACTTTCTCTTCTAAGAGGTTCAATGTGGCTGGATTTATGTTGAGGCCTTTGATCTGTTTGGGCTTAAGTTTTGTGCATGGTGATAGATATGGATCTATCTGCAGTCTTCTCTAATTCAGCATCCAGTTATGCCAGCACCATATGTTGAAGATGCTTTATTTTTTTTTCCATTGTATAATTTTAGCTTCTATGTCAAAAATCAGGTGTTTGTTGGTGTGTGGGTTAATATCTGGGTCTTCAATTCAATTTCATTCACCTTCCTATTTTTGTGCCAATACCAAGCTGATTTTAGAATTATAGCTGTATAATAGGGCTTGTAGTCAGGGATGGTGGTGCTTCTGAAAGTTCCTTTATTGTACAGGGTTTCTTTGGCTATCCTGTATCTTTTGTTTTTCCATATAAAGTTGAGTATTGTTCTTATAAGGTCTATGAAGAATTGTGCTGGGATTTTGATGGGATTACATTGAATCTGTAACTTGCTTTTGGCAAGATTGCCATTTTTACTCTGTTGATCCTACCTATGCAAGAGCATGGGAAGTCTTTCCGTTTTCTGGTATCTTCTTTAATTTCTTTCTTTCTTTAAGTTCTTATTATATAGGTCTTTAACTTGTTCAGTTAGTGTTACCCCAAGATATTTTATGTTGTAAAAGGTGAAGTTTCCCTGATTTCTTTCTCAGCCCCTTTATAGTATGTATATATTAGGGCTACTGATTTTTTTTGAGTTAATCTTGTATCCTGCCACTTTGCTGAAGGTGTTCATCAGCTGTAGGAGTTATCTGGTAGAGTTTTTCAGATCACTTATGTAAACTATCATATCATCTACAAATAGTGAAAGTTTGACTTATTTCTTCCTTTCTAAATTGTTTGCCCTTAATTCCCTTTTGTTTTCTTATTGCTCTAGCTAGAACTTCAAGTACAATATTGAAGAGATATGGAGAGAGTGGACAGCCTTGTCTTGTTCCTGATTTTAGAGGAATTGCATTGAGTTTCTCTCCATTTAGTTTGATGTTGGCTATTGGTTTGCTGTATATTGCTTTTATTATGCATAGGTATGTTCCTGTTATTCCTGATATCTCTAAGACGTTAATCATGATGAGATGTTGGATATTGTCAAAGGCTTTTTAAGCATCTAATGAAATAATCATGTGGTTTTTCTTTTTCAGTTTGCTTATGTGGTGGATTACATTGATGGATTAAATTGATGGAATTCCATGTGTTGAACCACCCCTGTTTCCCTGGGATGAAGCCTACTTGATCATGGTGGATAATTTCTCTGATGTGTTCTTAGATTAGATTTGCCAGTATTTTTTTTTTGAATATTTTTGCATCAATCTTCGTGAGGG
The DNA here is from genome assembly GCA_030556225.1 of Cricetiscus sungorus. NCBI lineage: Eukaryota > Metazoa > Chordata > Mammalia > Rodentia > Cricetidae > Cricetiscus > Cricetiscus sungorus. The sequence goes on from JANBXA010000372.1 coordinate 6,738,628, forward strand.
ATATTGGTCTGTAGTTTTCTTTCTTATTTGTGACTTTATGGAACGTGGGTACCAAGGCAATTGTAGCCTTGTAAAAAGAGGTTAGCAATGATCCTTCTGCTTCTAATTTGTGGAACACTTTGAGGAGTATTGGTATTAGCTGTTCTTTGAAATTCTGGTAGAATTCTGCACTGAAACCATCTGGCCCTGGACTTTATTTGGTTGGGAGACTTTTGATAAGTGCTTCTATTTCATTAATAGTTATAGGTATATTTAAATTGCTTATCTGTTCTTGATTTAATTTTGGTGATATCTAACCTGAAAATTGTTCATTTCTGTTAAATTTTCAAATTTTGTGAAGTATAGGTTTCAAAGTATGACCTATAGATTGTCTAGATTTCCTTAGTGTCTATTGTCATGTCCCCCTTTTCATTTCTGATTTTGTTAATTTGCATGTTCTCTATATGCCTTTTGGTTAGTTTGGATAAAGGTTTATCTATCTTGTTGATTTTCTCGAAGAACCAACTCTATTGCATTGATTCTTTGTATTGTTTTCCTAATTTCTACTTTATTGATTTCAGCCCTCAATTTGATTATTTCCTGGTGTCTACTCCTCTGGGGTGAGTTTGCTTCTTTTTGTTATATAGTTTTCAGTTGTGACTGAATTAGAGAATTAATATAATTCTCTAATGTCATTAGTCTTCAATTTCTTCATGTGGGCACTTAGTTCTATGAATTTTCCTCTTAGTGCTGCTTTCAAAGTGTCCCATAAGTTTGGGCATCTTGTGTCTTCATTCTCATTGAGATCTAAAAAGTCTTTCTTTATTCCTTGATCCAGGAATGGTGCCATTGCACATTGTTCAATTTCCATGATTTTGTATGGTTTCTGCACTTTGTGTTGTTGTTGAATTCTAACTTTAAAGCATGGTAGTCTGATAAGATACAGGTTATTCCATTTTTTTTTTTGTTCCTATTGAGGTTTGCTACATTGTCGAGTATGTGGTCGATAGAGAATGTTCCATGTGGTGCTAAGAAGAAGATACATTCTTTTGTGTTTGGATGGAATGTTCTATAAATGTCTGTTAAACCCAATTGGGTCATAACTTCTGTTAGTTCCTTTGTTTCTTTGTTAAGTTTCTATCTCGTGGACATGTCTAGTGTTGAGAGTGGGGTGTTGAAATCTCCCACTATAAGTGTGTGAGGTTTTTATGTGTGAATTGAGTTTCAGTAACATTTCTGTTATGAATGTGGGCGCCTTTCTATTTGGCATAGATGTTCTGAATTGAGACTGCATCTTGGTGGATTTCTCCTGTGATGAAAAGAAATGACCTTCTTCATCTCTTTTGATTGGTTTTGGTTTAAAGTCTAATTTGTTAGATATTGTATTGCTATACCTGCTTGTTTCTGGGGTCATTTGATTGGAAAATCTTTTCCCAAACCTTAACTCTGAGATAACATCTGTCTTTGAATTTGAGGCATATTTCTTGTATGTAGCAGAAGGATGGATTCTGCCTTTGTATCCATTCTGTTAGCCTGTGTCTTTTTATAGGCATGTTAATATTCTTTCTTTATTCTGTATATTTTGTTATTTTGTGTTTTGATCATTATGTGACATTTTTTTTGTTTTGTTTTGTGGTCCACTCTATTTGGTGTTCTGTATGCTTCTTGTATTTTCATTGGTATGTCTTTCTTTAGGTTGGGAAGGTTTTCTTCTATGATTTTGTTGAATACATTTTCTGCACCTTTGAGTTGGGTTTCTTCACCTTCTTCTTATATATTATTCTTAGGTTTGGTCTTCTCATGGTGTCCCTTATTTCCTGGATATTTTGTGTTAGGGATTTGTTGGATTGAAGGTTTTATTTGGTTGATGAATCTATTTGTTCTAGTGTATCTTCAGTGCTTGAGATTCTCTCGTACATCTCTTGTATTCTGTTGGTTATGCTTGCATCTGCAGTTCCTGATCATTTACCCAGCTTTTCTATTTCTAGCATTCCCTTAGACTATGTTTTGGTTTTATTTATTTATTTATTTATTTATTTATTTATTTATTTATTTGTTTTTGTATTTTGTCTCTATTTCAGCTTTCAAACTTTTCACTGTGTGAATTGTTTCTTCCAAGTTTTGGTTTGTCTTTTCTTCCATTTCTTTAAAGGATTTTCTCACTTCCTCTTTTAGGGTCTCTATCATCTTTATAAAGTTGTTTTTTGGGGTCATTATCTTCTGCTTCATCTGTGTTGGGATGTTTGGGTCTTGCATGTGTGGAGTTCCTAGACTCTGGGGGCATCATATTGATCTTTCTGTTGTTGACTTTCTGTTGTTTTTATACTACTGTCTATCTATTCCTTCTTCCAGTGCACACTGGTGGTGTCTCTCACTCTCCTGTTGGGTACTGGACCAAGGTTCTCTTCCAGTGGGTGCAAGCATGCCTAATATTCCAATGGCTCTCCTCTCCAGTGGGTGCAGGTGGGACTAGGGTGCTGGCAGACTCTGGATGGGCTGGTCTACTAGGATGGTTTGCCCCATGTGCAGTCTTCAGTCCTCAGGAGGCTCTAAGCAGGGCACCTGAAGTCAAGCTCCTTCCATAGGTGGAGGCAGGACCATGATGCTGGCAGGTTCTGGTCAGGCTGGTCCGCCTGGGTGCTTAGGCCCTGGGCCTCAGGAGGCTCTGAGCTGGGCCCTGGAATCATGTTTGTCTTTCTTGATCTGGGTTACCTCACTCAGGATGACTTTTTCCAGCTTCATTCATTTGTATTCAAATTTCCTGGTGTCATGTTTTTATTGGCTAAGTAATACTCCATTGTATAAATGTACCACATTTTCTTTATCCATTCCTCAATTGAGGGACATTTAGGTTGTTTCCAGGTTCTGGCTCTTACAAATGAAGCTGCTATGAACATAGTTGAGCAAATGTTCTTGTGGTATGATTGAGCATATTTTGGGTAATGCCCAAGAGTGGTCTAGCTGAGTCTTGAATATATTAGCCCCACTTTTCTTGTAATATATTTAAGCCACTAGTTTCCACCAATCCTCAGGCTGACGATGTTATAAGTTAGCATCTGAAGCCTGCAGCAGAGATTTTCCTACTTTGTTGTAGCACTAATGTTACTGCCAATATTTTGAAAGTGCCTTGATTCATGGCTTTCTTTTATTGTGTAACTGAAAACATCATGAAACTGCTAGCACATTAAAACATGATATTTGAGGTTAACTGATTCATGGACACTAATATTTGACTCCAGAAAACTCTTAGTCTCTTTGAGATGAATGTTGTGCTTTAATGGTGCTCATTGTGGGGCCCCTATGACAATCCACTTTGACCAAAGTCATCTAGATGTGTACCAGGCACCAGCACTGGCACCTTGTCCTCCATCTGAAGCTTGTTCCCTGGGTTGATGTTGGTGCGTTCTTTCTGAATGTTGGTTTGTTCTACAGCTCATTGTTTCTTAGCTTCATAGCTGAGCTGGCTATGTGGGTTTTATTTTAGATATTCATCTTATTTTGTTTGTATTCTGAGCTTTTGGCTTTAGAGCCTTTGATTCATTTTTATTTTCAGAATGTTTCTCTCTGACATTCAGCCCTGTATCCAAACACCTCTCTAGTATCTACTTCTGCATTTTTCTGTGACCACTTCTGCTTCCTACATTCTTGCCACCTTAAGTTTGATTGTCCAGTCATAACAAAGATGCTAAAAATAAGTGTCCTTCTTCCTTTATCCCAACATGGCTGAGATTTCAAGGAGAATACTCCACATTGTATAGTCACTTCATAGACCCCCCACCCCATTTATCATTCTGTATTCCTAAGTTGGAAGGAACATCATTGGCATACCTGGGGACACACACAAAACGGGTGGTTACCCAGTTTCTTGAGCACCCCGCAGTTTCTCGTAAATGTTCAGAACGAACCAATGACACAGTTTGGAGGAACCAGAATCAGGATGAGGTCTGAGGGAGCTACTTCCAGAAGCATCACAACAGTGGGATACAAAGCTCATTCATCCCTGTATGTAGCATGGATAATCTTTCAAGTTTTAGATGAGAATGGGAAACAGAGATTCAAGACAGGATGGCATATTTGGAAATCAATCACAGTTTGGAACTCTGGATGCTTTTAAGCTTGGTAATTATGCCAGCTCAAAAAATATTTGGGAATCAAATGGGAAAATCTAACTACAAATAATTTGGCATATGCTTCTATCAGTTGGGGGACATTCATTTCTGCATCTTAACTGGAAGTCCTAGGCAATAAGACTGAAGGTAATGAAGAGAGGCCAACTTTAACTTGGATTTCAGAGCATCTAAAGAAATGATAAAGTTGTTAATTAAAAAACAACAAGTTTTAGAACCAGCATAACATTAAAACAGGTGGTGAACAGGACACAAAATTCCATATATTGTGTTAGAATAAAAGATAAATTCTGAGGTCTCTAACTCTTTCTCTAACCCGATCCTCTCTGGCCCTACCACTTCCTTTTTTATCTCCAGGCATAACACAATTCTATGCCAAAGGAAAAGATTATTATGGCTCACTTTAGGGAACTACCTACAGGGAGGAGAGACTGCATAGAACATCAAATACTTCCACTTATAAGAGTGTCATTGCTGTTGTTTTGCTGTAGCTGCAGGTAATGAAACACAAACCACAGAACTCAACAAAACTCACGTGAAGATTTTTGGGGAAAGGGAACAAAGGGAGTGGTATATGTTGGCTAACCAGGAACAGAGATGGGAGTGGAAGGAGAAGAGGGAACAAGGGGGAAGAAGGGGTGAACAGGCAGGAGGCACTCACTTAAAAGGGAAAGTTTGCACATGCCAGTGTCCTTACGCAGCCACATAATTCATGACATAGCCACACAACACAGGGCCCTTTGAGCTGTCTAAGTATCTGCCTGAATGGAGGTGTACACACCTGGCCAGTTGTCAGGGGAAGTGGCAAGCATAATGCCAGGACATCAACAGTCACATCCTTTCATAGTTCGGGTCCCAGAACTTGGAATCATGAGGGAATGGAGAAAGGACAGACATGCGGAGCTACAGAAAAGCTGGCATGAGGTAACCAGCTGTCTATGATTGGAGAAGCTACCCCAGAAGCTCAGAGTGTTTATTATGTACAACTGAACAAGGAGGTGGGGTTGGCTCTGTTGGAGAACAGCTTTTAAGCAGTGAATTTGGGGGTGGGGAAGAGAGCAAGGATTGACCTTTTCTTCACACAGTCTTAGAGTTTCTGTTGCTGTGAAGAGACATCACAACCATAGCAACTTTTAAAAAGAAAACGTTTAATTGGGGAAGCTTGATGATAGTTTCAAAGGTTCAGTCCATTATGTCTTGGCTGGGAGTATGGTGGCATGCATACAGGCAGATGTGGTGCTGGAGGAGTAGCTGATAATCCTACATCTTGCAGGCAACAGGACATGGGCTGAGACCCAGGATGGTAACCTGAGCATAGGAAACTTAAAGCCTGTCCTCACAGTGACACACTTCCTCCAACAAGGCTATATCTACTCTAACAAAGCCACACTTCCTAATGAGTGGCTCATCTCCTCATGAGATGGGGGTGGGGGGGAGACAATAACATTCAACTACCAGACACAGTCAACATTTACACTCAGGTGAGAAGAAAGTTTTGCCGCTGAGGCTCAGCCTATGGGGGAAGGCTTTGTCTATTTCCCATGAGTCTGTGACATTAGAGTCCTTGGCATGGCCATTCCTATGTTGAAAACATACTTCACTCAGGACTTCACTTGCTCCCTATGTCACCACCTTTCCTATTTCTTCACTATTCAAGATGGATCCTCATCCTTCAACGAGGAGCAGTTCACTGCAATACTGAACACCAGACTGTAAGGATGCTAAGAGGGAAGAGCAGCCTCTGTTCTGAATACAAGAATGATGAACAAGTTTAAGCAGTTAAAACCTTGAAGTGTGGCAAGAATCATCTTTGTCGTATTAGCAGGACAGCAATCTAATCACAAGCCGTTTGCTTTTCAAGGATATGCCAAAGTAATTGGGCTGTATCCATATCATCATCATTATCGTGAGTCCAAGCACCCAGAAGGTAGGTCTCCAATATATCTGATGTCATAAGGAGCCTGCTGTCACACAGATGTGTTGGTAGTCTGTGTGACATATTAATCCTGTCTGAATCGCAGGGCTTTAATTTAATACTTTAATGGATCTCACTGGGACTCTAAGTAATTTGAACAGAACCCCTACCCCCACCAGAGGGAGTCATTAGTATAAACAAGTATGGAAGGATATGGCCAAGCCACTGCATGGAAAATCACAGACCCTGAAGGCCCCTTCCCTGACAGGGATTATCTGCATGGATACAATTACCAGACATAGCAGAAATATAGCCTCTGGGTTACTTGTGTCTCATTGTTAAAATAAACCAGGTAGCATTTAATGCAGCTAAGTGAAAAGTTTCTTCACCCCGATAAGCCTCTCCACTGATGCAGCAATCCAAATCAGACCAAATCAAACTGAATTAGAAAAAGCCCACGTTTAATGGATGGAGTGTTCCCAGATGGCCTTCCAATCCCTCAGAGAGGAGATGGGAAAGAGAGACTGGAAAAACCACACCTCTATTTTTTTTGGAGGGGGGATTAAATACCCTGTGGGAGTTGTCTTGAGCATTTATGGGGGAGGGGGTCATTATTTGGTGGGGGATGTTCTGAGATGCAGCAGAGTTTGGAGGGAGATAGGGGAGGGGGGCTTGGGTGGAACCTACACCATAACATTCCAGACACTTTGGGTCTATGGATGTCAGTGGCTGGGGTAAAACATCCCCCATAACACTAAGATTTTCCCCCTTGGCTATATCTGCCTCTATCAGATGGATCCTGCTTCAGCTGCTGTTAGCCATCTTTTCCTCATTGGCCACTGGAGTCAATGAGGTGAATCCAGCCACAGTGGTTTTGAGACACAACCTGCTAAGGCCGGCCCAGCTACCACTACAAACTGCTGGTCATGGGCAACTAACCAGCTGTCTGTACTGCTGATGCAGAAGGCAGGCCAGCCACCTGCCCTGTCACACCATCACTGCCACATGTGTACCCCTTGTTTTTAGTCAAATGTAACAGAAAAGTAATGAAGCTGAAAGCAAAGCTGGGAACACACCAGAGTCCCTCACCCCTTGATTCATCTACTATATTCAATTTATGATTTTCCCTGAAAGTCAAGGGCACGCCTCCGTCATTCGCACACACGATCATTATAAATTAAAAAATTAAAAGAGAATTGTTCTTACTCATGACATTTCTACTAAACTACATAATGATAAAACTTATTTTAGTAGGCAAATATTTAAATCTGTGTAATTTGGCCTATTGTACAAAATTTTCATTGTGACTCTAGATGGTTCATTAAATTAGCATATGACACTGATTGTCAAATTGACTACAACGTTAGGATTTGTTAGTATCAGTTCCTATAATTTAAGATCTATACCTTTTGAAAAATATAATCTACTCATAAAATCAGTAATGGATATCCACTAAAAAACAGGCAAAGGACTTTAAAAGCCTTCTATGATAAAGGGAGACATTCTTATACTATTATGGTGGATTTTTTTAAAAAAAGCTCATAGATAACTAAACCTAAGAATTAGATGCAGAGTTTTTCAATGATGAAAGGAGATGAAGAACTAGAAAAGTAGAAGCTCAAATCAGGTGACTTCCTCACTTGTGCCAGAGACACAGATGAAAGACTCCTTTCAGCCTGGAGAGAAAGGACTGTGGGAGATCTGTCATCTTCTTTGCTACAACTGTAAGAAGTTCTTATGTTCATGTCGCTCATTTCAACCTTATGTAAACTTCTGACAACCACTTGGAATTTCATGCAACATTCCCTGTTGACTTCTGAAAAGCTGGGTGAAACTCCTCTTTAGCTATTTTGATTATGTAGCACCCCGAGTAACACTATGAACCCATTCAACAACATTTCTTGCCCATTCTCACTTTATTGTATTTCTCAACTCTTTTCAATTTAGATACCAAAAAGATTGTCTGAGGTTATTTGACATTTCCTTTGGTATATTGCTAAGGGACCGAAGTAATACTAATACTGGTTTTGGTAAAACTACAAATGGGAATGATTGAATTCTCATGTTGATCTTGTGCTGTTATGACTGTTAGCTCACCACCCCCGCTACCCTACTTCAAACAAGATTTTATGTTTACAAGGGTTGAACTTTTTTTTTTGTGACTTCCATAAAAATGATTCTCATTGTTCAATATAATTTAGATTAAGAAAAATTCAATGTTTAAATTGGCAAAAACTGAAGTGTAAATCTAATTAATCTTAACCAATAAAGAACAAAAGTCAGATATCCGGGTAAAAACTTGGAAGATCAGAGAACAGGGAGCAACTACCAGTTTCTTCCTACTTGTCTCCTTCCAGCCTCCAAAAAGGCTCAGATCCTGTCTCCACACAACCTTATCACTTCCTGTCTCTACCTCTCCAGTGCTGGGATTAAAAGATGTGTGCCATCATCTTCCAACTTCTATGGTTAACTAGTGTCTAGCTCTGCCCTCTGTACTCTAGCAAGCTTTATTTGTCAGAACACAAACAAAATATCACACAACAAAATAACTTACCTTCAGTTTTTCAAAAGGAGCTCCATTTGGGGGTATATCCATTTTAAATCCAAACTCTTAAAGCCAAATCACAGTATCTCTTTCTTACTAAGACCGAGGGGAAGAATGTTGATTTCATATAGTCAATTGGGCTCAGTTCTATTACTCATATTAAAAGTGTTAATAGGCAACAAAGGCTATGGGAAGCATTTTGTCATGCTCAGACTTCTGTGTGATGATACATTATGATTTATTAAAGTTTGCCTGGAGATTAAGAAAGCAAAGTCAGCCACAAGCTATAGAGATCAGGCAATGATGGCACACACCTTTAATCCCAGGACTCATGAGAGGTATTTAAGACAGGAACAGATTCAGAAATAGGGATTCATTCTCCAGCTACACTGAAGAGAGGCAGCACTCTGAGTTTTGGTGAAGAGTTCCTGCATGGATCAGCCCTTTTGGCCTGAGCTAGAGGTGAGAGCTAGTGGCCGCCTGCTTTCTTTCCCTGATCTTCAGCTTGAACCCCAATATCTGTCTCTGGGTCTTTTATTTATTCATGTCACACTTCTTATTATTTTAGAAGGTAACTTTAACTCCACTGGATCTATTAATGATACCTGAATATTTTGACAGAAGCTTTTTCTCCAAATTGAGGGGCATAATCTCCAAGGACAACATTCATGGTGCTTTGTACCTTAAAAGCTCGAATTTCTTGATTAAATGAGCATTCAAGCTACCCTATAATACAGTTATGTGAGACTTAAAAGATTACCTAGTATTTATATTTTACCAATGAAAAGCCAATGAGTAATATTGTAAAATTGCACTTATTAGAGTCTCATTCCCCCTCTGACTGTGGGACTGTTCTGGAACCCTGCTCTCTTCCATGCCTGACTTTCATCCCTGCTAATAGTACTTACTACATGGGAAAGATTGTCTTTTACAATGATACTTGATTATTACCTGTTCTCTGTAATATCAAAATAATAGGACAAATAAAATTATTCTTCACAAATAATGGCTATAATAATTTAGATATTAAAAACCAATCTTTTGTAAAATTATAATTCACCATTCCTTGTGAGATAACATCCATGATACCCACAATATCAAAACAACAAAAAGGAAATGAAGAATTAATAGATAATGATTCATTTAAAATAATGCAGATATTTAATTAAGTATTCCATAAAATACAAATAACTCTAAGCACAGGGGAAAGCAAGATAGTCAGCTTACTTTAAGTATGATTTTTGATATGTTAAAATTTCTCTTTCCATAAGGCATAGTGGTGAATGCTGGTTCCAGGGAGGGAGAAGCTGGCCTATTCCAGAACAGCCAGGGTTACATGGTGATATCCTGTTTAAAAGAAAGTCTGTTGTCCTAATTTGCTGTCTTTACTTCTGTTTGGTTTAATTGTGTCATATTTTTCTTGTATTTGTATAAATACAAGATTTATGTAAATCTATGTAAATGCTATGTTGGATATGGAGTACAGAAAAAAAGGGAGACTAAATCATACATGGATTGTAATGGCTAGCATGGTGGTTTGAGTGAGAAATGTCTCCCATAGGCTCACATATTTGAATACACTGTATTAAGTTGGTGGTGCTGTTTGGGGAGGTTGTATGACTTTTACAACGTGGGCGGAGCCTCCTGGAGGAAGTACATCACTGGGGGGAGAGCATTAAGACCTTAATTAAGGTCTTAAAGACTTCCAGGTTACTTTCTCTGCTTCGTGTTTGAGGATGTAAACTTTCAGCTTCCTGCTTGATTGGTGACATTTTGGTATCTTCTAACTTTTCTTTCAAAATGACACCAAAAAAATTGGAGCTGGGAGGGCTGAGAGTCCCAAAGTTAAAAAAGGAGTTTTTTTTTTTTTATTATTTTTTTAGAAGGGATCAAGACCCATCATCTAACAAGAAAGAACCAGGGAGTTCCCTACCAGGAAGGAAGCAAGCAATAAATACCCCCTGATACAATAATCTTTCTTAATAATAATAATAATAATAATAAAGACCCCCCTTTTCCCACCTTATTTCATTTACTTTCAAAACTTTATTAGGTTTTTTTCCATAAAAGTCACTTAGGCAATGTGATGATACTGGAAAATATTTTTTTTTTCTTGAAAAAAAGTTACTTTAAATGCTGATTCTTTCATACTCCACCTTTTGATTTTGTGAAACTTCCAACTTAGATAGACATAATGGTACATGCCTATAATGCTAGCACTTGAGAATTAGGAGTTCAACATCATCTATGCCTACACAATGACTGATGCCAGCTGAGCCTACATGAGACCCCATCTGAAACACAAAAAACATTTCAAATGTACAGAAAGAGAGTAAGAATAGTGTGAAGAATACACAATTACCTTTCTACTTAATGTCATCACTTGTTTGCATTTCTCTATATTTCTCTGTCATTTTTTATATACACATATATGTATTTGTATACAATCAAGTAGGCATATATGTTTTCAAGCTGGCATGTATGTGTAGGTATTTATGTGAGCACATATACATTAATATAATCTTTGTGACTAAATTGAAAAAGTTTAGATTCCATCACTCTTTTGGCATAAATTTTTCAATCAGTATTTTATAAAGCATGTGAACACTTTCTGTGTCCATAAAACTGTAACATTCAAAATTTAACTGTGACGAAATTTTGCTTAGTGTATGGCTCATTTAAATGTTCCTATTGTCCTGGCAATGACCTTTCTCTATGGTTTCCCCTCTTACATCCTTAATCCAATCAAACACGAAGTCTTGTATTCAATTTGTGGAGACTACCCCTCCTTTGGGAGCACAGGTCTGTTCTACTCCATCAGGGAATTGGGTCATCTGACAGAGCCTGCTGTGCAAGCTGGACTCACAGACTACAGGATGTGTAGCATTGGCTGGAACTATGGTTCCCCAGCAACAGCTAATGGGATGACTTAAGGTCACCATTGGCCCTGGGGACTGAGGCAGTGCTTTGTCGTTTGCCCCATATAAGTCATAGCCTGGCTGACTTTTGCTCTTAGCCAGACTTGCTCATTTCCAGGCCTGTTTCTCCACAGAGCACTTGGGAGATGTGGCACTGTGCTTTAGAGTTCAGTTTTCAGTTTTTGGAACTGACAAGTCCTCTTTTCATGTTTTTTTGTTTTTGTTTTTGTTTTTTTGTTTGCTTTTTTATGAATTGCTCTCAGTTATAATCTTCTGTTTACATGATTAGATTTTCATGAGAAACTTAGCAAGAAGGCTACAGAGAAAACTATGCCTTTCTTTTATTGATTTGTTTATTTTAGTTTTGAGAGACTCTTATTTGGTACCCAGATTAGCCTAGAATTCATAATTCTCCCATCTTAGCCTCCCAAGTTCTAGGATTAGAACTACACACTAATATTATGAGGCATCCCCCCCCCCCAATTTGGACACGGATTTAAGTCAATAGAAAGTCTCTATTAGTCTGCTGGTGACTATACTGGGTGTTCAGTATCCCAGCACAGCTGCAAGGTAGGCTTTTAAATGGAAATCTACATCCTTGGTTGACACACCTTAGTTAGCAAGAACAGTTAGCCAGAATCAGAACTACAGAACAAAAGAGCAAGGTTAGTACATTTTCGAACTTTCCTAGAACTATGTATGGACTTTGATGTATTAGGTCTTTGTTCTCACCTTGCCAGCAGGGTTGCCTATGTGCAGGGTTCCAAGACCTGAATGGTGTTCCTATCATGGTGTTAGCTGTACTAAGGTCTGTGTACCTGGTACAGTAATGTACTTAATTTTCTCTTCCTCTGCCTCCTCTTTCTCCTCCTCCTATTCTTCATTTGGAAGCACTTTAGAAAAAAAATTATTAGATGCTTAAGACATAAAAATGATATCTTCTTTGGTTTACATAATATTTGTAAGATTTTAATTAGGGCAGAATTTTCTAGGGCATATTCCCTGGAGTTTGCATTCTATAGAATAAATAGATTTTTATAGTTAATTAAAAACATTTGATAATCACACACACACACACACACACACACACACACACACACACACCATTCATATTTTGTAGTTATGTGAAAACCACTTGACCCCATTTCCTATGTTTTTCCAGCATGTGTGATTCTTGGAGGACTCTAACTCCTTATCTCTCTAACTGAAACTGTGTCACAGTAGTATCATTTACTATAGCTAAAAGCTGGGAGCAACCACAGTGCTTACAGCAGAAGAATGCGTCGGTGAGAAGATATGCACTCAGTGTGTCTACTGTGCCAAATAGATCCAATATGAAGGAGGAGTGAGGGCCTAGAGAGATGCCTTAGCAGCTAAGAACACTGGCTGCTCTGACAGAGGACCCAGGTTTTATTCCCAGCACCCACATGGCTGATCATGACTTTTTGTAACTTCATTTCCAGGGGATCTAATGCCCTCTTCTGTCTTCTATAGGCGCCAGACATGGAAATGGGCACGTATATGCATGCAGGCTAAATACTTATAAAAATAAAGTCACTTTAAAGGGAATGGAAGAAAGTAATAATTGAGAAGGGATATGATAAAAATTATTCCCAACAAAGGAAATCCTTAACTTTGTATTTCAAAGGGACTAGCCATATGAGATCACTAAAATGTACTTCATATATTCTTCCAAAATAAGATACCCAGAGGGAGAGTTAAGTGCTTAGTCTATAAATGACAAGCTTAGACATTCTATTGGTAATTAAAAGAACAGAATCCAGCCTTAGGTAAGAACGAAAATTTCAGAAATCAACTGAGTAGTCAACAGTATAAAACTGATAATCAGAGGTGAGAGTTGAACTTTTTGGCATCAATTGTGTAGTCAATAGTATACAAAGGACAGTTGGAGGTACATGGCAAGATCAATAGACTGAAGAGAAATAAGCAGAGATGCTAAGACTGTAGACTGAACCTTGCCAAAAAAGGAGGTTTTTTGGCAGATCAGATGGCAAGAGGGAGCACAGCCAATGACATTGTTTGGTACAAGCACTAATCTTACAAGCCATATATTCCATAAAGTTCACAGAAAGCCATTACATATTCCTATGTTGTAAGATCATCTTCTTGGCAAAAAGCATTTTTACCAATATGAGTTATTATTTAATGCAAGTTCATACATTCTGCCCAAAGTTGCTTGGTTTCTTAACAACCAGAGTGAAGCTCTGGGAAGAAAGGTTATTGTTTTAGAAATGGGTAATGAAGGAAGTCAGAAGCATCAGATTTGAAAGAGACCAAAGAAAGTAAAAATAGAAAACTATAACATTCAGCAAAAAGACTACTGGAACTCTGTAAGATTTGGGGATGAATATTTTGGTGCAGGACAAGGACAACATAAGTAGATGCTAAGAAAGGAGATTGGGCTCAAACACTTTTTCTACCTTTAGAGAAGTTTGTGTGTGTGTGTGTGTGTGTGTGTGTGTGTGTGTGTGTGTGTGTGTATTCTCGAATGTGTTATCAAATAATCTTGTACACTGTGAAAATGTATCTTTGCCAAGGTGCCACTGATGGATTTAATAACAGACTAAATTGCAAGTAGCTAGGCAAGTAGAGATTAGGCAGGACTTGCAGACAAAAAGAGAGGAGGGAGTGAAGAAAGGGAAGACGGGGGAGGTTGAGCCGGATGCAGAGGAAGCAGGAGATGAACATTCTGTGCTGAAAAGTGGTACTTCCATGTGATAGAGTACAGACAAGAAATAGGAGTAATTTAAGATGTAAGAGCTAGTTAATAACAAGCCTAAAATATCAGCTGGGCATTCATAATTAATAATAAGTCTTTGTGTGGGTACTTGGAAGTTTACTAGTGGGACAGAGTTGACCAGCAGTATGGACAAAACACTTTGCCTGTGTGTGTGTGTGTGTGTGTGGTGTATACTTGTGTGTTTGGGTGTATGTACAGGCATGCCATTCTGTACTTCTTTTCTTCTTTGAACTACTTCTTCTAATATTAATATTCTTTAGAGAAATAGAATTCTAGCTGAAACACAGTCTTGTCCTCCAGTTGTCACTGTGCCCAAGCAGACAGCAGGAGTCTCTTTTTATTTATGCCATGGTGCTGACAGTGAGAGGTAGACACATGAGAATTCTCCTGCAGTCTGTCACACTATGATGAAATCCAAATATCCATAAAAAGGCTGTTCAGAAAATAACATTGTTGGTACAGAGCTTAGCAGTGGGGCTGAGGGGCAGGAAGCTCCAGTCAACCAGCAGTGAGGGACACAGACGGAAGCTTGTCTGGAAAAGCTTAGCCCAGGATAGACAGCTGCTGCTGAAGGGTATTCCCAGCTTGCTGACAAACAAAGTCATTCCAAGTATGAAGCATCAATACTCTCACTATGGGGAAGGACAAATGCCATAGAGGTTAAGAACACTGGCTGTTAGTCCAGAGGACCTGGGTTTGACTCCCAGCACACACGTGGTGGTTCACAACTGTCTAGAGCTCCACTTCCAGGGGAACTGATAGACTCTCTAGCCTACCTGAGCGTCAGGCACACAGGTGTGCTGCACAGACAGACAGACAGACAGAATATCCATACACACAAAATAAAATAAATACTAATAACAATCTCATTAAATCACAAATCTTAAATAACATCACAGAAGGAATGTTTGGAGTCCCTGACCATGAACAGTGCCAGGCACAGGCACAGAAAAGCCAGGGAGTGATTTCATCCTGTGTTGCCATTGTTTACAGGCATAAAGTTCACTCTGTGGCTCACAGACGAACATGCCCCATGGACAAGGATTTCAGCAACCCACCTCAACCTTCTCAGAGTTTCTTCCCTGTGTTTTAGTGTGTAAGTGATGGTGCCTGCTTCTCAACTTTCCCTGTTTGAGGGTTTATCAATGGCCTTGGACCCAGCACAGCAAGCCTTGGAGGCCTAGGTATGTGTTCAAGGTGGGGAGCATTTTTGTTTAAATAAAAGAGAAAGGGACATCTTTTTCTATATCCGCTCACTCAATCCATCCTTTCATTCCCACTCATTCATTTATGCAGTCACAATCATGGTCTATGTACCATACCTATCCTACAGAGCTGGAGAGGATTAACTGGGTTATTTGCTAAAGGAAAAAGATGCATGTGGACATAGAATCAAGCGTTTCTGTGGTTCAGAGCAAGAAAAGGACACATCTGGTTGGAGACAGAGTAACAGGTCCCTAGACTGTTTGTAGGTCCCCAGACTACAAATAATGCCACGATAGAAGCACCATTCAGGCTTTGGAACCCCAAGTGTAGACAGCAACTTGCCCACAACAGGAACAAATACCTGGCCCACAATGTCAATAAGGAGCAAAGGCTAAGGCAATGGTTCCAGGATGTGGCTGGGAAATCCCCTAGTGAATAGGCCCTGCTTTTTTGTTCATGTAGTTCTGGTTCTTACTAACTGAATGTGCCAACTAGGGCATGGTTTTGGTGCGTAACAAGCTAAGAATTGTAAGGCTTGGAACTGCATGATTTGGGCAAGTTCTCTCTGCAGTCCCCAGCCAGCTACACTTTTGAGCAATTCAAGACTGTTGAGTTGGCTTTAAGAGTATCCCTGTGTTCTCTGGCAAACTTACCTTGCAATATTTTGGAGTTACCAGAGAGTAGGATGCCTGAACACATAGGACCTTGGATCTCCTCTGGGCTGATAGCCCTGGGATCAGACTGTTCCTAGGGAATGTTGCACAACCCGAGATGTTCCAGGGCCCTAGGAAATTTCTCCTGCTTCTGTCTTATTAACCCAGGGGCTCCCAAAGCCTCCAGCCTAAATAGGGAACTACAGAAAGTCACCTGGATCTGTCCCCTCTGGAGGTGTGTCAGCTTATGCTGCCTTCAGCGTAGGATACTTAGCACTGGGTGTAGCTCTATCTCAAATGTCTGGTATCCCCCATAAGAAGCCACCTGATCCCCTGGTTTTAGTGTCTGTGGTGGCCACCCCTGCCTGCCTTTACTGTGTGTCTTTCTATGTGTTTCTGTCAGTTTTGCTAGTTGATCTAGAGTGGGAGGGGGAGTGAGAATTTTCAAGACATGGCTGGCCCAGCTGATCTGAGGTAGCAGAGGACATCCAGGGTTAAAGAGGGAAACCCTGCTTTGAAAAACAAGCAAATGCAAACAGACACATCTTAATTTAGTGTGACTTAGAATTTGAAGTCTTGAAAAATTTGCTTGCTTTGTGTAACTGTGCTGTTTGCAGACCCTGGAAACATGCACTACCACTCACTTGGCTCTGGTGGCTTCTGGGTTAATAGGATCTCAGTGGTGTTTGCAACAGTTTTGTACTGCAGCCACTAGATGGTAGCATTTTACTTCTTTTGAGATTTAATTACCTTCTTGCAAAATGCTGACCCATGATGGCAGCAGGCCTTTGTGGAATCTTGACAAGTCCTCAGTGAACACCCACCATTCTTTGCTCTTCGGTGAGGGTAAGCAAGTGTTCTATGCGATTAGCCTTCCACGACCTAGGCAGAGAACTAGCTAGCATGGCCAAGTTCTTAGTCTCTATGGCTGGGAAGTTGCCAGAACTGTGAAAATTGAAAGGACGTTTTAGAATCCCAGAGCCACTGGTGAAGTTCCGTTTTAGTACATTCTAGGCAAACACCTCTTCTGGCCCATAATTCCATCTTTTGGAGTAGCGGCACTTGTCTTAGGTTCTTTTCCATTGCTGTGAAGAGACACTACGACCAAAGCAAGTCTTACAAAGGAAAGCATTTGGAGGCTTGCTTACAGTTTTAGAGAGTCAGTCCATGATCATCATTATAGGAAGCAGACAGGCATGTCAGTGAAACAGTAGCTGAGAGTTTTCCTGATCTGCAGGGAGCAGGCAGAGAGAGAGAGAGAGAGAGAGAGAGAGAGAGAGAGAGAGAGAGAGAGAGAGAGAGAGAGAGAGAGAGAGAGAGAGAGAGAGAGAGAGAGCTTGCCTCGGTCTGGTATGAGATCTTGAAACCTCGAAGCCCACCTCCAGTGACGCAGCTCGTCCAACAAGGCCAGACTTCCTGATCCTTCCTAAATTGTTCCACTAACTGAGGATCAATCATTCAAATACACAAACCTATGGGGGCCATGCTCATTCAAACCACCATATGAAGTCTCCCCTTCTGTCTCTGAAATCTGCCTGCAGACCCCGTTGTACCAGCTGCTTCTTCTAACAGCCTTTCCTGTTTATATATTTTTGTGTAGCTTTACTTCTCACGTGGTTTCGTGTGTTTGCTATATCCTGTTTTTCTCCTCAATGTGCTTGAGCACATTGAGGATGAGGACTATATTTTACATTTCTCTGTTTCCTACTGTATTCAAGAGAATGAACAGGGAAGATGCTCAACTGAAACTTCCTAAATCCAGTGAAGTTGGAAACAGTATCACAGAGACAGACCAGTTGCAATGTTAATTGGTGAATTTCCTGAAGGCCTCTGTAAACTACTATAATTTGGTATGCAGACATCCTATTTCTCTCCCCAGGGTCCATTGCCACCCTGTCACTAGTCCAGTTTTTCTGCTTTATGTCTTGGTTCATAAGAGCCTAAATTAGGGAACTAACAAAAACTAGTGTCCTGAAACAGATCAACATGTCTCCCTAGATGTCTAAGGCAGTATTCATATAATTTATAGAATAGATGCTATTTATCCAAGTACTCTGTTTCACAGCATCTTCTTAGCCCTTAATAATGCATGTGCTGATTTAATACCTGCTTCACTCATAGGGCTTGCCACTGAAAGCAAAACCAAACCTGTTTTGGTTTGCCTTCCTTTTCTATTGAGATAACCTCTTGCTCCTATGCAGCTCACATTAACCTAGAAGTCATAGCCCTAAGTGCTGGGGTTACAGGTGTAAGGATTCAGGCATTACGCTGGCCTGCCCCTGTCACCTGCCAGAATGCACTCAGACAGTACCCTGGTCAGCCCAGGGTTCCATGATTACCTGCCTGCATGGAGGTGTAAAGGACCCCTTTAAAAGACAGACCCCACCCAATTACACTCTCTTTCCACTCACTCTTTCCTGCTGTTACCCTGGGGCAGACAGGACTTTTCCTGCCTCCCTCTTCTCTTCTGTCCTCTCTCTGTCTCTGTGTCTCTTTGCCTCTTTTCTTTTTCCTTCCCCTCCCTCCCCTTTCTAATAAAATTCACTAAAGTCTGTCTGCCTGGCATGTTTGCCCCCCATGTTGGTCACCGTCACCTGCCTTGGAATCCATCAAGGTCCCCCACACGCATTATCATAACAACAGTTGTGCATCACCTTGTCTGGTTAAAATATCTACATTGTTCACTGTATTAAATAACCTGCTCATAACTGAGCCATGCTCCTCTGCTCGCTGTAACCCATGTAAGCATAAATGTGTACTTAACATCATCCCCTGCCTTAGTCTCCTTACTTAATTTGAATGGTACTTTGCCTTCTGTTCAGTTGAAAACTAATTATCCTACAACAATTCCAACTCTCCAGTCTGGGAAATGCTAAAGCCACTCATATTTTGTTTCTTTGTGTTGGCTAGTTACAGTTGTAAGGGAAAAGGACAAACTAAAGAAACACACCCTGAGCACAGCCAAAGAAACACACTTTGATCCTGGAATCAGAGCCAGTGAAAGAAATACACCCTGGTCCTAAAATTGGAGCCAAAAGGCTAAAAAAGGACCAGTGAAAGAAACACAAAGTGTGTTTGGCCCTAAAACCAGAGCCAAATCTGACCCTAAAACTGTGCAGAAAACCAACCAATCCCAGAGCACCAGATTTAGCCAGTCTGAGCCCAGGGATTGAAATCTGACCAATCCCACCCTGGAAATCTCCCTGGAAAAATTCTGCCCCTAAGAATCCCTATATAAACCTTGTATCTGTTCCACTTGTGGTTGTCAGGCTACATTGCTTTCTTCTGCCACCGTGGCACAGGGTAGCCACTCTCCTGGATTCTTCTCTCCCAATAAATCTCTTGAATGAGGTTTGAGTGAGGTTTGGGTCTTTCACCTTGGCAGAGAGGAGCAGGGCTGTAACACCTTCCCATGGCTAAGCAAAATTGTTACACTCTGCTCTTCTGGGGCGGGAGCTGAACACTAACAACTTGGCCAGGGAAACCCTCTCCTGCCAGAACAGAACTGATACACTGGGGAAGCCTTTCCCTGAAGCAGGGCTATAAGCTGCTATGCTTACTGTGACCTGTGGTATTCCTTGGTTCCCAGTTGCCGGAATACCTTTCCATCTGAGCTGTAACACTCAGTATTCTTTGGCTCCTGAGTGCCAGAACCCCTGTCCATCCCATTGGAGCCCTCAAAATACAACAGTTTCCAGGCCTACTGAGGCTTTTACAATATACAGTTGTGATCTGAGAGCAAGGTCTTTTCTGGTGGTGTGTATTTAACTGCAATTAAAAAAAAAAACTAATTTGTAAAAGATTTCCAATCATTGCATTGAAAGATTTTAGTTCTAATGTTTAAATTTAAATTTAATGTTGAGTTCATCTGTTCAAATCAATACTTTCTGTGTCATATGAAGCAAAGATCTTTGTTTAGGCAAGAGATCACTGTAGTCCACAAAGCACCATAAATATTCTGAAAACTTGGTATACAGTAGCTATTCTGTGTAGTGTCAGGACTAGCCCTTGATTAGCATGTCCTAGAGGAATGAGCACATTTGCATCTTTAACAAAGATGCATGAGCAATGGATGAAGAACTAGTATTTCAGCTCAGCAGGGAAAAAAAGGACGTTTCCTACTGTATTCAGATACATGATGAAACCAGTTGTACAGGTCAATTGCAGAGACAGGAAGAGTTTCAGTGCATGCTTCACACACTTGTTGCTTTTAAAACTGAAAACATTGGAAATTAGCCCTTTAGATAAAAAGAATATACAGAGGTATATTTTTTTGTGGATCACTAATATAGGATAAAGAAAAATATATTGGGGGAGGCTTGAGGTAAATTCAGAGGTGATGAGTTTCAGAGGAAATAAAAACCACTAGGAATTTTAGTGGGGAAATAGCCCAGATGAAAAGAACATGGAATTATTGGGCTAGGGATGTGGCTGAGTGGTGCAATGCTTTCCTATCATGCACAAGGCCCGGGGCTCAATAGTTAATACAAAAAGAATAGAGGATTGTTGAAATCTTAATTTAAATTACATGAGAGTTTCTCACTTTCCGTTTCAGAAGAGGCTTTAGAAATTTTCAGAGACATCTCAAACTCAATTACCTTTTACTATTCTGTTTCCAATCAGGTGTTTAAATATTTAGCGTTTGTTATTTTGTTGTTGAGGGATAACAGGATAGTTACTGACATTAAATGAACTTTCTTAGTGTTAAACATAACATAACCATGCTCGAATATTTGTGTTGTACATAGGAGCTCTCTTTTCATTCCACATATGGTATTTATGTCTATTTTATTATTTCTGTTTTCACATTAACATCATTAACAGAGGTGACAATACTCTATATTAGCGACTGCCAGCTTTCTTGTGGGTTGGATTTTTAAGATTTTTTTCACATTTATATAATTCTGACAATATATTATATATTTGTAAAATTCTGACTATATTCAGTAAGAAAATTATATAAGCATGCTCTTAATTGCACAACGAGCTCAGACTTTTCTGAAGGCTTTCTATTTTAATTAACGCTTGGAGGTGCTTGTATTTAAAACAATAGAAAACATGCTACCCATAGCAAAAGATTGAGACTTGCTGAGATAAAAGGCAGATCTAGTTGCCTAAAAAAGAGAAACATGTAGGAAGAGTGTATAATTTCCCTACTATCTTTGGGCTTGGAGAAATGCCCAGGTTAGTGTCAAAGAAAACTTTGGGGAAAGACTCTAAATCTACCACACTGTAAGAGAGAAAGTGGGAGCCCGGATGGGCAGATTTATTTAAAAGCACCAGCCAGGGAGAATCTTGGAGAGTTCAAGGCATAATAGCAGGATTTCCATTGACATTTTTTGTCTAATTGAAATATTACTATGATTTACCGATTTAAATTATTCCGCAATAACCAGCATCGCAGCTGTGAGACATTAGCTACAGTCAGTCACCACGGAGCTGTTTTGGGGCCTGTCTCCTTCATCCTGAAGTCACCCATCCTTAAAACCTTTTGCCCTCCTTGACATTTATCATTTTATAAGATTTTATTTTAAATTAGGCACAGTGTGTGTGTGTGTGTGTGTGTGTGTGTGTGTGTGTGTGTGGAGAGAGAGAGAGAGAGAGAGAGAGAGAGAGAGAGAGAGAGAGAGAGCGCGTGTGCACGCACACGCATGGGTGAGTGAGAGCGAGAGAGAAAATACATGTAGATGTTTTAAGAGGCCAGACAAGGGCATCTGCTCTTCTGGTGGAATTGCAGTCCACTGTGAGCTGCTAGATGTGGGTGTAAGGAACTGAATCTGGGTTCCCTGGGAGAACTTCCACCAAGGACTGCCATCTTTTCAGCCCCCTTTATCACTTTCTGAAACACAATTTCTCTTTGATTCATCTTTTGCAATGTTTTTATTGCTTTTTGTTGGTTTGTTTCAGATGCCACCTAATCTAGGGAACTGTTTCTCCTTCTTCAATATGCTCATCCAGGCCCTGGAGGTCTGGGTGCTCAGGCTTGAGGTGGAGACATCTCACATGCTCCTAGCAATGACGATGCTCTTGTTCTGTGGGTACCATCTGAAGCACAGGACAACAGCTTCTAAAGCCACACACCAAGGGCTTCCTATTACTGGCACCCTACTATCCAGAGGATTTCCATGGCAGGAAACCACCAGAAGCTGACAGGCCTAGTTTAAAGCCCAAATTAAGCCATTTGCTGTCTTTATCAGAACTAACTTTCTCATAGTCATTCTGGAATAACTATCTGGCCTTGTTTTTTATGAGCCTCCCCTTAAGTTTGCTTAAAAGTATTTATTTATTTATTTTACTTTCTAATCCCAGTTCCACCTCCCTCCCTTCCTACTACTCCCTCTACTTCCCCTTCCTTTTAACTGCTCTACAGAGAGGGTAAGGCCTCCCATAGGAAGTCTACTGAGACTGTGATGATCCCCTTTTAACAATACTGTGGTTCTTTTTTTTTGAAAAAAAAAAAAAAAACAAACAGTAAAATTTCTTTCCTCTGTAGAAGTGTGTTTCAGCAGAGAGAGGCTGCTTCTCCATGGCATTTCATGTGTGTTTGAGAAGAAAGAAGGGGAAATGGAAGAAACTGGACACTTACAAGTGGGTGGGTGAGGAGGTGCAGCGGCTGCAAGATTGTATGAATAAGGGGGTGGCCTTGGTCTGAGTAAAGGCAGCTAAGCTTCTTTGTTGGAATCAATATTGAAGCCTTGTCCCTTTGATCTCTCGGACACTGCAGTCCCAGCCTCATCACTGCAATGTTGTGAATTTCACAAGCTCAAGTGTTCCCAGTACTCTGCATCCTGCCTTCTGATTGTAAAGGAGTTCCCTCCATGTCCCAGAGACGGGGTGTTCAGCCTCTTCTGTGGGGAGCAGTAATTAATTGGTTCTCTTATATCATCCTCACTTGATTTAGCTACCTGTGTCATACCCAGTTTGTGAGAAAATCCAGGAGCATTCCTTAGTGTCTCTACTCTGAAACAATTCACACAAGAATTGGGGTTTTCCAATACTGGAGGTCATATGAAGTCAACTGGCTAGTTGACACACAATGAGGTAACTTCCTTCTATGGAAATTAGTTGACTTAAACTAATTATATTTAATGGATTAAATCTGACCAATTAAATTTACTAGGAAAGTACTATCATTTCATCTCTATATTATTTTACAGAGTTGTATAAAATTATCTTTTAAAATAGTCTCTCTAACGTATTTTAGTGGTTATTTCTTATTGTGCATATTTAGACAAGTCATTTCCAAGTAAATTAGTGATTCCCCCCAAAGCAAAACATTTTAACTTATTTTTCTATTTCCTCTATGATTCCTTTCCTCACTCCCACCCTTTCTTCTCCCTCCTCCCCTTCAACTTTCTTTCCCTGTTGCTTTCCTTGTTTCTTATCCCTAGGATTTTTGGTTGTCATTGGAGTTCCTAAGTTTTCATCTTTATTGATATAAATGCTCACGGGTATGCATTTCCCTGAAAATCAAAATCAGCATTTATTTACATGACCCTCTGTTATATACAATAAACTTTTATGAGTCTACCTTTCTTCCCTGGGCCTACTTGGCTTAGAGAAGCCTGTGTCTTGCATTGTGGAATAATCTTTTTTGTGTACCATGAAGTTGTGTCTTTGCCAAGGTGCCTTCTGCTTGGTTTAATAAAATTGAAGGGTCAATGGCTAGGCAAGAAGAAGTTAAGCATGTCTTCCAGGCAGAAAAAAAGAAGAGGAGGGGAATCCAGGTGTAGGAAAGCCAGAGGAGATGGAGAGAGAGCAACAGCCACATGCCACATGGCAGCATGTAGACTAATAAAAATGGGTTAATTTAAGTATAAGAGCTAGTTAGAAACAAACCTAAGCTAAGACCAAGATTTCATAACTAGTTATAAATCTCTGAGTCATGAGTAGGGGGCTGGTGGGCCAAGAAAGCCTACCTCAGTCTTGTTGGAAGCTTCAGACTCCGGAGAGCTGAGGTTTGGGATAGGTAGCAGTGAAGCCTCTGTGACAGTGTGTGGGTTGGAGTTCAGGTCAAACTTGGTCCAACTCCACTGCCTCATCCAGTAACTACTCAACTCTGTCTCAATGGTGGAACTCAACAAAGCCAGGCAGAAGTCTTCACAAAGAGAATACCCTCCATGTCCTAACCCGTCCAGATTTCTCTTAGGTCAGGATGGTTAGCAAGGAAAGCTCTAGACGCATTCCAGGTATCACCCTCATAGCACAGCAGCCTTGTATACACGAATAGTGGGTTCCAACGTCATAAGTCAGGTCCTCACAGACTACAAGCATCTCAAACCGTTCTGCCATGTTGAGATGTTCATGAGGTCAAGGATCTGAAATGTACATGGGTGTGATCCCTGAGAAATTCAGCACCAGGATAACACTACATGCAGTATAAGATGTGCACATCTCCAACTCAGCAAGACAGGCAGCTTGGCCAGACTTAGGCAGGATCTCAGTCACCAACCTCTGTGATCCCAGCATGGCTGTGATCTGGCCCTTCTGCAGCTCTGCTTTGCTGCCTGTCACTGTGATCACAGACTCCATTCCATTATCTGTAAAGTCTTACCCATGGCAACAGCACTCATTGGTCACTGCTAGTCAGTGCAGATGCCTTCAGGACCTTGAGCTACCAAATCCTGGAGATGAAGGCAACAGCCATGCTTCCTAGAGGCAAGCCTGTTCCTGTCATTCATTCCCATGTTTGATTTTTGCCATTTTTCTTTCATGTGCTCGCTCATGGCTTACATTGTTTATTTATCTATGATTTGGGGCTGGTGCTTTTAATTCCTTTATTTTTGGCCTTCCATTTATACTGATGTAAATGCACACAGCTTAGAATCTCCCAGTGAACACAGCATTCTCACATTTTGAGAGAAACTTTTATAGAAATGCTGAGCTTCCATGTAGTGTTTCTCTTTGCACCAGGTGTTTAGTAGGGAGTTTTCACATTTTCAGCTGGAAAAGACGCTTTTTGATCTTTCTTATTACTTTCTGCTTATACAGTCAGAGAATATTGCTTGCAATATTTTTATTTTACAGATACTACTGAGAATTTTCATCTGATATAATGTGGAGTCAGTTTGTGTAAATATACTCTAGTCATCAAATATTTTTTTTTATCACATTTTGGAGTCAGTTTATATAAATATACTCTAATCATTAGATATTTTATCACATTTTGTTTGTCAATTTGCTCTCTCTCTCTCTCTCACTCTCACTCTGTGTGTGTGTGTGTGTGTGTGTGTGTGTGTGTGTGTGTGTGTGTGCGCGCACGCGCGTGTGTGTGTGCCATGGTGCATATGTGCAGGAGTTGGTTCTCTTCTTCTACCATGCTGGACTTGGGAATCAAACTCAAGCTGTCAGACTTGGCAGCAATCCCCTTTACCCTGTGAGCCATCTCGACAGCCCGAGGATGTGTAAGCTTTGATGACACATTTTTTCAGTATACTCTTCCTTATTTGCTGTGGAGTAAGTGTTTAAATATCTGTTCTCAGTTTTCCTTGCTCGGCTTTCTCAGCCTGGGGCTGCTGTTCCAGGATACCATTTTATTAGTGTGTTTCTGACCGTCTCTTATGGCGTTTCCTGGAGTTTCTGTGGTAATTCATGTTATTTTAAAACACCATTTCAGTCACTCATTATATTCATGATCTTTTTTACTTATTCACTTAATGCCTTTTGACTTGGTTTACAGATAGTCCAATTTCAAAACTGTTTATCCTGCCTCTTTATCCTGGGAGAGCATTGTCCGTCATTCCCAAATTTATTTTAAGAACGTAGTGTGTCAGCTACGGTTGGATCTCTTTATAGGCTTGAAGCTTGTCTGTGTATTGATGAGCATGGCATGGGTGACTTCCGCAGTGCCTTGTTATTTTATATCTATTGGATGTAGTCTTTTAGTTGCACTTTTCCATGTTGGCTGTTTCCTTATATTTTGAAGTGAGGGGCAACATATTTATTTGTGCATGTATGGATGCTTGTGGTTTTTCTAGTGATTATCTTTAAAGTAATGCTTCTACTACTTATGTCGGCCTCAATTTAAAGTCATGGTCTCTATCACTATGAGATATCCAGTGAATATATTTCATTTTCATTTTTCCTTTTGTCTTCCAATTCGTTAGTTGCATATTTTCAACTCTGTTAGAATTAAATCCGCTTCAGTTTTTGATCTTTCCCCCTTAGTTTCAGTTCTACAATTGTGTAATGATATATATATATATATATATATATCACATACAATGAAAAGGTATATCTTCATTGTTCAGCACCTGCCCTGAAATGTCTCCATTCCTCTCTGACAGAAAAAGCTACTCCTCATGTATCATTGAAGACAAGCCCATGTGTCCCACACTCCAGGGCTGTTGTATGTCTGAAGCAGTCATCTGTCTCAAGTCCATGTACACAGTCTGCATCTGAGTGTTTTTCAGGCTTATGGAATGTCTCATGTTGGATAGTGAAGCCCAGCTCTTAAAATGGGGAATACTCCTGGGAAGGAGGCTGGCTTGTTCTCTGGTGCTAAATTTCTTTTTTTTTTCCTTTTAAAATTTCTAAGCTGTCGTCTTACTTTCTTTTCCCATTGATGCTGAGAGCATGTGTGAGGCCTGGCCCCAGCTTCTGTGCTATTCCACAGAAGCCCCTCCCCTACCCCGCTATCCCAGCCCTAAAGCCTCTTCTCAGCACTGGCCCTCAGCTTCTCCAGGAGTGTGCACTCTGGGTCTCTAGGTCCCACCAATGCCCTTAGAACTGGTCCACTCCTTTGTAGAAGTGAAATACCCTCCTCCATTCCCACATTTATTTATTTTACTTTTAAAATTTTAATTGGTAGAGCCATAGTACTTATTCATCATGAATTTGGTACATAGATAGAGCTGCAGTGATTAAGTTAGAATAATAAACATATCCACTTCATAGGATATTTATTATTTTTTTGTTGAAGAACATTTAAGACATTTTCCTCTAGATATTCTGAAATAGCTAAAGAATTATTGCTAACTATAACTTCCCTGTTGTTCTGTAGAATGTTAGAACTTATGCTCCTTCTCTTATGTATTTTTTTGTACATCCAATGATCTTGGAGAGTGTAACCAGTGCTAAAATAAATATTCAAGGGCAGATGCATCTTTCTCATACTGATTTCCTGATTTTCTTTCCTTTCCTTGGTCTTGATACCCAATGGAGTTCCTATTGGGTTCCTATTCTTTCTTCCTTTTTTCTTTTCTTTCTTTCTTTCTTTCTTTCTTTCTTTCTTTCTTTCTTTCTTTCTTTTTTTTTTTTTTGGTTGAAATTTCTTGAATTCTCTGTCTCCTGTTATTCTGTCAGCACAGAGTTATAATTTTATTCATGGCCTTTTCGGACCTATGTGTGCTTTGAAGAATATGAGCATAAGTTTAATTTTAAGCAATCACAAACAGCCCATGAACTCAAAGGGTGACAGGTACTACACTTTTGTTCGAGTAGTAGAACAAGGAGGGCCCATCCCATGAAGCACTGATAGAAATGCTTATGGGCAGAAGTGATAGAGGATCCATTCAAATATTCAGGATCAGTGGGATTTTGTTTTCTAAATTTATTTAGTTGTTGACTCAGTGGCATAACCTTCCTGCCATTGATGATATATTAGTAAACTTAAATGCATAAATTGTTCTGTTCCTTTGGGTGAAATTCTGAAAGGTAAAATTATATGAGTCCATGTTAGCATAGAAAATAATGTGGTAAAGACTTTCTTTTACCTAATAACATGTGGAGTGAGGTTATTTTTATTGTAGTTAAAGAAAAGAATGTTATATAATTATACCTTAATTAAAAAATCATATATGTTAAGCTTTCTTCTTGAAGCCACTTGGAAGGATGTCTCCTAAGAAAAAGAAAGAACTTGGAAAAGATCTGGAGGTTTATGCCAATGACTTGACGAAGCAGAGCTGGCACACTAAAAGATGCAGCTGATAAAGGGATCCTTGCCAAAATTTTTGGTGTTTATAGTAGATGCTTTACTTGTGTTTAATTGTGTAGCTATGCGATGGCACAAGAACAGAATAACTCAGAAAAGATGAGTAAGCACCACTTCTAGGAAATGCAGCAGCCTCCATCTTTTTTTGTGGAGCAATACTTTCTGTGGTGATGGACACGTTCCATGTCTGCACTTTTCTAGGGAAAGCCACCAGACAAACATGGTAGACAGACGGAGAAACTACATTTAAACTTTCTTAATTAACTTTATATATTAACTTAATAATTAATTTAATTATTTAGTCATTGTAATTCATGGTAGGAAAAACATCTGTGGGGTCTAGTTTAGGTGAAAGAAAAAGAAAGGAAGAGGTGAAAGAATCTATCTATTCATCCATATATTTATTAATACATCTATGTTTCTATGTATCTATGTATGTATGTATGTATGTATGTATGTATCTATCTATCTATCTATCTATCTATCTATCTATCCATTCATCTATCCATCCATCCATCCATCCATCCATCTTCTGTCATCTCTCTCCAGCTGTCTGCCCATCTTCTATTAAAAAAAAAAAAAAAAAAAAAAAAAAAAAAAGGATAAGTGGCTACTCTTCCACTCGGAAAAGAAACAAAGCACTTCTGACTCTTTGGCGAGCTCAGGGCTAGTTGTTACAAACTACAAAGGGCCTTCATTTGTTACCCTTGTTCCTTTGTGTGGAACTGTAATATATAAATCTGCATTTATCTCTCTTCCCTGATAAACATTTCATACTAGTTAAACTCATTCATAGAACATCCCTTGGTGAATTCAATATGTTGAATACAAAGAAACACACATTGGTCCAGTTGTCACAATAGAGCATCTTCATATTTGTACCATAGTCAAAAGCTATGCATCCCCTTATCCCTGCCTCCTATGGTGGGCGAGGGAGCTGCTCCTCTCTATTACCAGCTGCAACAGTCAGGAAAGTGGACCCTGCACCTATCCTGGGCAGCACAGCAGAGCTGATACTATTGACGGGGAAAAGGTGAACCACTCTGAGACCATGAACATGGGAGACCTGGCTCCACCCCTCATCTTCTGTATGGCTGCATAGGGGAGGAAGAGAGCACCTTGACCCCATCAATGCCTAAGGCAGATGGGATAACTGACCCTGTCCTCCGCCAGCAATAAGACTCCAGAGAGCAGGCCCTGCACCTCACCTGGCTAGCACTCCACACTACTTATCTGTCATGTGGCATCATGGGCAGGGTGAAGGTGTTCCTCTGAGCCCCCATTCCCCTCACCACTATCAACCCCTGAGGCAGGTGAGAGAGCTGGCCCTCATGAGCTGCAGCACTCTGAGAGTGGCCCCTCCTCCATCCTGGGCAGCACAGTAGAGCTGGCCATGAAGGTGTAGGTGTGGAAGAACTGAACCTGAAGATGTGAAAGCTGGAGAACTGTCTGAAAGGGGCCTGGTGGGGAGGACAAGGGAGAGCTGGTGGGCTGAGGAACCCTGAAATCACCCAGGCCCAGAACCAGGCTTATCAGTTGTCCAGCTCCAACATTCACTCCTGCTCTTGATCGGCTGGAGCATGTTGAAGGCGCTGGTCCTGCAGACCCAAAGCTGCAGGATTTCTACAATACAGGGCAACAGTAGAATAACCAAAAGGAGTTCTAATGAGCATCCAAAGTGTAGGAGAAACCAGAAGACTTGAACCAAACCAATGACTCTCTGCAATGAACACTTGCTAATAAAGATATATGGATATAAGGGTTTACTGTATAACTAACAGTGTCATGCTACAGATCCATGGAGAGAATAATTTTCTTTTTATTTTCTCTTAAATTTTATTTTGTTTTATTTGAGGGTGAGGTTGCAAGGGCAGAGGGAAGAAACAAAGGAATGGGAAATGAATGCGGTGGAGATGCATGATGTGGAAAACACAAATAATAAATGGAAAAGAAAGTTATATATATATTAAATTATATTAATAATTAAATTAATAAATGAAATAGGCTATTAAATGAAATAATATGATCTGGAAATGTATCTCAGTGGTACACTTGCCTAGGATAGATAAGACTCTTGACTCAGTACCCAGGGTGCTTACATATACACATACACACAAACATACATACACACACACACACACACTCACATACACAGAGAGAGAGAGAGAGAGAGAGAGAGAGAGAGAGAGAGAGAGAGAGAGAGAGAGAGAGAGAGAGAGAGAGAGAGAGAGAGAGAGAGAGAGAGAGAAAGAGAGAAAGAGAGAAAGAGAGAGAGAGAGAAAGAGGGAAAAGGAAGAAAGGTCCAAGGTTTTATTTGAAAACATAGACTGAAGATCCCTCACCTAACAATCTGAAACCCAAAATGTTAAAATTTACAAAACGTAGAGTGGTTAGATAATATCACAAATAGAAAATTCCTTAATATGAAAATTTATTTCATATAAATTTATTTAAAATTGACAGTTATAAAATTGTCTCCAAGCTATGGTAGCACATGTATATGAAACATAAGTGAAACTTGCATTTAAATTTGCGTCCCATTCCTGAAATAACTCATAACACACAGGCAAATATTGTAACTTTTACTCCTACACCATATCCAAAATCTAAATATATTTCTGATCCCAAGTGTTTCAGATAAGGGATGCTTAGCCTAGTAAAAAGCCACCAACCATTCCAGGATATTATAATTATTTGTCCAAATAAAATCAGAGAGGAGAAGAGCTTTCTTTGGTTCTGGTATGTTAAAAATAGTGTTGAATTGCTTGAAACACGTCAAAGACATTCCCAACCTCTGTAAACAACAGTTGGAATATTTAGCCTTTTTTCACAGACCTTTAGGAAGCTTTTCATCAATGGACAAAATCCTGTGTAGCAGTGAAGTTAGAAGGTGAGATTCATTAATGCTAACAGCTGGTCTGTCACCGCCCACCAATCCCAGCTGAGGCCATCCTGGCCCAAGTCAAGCAGAAAATTGAGGAATCCATGTGCCCACTTCAGAGCAAAGGGACCCGGCAGGCCCTGCAAAGCCAAGAGGAATGCCATCTTCACTGGCATTCATGGCACAGAGCAAGTTGTGGGCTTAGAACACAGCTCTACCAGTGGTGGTTACAGAGGTGACCACAGGATGAGGAAAAGATGCACAGTGCTGACTACTGGTAGGGACTGGAGGGGGAGAAATGGTGATGGCGATGATAGGTTCTTCTGTCCCAACAGGCAGAACTGAACTGCAGAATGACCACGGCGGCTTCCTCTTGTCTGAAGTCTCTAACCAAGAATACAGCAGTGATTGAACGACACTGCTGAGCTACTGCAGCGTAATCACAACACCTCATCTAGGGACAAACTCCTAAAAGGGGAGTAGTAGATGATGATGATAGTGTTTTCTTTGTGTATCTTGTCAGTTCACAATGAATCTTATTGTTCTCAGAAAAAGGAAGGAAGGAAGGAAGGAAGGAAGGAAGGAAGGAAGGAAGGAAGAAAAAAGCTGCTCATAGATTTGTTAGTTATAGCTGTGATTCACTGATTTGGTGGGATGCCTAGAGTTTAGGCTAAGATTTGGGACTCAAGCTACCTAAGTTTAAATCCCACACTCTCCACTTATTAGGTTTGGTATTCTTGTGTGGATACTTGTGGATTTGCTTCTTATTGGTGTTATAAAGTTTAAAGACCCCATGTTTTCCTGGGGTACGCCACAGTGCTTTGTGCAGTCTGTTGGTATGTTAAATGAAAATTAAGAGTTTAGAAGCTCCCTGTTAATACCAGTACCAATGACATTTTCTCACACAGAATGTGTTTAAATAGCCATCACATGATGGACAGCAGAAAGGCTCATCGAACAGTTAACCAGGCTGGTGCCAGCCTGTTGGTCTCATATCTGAGGGTGTCTATCTCAGCAGTCTGGATACGATTGCATAGATTTTTGTTTCTTTTTGTCTTCTGCCAACACTGAGGCTTCCAGTGAAACTCCTTTGAATAACTGCCAGCAGGAGGACCATGTCTGGCTCCAGTTTCACTGTCTTGAGATGGATCTGTTTTCAGTGCGACTAGGTGCCCAGGTTAGGCTGGGGGCATTCAATATTCTGTTGCTAAGGATCTAAGCCTATTCATGGCATCCTATTTTTAGAGTGCTCCAGAGTGACTCAGAGACCTGTGATTAATTATTAATGATGATGAAACAACACTGTTGGATGGCAGAAAGTAGCAACTTTTAATGCCAGCTACTTTGAGGACTTCGTTTACCAAGCACATGAAAGCATTTCTGAAGTTATATTTACCCCTTTGAATGCTGCTTGCTTTGAAATACCTTTTTCCTAAGTGTCTCTAGTGCAATCCTATGTCAGAGAGAAATGACTGGGAAGGACAAACTTTGGAAAATGATACTTGCTGATTTTTATTTATTACCACGAAAGCCAACTTTCATAAATGAGGGACTGTGTGCTTGGTAGCCTGTCCTAGTATAAGAAAACTTTAGACTATTTGTCTTAACAGTACTATAGTGATCTGTAATGTTGATCATTTTGTAAGTTAGGGCTCTGCTTTCTGAGTTAGGTGGATAAGACAACTCTGGGGTAGGATGATTAAGTAGCAAGCTGGACACGGTTGTCACACATTCGGAATCTCAGCTCTGGGTAAGAAGAGGAAGCAGGAACCCAAATTTGAGGACAGCCTGGGCTACATAGTGAGGCACAGTCTCAATAAGCCACTTTGTGTCCAGTATTATAAAGGAAACCGTGGGCTTTCCTCAATAAAAACAAACAAATGAAAAAAAAAAACCAAACAAACAAACAAAAAAACCCAGGGTGGCCCAAGGGAGAAAAAAATAAAAATGAAAGGCCCTTTTAGAATATTTCCCCCGTACTTCTATAGTTAATGTAAGGAAAAAGACTATGTATTTTAAGACCAGTATCCACAAAATGCCTATTCATCCACAGTTCTTCTTAAAAACATTTGAAGAGTTTAAAGATAATTCAATGAGAATACCCTACAGAGAAGGGACTGCTTCAGCACCATGCCTTTGCCCAAGGCATGCTCTTGAGATTTCTTTTGCCTTCTGTTTGTTTTTTTTATTTTTTAAATCACTGTAGGACATATTCTATGTATCCTTGTGTGTATATAACATAAAAGGTACCCAGTTATGACAGCCTGAAAAACACATGACTGTCATTCAAAGTTTTGGCTTTGGAAAGTTCAATTATAAGTTACTGTTTGGAAAGAGGCAGGTGGGATTTCCAAGGCCACCCTCTGCACAAAGTCATAAATGGAACTCAATAAGAAGCTATGACACTAATCTAATCTTGATTGCAGATGCTTTGCCATGACATAAGATGCAACAGTTCAGAGATCTTAGAATGTCTGATTAAGTTTACAGTCCTTTCGTGCCTGTTTCAACTCATATTCTTTCCTCCCTCCCTGTTTTTTTTTTTTTTTTCTTCTTCTTCTTCTTCTTCTTAGTTTGGATTTCTGAGAAAAGGTCTTGATCTGTAGTCTGGGCTGGTATGGAGCTCAGATGTAGCCCAGCCTAGCCTCCTATCTCAGACTTTTGGCAATTCTTCTGCCCCAGCCTCGTGCATACTGGGATTACAGGCATAAGCAACCATGAGATTAGGGCATACACCACCATGTCTAGCTTCTAAGTTTTATTTTTTCTCCTCTTCTTGTTTGTAAGGCAGACTTGTGTGTTGCTCCCTAGCCAAGGATGGTCTTGAATGGAGGAAACTCTGTTGAGTCTGCTGTGTTCCAGCATGCCTTCTGACTCATGTCTTACTCTCACTTCTTAATTATCCTTCTTTGTAGTGACTGTGGATGCTCAAGCAGAGAGGTAATGGATGTTTTTGAAGTCTTTCTAAATAAGATCTACTTTAGCACACTGTGCTGAATGTCATAGAGTAGGTCAGTGGTCCAGAGATAGAGACCAGACCAGAGGAGAGGACATCATGTAACCCCAGAGCACCCAAAGTAATGAGACTAAAGACTCCACAAATAATCAGCAGAAACCATTTCACCAGAACACTCTGGACCACAAAAGCTGAAGCTCCCAGCTTCTGAGCCCTCTCCACCTCTCACAACAGAAGCCTCGCCCCTCATAAAGGCCAACATCCTGTCTTCTCTCAGTGGCATTGTTGCTCAGGTTCTCAAGAACTTTACATATGGGCCTTCTCTCATTCCTCCATCCCTCCTTTGGGTCATTTGTCATTCTTAGGTCTCTCCCATCTCAAGAAACAAAATTGCCTCTGTATAACAGGCCAGTCCCTTTTCCCCTCTAGTGATGAACATTTTGAAAGAAGAATCTAGGATGTCTGTCTACATTTCTTCAAGGATGCCAGGTTAGCTATTTAAACAAGGTGAGCGGTTGTTCTGCTCTGGGGTCTACTCCTACTTGTTCCTCACATTTCATTTTTGCTGAGGTTCAGTGTGTGCGCGCCCAACCTCGACCAGCAAGGAAGACGCGACTCCGGGAAGATCTTCTTCATGCAGTTTTAATCAGGATCCTTGAACATGCTTCTTTGACCTGCTGGACCCTGGGGGACCCCTGCACAGGCTTAAATCCCCTTGCGCTAACCAACCCCAGTAAGCTACGTGGACCCTGCAGATAGGCTACTCTAATGCGGAAGCAGACAGGCTGAACAGACTTAACCAAATAAGGGCTTGTTTATGCCAGAGAGCGCTCACCCTCGGGGAGGTGGAAGGCGGAAGCCAGCGCCATCTTTAAGGTGCGGCATTTCGCAGCTCTCTACATCAGTGCTCTCCAGTGAGTCATGTAACTATTTTTCCTGAATGGTCTGAGCTACAAACAGCCTCCAGCACAGCTTTGGTGTCTAACTACCATATTCTCCCCATCAGGAGTCCCAAGCCTGCCTGTCTTCTTATTCTCCTGTCCTCTTAGAATTCGAAGACAACTCGCTGAGCTCTTACTTTGCCATCTCTATAGGCACAGGGTCCAGGCATTAAACCTACAGCTAGTTCCCTCTGGTTTTCTCAGGAGGAATCTAGGCCAGGGTCTCATGGGCTTTCAAATGCTGCATGTTTAAAGCCAAACGTGCTCTTTCGCTCAAAAATCACTTCCTCTCAGGTATTTCAACAAATCAAGGTGTCAGATAGCCATTTTTCCCAGTAGGCACCTGAGCAGACAAAGGTGTTCTTTGGTGCGCTCCTTCTGTATCCCCAACACCCCATCAATCACCCGGTGAAGCCGATTTTCTCCCTGTCTTAAATCTCCACGCTCCCCTTCCCGTCTGCTGCTGTGACCTTAAGACTAAAATACATATTCTCTTATTTGAGCTATTGCAGTTGCTTCTTCGTCCTGATCTGATATCTGAACAGCATCTCCCACCCACACTCTATTTTCCACCTGACAGCTGGGGTCCCACCTTAATAGCATCAAAACCATCCGTAACTAAGAGATGCAGATATAATGTGACTTGGGATTGGTTGCTGTTCTCCAATCAGCCTCTGTTCTTAAGTGAGGGGGAGCTGGAATTTGTTTGTTAAAGGGACCTCAAATGGGCAAATTTCCACAGTGTTCTCCAGGCCAGTGTTCCTGGATGCTAGCCCAAACACAGTGTCTTGAAATCTTGCCTGCACTGCTCACAGCTATCCCTGTGTACATTAATGGCCCCTGAATCACTGATAGTGCTGGACTGAAGCTAAGCCCCAGGCCCCACCTACAGGGGTTTGATATCTCTTCAGATAACACAACACAGCACACAGCCTGCTGCCCCATTAGGTGACTTCTTTAATGTCCTTAGAGCAAAATACTCCATAATGACAATGAAACTTTAGGACCACATTGTGTTATGGAAAAGTTCGACTGTGTCTTCCAAACACACATGTGCATGTGTCTCTCACTTCACTGGTTAAATCCTCCTACTGCTATCTTTGTTCCTAGGATGCAATTTCTAATCAGGTTGGCTGTAAAATGCAGTTTCAGTTTCAAAACCCTGGGAGAACAGGCAGTTGGTCTGAATGCATAATCAACTCACTTGCTTAAAGGTCTGCAGTGTTTTGTGTGGCTTTGGACATTTGTACTTCTTTCCAAAATGCATTTAGATTCATTTTCAACTGAAAGAAGGGGCAGACAGGTGGCTCACAAGTCAAGCAGAGCTGCTGCTTTTCCAGAGGATCTGATTTCAGTTCCCAGCACACAAATTGGGCAACTCAATAATTGCCTATAACTCTAACTTCAGCAAATCTGATGCCCTTCCCTGGCTTCCATAGGCACATGGCACACATACGCATGCATGCATGCATGCAATCTTTAAACAGATGAAACAGGGTGCACTTCATAAGCAAGCTCACTCCAAAGTGACCACTTCTTCCCTTCACAGTCCTCCGTGCCCCCTCTTCTGCACCCATACAATGGCTTCATGAAGACTCTTGGCTCCTACACAAGGGCCAGGAGCAGACATTCTCCATGTCTAACACACTTTTGCTTTTTTTTTTTTTTTCTTGTCATATTGCCACCTCGTTCCCTTGCCATACATAGACTCTATTCCCCACTCAGGCACACATATCCATCTTGTTCAACTTTTTGACTGTCGGTACACATATTTTCCTCTCCATCAACTTACCCACCTATTAGTCACTTCTCCCATTCCATAACTATTCATCAAGCAATATCTTTTCCTCAGGAAGCTCCGACAGCTCATAAGCCCTGAGTTTCTAAAATGAACTAGCTGGTCAATGGACGCAAGGACAGGGGATAATATTTGGGTACTAAGTCAGAGACAATGAGCATCCTTCATCACAGAAAGGTCAGGAAGGAAGTTTGCAAGTAGAAGGCAGTCTTCTCTTTCTCTGAGATTATGGTTCACAGGTCAATGCCTCGCTTGTGAGATAGCTAGATAACCGTTGGTAAATCATCGGTATTGGCAGATATGTGACTACACAACTAGGAGGAGACCACCTATAAGCTCCAAGGTACAGGAGAGAATGAAAAGCAAAACAGGAAAGCATATTTGAAGGCACACTAGAGAAACTGTCTCTAAACAGAAAGTTTTCTTTCATGTTTTGTATGTTATGCAAAGGAGCTTATTTCTTCAATATATAATTTGTTCCTGTATAGGAGGAGGTCCCTGATATCCACAATGCCACAGGTGAAGAGTGGTTGACATAGCTAATCTGAATGTGGAAAGACATGTGCACACTGTAAGGTTTAGTCCTTGCCTGAGCAATTACTGTTCTCTAACTGTCCAACTTGGAACCTTAATTAGCCAGTTAAATCTTACTTCCTTGTCTTTTTCATTTCTAAAAATATTCGTGAGCTGTCTTTGGAGGTTGTAACAAGACATGAAAATGTCATTTAATAGAAACTCGTCTGCATGGTGATTGAGTCACGGCATAGCCAGATACCTGGAATCTGTAGGAAAGGCTAGAGTGCATCGTCATCCCTCCATTTTCAATGGGTTTGTAGACAGAATTTTCTGTGGTGTTATATACTCTCTCTTTGCACAAGAGGGCAGCAGAGAGGCGGAGAAAGCCCCGAGAAGCAGATCAGAGGCGCCTAAAGCTTTAATTTTGGGCGTAGTGTTTTCAAAAACACCCTTCAAAAACCAAATCACATCGTATTCTTTAAAAAATAACCACAGTCAGTTCATTTGCCTATTGTACTTGAAAAGAAAACTAGACCTACATCTAAGAATAGGTAAGTTCGTTTCAATACGCAGTTTGCCAGGCCTGTTTGCTTCGGCCTCATCATGTTTCCTGATTTTCCTTGGGAGGTCACAGTTTGACAAATGATTACTTAGGAATCGCTCTATCACATTTCCTAGCTCCTTAAAGAAAGTCATTTTGGGCATAGTCCAAGTGACGATGCTCTGATTAGATCCATAGGAAGGAATCAAGATTTTATTAAATACAATTTGAATAAAAGGTTGGTCAAATAAAATTCAGTTCTGCATTACATTTGTGAACAGTCTTTTGTCATGTCTTAGGATGTAATGAAAATTACCGAGTTAATTTGCATATTATGTACAATACGTATATCACGGGACTGCAAAGGCTGGAGGCTTTGCTTTTCTCAGGCTGCAAGCAGGTTTGACTGTCTCTGCAGGGGCCTTTTGTTCTCTCTCATCCTGAACCCCCCCCCCCCCCCCATCAGCTTCCAGCTCACTTTCCAGCCACACCCACTGCTTTGCCTGAGGAATATCTGAAGCCACTCTGATGTCAGAGTGGAGGAAGAACCTCCACACTGGCTTCCCCAGTGCTTGTAAATTTTTCTGGCTATCCCACGAGTATTTTATTTTCTGTTCCGTTTCTCTTTAGGCGTCTGTGGAAATGATGCTCTGAATTTTATCTACAGCAGCTAGTACCACCTCCTCAGTGAAGACCCAAAGAAAACAAAGAGTCGGTACCTAGAATCTTTATCGAAATGATAGAGTCAGAATTAGGAACACACACACACACACACACACACACACACACACACACACACACACACACACACACACACAAAACCTGTGAAGGAGGTTAGAGGATATGCTACCCTGACTGTTTTAGGGTGGGGTGGGGGTTAAACATTTGAGGTTAAAGCGAAGATAATCTCCTAGGACAATTCTCACATCTCGGAGACTTGGGTAACACAACTATAGATCTTGGGTTGGTCTGCGGTTAGTTGTGGGGGAGGGGGGGTCAGCAATGGAACTCAATACAGATTCCCGCCCAAGCCTTAAGACACATAAAAGCACGTTGAAACTCTTTTGTATAGTGCTAAGTGTCGCGGGTAAGGGCACAGCATTGTCTGTAACAAAACAAACGAAACATAGACCCCCTCAGGGATCCCAGCAGAAGTCTTCAGTCGAGGCTTTCTGGTTGTTAAGGTGATTCTCTCAAGGGCATCTGCTTGTGCTGGAGGTCGTTGTGGCTTGCAGCAGGGTGGGGAGAGGGGGAGCTGTTTCTAGAGAAGACTCAGCTTGCTGCTAGCCTTCTTAGCATCTTGTTGCTAGGCAACGGCTCCTCTGCAAAAGCTCATCTCTCTTTAAAGATGGAGTGAGGTCTTGCTGAGGGAAATGTAGTTTGTATAAAATTGAGCCATATGCAAACACCATCTAGTTCCAGTCTTCCAAACTGCTTTCTCTTCCAAGGACGACAGAGAATTTCTACTTAAGACCCATCACTTAGCAACCATGTACTATAAATCCCCCCCCATCCTCGGCAAAGCAATATACTTCCTTTTTAATCTTATTGATTTATTTTTACCTCCCTGCCCATATGCCTTTCCAAATAGATTTAATGAGATTCAGGAGGGCATTGTTTGTGATAGTATTTCCCTAGACTGCCGAATTAATTTCCATTTGAAAAATTATATAGGATTGCAGCTTCCAGCCTAGTCTGTGGCTCTTAAAGCATATTACATAATGAAAACACACACACACACACACACACACACACAATTCAATGTCAACATGAAAGAGCAGTGTGTAAGGAATGTACATTTAAAACACAGTTGTACACAAATTTTGCTCTTTATATACCTGAAAAAAATCTAGACAGAACTTGCTAGACTTTAAATTTTCAGAAATCAACATATAGACTAGTTATTGATTCCAGAACTACAAATTATCCTTTGGCTGCAAGAGCTTTTCACATTAGCATTTTACCATTTTCAATTGTTGGTCAGTGCAATTTGCCTTGATTTTTTTGTCTTCTCACAGACTTTTTGGAAGCCCATGACAAAATTAACACAGCTGCTTTATTCTTTTTTCTTTTAAGTTCTAAAAGGCTGGAATTATTAATAGCATATCTTGAATTATTTTTCAAGAAGCTTTAAATTATTTACCAATTATTATTTTGTGTTTTACATTACAAAATGCTGTGCTCATGATAATGCATTTTTTTAAAACTGAATTTGATTCTGCAAACCTAACATGTGATTGGCAGGCAACACCGATATGATTGTCTCATTAGAAATGTTCGACATTCTGAATGCTTGTGTACGTTTAGTGGTATTTACAGAATGTGCCTCCTGAAAAGAATCTTAAAGGCATGTGATAGAAGGAAGAAGGGACAATGTTTAAATGAGGCAAAAATGGGGGCAAGAAGAAAGTCAACAAAAACTAACAATAAATGACAAAAAGCCGTAGAAAATCTGATACTGGGTAAGCTTATAAAAAAGCCAGTTTTAGCAGAGGGACTCTGTGTACTGGATAGATCTGCTCACTCTGTGTACTGGATAGATGCCATAGTTTACTATAATAATCCCAATGCCAGGAGTGGGGGACCTGCCTATGAATGTGGATCCCTAAGACCCCACAGGCCAGTAACACTGTTGTTGATTGTCCACCAGAACAAATTGGTAAGGTCCTATTGTTGAAGATACCACATGACCCGGTCACAGGACAGAGAAACCAGGATGGAACTGCAGCCTCCGGCCTACTGGCTAGCCCTCATAGTGCCAGGAGGTGCTAGGCAGGTGGCTGAGAGAAACTGCCATGAATATTCTTACTCAGTGCATGGGTTCTAAACTGGTCAGGCAGGATGTGATCACTGCTGTGACAGTGCTCCATGTGCTATGAGGGGGGTTAGGTCTTGAGGCTGACATTACAGAATGGAAATCACATCTTATAGTATAAACCTCCTCAAAAGCCTATGGCTGGGGGGAGTCATATAAGCCTTAATGGGGAAGCTACTTGGATTGTTTTACTGCTGGGCACATTGCAGTCTGATAACTATGTTTATAGACATAGATCAATGCCGTGGCCAGCTTTGGTCAGAGCAGCTTCTTTTTACCGTGGCCAACAGTAGCTGCAGAAACTCTGGCCAAAGTGCCGAGAATAAGTGACTGGAATGCTCAGGCATAGCAGGGACATTTGTATCACCCTCTCCAAGGCTTCTGGAATCTGTGGAAGAAAGAGGGAAATAACTGTCATAGGAAGGAAAGGGGGAGTCCAGAATGATGCCTTCAGGGCTTGCTGTGGCCGTTGCCCTCTAGATCTCAGAGAACAAGATTGCTCACACAAGATTGTGCACTTCAGCACCTTGTCATTGTGTGGAAGGCATTCCCAGAGCCCCACTACTCTTTGAGGATTTCTATTCAGTTATTGGCTGATGGAAGAAAGAGAGACATTTTCCTCAGTATTGCAGCTACTGGCAAGTTTTCCATGGTCCTATAAACAGACCCTTATATGTGCTTCTGTAATCAGTCTTAATGAAAATCATGGGTCATTTAAAAGAATGAATATTGAAGAGGAGGTAACTGGGAAGAGGAGATCAGGAGTGGGGGGGCACGAAGGTAATGACACAGTACACATTATATGCATGTATGTAGATGTCACAATGAAACACACTATGTACAATTGATATTTGCTAATTAAAGTTTTTAAATAAAGGATTTCCTGAGCCATTTCATTTTTTTTAGTTATGTTTGTTTGTTTGTTTCAAAGATTGCTTTCTTTGCCTATTAAGCTATTTCAGTAGTGACAAAACTCTAACTTGAGTCACCTTAAGCAAGAATGAGTTTGCCCATAGTACTGGCATAACCCAACCAGGTCTATCTAGAGTGTCAATAGGTGCTCTTCGTATTTATCTGTGATGACGGTCCGTCATTTTTATGGGTTGTTGTGACTTGGACCCAAGGCTTTGTGCTCAGTACATGCTTCACCACTGACCTCCTCAGCCCCAGAAACTATCTTTGCTACAGTCTTAGGAGCCTCCCGGATCATATCTTTCTAATTTAAGCACAGGAAAAGGCCTCTCATCTACCGAGTTGCTGCTCTAGGAAGGGACTGGGAAGGTAATCTGGAACCACTTACCTACTGGAATAGCAAATCCCAAGGGCACGAGAGCAAGAGAATGAAAAGAAATGAGAACTGTGTACATTAGAGAAGGAGGAGAGGAGGGAAAAGAACAACAGTGACACTGAACGAAAAGAGGATACATAGAAGAAGGAGAACCCATTGCTTGCCAAGAGCTTTGACAAACAAACAAACAAACAAACAAACAAAAAAACCAAAAAGAAAGAAAGAATGACAACATAGGATCTCCTGGCTGCACAGAAAAAAAAAAATCTCCCTTTCATGTCAACCACAGATTCTTCAGTACAGGCTGTATCTGCTTCTCAAAGAAGCAGAAAAGGGTGAACCAACTTCCCCAGGATTATGAAAATGTGAGAAAATGTACATAGTGTCGTGTGGGACTGCATTTGCACGAAAGTGTATGCACTAATACAGTGCTGGCACAGATTATTAAATAATATATAGCATCAACCAAAGGATCAGTCCTTCCAGACAAGCAGATCCTCAACTGTGGTGTATCATGGGACATTTGAAAGACAATGGGGTCGGTTAAGGGATAGATGCTGAGACCTGTTGGGAGATGCTGAAAAAAACACACAGGAGGGGTG
The DNA here is from genome assembly GCA_030556225.1 of Cricetiscus sungorus. Lineage (NCBI taxonomy): Eukaryota > Metazoa > Chordata > Mammalia > Rodentia > Cricetidae > Cricetiscus > Cricetiscus sungorus. The sequence goes on from JANBXA010000372.1 coordinate 6,781,002, forward strand.
TCGTAAAATGACTCTGGGCTTTGACAATCAGTTTCAACTTATATTGAATGTGAAAAGGCATCTTGAGAAACTTCAAATCAAATATGAAAATCTAGCTAAGCTCTTGTGCTTGACACACCATTGTGGGTCAAGAATTAAACTGAAAACATGAAATGTTCTGGAACTTCTGGGATCCACCTGCATGGCCATGTATTTCTGGAATCAGCTGGGAGGGGTTAGCCTATTCTAAACACTTGAACAATTATGAACATAATGTCTTTGCTGTTTTCAAGACACTCAAAAGTCAAAAGTACTTTGTGAAACTAGTGTTTATACATAAAGTAAAATGGTTCCAGCAAGTTGGTTACAGCACAGAGGTCCTAGCCAGAGCATCCCATCTGTGCAGTACGAATTAGCAGAGGTGTCTATTGTGTGCTCCTACTACAACTCATATGTTGAGGTTAACTGTGAGACTCTAGCCTACAGATCTGAATTAGCAGGGGCATATGAGTCTCTTTCCAGAGTAGTCCTTGTTTTGAGTAGTCTTTGTTTTTTTTATTTTTTTGTTGTTGGGTATTTTTTTTTCTAGACAAGGTTTTTTCTGTGTAGCTTTGGAGGATGTCCTGGAACTCACTCTATAGACCAGGCTGGCCTTGAACTCACAGAGATCCACCTGCCTCTGCCTCCCTAGTGCTGGGTTTAAAGATGTGAGCCACCATAAGTAGTCTTCGTTTTGACTGAGAGTGAAGGCACAGGTTTTGGGTGAAATAAGCTGGGAAATGCTTGATTCCTTAAAATTCCTTTTACCAATTCAACGTTGTGTATTTCTTAGCAACTAGGGAATTTTTTTTGGAAACAACTTTTTGCACTTGGGTGAATTATGCTTTAAAATGTTAACTTTATTACTACTCAGGTATGGTAAAGACCCTGGATTGGATGCTAGTTGACATCAACATGACTGTTTTGTGCTCACAGTCCCTGCAAGCAGATGGTGTGTGCAGCCAGGAAGCAGAGGGGGGAGGGGGGTGAAGGATGTCACTCTCTTTGTTCTCTGTTTGGGAAAGGACAGGTAAGGCAGGGCAAGCCAGCTTAGAAATGGCAGTGTGTGCACTTTCCCTGAGCTCTGAAGTGTCAAGGACAGATCTAGTTATGGGTGTCAGGCACTCTGTGACAAGTGGAAGAGTACTGATGGCCAAAAGCCCACCTAAGGGAGCAGCTGGGTGATTGGCTGTTACCTGAAACTGTGTAAGTCTTGTGTCTGGTGTTAACAAGACCTCAGATGGTCAATTATTGGAAATTCAGAAAATTAAAAAGCCATGATTACTCCAAAATTCATTACTCTTGTACTCTTGCCAACATTTTTATACAATATGTGTGAACAGTGCAGAAATTAGTTGGCAAAATAAAGGTAAAAAAAAACCTCATAAAATATAGACACATCTAAATAACAGGTATTGAAAACATGTGTGTTGAACTGGGAATATTTGTAAAGTTTTGATGAGAATTCTACAAACTGGAAAATGTCTTCTCTTTTATTGTCTAGTAGGAAAAATACTCCCAATTTGCTGATAAAATGAACCACTTAAGCACAAAATATTATGTCTGACTCTTGATAGCACATCAGCTGTTTCATGATATAAATAATATATATTCTGCCAAAACCACAATGTATTATTCAAAATAGTGGTACACAATTCACAAACACATTGAACACAGGTTGTGACTTCCTTGGCAGTTCTCTTCTCCCTAAGATGTTTTTCCAAGGTGAATTTAGAGTGGGCTTTTATTTCTCAAGCATCCTCCAGCTGGGCAGCATCTGGCCATACAGGATGAGGAAGTTTGTCTGAAAGTTACAAGTGGACATGTCTTCCATTTCATCTCCACAAACTTGAAAACATATTTTTAAAACATTCTTTATATTTATTCTTTGTGTCGTTCACATCATGCATCCTGATTCCACCCATCTGCCTCCTCCTGAGAATAAAATGAAATAAAATTTAAGAGGAAAAAAAAGGAACAAAGGGAAGAATTTCGTCATGGAAGTTACAGTATGACATAGTGAGTCCCACAGTAAAACCCTTCCCCTGTATGTTTGTATATGCAGACTTTCATAGGAAAGAATCATTGGTCTGCTTCAAGGCCTCTAGTCTGCTATACTAAAGATGCTGGCCCCTCGCTGGTACTCTCCTGGACACCCTGAGTCATGGAGATCCTTCATCCCTGGGTCTACAGGACCGACCCCTCCTCACCCCCACACCTGTGCTCCAGCAGCTCACAGATGGAGTGGATGTTAGGCTGAGTCAACATATAACCTGGGTTCTGGGCCTGGGAAGTAGCAGGATTGGTCAGCCTGCCAGCTTTCTCATCTACACCACCAGGGTGAGCTTTCCAGCACTGCCCTAGCTAGTTCACCATTTGCAGCAATGAGCAAGGGGAAGGGGCCAGTTGGCCAGCCTTCACATCCTCAGGTTCGGTTCTCCCACACCTACACCTTCAGAGCCAGTTCTACTGTGTTGCCCAGGAGATGTGTCCCAGCCACTCTCAGAGTGCTGCAGCTGATGAGGGGCAGGGACAGCTCTCCTGAGCTTATGACCTCAGGGTCAGCTCTTCTGCCTGCCTCAGGCATTGATGGGGGCGTGGAGAATCTCTCCCTTGCCTAGGCTCCTGCAGGACACATGAGTGATGGGGACAGCTCTCCCACGCTCATAGCTTCAGGGCTGTCTTGCCCACACATTCACCAACATGGTCAGCTCTACTGTACTGCCCAGGGGAGGTGCAAGTCCTGCTTTCCTGAGTGTAAAAACATATATATATATATATATATATATATATATATATATGTGTGTGTGTGTGTGTGTGTGTGTGTGTGTGTGTGTGTGTGTATGTAAAAGGCAGATGGAAGATGTAAATTTTTACACAGATCGAACAGTATATATTCGATAAAGGTAAAATGTGTGAATAAGAGAAATGGCTGCATTAATGCAAAGAGAATTGTTTTATTGTTGTATTCTTTCTCATTAATTCCTAGTTTACATAAGCTAGCTCTCTTCATTGACTTTACTTTTCATTTTGACATTACTGTGCCTTTCACTCTTTTGAAATAAAACATCAGGAGACTTATCAACTAGAGACATAGTCAGAGAAGTGCTGGAAACAATTAAGTTTTTGAACTAAGCTCAAAACAGCCACAGCATCTATGCTTCTTAAAATTCATCTATTCAGTCTCTTGGGCTGCTTAGTGTCTTACACATAAAATTCATCAGTTTTCTAAAATGTAGCTGGAAAAATTCCGAACTTAAGATGTTCACAATAATTTTACTTACAAAAGGTCTGCAGTAAATAAATATCTTACAAAAGAAATTTGACTTTTTATTTTGCTTATTCATATGAAAGATCACAGCTCTGCTGATCACAATGCACCTTTGACTTTCTGGTACCCCTTTTTTTCTTTTTCCTTTATACCAATAAATGTAATAAGAGAAAAGATAAATTCTCTCTCTCTCTCTCTCTCTCTCTCTCTCTCTCTCTCTCTCTCTCTTTCTCATGGGTTTATGTCACAGTATCGGTTGTGGTACTGGCAAGGCATTTAACTCAATTTTCATGCTCATGAAGTTGAAAGTGGGAGACAGTGTTCTCCCTTACCCTTGTGTGGAACTCTCACAAGGATGGATGGTCTGGGGAAATACAGGTCTTTAGATGGTGCACCTTGCCAATCGAAGTTGTATGTCTGCTGAATGTGGTTCTTAGGAGGTGTTTCCATTAAAGGATTGATAGAAACATAGTGCTGCAGTTAAATTCCAAGAAAGTACAACATTTTAGAGGCATTATTTAGTCTGAATTATAGAGATTGTCAAGTAAATAACAGTAGTTGATAGCTCTGAACCTCTGATTATGACAACCTAGGAGTAGATTTGTTTTTGAATCTAAATATATAACACTGCTAATGCAAATGCTTGATTTGTCATGGAAGCAGTGGAAATGTCATGCCAGAGCATCTCCTCCTCATGCAAATACAGGTTGTGGCAGTCTGTATAGAATGACTTTGTCCATGGTGCTTTGGTATTGTTTGATCAAACTTGATCACGACAGGGGAAATATGCTCAGATACAGAGGGTATTTCCATTTGACTGTCCTATGAAAACACCAGGGGACCAAATGCTGTTGCTAAGATTTTTAGATAACCCAATTACATATGAGGTGACTCAGCAGAGGTGCCAAAACCCAACACAGATCTGAACTGGATGACAGTGTTTCTGCACAGCCCTCAAAGTGCTGTGTGAATATTCGGAGGTGTTTAGGCTGATATGTAAATTGTCTCACCCAGCATGTTCAGAGAGTCACTGTTCAGCAACACCAGAGATCAAAAGCAGTGTGACTTGTTATTTCTATTGAACTTCAAAGACATCAGAAATCATGAAGTGAAGTGAAAAGTATTTTACATTCAATTTCAGGAGCACTTTAACAATGTCAGTCAGGTAGCCTTGGTTGAGCTAGTGAATTCTTGCTTAAAAGGTCTCCAACCAGTTTTCACTGCAGCCTCTACCAGCTCCTCTGTTCATGTGAACAGACAAAGAAAGCGGAGTTGTCACAATACAAGGCCGACATTTAACCGAGTGCTAAAATCTGAGAGGAATTATCATTACCTCAAAGAACCATGGGAAAAGCTTCTAAGAATAGGGAATAGACTCCTTACCTTATGCTATTTTATTCACTTGAAAGAAGCAGAAAAATGGTTTTCTTTAGATGTCATGTCTCCCTGTCACCCTTGCCCTGCAGATATGCACGATCCAGAGCTAATAGACATGTGGGGCAAACTTGGGTGTTGTTTTGACATCCTTTCCTTAACACCTCCTTCGAAGTGGGCGTATGTACACATACATACACACACACAAAAACAGGTGGGAGAAAGAGGGGGAGAGAGAGGAGAAGGAAGGAAGGAGAGAGGGAGGGAAGGGAGAGAGAGAGAAGAGAAAGGGAGGAGAGGGAGGGAGAGAAAGGGAGAGAGGAGAGGAAGAGGGGGAGGGAGGGCAGAGAACAAAAATTGTAGCATTTGGAAGAATACCAGGTAGAAGGAGGATGGTGGTCTATTTATTGGCTGTTATGATAACACGGGGGGGGGGGAAGGGCAGGCCAGTGTAATGCCTGAATCCTTACAATGATGAAACTTGGAAACTATGCCGCTCATAAGTCAACATCATAGAGATTCCCAGAGTTGAGGGTATGGGAGTTTTTCTGTGGCTTCCATTGCTCCCATGTCTAGCATAAACAAATGTACTGTAGAGCCAGAGAGAAGGTGGCAGTAGGAGGTCCCATTTAGGTGCAAAGGAACCCTGTGGGTCGTCAGAAACTGCTCTTTCTTTAGGGTGTGGCTGAGAGCATGCTTGTTAGCCACAGCACTGTAGATCATTCATTATAGACTGAATCAGGGCAAGGGGTAAAGTCCATTTGTTTATTTAACAAATGCCTATGTCAACAAGAGTTCACAGCCCAGACAGGAATCATCATGGTGACTGAAAAATTGAGGGGAGGTAGCCCTAAGAATGCTATTTTACCAAATAAATGTTGCCATCTGATATAATGCCCAAGGACTGGAGATTAGAGGGTAGAGGATGTAGACGGGACGGGTCTAGTTGCTGAATTGACAGTAGGGTAAAATAGAAAAGGAGATTCATAGAATAAAAGGGGATTACAGGGAACAAAAATTTCATTATCTAGATTAGAACTCACATTGAAAACTGTAAAAGATTGAATACTACTACAGTAGAATGTGTGAGATGAATAATGAGTAGCTTTCTTTGAACACAAAGCAAAAGGTAGAGCAATAAAGTAGGTGCAGAGGGAAATCATAAATAGGAGATGTCAAAAAGGAAAAGCCAGTCTTAAAACTGCACCCTCTGAGGAAGGGGCAAGAATATTGTCTTGAGTCCTGATCCCAGACATGCATGATGTGGGATACATCTCGATTAGTAATTGGCCAGGGAAGCTTGAGAAACTCCTAAATAAATACAGGCAATAGCCATGCTACTGTTTGCCCACCAGAAGAAGGTGGTAAAATTCTCTTGCTAAAGAAACTGAACATCAAGCCAGGGACTGGTGGTGTATGCCTTTAATCCCAGCACTTGGGAGACAGAGGCAGGTGGATATCTGTGAGTTCAAGGCCAGCCTGGTCTACAGAGTGAGTGCCAGGAGAGGATCCAATGCTACACAGAGAAACCCTGTCTCGAAAAAACAAAACAAACAAACAAACAAACAAAAACCAAACAAACAAAAAAAGAGAATGCATATCTTAGGTTCAGCAATAGAGAAATCAAGCTGGGAACAGAGCCAAAAGCTTTCCCAGCATCAGAAGGTCCTGTTGAGGATGCTGCCTGAGAAGTATCATCCCTGGCTTTCCCCAGCTGAGAACCCTGTGAGTCACACCATCAATCTGCCAGGCTGCTTTACAATTGGATTTGAGGCCTGTTCCACAGGAGAAATCCACATCTGGTTGAAGAGGCTAGGAAGGTCACAGACCCTCCAGGGGAACCTAATACTGTTGCTTTGCTCTGCCAAAGGTACATGGCATCAAATTACCTTCTAAATATGTCTGTTAATAACCGAGGGTTAGTGTTGCTCTCAGCCTTGGTCAGAGAAGATTAATGCAGAGATTTATAACTGGTCCAAATGCTTAGAAAGAGTGACTGTTCAGTGTTCAGCCTAAATGAGACATCTTATATCTACCTCCTTCAAGGCTCAGGGAACAGGAATGAGTAAATAGAAAGAATGTAAGTGCCAGAAGATGGAGGAATTCTGAGCGTTTTTTTGTGACATGCTGTGGTTATACTACCCATTAATTCATCACAGTAATGGCAACCTGCACCAGATGGGGCAGATCAATCTTCCATCCTGGGTAAGGAGGTAGTTTGTAAGTATTTGTCACTCTCTGAGAAGTTATGTGTTATGAGCATATTCCCTTCCCCCCTCCCCCCCACCGTCGGTCTGGTCTCGCCACCACGTCAGCCCCCAATAACACGCAGAGACTCTGTATTGGATACAATTCTGTTGGCCAGGTACTACTGTTCACCGGCTAGCTCTGTCTTAATGATTAACACATTTCTACTATTCTAAGTATTTCCATGTGGCTCATCTTACCGGCTAGAGTGGTTGGCTGGCATCCTAGCTCTCTGAGCTCTCCATGTTGACTCCTCCTAACTACTTCCTCTTTCCTCCTCCTGGTCTCCTAGCCCCGTCTATCTTGCTTTCCCATTGGCCACAGTGCTTTATTCATTAACCAGTATGAGAAACATATTTACAGAATAACATTTCCCATCATCTCCTCTTTTTTTGTCTAAAATATAAAGAAGAGTTTTAACCTTAACATAGCAAAATATACCATACAACAGTTATCAAATAAGAATCACAGTTAACAATATTTAGTCCATTAACATTTTGTAAGACTTAAAGAAAATATTTTATCATCGATCCTATCTTTATATGTAACTTATCTTTAATCCTAACTAAGGAAAACTATAACCATAATTATCTGTATTTAACTTCTTTAAAGACCACAGAAGGATAATATATAAACTTTAGAAATGACAGAGACAACTCACTGCCTGGTCAGTCACCCAAAGTTTTTCTGTAATGTTTCATCTTTAGCCCATAGGCCATAGTGTGTCTGACAGACTCCTTAGCAAAGAAGGAAATTTTAAACTGTCTGCCTGTATTGGCAGCTTGTCAGTCATCCCTGTCTGTGTCCTATAGACTGTCCAGCAGACTTCTCCATGAAGCAGGAATCCTGCAGCAATGTCCATCTTGTTTCAGTAGTCACCCTTCTGTGGGTCCCGCACGTCCAGCCTACATAGCACACAGTCAAACAGTCCAGACAAGAGCAGTATCTTGTCCATATGGCTAGTCTTGCCATATTGAAAGCAAACTCCATAATGTGTGTTGTTCTTTTGATACAGCTGCTGTGATGCAGCTGCTATTATGGCCTAAGAAACACAAACACAAGATTCAGCGCCCACGCGGAGTTTATTGAGAGAGGGGAGAGGAAAGACAGGGGTAGCTGGTGGCCAACCAAAAGCGGGGAGAGAGAGAGAGAAAGACAGAAGGGGCAAGAAGCAAGAGAGAAAGGCAAGAGAGAGAAGCAAGAGAGAGGGAGGCGAGAGAGAGAAGCAAGAGAGAGGAGCAAGAGAGGGGGGTGCACTTGGCGCGCTTGCTTTAAAAGGGGAGCTTGCGCATACGTAACTCAGTCTCTGTGGCCAGGTAGCTTGGGCAGCTAGGTAAGGCCTGATGTAGTGATTATGTGGCCATAGGCATCCCGCCCAGAGGCAGGGTCCACAGACTGCTGAGCCACAACATTCCCACGTCTTATTGCTATTAAAAAGGTGGGGGTTGGGCTTGGCAGGTCAGGGAATAAGGGCGTTGAGTTCTCAAAAGACTGCTTCCTGCTGACTTGGGGCGTTGATCGTCTTTTGGGGGATCCGAGATGGCTGGGGTGCTGCCACGTCCTGGTAGCTGGTTGTTTCATCGCAGTCCTGACTGTATGGAACTCTGGCATCTCTCTGAGACCTGGCGAGATGTTAGCAGAGCAGAGGACAAGGTTAGGTTTTTCTTTTTAGGTCTTAGTACTTAATAGGAGAAATGTAAGGTGGGGGAGGAGTTCCCAAGGGGGTCCCAGGACAAGGGAAGGGAGTCCTGAGGCCAGGAAGAAGTAGAGTAATATTTATTTGGAGTGAATCTGACCTGTTTAAATGGATCCTTTTCAGCTCCCTGGAACTTAAAGAATCCTTTGGGTTTGTGAAGCATAAATATTAAGACACATTAGCAGCATACTCATGTTAGAAATGGTTTGGCTGAAAGAATTAACAAGTACAACTGACAGATTTTTAGCACAATGAAAAGCACCTTAATTTTGAGCTAATAGTTACAGTTATGATCATATACTGGCATAGTATGGTGTTTAGTATTCTGTCAGAATTGGATTAGTAGCTCATTAAAACTTTATTGATTAATGTTAAGACTATAAACAGTAGCAACCTTAAAATATCCATTTCTGAAATATGTTTTGTAATAATTGGAACCGTGGCTGCTGCTTTAAGCTGACAAAACTTCCAGTCGTCAAAAGCATCAGAGTTCTTGAGAAGGATAAAATTCTACCTGAATGATTAGAGAGTAACAGAGACTCACTAGCTGGCAGCATGGACAGCCACTCCCAGGTCCTCCACAGTTGTTGAGGTTAGAGGCTTTAAGGATATCTGCCTTCTGCTGATGGCACACGACCTGTGGATTAGGAGCTTTTGGAAGACTTACCTACCGTTGGCCCAAGCAACGTGGAGAAAGTCGATTCCACTGCCCTTTTGTCCATGGTCCTTAGAGCCCTTTGCAGCAGTTGAGATGAAAGGCAGGATTTCTCAGTGGCTAGCGTTGCCACTTTCGTGGGTGGAGCTTCTTCGGTGTCCATCAATCTTCTTGGAGGAAATGGGTAGTGCCAGCAGCTGGCCTGTCTCTCTGTTATAAAAGCTTTTTAATGAAACATTTTAAATGCCATATTCTCTAGATTTCTGAGCATTTGAGGGCTGTCTGTTTAGTATACCTTAGTATACAAAATTTGTCTTTAGTTACCTGCCTTAAACATATAGGTGGCTAGGTAAGGCTTTATCCCTGTAACTAATCTGTCTGGAAAACTGGATCCAAGCTGAGAGGTTGTGGAGAGATGTTAAACTCAGAGCCATCCAGACTGACTCTAACTGGTTTTAACTTAGTAGGTTAGACATACATTTGTAAAGGACAAAGAGGTAGAGAAAAACCTCCCTTTGATAATGGAGGCTTAACCTTTATAAACAGCTTAGAGGAAGGACTGGGTGGCATAAATATTTTGTTAGTTTGAAATAAACCTTTATAACCTTAAATGTTTACCATCATTTAAAGACACATAATAATTTAGAAATATTTGACTTAGTACAGTTGAATTTAAGTTGTATAGAGTTAGCTTATTTTTTATATAAAGTTAAATTTAAATCACATGTACAGATATAACATAGTGAAAAAAGAAATTAGAGACAAAGAATAAAAGGCAAAAGGTAAAAGAATTACAGGTTTTGTTGGTGGCAGAAGCTGGCTTGACTGTCCCTCTGCCCAGGTGTCTGGTGTAGCAGATTAAAGAACCATGGAGCGGGGAGGGCTTAGTAGGCCACATGGTCAAGATGGCGGCTTCCATAAATTCCTTCCCAACAGCTGGCAGAAATTACAAAATTTTGAGATATAATTTTGTTGGCTTTTTCTCTCCACGAGTGAGGCAGACGGCTTTGTGAAACTAAAAGGATACCGGAGTCCAAGGGGTACAACTTCCAAAAATGTACCAGTCTAAGGGCAGTGCTAGGGTATAAAACCGGAGAGACCCCTCGTGGGTCTGAGAAATGAATGCACCAGTCAGCATGAGTGGTGCTAGGCCCAGCACATAATCCAAAAGCCTCATTCATGGGGAAAAATGAAAAACTCTCAGAGTATCTTGAGCAGATGCTCCCTCAGCCCCACTCACTGCTGAGATGGGCTGCAGCTGTGGAGGGCAGGAGAGTTTTAGAGTGGCAGGAAGAAAACAAAAACAAGTTTAGGAAAAGAGATTGTTTAGCAGAGAGATAGAAAAAAAACTCCTTCCATTTATCTGTTTGCTGGCAGTAATTTGAAAGATCCCGTACAATATCAGGCTCTAGAGAGCCATTACGCGGCCAATTTGAATTATTTTCTAGAGGATATCTAGGCCACTTTTCAGTACAAAGGTAAATAAGTCTGGGTGCCTTAACAAGTGGCATTAAGTGAAAGGGTTTCAAATTTTCTATTAGGCATCCCAGTGAAGTGGTGGGGTATTTCCTTGGTCGGTTTATTCCCCATGGGTGGAGTGTGAAGTGGCCTTACCAGTCTTGGAACTCGTCAGCTCAAGAGTGTGGCCACGCAATAATCAGAGAATGGCAGAGCGTTATTCGAAGCTTGTCAGCTCGAAAACGTTGCCAGGGCCAACAGAGGCCGAGGTGGTACGTCTTCCACCCTTGAGGAATGTACCCGCCCTAAGGAAAAGGGTTGAAAAATAGTTTTTTTTTTAAAAAAAGGGTTCCTTACCTAATTGAAGCCAGTGTGGGATGGTATTTCCAGCAAACGGGTAGATGGAAGTGGGCCTCTGGATCAAAATCAGGGTCCCCAAGTGTCTCTGGCTAGCCACCCGCCAGCAGACAGCTGAGGAGTCCTTGAGGAGAGCCCGATCGGGTTTCGGCACCAATGTTGTTCTTTTGATACAGCTGCTATGGCCTAAGAAACACAAACACAAGATTCAGCGCCCAAGCGGAGTTTATTGAGAGAGGGGAGAGGAAAGAGGGGGGTAGCTGGTGGCCAACCGAAAGCGGGGAGAGAGAGAGAGAAGCAAGAGAGAGGGAGGCGAGAGAAGCAAGAGAAAGGAGCAAGAGAGAGGGGTGCGCTTGGCGCGCTTGCTTTAAAAGGGGAGCTTGCTTGCGCATGCATAACCCAGTCACTGCGGCCAGGTAGCTTGGGCAGATAGGGTAAGGCCTGGCATAGTGATTATATGGCCATAGGCGTCCCGCCCAGAGGCAGGGTCCACAGACTGCAGAGCCCCAACAACGTGTTTCTTTGATGTCCATCTTCTTTTTTGACACAGGTGGTATTACCAGGAGCAGTTGTGTCTCACTGTCAAGAAAAACCCTAAACCATTTTAAATGTCATATTCTGTAGATCTTTGAAAGGTTTGAAGAATGCCTATTCATCTCAAATACATCTACATATTTAGAAATCCTAAGTAACTTAACTCTAAGTTTTGACTATCATAGGTAACTCTACAATCTGTACTAAATTATACGTTACAATTTTAATGAGCTATATAAACACAATATCTAAACAAGAGGAGAAATATGCATATCACAAAATTGACCTTAAATTTGTATCAATAAATGAAAATCCACTTCAAAACAAAGCATTCATATCTATATCATAATTTCCTTTTAACCTTTAAAAAGATTGCTTGTGGTCATTAACCATTTATAGCCCAGCCCACTTAAATGAAAACAAACATTTATAAACAATATTTGAGAATTTAGAAATCCTTTTTACCAGTAACTTGTCCTTGAACTTAAATTTTGGAGCCAAAGCATTTTTAAAATATATGTATTGAATTAATTAAGCAGCATTTCTTTTATCTGCTGTTATTTTTTCTTAGCAGTCAAGCAATTTAAAGATAACAGAACAGCGTACAATATCCAAAGTTTTTTTTGTATGTTTTTTATCTTTACGTGGCTTTTTTATTATTCTACTTTTTTATTTTTATTTTTACATATTTTGAGACAGGGTTTTTTGGGGGGGCAGGTAACTTTTATCTGTCCTGGAATTTACTCTGTATACCAGGTTTCCTTTGAAATCACAGAGATCTGCTTGCCTCTGTCTCCCGAGTGCTGGGATTAAAGGTGTGTGCCACCACATCCAGTTACTCTACCTTTTTTTTTCTTTTATAAACCATTGTATCCTGTTTTTTTTTTTTTTTTTGGTCTCCCAAGCCAATGTATATTTTAAAACACACTGTATTCATTGCCAGTTCTCGTACACACCAATGAATTGTTAGCAGAGCTCTTTAAAAGCAATGTGGTTTTTTGCCGCTTATGCTAATTCAGGAAACCTCCCTTAAAGGAGCTGCTCAAATCTTTACTTGTCTCTCACAAAATAACATGCAAAATAACAAGCAGAGACTCTGTATGTGATAAAATTCTGTTGGCTAGGTACTATTATTGTTTACCGGCTAGCTCTGTCTTAATGATTAACACATATCTACTATTCTAAGTATTTCCATGTGGCTCATCTTACCGGCCAGAGTGGCTGGCTGGCGTTCTACCTCTCCGGGCTCTCCATGCTGACTCCTCCTAACTACTTCTTCTTTCCTCCTAGTCTCCTAGCCCCGCATATCTTGCTTTCCCTTTGGCCACAGTGCTTTATTCATTAACCAGTATGAGAAACATATTTACATATGTTACATAACATCTCCCATCAGTTATAGGCAGTTAGTTGTTGCTTATAGACTCAAAGTCATATTCCTAAATGGTGTAGCTGCTGGTAAGTTGTCCTTACTCAAATAAGTACCACTCCACCTATGTAAACATGTAAATGCAGACAAACCCTAGTTAAGTGCAGTAGGCTAAGCTTACTGTTTCTATGGCATTGGCAGCATTTGATGGCATCTCATTTAGAAGGGCTCCCTTAGCAACACAGTCTTTCATTGTTAAATCTGTTTGCTAAGAATTTGTTTCCATGAGAAAGATGCCTCATCTATCTGTCCTTTAGTTTATTAAGATGTAAAGAGACAAATGGTAGTACCCATTTCATAGGATAAGGACTCAAAAATCAAATGTAAATAGATATTAGCTGTTGTCCTCTCCAGACTCTAAAATGGCATGGTAAGTTACATATCATTAGTGTGTGTGAATCATAGAAAAGAATAAGACAATAGAAACTTCTCTCATGGAAATAGAATAGAGTAACTGTTTAAGAATACAGACTAGGCAGGGTGAATTCTATCTCTGTTCCCTATTTTATAGTGTGAACTTGGAAAAGTTATGGAATCTCTTTTACTTTATAAAATGGGGAAAAAAAAACCCACACAATATGTAATATACAAGTAGTAAGATCCCCTGTCCTGATTTATCCTGCACATTTAAAGTTTTCATGCTGAAAATCCTGTGCCTCAACAGCTGCCCAGTCAGAGACTTGCTTACAGGTTATCCTATAGCAGAGTTCAGAAGAGCTGGCAAGTGCCTGACACATGACCTGAAAATACATGTTCTAATAAATGTATTGTTTATGTTTTGGTGATAAGCCTTCAAAAACAGTACAGAAATCAACAAGACAGTTCAGTTTTCTTGATCACATTTCAAGCACCAAAGACCCTCCGATGGCTCTGGACCACTTTCTTGGTCAGGGGGGCAGATCTGGAGTCCTATAGGTATACATGGAAAGAGAAGTGAGGAGGAGTCTGCTTTAATTCTGTTTCTTGACCTAATTGATGATTATTTTTCATCTTTCTTTTTTCAAATACTCACTCAATGATTTCAAATCCAGGAATTCTTGTGTGAAGTCAGATGATGGTGTAAACAATATTTTATCTCCCATTTTAGGTCAGTGGTTCACACTTATGGATTACAACCTTTTGGGAGATCACCAAAGACAACCAGAAAACACAGATATTCATATGAAGATTCATACCAGTAGCAAAGTTACAGTTATGAAGTACCAACAAAACAATTTTATGATTGGGGGGTCACCAAAACATCAGGGATTGTATTAGGAAGGTTGAGAACCACTGGTTTAGATTATTACCTACAGGATAAGAAATTTGATCTAGGCAGTTTTGTTTATATCCTTTCCTAAAAGAAATCTGGCACTAATGTATGGTGGAAGAAAACCTATAGTTTAAATCATTCTGTTGCTCACTTATGTGTTATGAGTAGGTCCCCCCCCCCCTGCTGCCGGTCTGGTCCCACTGCCACGCCAGTCCCCAAGAACGCGCAGAGACTCTGTATTTGATACAATCCTGTTGGCCAGTTACTATCATTGCTTATTGGCTAGCTCTGTCTTAATTATTAACCCATTTCTATTAATCTAAGTATTTCCATGTGGCTCATCTTACAGGCCAGAGCGGTGCTGGTGTGCTACCTGTCCGGGCTCTCCATGTTGACTCTCCTTACTACTTCCTCTTTCCTCCTAGTCTCCTAGCCCCACCTATCTTGTTTTCCCATTGGCCAACAGGGCTTTATTTATTAACCAGTATGAGAAACATATTTACAGAATAACATCTCCCATCACTTATGTTTTAAGTAGTTCAAACAGATATGTTCATAAGTTAGCCTGAGTTTGAGAGCTACCTTTATAATACAATAATATTTACCCAAGAGATTATTAGAAACAACATGGAAAACAAAATCATGGCAACTAAACTTAGTGCCTTTAGATATTTGTGTCAGTTATCTATACCCTATATGGCTGTGACTAGGTCATGAGAGATCATGTTGGGAGGTCTTAATTGGCACCAGACATTTGCTCACCTATTCCTTAGTTATTGTTAAATATTAGGCATCAGAATTTTGATTTATGAACTTATGACTGGTTATGCAATTAGCAATAATTTGGGTAAGAAAGGAAATTAATTGAGTCTTTTAAAAATACTTAATTCAGATTTGAATATGAAAAGAAAATAGACTTTTTACTTGAAAAAAATACCTTATTTCCTCTAATTATTTTCATTTAATGAAAACTGGAAAACTAACTCAAGGTGGATGGTATTTCCCACATATTTGTGTACTTACAGTATGTTCTGTAGCACTATAAAATTTGGTTTCTGATTATTTTGGTCTATTTTAGATGAACGGTACAGGAGGCAGGCAATCTGGCTTTGGGTGGCAAGTTCCATCTGGAATGCCAATGCTAATTGATTGTTAGTGGCTATGGGGATGTGTTTTAGCAAGGAGAGCTGTGAGCTATGCAGCAGTTCTCCAGGAAGGATCAACTGCAGATGTCAGTAAGAGCACACAAAGTGTGGGTGCCTCTAAACACCCTAACCTCTCATTAACAGCAGGCCCCACAAAAGTGAGGGAGGCAAGTCATTATTTTCATGGACTGACTGGAGCTTTAAGCAGCATTTTAGAAAAAAAACAAAACACACACACACACACAGAGAAAGAGAGAGAGAGAGAGAGAGAGAGAGAGAGAGAGAGAGAGAGAGAGAGAGAGAGAGAGAGAGAGAGAGAGAGAGAGAGAGAGCTAATTCAGGTCCCTGCCTAGAGGAACCAAATTCTGTTAGAATTCTGCAAAACAGGACAGAACCTTGACCTATAAGCTCACAGGTGCCATTCTTGAAGATGCACTTCATCTGGGCATCCTGTTAGCATTATGCCATTATGCATTTGGGTGTTTGTTGAGTGTGGAATGACGGTGTTAGGAAAAAATCAATTTAGACAATTAAGAAATCTTACAAAATATCACAACTGTATAAGAGAATTTGAAAATACTAAAAATTCAATTTTGCCACTATATTAGGGATAAGTTATCTTTGGGTTATGTTGCAAAAAGACATACAACTATAGGCAAGAGGTAACACCCAACTCAGTTTTAACATTTATTTGGTAGATGGGCCTGGGGACACAGCTGGCCTAGTATGCATAAGGCAGGGTTCTACCCCAGCTCTGAGACAGACAAGCAAGCAAAAATGGCAACCATGACAGCAAAAAGCCAAACAGACAATAAGTCTAAAGAAAAGATGTGAAGTTCAAGGTTTGAGAGTGTGTGTACAGTAGGACTGTGTGCAGAATTAGGGTCTGCTCTTGCCACCAAGATATTTATTTGAGTTCTTTGACTGAGCAGGTTCTGCCTCTTAGAGGCCTGCTAAGATAAAGTGAGAGGTATTTGTTTTCTTTTGGCTGTTGGTGGAGAACTTTTCTAAAACTGTTTTGGACAGATAGTTTCCTATTGACTTTAAAGAGGCCCACGACATCCTGTTATTGCTATTGCTTATCTTTGAAAAACAAACAAACAAACAAACAAAAAATTATCTTTCTCTCTTGCTTGGATTTTGTTGATTCCCTCTTTTGAAGTTCTGTATTTGTATCCAAAACTATGACATCATGCCTGAGAAAAACAACGTGAGCCAGGGAAGCTTTGGTTGGGCTCATGGCTTCAGACCATTCAGCTCATTGACAGGATCCATTGTCTACAAGCCTGTGGGCTACAAGCTTGTGGGAAAGCAGGAGCATCATGGTAGAAAAGTGTGGTGTATGGAAGCTGCTGCATTCATGGAAGCCAGGAAGCAGCAAGAGGGAGCTACTGAAAATAAGGTAAGTCCTTCAACAGTAGCCACCTATGACCTAATTTCAACCAGACACATTTCCTAGATTTTTATGAGTCCTAATATTTATGAGTCCATCAATTAATTTTGTCACACAATTCATGAGCCAAAAATTCCCCCAAAGCATTTCATTTTTAAATTAAATATTACATTTGGGGACCAAACCTTTAGCACATAAATTTGTTTTTTTCCAATGGGGAAATGTTACTTTAGATGCAAACTATAACAATTTTATCTATAGTTTAAACCATTATTATTTTTCACATATTACTTCAACTTTTTATATATAAACAATTTCAGAATAGTCATAGTAAGGAATAGTTCAAGTAAGGAATGTCCTTAATCAGTTAAAATGACCTTTTGGTATTATGTAATTTAGTATTCATTTTGTCCCACTGTTTTTTACAGTCCTGTGATTGGATGACTCACTGGGGATGAGACTGAACATAATTACACACAAAATGTCAATCAGTTTTGGGAGTGTATAAAATGTCATAATTTTAGTAAAAAAGTGATCAGTTTTTCTCTTTACTAAGCATTTGGAATTCTGGCAGTATGGATATGAACAGTGAAGAATGAACTGGAGTTTTAAAAAAATGGATGACTGCTATAATAGTTATATAAATAGTAAGGAATAAGTACAGTTGGATAATAAAGAGAGCTTTGGGGTTCCCAAGAGAGTCAGGATAGGGCTGAAAGAGAACAAGGAAAGCTACAAGCTATAATATAAGATGCCACTTGTTGTGGGTCAGTGATGGCCAGATAGGTTTGAAACATAGGGTGTATAGAAGGGGGAGCAATTTTTAAAAGATACCCTAGTCTGTATTCTTAAGGCAACCAGGGTCAGCAGGGTTCATTCAATGCAGAAGTGGTTTGACAGTATCTTCAATCATGGTGATAACATTAGTGACAGCACACAGCACAGTCCGGAAAGCCTGCAGGGAATTGAGGTTGGGAGACTCAAGATCAAATGAAATTTGGGGTCTTCATGGTCACTGATGTTTGCCTCACTCAGTCTTTTTGTTCTGGTACTGGCTTTCTTATACATGATCCCAATTCGCTTTTTCTTACTTTTATTTAAAAAAGACCTCCCCTCCTTCACATACACATAATATTTTCTGATTACAGCCCCCCCAAGCTTCTCCCCACTTCCTGTCCCATCAAGATACAATCCCTTTCTGTCTCTCAATAGAATACAAACAGGCTTCTAAGGGCTAATACTACAATAAAATGAGATAAGATAAAAACTAACACATCAGAGTTGGAAAAACAAAGAGAAGGAAAAGAGCCCATGAGAAGGCATAAGAAACAGAGACCCCCTTGTTCACATACTCAAGGATCAAATAAAAACAACAAACTGGAAGCCATACTACATATGCAAAGGACTTAATAGGATAAGAAGAGAGGACAAAATGTATATAAATAAAATAAAAAATAGCAAGATAAAGTTTAAAAAGAAGGAAGCACCCCGACACAGCACTATAAGATAAGGAACCTCCAACGATGCTGTTGAGTTTGTTTTCTGATGGCCTACCTAAAAGAGTAGCGTGTTCTGCAGGGAAATTCTGTAGGAGAAAACCAAATTTTCATTTTCAAGTTGCTATAAATTAGAGATAGCTTCTAGACTAGGGAAAGAGGTGTGAGTCCACTCCTCCTTTCAGCTCGAGCACCCCAACTGGTGCAGACCCATGGAGGGCCTGTACATGCACCTCAGTCTCTGTGAGTTGATATCTGAATTGACCCCGTTAAGTCAGAAGGCTCTCTGACTCTTCCACTCTTTCTGTCTCCTCTTCTGCAGGGTTCCCTGAACTCTGAGGAAAGGGATTGGATGGAGACATAGCACATTCTAAGGTTCTTCCTCTCTGCATAACATCTGACTGTGGGTTTTTGTATTTGTTCCTATCTGCTGCAGGAGGAAGCTTCTCTGATGATGGATAATAAAGTTACAGATCTATGAGTGTAGTAGAATATCATTAGGAGTCATTTTATTGCTACTTATTATTTTTTTTTTTTTTTAGAACAGTGAATTTGGTTTTATCCTAGATCCCTCAGTTATCTAGTCTCAGGGTCTTGGTCACCCAAATGGTGTCAGATATAGGTTCCATCTCAGTGGAGTGAGCCTTAAGTCAAATCAAATTTTGGTTGGTTACTCTCACAAAACTTGTGGCACCATTGCACTGGCATGTCTTGCAGGCACAATACCATTGTAGATCAAAAGGTTTGCAGCTCAGTTGGTGTTTACAAATCTCCTTTGTAGACAGCAGAGTACTTTCCTGCACCAAAGATGCTAGCACACGGGTGTGAAGTGTATGCAGGCACCAGCTTTACTTCTCCATGTTCAATGAGTTGTATAGGTGTTGTCTACAGCAATGGAGCCCTGCTGTCAGTTTATAGAGAGCCACCTACTGTCTTGGCAATAGCCTGGGTTGTTTGGGGGTTCCCATGGGACCCTTTTGGCCAACAATTCAATTAGTTGTAACCCATTCTCAGTAGAGGAAGCTTCATGTACTATCACGGAATGTCCAGTTTGGGCTTTCTTCCTCATTATTTAGAGATCTCGTTTAGATCTACTTCATATATGAGTATACCTTTAGAAGGCTTCTACTGTATTAGGTTTCCATACCCCTCAAATGGCCCTTAATTACATCTCTCTCTCCCTATATTCCCTCCCCTATTCCCCTATTCCCTCCTCTTCTTCACTCAATCTTCCCATTCTGGTCACTTTCCTCTCCATTCATAATTATCTATTTTATTTCCCTTTCTTAGGAAAATCTATCTGTCACCCACTCATCCTTTATATTTAACCTCTCTAGTTATAGTTTGCTTATCTTTGACTTAACATTAATATCCACAAAATAGCAAATACATGTCCTATTCTAGGTTTAGGTTACCTCACTGAGAATAATTTTTTTTTTCTAGTTCCGTCCATTTACCTGCAAATTTCATTTTGTAATGGATGAGTAATACTTCATTGTGTAAATATGCCACATTTTTTTTTATCCCTTCTTCTGCTGAGAGGTAACTAAGTTGTTTATAGTTTCTGGCTATTATGAAGTAACCTTTGGGCATATGCCCAAGAGTGGTACAGTTAGATCTTGAGGTAGATTGATTCCTAATTTTCTGAAGAACTTCCATATTTATTTCCATAGTGACTGTAGAGATTTTAACTTCCACCTGTAATGGAGGTGTTTCACCCTTGTTCTCCATCCTCATCAGCCTGAAAAGTCACTTGTGTTATTTATCTTAGCCATTCAGAGAGGTATTAGATGAAATCTCTTAGCCGTTTTGACTTGTGTTTTCCTGATGACTATGGATGATAAATATTTCTTTAAGTGTTTCTCAGCCATTTGAGTTTCCTTTTTTGAGAATTCTTTGTTTAGATCTATACCTCATTTTTAAATTGGGTTGTTTTCTACATATCTAGTTTCATGAATATATATATATTAGCCTTCTATCAGAAGTGTAGTTGCTAAAAATCTTTTCTCAACAGTAGGCTGCTGCTTTGTCCAAAGGATGGTATCTTTTGCCATATACAAGCTTTTCCATTTCATGAGGTTCCATTTATTAATTGTTGATCTTAGTGCCTGTGTTAACAGTGTTCTGTTCAGAAAGTTGTCTTTGGTGTCATGATATCAAGACTATTCCCTATGTTCTCTTTTTACCAGACCCAGTAATTCTGGTTTGATGTTCAAGTCTTTGATCCACTTGGAGTTGAGATTGGTGTTAGTGCTAATCAAACTGCATATCTTCATGCAGAAGAATCCAAAGAGATGCATATATTTATCACCTTGTAGAAATCATATTTGGGCCATGAGAGGATAAGAAGTCTGGACTCTCTTTCTGGTAAGACTACGTGGAAACACTTAGATTGATAGAAATGGGTTAATATTTAAGACAGAGCTAGCTGATAAGAAACCATAGTAACAGGACAACAGCTTTATATCTAAAACTGCACCTCTGTGTGTTATTTGGGGCTGACGAGGTAGTGGGACCAGGCTGGTAGGAAGCAAAAATGGTGCCCAAACATTGGTACTAAGAACTTTCACTTAAAACTTGACAAACACTTAAAAAGGGATTTTAGAAACAAAAGAACAGAGACAAACAAGGCTTCTTGATAGCAACATTTTTCTCTGTTTTGCTAGAGACAAGCAGAGACTCACTTGGCTCCTTTAAGGGAGGTTTCCTGACTCAATGTAAGTGGAAAAAACCACAGGGCACTTTTAAGAGGCCACACTATCAAACAAGAATGTTGTGTAATGACCACATCTCCAAGCCAGCAGCATGCTGCTTGATGGCAGCATAGACCAAGGCAGTGAGCACAGCCCTCACTGCTGGCAGTAAACATAACCCTACCATATTGGAAAGCAATGTTGTTTAGCAGATGAAAGATTTGTGGCCAAAGATATACAATAAAGACAGATTCAGATAAAGTAAAACCTGAAAGGTATTTACAGCATGTTTAAAAATATATATAGGCTTTGAAGAAAAAAAAAAAAAAAAAGAAAGAAAGAAATAAGATAAAATGATTTAAAATAGAAAAAAGAAAAAAAAAACAAAAAACAAAGAACAAAACAAACACATACACACACACAAAAAACAAAAACAAAAACAAAACAAAACAAAAAAAACAAAAAAAACAAAAAAAAAAAAAAAGAAAAAAAAAGAAAGAAAGAGAGTATATGGGTGTGGTGGCACTTGCCTTTAATCCCAGTACTCAGGAGGCAGAGGTGATGGGAAATATCATTCTGTAAATATATTTCTCTTATTGGTTGATGAATAAAGCCACGTTGGCCTATAGGAAATCAAAATAGGCAGGACTAGGAGACAAGGAGGATTCTGGGAGAGGAAGCAGAGATAAGTCAAGATGTAGGCCATGAGAGGATAAAAGGTCTGGACTCTCTTTCCGGTAAGACCAGCATGCAGCAGTGGGACCAGGCAGGCAGGCAGGCAGGCAGGCAGGTAGGCAGGCAGGAAACTGCTAGTAACAATCATTGTTTACAAATAAAGATCCTTTGATTTCTTGTTTTCCAATTTGTAGCTCTAGCTAAGACTTCAAGAACTATATTGAATAGTTATGGAGGGAGTGGACAGCCTTGTTTTATTCCTGATTTTATTGGAATTGCTTTGAGGTTTCCCCGCCCCATTTAAGTTGATATTGGCTATGTGCTTCTTATAAACTGCCTTTATGAAGTTGAGGTATATCTCTTGTATCCCAAATCTCTCCAGGACTTTTATCTCTAAGGGGTATTGGATTTTGTTAAAGATGTTTCTTGCATTTAACGAGATGACTATGTGTTTTTGTTTTCAATTTGTTTATTGATTTACATATGTTGAAACATCCTTGTATCTCTGGGATGGTCCCACTATCAGAGTTTGAGGGTCAATATGTAATTTAAGCTGTAGTAGTGTTTCATTTATGAACTTGGGTTTCCTTGTGTTTGGTTCATAGATGTTAAGAGTTGCAATTTCATCTTGGTGGACTTTTCCTTTGATGAATATGTGGTGTCTTCTCTATCTTTTCTGATTAATTTTGGTTTGAAGTCTATTTTGTCAGATATTAAAATGGCTATACCAGCTTACTTTTTAGGTCCATTTGCATAGAATGTCTTTTTCTATCCTTTTATCCTGAGGTAATGTCTGTCCTTGAAGTTAAGGTGTGTTTCTTGGATGCAGAAGAAGGATGGACCCTGTTTTCACATCCATTCTGATGGTCAGTATCTTTTTATTAGGGGAATTGCATCCGTTGATATTGAGAGATATCAATGAACAATGATTGTTGGTTCTCCTGTTATTTTCTTGTTATTATTATTTTTGTTGTGGTGGTGGTGGTGATGGTGTGTGTGTGTGTGTGTGTGTGTGTGTGTGTGTGTGTGTGTGTTAATGTCTTGGATATGGTTAATGTCTTTAGGTTGGAGTTTTCCTTTCAGAACCTTCTGTAGGGCTGGATTTGTAGATAGTGCCTTTTGGTTTTATAATGTAATGAATGGCTTTATTTTCTAAATCTATTGTGATTCAGAGTTTTTCAGAGTATAGTAGTCTGGACTGGTATTGTGGTCACCTAAAGTCTGTAGAAAAACACTAATGCATCTTGGTAAGTCTGTTGATGCCTTTTCTACTTCATCAGCCTGGACCGTACCTTCTCTCACTGATAGGTAGCCAGCTCAGGTCAAGCAACCAAGATATACGGCATCTTCCTCAGTGGAATCTTAACAACTACTTTCAATGAAGAAGAATGGCAAAAGTCTGCATTGTTGGCAGGTCTTGGAGGCTTCCATGACTAATAACTTCTAAGGATGTATTCCATTTAGACGTGGGGAGTTTTCTTTGATAACCTATGGATTTTAAGAAAGCATTATTCAGACAATTCTGATGTGTCTACTAGTGCAATAATGGTAGGCAATTACTCTGATCGAATTTGAGAGAATTACCTGAGGAAGAGAATTCATACCTTGAACTGTAAACCCATTTTAAAAAACAAAACCATGTCTAAAGAGCGGTCTCAGGCTCTGGGGTGTGAGCACACACTATTGCTGTTAACTAAACTGACACTGCATCAAATTACCTTCTAGATATTTACGTTTATAAGCATAGGCAAATATTACTCTCATCCTTAAATAGAGAGTCCCTCCTTGTAAAGGATTGACAGTGAATGCAGAAGTGATGGTTGTTCAAGGGCTGAGAAGAAGGGATGATTGAATATTCAGCCATAAACAAGACATTTATACCACCCCTTCTAACATGCTGAGAGCATTACAGGAGGGCATACCAATGTAAGAGCTATAAGACAGAAAGAAGGGATAGAGAGATGTGATAGTCCTACTTAGTGAGAATTGTGGATGTTGGCCAATTTAGGAACAGTATAAATCTCCAAGGGAAATACCTTAAAGAATGTTTAATATGTTAGTCACTAGGTAAGTGGGTCTGAGAAAACAACCCATGGTTTTGCAAAGGATATCTGGAAACAAAGGTCAAGGTACAGATGGAGAAGGCATGACCTGGTAAAAACACGAGTTTAAGGCTGATGAAACTATAAACTCAGTGGCTCCCTGAAAGTCCAGACTAGAATGCTATCATTTAACATTTCAATTGAGCATGTTAAGAGAAAGATACTCTCAGGTCAGAAAGATAGAAGTGGGTAAAGGTGCTCGCTTCTGAGCCTGATAACTTGAGTTTGGTCCTGAGAGTCATATATGGAGGCAGGAAACCATTTTTGCAAGTGAAAGACCCACAGAGCATGGACCCTCACGCTCCAACTCAGGAAAGGCATACCCCCTCTCCAAGTGCACTGGGGTCCACAGCCATACACCACACAGGGGTAGAAGACTGAGGACCCTGGGTACAGATTTAAACCAATCATCTCATAGCATCCAGAACCCGTGTGGTGTGGACCAATCAATTTAATCCATCCAAGCCCACACTTAGCCCTGAAGGTCTGCATTTGCATGGGCTCCTGGGTGGGGTGACAAAGCTCACTTTCTGTGTACACTCATTCACAGGTGCTGTGGTAAACAGCCCTGTCGTAAACAGCAAAGAATGTGACCTTTTGCCTACTTACTGCCAAGGGGGGGGGGAGAGGTCTTGAATTTAAACTTCTAGCTTCCTGGGGTCAGTGGAGAGTTAGGATAAATTTTTCCATTCTTATACAAGCTGCCCTCTGACTTCCACGTATGCACTGTGGTACATCAGCCTTTCCTCTACAATGAATAGAAAGTGAAATAATGTACTAAAATCTATAACAAAGGAAAAGAAAGTTACTATGTAATCAGGCCACATATTTGTCATTTCCACAATTATCTATTTTAGACTGTTTTACCTTCAAATTGCAGAGGAGATACAGGTGTGCATTGGTATGGAGGAGAATATTGGATTCTGTGATTTCCTATTTTTAGTTTCCGGACAAACTACTTATTTCTAGTGGCTAGACCACTCACCCTCCCTTCAACAATGTGCTGCTTTGTACATTTTACATGAATTTTTCTACCTTGGACACTCTCAAATCGCAAAGATCATGTTTACTCCTGTGTTTTTGCTACCTGATACATACTTTGCATTTCTTAAAAATATGTCTAATACTGAAACTGCTAGAAGAATGGTTTTGTTAGTAGATAATGGCATAAATAATACAGACAATGACAGATAGAAAGACATGAAGGATTTCAAAGTCTGTGGCCTTACCTGGGTTGCTCCGTCTAAACTTGACATTTTTGCACTTAGATAAGAGCTCAGACAGAATTATTAGCGGTGCAGTGGACACCAGAAGCAGCTGAGAGTAGTCCCTGATTACTCTCTGTTTTTTTTAGCAGCCCAACATACTCTTGGTCATTGTTCCCTGGGCTTTATCCATGAGTTTTACAATTGAGAATTGATAGTTACAGTAGGCCAGCTGTGTAAGGCCAAGCTCAAAGGGCATAAAAAGATGATGACATAAGGCAGTTAATGAGTTGAAGATAATAATGGAATCAGGGATTAGTATGTTAATTAAATGACATTAAACTTAAAAAAGAATCAGATGAGCCTATTTCACTGTGGAGCAGGTGATTCACATTCTGTTCTTACTGGCAGGTAGAGATGAGTCTCTCATAGGAGAATACATCCCAAGCTTGGGATAGTTAATTGCATCTAGCTGTTTGAGATTGTGAGATGAATGCACATGGAATGTTATGCTGGTCATGCCAGTCTTTTGCTGACACTGCAAGGAAAAGCTCTTATTCCCACGTTTGTTTAAATTTTTATTGCATTTTTGAAGATGCCCAGAAGTTTCTAGTCAAGATTCACAGATATTAGAATCTAGGTCATTATAATAGCACATGAATTCCACCTGTAGGATTGCTCACCAGCAGTTTATAAGAAATGATTTAAATAACTCTCCCCCATGGCTTACCAAGCCAGTAAAAATATTTAAGAGAATTATGCCAGGCAAGGACATGGGTTAATCCAGCTCACCCTGTTCTGTGGATTCTTTGTGGTGTGTATTGGGGTCCAGGAGGTTTAAAAAGCATGTTGCATCAGTAATTACCAGCGCTGTTGGTGCAAAATGAAGACTAATTTCTTTATGTTACTCTGGAGAATGCTGCCACCTCTACCTCTGTGTCAAGCCAGTCCAGTTTGATGATTGCTTCCTCCCACTCTTCTTTTTTTTCTTCAGGGTTATCTAAGGAGTAAGAAAATAATAAAACAAAGCAAGTTGCTTTCTGTTTTAGATGTGTGTTACACTAAATTTGACATGGCAAATTATTTTAATAAATTCTTACTCTTACTTAATATCATCTGAGAGCCAAATCAAAAAGGGGTATCTGTTTTCTTCAAATTATTGGGGGACTCCATTTTTCAATTTGTTATTTAAGCTTTCCAGACAAATACTGCTCTCTCGCTCTCTCCATCCATCCATCCATCCATCCATCCATCCATCCATCCTTCCATTTATCTATCTCTATCTCCCTTCCCACCTTTCTTTCTATGTCTGTGTATTAAATTTAACATGAAAACAATAATCAAATGAAGTTTATAGAGCAAATAGGAAGCATTATCTAATTTTAATCTTGATGGCTTTATTGCATAATCAAGAAATACTATGACAGTCAGTGGTGCAGTTTATGTTTCATGCATTGAAGCAGAAATATTGTGAATTCATCTGTGGTGTTGAGGAACTAGGCATCTCTCTGAACTCCCAGATGGAAAACTTCAGAGGTCTGCAAAATAATAAGAAATTGCTAAGTTTTCTTCCTTTATTAAAATAATGAATAGCAGAAGAAAAAGTAACAGGATCTAAGACAGGATACATCAAAATATTTATAAAAGCTTTGTAATGTTTAAGTCCAAACTAAGAAAAGGATACAATGAAGAACACACACACACACAGACACAGACACACACAGACACACACACACACACACACACACACACACACACACACACACATACACACTCGAACATGCAAGTTCTTTTTTCTCCCCTGAGATGGGAATCTCACTATGCAGTTCTAGCTGGCTTGGAACTCTGCATATAGACCAGGTTGGCCTTGAACTTACAGAGCTTCACCTGCCTTTGCTTTCTTCATTCTGGGAATAAAGGTGTGTATATCTATACCAGGCTACAAATATATTTTAAAAGCTTTAGGAAGAAACCCTTTCTGACTTACATTAGTAACTTAATAAAGGAAAAATTATTAAGCCCATAATGTGTGGTGACACTGTGTAGCATGAGAACTAGCATTCTGAGTAACATCCACAGTGAAAAGAGGAAAGGTAGTCTTTAGTTTCAGTTTTAGAGTAATGATGAATAGGTAACTTTATTTTAAATCCTTTGGTATATGTATATATGCACATATACACATGATGTACATGTATGCATGTATGTATGTATATGATGTACATGCATATGTCTACATATGTGTTTGTGTATGCATGTTTGTGGGGAGCCACAAGCGGATGGCGGCCGCTCCCCTACAGGATGCAGTAAACAACTCCATATTAGGCAATGCCTCCTCGGACTGCGTGTCCCGCGGTTCCCACATGCGCAGTAGGAACGGTGTCTCTGGCCAATCCCGAGGCCTCGGGTGTCTGCAGTTCAGCTGTGACCAATCAGGGTACGACCAGTGTTCTTTTTCCCTATATA
Source organism: Cricetiscus sungorus (assembly GCA_030556225.1). NCBI lineage: Eukaryota > Metazoa > Chordata > Mammalia > Rodentia > Cricetidae > Cricetiscus > Cricetiscus sungorus. Next base: position 6,808,462 of record JANBXA010000372.1, read on the forward strand.
AGCAGCTGCATTTGGGTTTTCGGGGCCCCTCGCTTCCTGCTCTCCCTTCAACCAAAAGGCTCCAATAAAGCGTGATTTGAGAAGAATCCTCAAGGTGTGGTTGTTCTTCCTCGCTGGTCGAGGTGCGTGCCGCACATGTTAATGTGTTTTATATGTATGTAGAGAGCTGCGAAGTGCCACGCCTTAAAGTGGCGCTGGCTTCCGCCTTCCACCTTCCCATTGGTGAGCACTCTCTGGTATAAACGAGCCCTTATTTGGTTAAGTCTGTTCAGCCTGTCTGCTTCTGTGTTAGAGTAGCCTATGTGCAGGGTCCACGTAGCTCACTGGGGTTGGTTAGCACAAGGGTATTTAAGCCTGTGCAGGAGTCCCCCGGGCTCCCGAGGGTCAGAAGAACATGTTTGAAAGATCCTGATTAAAACTGCATGAAGAAGATCTTCCCGGAGTCGAGTCTTCCTTGCTGGCAGGGTCAGGCGTGGCACATATGTATATTTATGTATGTATATATTGTGTGGGAAATAAGATTCACTGGGACGCAGTATAGGTTGAATGATGTTTATTAGGGGAGAAATCATTTATAACTGAAACATATGACTACCGCGGGTTCCTGCTCCAAGAATGCTCTCCACAACCTGACCAGGAAGTAAGAGAGCAAGCTGGAGTCCATGATCCCAGAACTTCCCTCTTCACAGGTCACATCCACCCCTGTGCCCATGCCCCAGTGTGTGTGGTCAGTACAACAGGTGTGGGTAGAGTGAATATCTCACCACATGTACATGTACATGTGTGTGTTTGTATATGATGTACATGTTTTAAGAAACTTATAGTAGTAGTTCCATGTGGCATTTTTTTCTTAAAAATTTTGAGATTTATTTATTTTATTTTATGTTTCTGGATGTTTAGCCTGTGTGTGTATTGGTGCACCATGTATATCTGATACTTACAGAGAGGGCATCTGATTCTCTGGAACTGAAGTTATAGACAGTTGTGGGAGCTGGGAATCAAACGGAGTCCTCTGGAGTAGCAGCCAATGCTCTTAACAGTTTCACCGTATGGCATTTTCAAAAGGCCTTATTGATTACCACTCCTTGTATTTTCTTTTCTACAATGTCCTTTCAGCCCCACCTCACCCAATCCTTCTTGGTTCATTATTCTTCTTTCCTCCTTTATATCACTGTATTCTCTGTGCCCTCCATTGAAACATTCTCTCCCTTCCCCCCATGGCCTCTCACCATTCTCCTGACTTTTATGAATATTCGAAATGAAACACACATATGTAATACTTCATAGCTAATATCCACACATGCAACGTGCAATGCTTATCTTCTTGGAGTCTCAGCTCCCTCATTTAGGATGATTGTCTCCGGTTCAATTCATTTGCCTGGGAACCTTTTAATTTCATTTTTTTAAGCAGCTGAGCAATTACATTGTGTAAATGTACCTCATTTTCATCTCCAGTCTATCAGTTGACAGATATCTAGGTTTCTCTGTTTCTATTCTCTCTATTGTGAATAGAGTATCAGTGAATGTGAAAAAGCAAGCCTCTCTACAGGACCCCAGTGGCATAGGCATTAAGGCCAGTAATGGACAAACGGAATCACAAGAAACTAAAAAGCTTCTGTAAAGCAAAGGACACCATCCTTTGAGTGAGGCGGTAACTTACAGAATGAGAACAAAATCTTTACTAGCTACACATCTGATAGAGGTTTTTGTGTCTAGAATATGAAAGGAAAACTTTAACATCGAGAAAATAAACAACCCAATTAAAAAAACTGGGACACAGAACTAAACAAAGAGTTCTCAAAAGATGAAAGACAAACAGCTAAGAAATATTATTTTAAATGTTCAACCTCTTTAGCCATCAGGGAAATACAACTTAAAATTACTTTGAGATTTCATCTTACCCCAATCAGAATGGCTAAAATTAATAAAAACAAAACAAAACAAACAAAAACCAAACCAAACCAAAACAAAATGGTAGCAGTTGTAGGTGTGGCTCTGGGGAAAGGGGGAGCCCTTCATTGCTGTCAGGAGTGCAAACTGGTACAGCAACTATGGGTACAGCTACTTGAAAACCTGGAAAGAGATCTACCATATGATCCAGCTATTCCCCTATTAGATATATATTCCAATCACTCAACATCTTACTCCCTATATTTGTCCTGAGGGCTTCACTAGTGTCTGGTTTCTAGGGGAGAATGGAAGTGCTCATCTTGAGCCACCTCCAAGCCGTCACATAGAGAAAGGAAGTACCAGTTGCAACCCCTCTAAACACCCTGTTCCGCCTGAGGAGGAAGACTGGACATTGCGAAGTACTGGTGACGTTTATAATCTTATCTTACATAAGAGCTCTAACCTGCTCCAGTGCCTGGATTGCCTCTCATCATCTGCCCCCATGATTTGTTCTACATCACTGAAGGCCTGAAGGGCAATTACTACAGTCCACATGCCTCTCACCCTTTCTCCTTGAGCCTCCTTCCATTACTGAAGGCTGGTTTACCAGTGCACCTCATACTCATAACCCAGTGCTGTAACCAGAAATTACAAGGTCTACTGAAAATGTAAAAACAAAAAGCATCCAGTGTGAAGCAACTGAAGAGACAACACAAGCACATATGCAGGATGTAGGGACCATTCCAGTAACTTTTGTTAAGGACACCTAGATAAACTATGCCAGCCACTTTATGGGAAAAAATAGACACTGAAGCACAACAGAATAATGCAATCAGAGAAATGGGCTTTCTGAAACAGAATTTTTAAAATACCAGAAAAAAGTCACCATATGGGAAATATGGTTAACTTATTGGTGGACTGTGTATGGCTTCAGACTTCATAAGCTTGAGGACATCACATTGAAACTTTCAAAACTAAAAGAAAAAGTAAAAATATAAGAGAACCAAATGATACTCTATTTTTTGAGAAACCAAAGCTCTAAAAACCTTAAAGCATCTCATTCCCTCTCACCTTTAACACAGATTCTTAAGTGTGTATTAAAACAATTTTCTTAAGAAAGCCCAACTTCACTGCATAAAAAAGAACAAATGGCCAGGGTGCGTGAAAGAACCATGAAAGGTGAAATATACATATACATTGAGAATGTTGTATGGGGATACAGAAGACATCTGAAGCAATACATGGCTGGGAAATTCTCTCATATTAAAACAAATGCAACTTACTAAACAAAACATGGCAATCTGAAATGTGGCTAGAAAACAGAAAACTGTTGATATGCTAAAGTGGTCAGTGTCAAGAATAATAACCAAGCTGACCACAGAGGGCTGTCAGACTGACAGAGTTAGCATGGATGTTTGATGTCTGCATCTATCTAAAGACATAGGATGCACAGGAGCAAAAACGGACCTTAATGTTACCTGGGGTCTCAGAGTGCCCGCTGGAGGTTGAGTACATGCATAGTCTCTTTTATTGTGACAATTATACACTCCTTTAGGAGTGCAATCTCTATATATTTGCTGCTCATTTTTCTTCTGAACACTTCACTGGTCATATATTTCCCTTTAAATTTGCTGGTAGTAAAAAATGATACTCTTCACCCAGCCAGAAAATAAAGTGATTTGACAGCATGTCCTGTATCTTCTCAGACAAGGTAGAAATCCTTCTGTAATTAGTAGCCCCGAGTCTGTATTGATGGAGCTGCATATACTCCAAGTGCAATGTGTATTCTCAGATTCATGCAGAACTAGACATTGTATCCACTTGCCATGGCAACCTTGTCTTGAGGAAATGTGGGGCCTTACTCAAGTGAGTCACGATTCTGGTAACCAGGACATGATTCCTTCTCCTGACCTCTGCAGCAACTGATTTGTGTGTGAGGAAGAGGGAATGTTTCACGAGTGTGTGGGTTGTAAACAGAACAAAGGGGTTATCTGCAGTTCCAGCTAAAAATAAATCATAGCTTGCAACAACATTCTCAGGAAGGCGTAGTTCCAGAGAGGCTTCAGATAAAAATTGGTCAGAAATCTTTCTAAAGATGAATTCAAGCATAATAGAAAATTAACACCTTTCCAAATATCTTTGCTTATTTCATATTTTTTTTTACATGCAGCCCATTAACTGTAGCCTTACTATACTCCCTCATGCAATAATATGGTTGTAACATTTCCTAAGATCTTGTTACAGAATATTAAGTGCCCCTTCGGGAATTAAATCCACTTTTCAGCCAGGAACTAACAGTAATGCTCTGAGAGCTGTCAACTCAAGGTTATTGCTATACACGTGAAGCAGGGATTTATTATTAAGCTCTCTTGCTTAGTGAATATAGAACACAGTGTTAAAAAAAAACAAAAATCAAACGAACCAAATATTTCTGTGTTAACATTTGGTAATAACCCCATGATGTAATATTGGGAATGTTTCTTTTGTCAATACATATGGGGAAGTCTTTGTACAATTGGTATAAAAAATACATAGAATTTTAAGATGAGAAAACAGAAGCATATTACAATTCTTTTTCTAACAGACAACTAGTGGCCCCCACACAGGACACTGAGTACATATGTGATTTTATGCATGATGTCTGCAGAAGGTTGTTTATAGGTTTCCTTCTGGCTCTGGGCATGCTTCTTTATATGTACGTGTGTGTGTGTGTGTGTGTGTGTGTATTTTGGTGAACCATAAGACACTTTACCTCACAGTGAAAGTATACACACCCAATCCATGAGCATAGAGGATGTAGACTGATGGTTTGTTTCTCAGGGATCTTGAAGGTTTGTCCTCTGTATTCTAAAAAATCCTGAAAACTTCTATGTACTTATGCTTACATTAATTGTTGTTTGCTTAATTGGAAATTAAAACTCAGGTTCTGGGGCCCTGCTCAGAGCCTCTTGAGGTTTGTGTATGAACAGGGGAGCCTGTCCCAGCAGACCAGCCCATCCAGAATCTACCAGAATTCTAGTCCTGTCTCCACTCACTGGAAGAGGAGAGCCATTGGAGTATTGGACCTGATTGTACACACTAAAAGAGAACCTTGATCCTGAACCTACTAAAAGAGAGGAAGAGACCCCACAGAACACAGTACAAGAAGAGATGGGTAGATGGCAGTATAAGAACACAGTCAGCAACAGAAAAGTCAATATGATGCCACCAGAGTCTAAGGACTCCACACCAGCAAGACCTAAACATCCCAACACAGATGAAGCAGAAGAGAACAACCCTAAAAACAACTTTATGATTATGATAGAGATCCTCAAGGAGGTAACAAGAAAATTCCTTAAAAAAATGGAAGAAAAAATTCAAGAAATGGAGGAAAAGACAAACCAAAAATTGCAAGAAGCAATTCAAACAGTGCAAGGTTTGAAAACTGAAGTAGAGATGATGACAACAACAAACACAGTCTGAGGGGATTCTGGAATTACAAAAGCTAGGTAAACGATCAGGAACTACAGATGCAAGCATATCCAATAGATTATGAGAGATGGAACAGAGAATCTCAGGTGTTGAAGATACACTAGGAGAAATAGATCCATCAACCAAAGAAAATCTTAAGTTCAACAAATCCCTAACACAAAATATCCAAGTAATATGGGACACCATGAAAAGACCAAACCTAAAAATAATAGGTATAGAAGAAAGTGAAGAAACCCACCTCAAAGGTGCAGAAAGCATATTCAACAAAACCATAGACGAAAACTTTCCCAACCTAAAAAATCCCATGTCAATGAAAATAAAATAAGCTTACAGAACACCAAATAGAGTGGACCACAAAAAAGTCCCCTCGCCACATAATAATCAAAACACCAAACATACAGAAAAAAGAAAGAATATTAAGGAAAAATCTTGAGTAACAAATAAAGGCAAACCTATCAGAATTATACCTGACTTCTCCATGGAAACTCTGAAGGCCAGAAGGTCCTGGATAGTTATTACTACCAACACTAAGAGACCATGGATGCCACCCCATACTACTATACCCAGCAAAGTTTTCAAATTACTATAGATAGGGAAACCAAGATATTCGATGACAAAACCAGATTTAAACAATACCTATCAACTAATCCATCCCTACAGAAAGCTCTGGAAGGAAAACTCCAACCCAAGGAAGTCAACTACACCCACAAAAACATAGGCAATAGATGATCCCACTTTACCAATAGCCAAAGGAAAAATGGTGGGATATCCCACATAATACCACCAACACCATCAAATCCAAAATAAACCAATATTAACAATCAATGGTCATTAATATCCTTCAATATTAATTGTCTTAATATGCCCATGAAAAGACACATGCTAACAGAATGGATATGAGAATGCATACAAGAAACACACCTCAACTCCAAAGACAGATGTTACCTTACAGAAAAGGGTTGGAAAAAGATTTTCCAATCAAATGGACCCAAGAAACAAGTAGGTGTAGCAATCTTAGTATCTAACAAATTAGACTTTAAACTAAATTAATCAAAAGAGATGAAGTTATTTCTTATTCAACACAGGAGAAACCCATCGAAGAAGTTTCAATTCTGAACATCTATGCCCCAAATACAATGGCACCCACATTGGTAAAAGAAACACTAGAAAACTCAAAGCTCACATAAAACCTCAAACACTCATAGTAGGAGACTTCAACACCACACTCTCAACAATAGACAGACAAAGAAACAAAGAAACAAAGTAACTAACAGAAGTTATGATCCAATTGGGTTTAACAGACATTTAGAGAACATTCCATTCAAACACAAAAGACTATATCTTCTCAGCATCACATGGAACCTTCTCTAAAATTGACCACATAGTTGGCAATATAGCAAACTTTAATAGGTACAAAATACCTCAGTAGGTATCAGACCACCATGCTTTAAAGTTAGATTTCAACAACACAAATTGCAGAAACCTAAAAACACATGGAAATTGAACAATGTACAAGTGCACCATTCCTGGGTTAAGGAAGAAATGATGAAAGAAATTAAAGACTTTCTAGAATTCATTATGAATGAATACACAACATACACAAACTTATGGAACATATTGAAAGTAGTGCTAAGAGGAAAGTTCACAGCACTAAGTGCCCACATGAAGAAACTGGAGAATAGTCACACTAGAGAGTTAACAGCACAACTGAAAGCTATAGACCAAAAAGAAGACCCCCCCCCAGTGGAGTAGATGCCAGGAAATAATCAAATTGAGGGCTAAAATCAATAAAATCCCTAAGAATCAGTGTAACAAAGAGTTGGTTCTTTGAGAAAATCAACAAGATAGACACATTTTTATCCAGTCTAACCAAAAGCAGACAGAGAACATGCAAAATAACAAAATCAGAAATGAATAGGGGGACATAACAGCAGACACAGAGGAAATCCAGAGAATCATCAGGTCATACTTTGAAAACTTGTACTAAACAAAATTCAAAAATTTAACAGAAATGGACAATTGTTTGGATAGATATCACTTACCAAAATTAAATCAAAAATAGATAAGCAGTTTAAATATACCAATAACTATTAATGAAATAGAAGCAGTCATTAAAAGTCTCCTAACCCCCCCCCCCAAAAAAAAATCTCAGGGTCAGATGGATTCAGTGCAATATACAGCAAAACAGCAGCCAACATCAAGCTAAATGAAGAGAAACTCAATGAGATTCCTCTAAAATCAGGAACAAGACAAGGTTGTCTACTCTCCCTATATCCCTTCCATATTGTACTTGAAGTTTTAGCTAGAACAATAAGAAAACAAAAGGAGATCAAGAGGATATAAATTGGAAAGGAAGAAGTCAAATTCTCACTATTTGCAGATTATATGATCATTTACATAATTGACCCCCCAAAAAAACTCTACCAGGGAACCAGGGAATTCCTACATCTGATAAACACATTCAGCAAAGTTGCAGGATACAAGGTTAACTCAAAAAAAAAAAAAAAAAAAAAAACCAGTAGTCCTAGTATATACAGATGATAAAGGGGCGAGAAAGAAGTTAGAGAAACATTACCTTTTACAATAGCCACAAACAACATAAAGTATCTTGGGGTAATGGTTACCAAACAAGTGACTTATATAATAAGAACTTAGATTCTTTAAAGAAAAAAATTAAAGAAGATACCAGAAAATGAAAAGATCTCCCATGCTTTTGGATGGTTAGGATCAATGTAGTAAAAATGGTAATCTTGCCAAAAGCAATCTACAGATTCAGTGCAATCCCCATCAAAATCACAGCACAATTCTTTACAGACCTTGAAAGACCAATACTCAACATTATATGGAAAAACAAAAGAACCAGGATAGACAAAGCAACGCTGTACAATTAAAAAAAAACTTCTGGAGGCATCACTATCCCTGATTTCAAGCTCTATTATAGAGCTATAGTCCTGAAAACAGCTTGGTATGGATACAAAAATAGACGGTAGAACAATGGAATCATACTGAAAACCCTGATATTAACCCACACACTTATGAACACTTGATTTTTCACAAAGAAGCTAAAAATATACAATGGGAAAAAGAAAGCATCTTCAACAAATGGTGCTGGCAAAACTGAATGCTTACCTGTAGAAGACTGCAGATAAATCCATGCACAAAATCTAAGTCCGAATGGAACAAAGACCTCAACATAAATCCAGCCACACTGAACCTCTTAAAAGAGAAAGTTGGAGGTACCCTTGAATGAATTGGTACAGGAGACTGCTTCATGAACATAACACTAGTAGCACAGACACTGAGATCAACAATTAATAAATGGGACATTTTGAAAGTGAAAAGCTTCTGTAGGTCAAAAGACACAGTCAACAAGAAAAAATGGCAGCCCACAGAATGGGAAAAGATATTTACCAACCCCACATCTGATAGAAGGCTGATTTCTAAAATATACAAAGAAGTCAAAAAGCTAGTTAAGAAAACACCAAATAATTCAATTAAAAAGTGGGGTACAGAACTAAATAGAGAATTCTCAGTAGATAAATTTAAAATGGCTGAAGGACACTTAAGTGCTCAATGTCCTTAGCCACCAGGGAAATGCAAATCAAAACAATTCTGAGATACCATCTTACTCCTGTCAGAATGGCTAACATAAAAAAAAAAAAAAAAACCAAAAACAGTTTATGCTGGAGAGGATGAGGAGAAAGAGTAACACTCCTCCACTGCTGGTGGGAGTGCAAACTTGTACAGCCACTTTAGAAATCAGTATGGTGGTTCCTCAGAAAAATGGGAATCAGTGTAACTCAAGATTCAGTAATTCCACTCTTAGGCATATACCCAATGCACACTCATACAACAAGGGCATCTGTTCAACTATGTTCATGCAGCATTATCTGTAATAGCCAAGACCTGGAGGCAACACTGAGCCAAACTCTTGGAATCCAGTTGCAGAGAGGGAGGACTGATGAGCAAGACCAACCCACAGAAACAGTTGATCTGGACAAGGGAGAGCTCATGGAACCTAGCCTAATAGCTGGGAAACTAGCATAGGATTGATCCAGACCTCCAGGGGCCTTGAACTTACAATCAAGCTTACACTAGCATTGACTTTGGATCTTCCTGTTTGGCTGCCCACATACTGGGATCATAGGTGTGTATCAGTAGCCCCTGCCTTTGCTTTGCAATTTGAATGCTTCATAAACCACAGTCTTGTGTTGGTCAACTGGAAGACACTGTTGCTTGCTTCTGTAGATTTTGCAACAATAATGCTTCTTATTATGCAATACCAATTTCACCTTTGCTAGATTTATCACTGAATTCATCAGAAAAGTTGCCTGGGAAGCTGTCAAGCTCATGGAAGCAAATAATAAGAATCTACAATTTTTTATTTTTGCTTGAAGCTTTGAATTTTATTGACAGCTTTAAAAAAATATAGTGTAGTCTGTTTCCCTTGAAGTGACACTTTATTTCATTCAACTTAAAAAAAAACTGTCAAGTTCCAGAGTCTGAAAGAGCTTGGCTTGTCTGCCAGCTCTTTCAAGTAAAACGGTGTTCCGTGGCAAATGATGTAGCTGGTTTATTTTGCAGCTGAGACACCAACGACTTTCTTCAGGTTGCATATACAGCAGAAGGCCTTTCCTGTACTCACCATTATTTCAAATTTCAAATAGAGGTAAAATATTGAGCAAATCAGTGGTCAAATTCATGAAACGAATTGTTGTGGCTACATTTGGCATGGTTTTAAATAAAATAGAAATTAAAAATAAATAAAACGTTAGGGCACACACAGGACCCATTGTGGAGCTTGCTCTCATTGGCTTGAGAAATTGGGCCATCAGCAGTTCTATACACCAGGATTCCATGCAAACATCAACAGCAATGGAAGGCAAATAGGTGTGACTCCAGTGACCCCTTGGAGAAGTGTTAGGATCTCTAGGGATGCAAGCTACCACATCTGAGGATTGCTGCTTCACTGGTGTATCCACTGAAGTAGTTGTAATCAACAGACTAAAGGTTTCACATTGTTTCATTCCTTCTCATACTTGTGACAATCCTCAGAAGGGAAGATGTGCAGTCAGAACTTGGGGACACAGTCACTGTCATCATGACTCTTTTCTCTAGTATCTACTTGCAGTGTGATAGGACAATAGTCCCGAAGTGACTTGAAAACTCTCTTCTTTTATGGCCTGTCCGCTTGGCTAGCTTGGACTTTCTCATGCACAGGGGCCTTTGGATGGTTCATTTTCATGTTAAGAGGCTACTTTCCTCAGAGTGTTCTCTGAGGTCACATTCAGAATTCCTCACTATATTAGGCTGTTGAACTCTCTTGATTAGCAGAGTCTGAGAATACAAAAGCATTCCATGGGGATTATGGATTTACTCCTCATTGGGGGAGTAGAAATAGCTTTTGACCATCTGATCTAACACACCTAACAGTTAACCTAACACTGTTACACCTAACAGTGTAACCTGAAACAGGCCCCTTCTTAGATTTCTCTGAAGTTTAGAGCTATTTGTTTTCTTTATCTGTAAGATATATTTTTATTAACTTAAATAAAATTATTTCCTGGTAGTCACATATTAATCAATTTTGCCTATGTTTTCAACTCAGTATATAGTTTCAAATTTTTAAAAATTTTGTTCATTTTTTGTGTATATTTTCAAAAATGTGTGTGTGTGTGTGTGTGTGTGTATGTGTGTGTGTGTGAGAGAGAGAGAGAGAGGGAGAGAGAGAGAGAGAGAGAGAGAGAGGGAGAGGAGAGGAGAGAGAGGGGGGGGGAAAGAGATTCCATGATGTATATGTGTGAGAGGTTGTGCCAGGGTTCATTTGTGGAGATTAGAGGACTTTGTGGATTTTGTCCTCTTCTCCCACCTTTATGTTAATTCTGAGAATCAAACTCAGGTTACCAGGTTTGCAGAGCAAGTCCTGATAAGTCAGCCCACAGGCCCAGGGCATTCATCTTCTCTTCATTTGCTTGGCTTTCATTTTTCTCTCCCAGTTACTTCAATGGAAAATTCAGAGGAGTGCTACTAAGTGTACTTCTTCATTTCACTGCTATTTAATGGCGAGTGCATCTCAACCTGGAAATGGCTAACATGTCTGCATGTCATAGTCAGTCTGGACAGGATCTATAGACTGGCAGAGAAAAATTCAAGACTCACTGTAGGGCGATGATAACCAACACATATAAGATGATGATAAAGTTAACCAGTTAACCATTTAGCAATCCTATTCTTCCAACTCTAGCCTTGGTATGTCTGGTTGTGGTCAGGTTAGTTTTCAAGTTGATGTATGCTAGAATCAATTGAACAAAGGGACCTTCAATTGAGAAAACTCTCCACTAGATTGGTCTGTGGGGAAGACTATGTGACATTTTCTTGATTGATCATAGATGTAGGAGGGCTTAGCTCACTGTAGGTGGTGTCACCCTGGGATGGTGGTCCTGGATGGTATAAGATGGCAAACTGAGCAAGCCAGTAACTAGCACTCCTCCATGGTCTCTGCATTGGTCCCTGCCTTAAGTCCTGATCTGTCTTCTCTGGGAGATGGACTACAAGCTATAAGATAAAATAAACTCTTTCCTCCTTAAGTTGTTTTTGGTCCTGGTATTTTATCACAGCAATAGAGACTTAACTTGGGAGTGTGGTTTGAATGAGAATATCTCCCATAGCCTCATGTATTTGAACATTTGGTCCAAAGTTGGTGGCGATGTTTGCAAAGGTATAGGAGGTGTGGCCTTATTAAAGGATGCATGTCATTGGAGATAGGGTTTGAGAGTTTAAAGATTCATGTTATTTTCAGTTTCATCTGTGCTTCACATTTCACATTTATGGTTGCCATGTGAGCTCTCAGCCACCATATCTCCTGCCACCATGCCTGCTGCCTGCTGCCTCAACCCTGCCATTATGGACTCTAACCCTCTGGGAGTGTAAGTCAAAAAGAACCCTTTCTTCTAAAATCAGCCTTGGTCAAGATGTTCTATCACAGTAACAGAAAAGTGACTAATACAGCAGGATTCAAGTTTTATTCCCCCATTCATACTTCATCTGTCTGTTCATTCATTCATTCAGTTTATAAGGCAAGTCACTAAATATTTGTAAACTGGCAGACCTTTGTTCCAGCCCCCACCCCCCACCTAATTTGTTTCCTTAATTAGTTTCTTTTTAGCTACTCTAGCACCAAGAACATTACAGCCTTACACAGCCTTGATGTTGCCATTCCCCTGCATGTGCTCCTCATATGTCGGTAAACCGCGTGAGAACAGAGGAGGGTATGTTCTTGGCCAGTCTTTTCTCAGCATTGGCACAGAAGGTGACAAATACGTGTGTCAGCTGTGACTGTGGACTAACTTGCTTGTATTTGGCCTTGACCTCTCTCTCACTGTCTCAACATGTTTCCATTTTGACTGGATGTTTAATTTATTTCCTCTGTGTGTGTGTCAGTAACCTCTGACATTCTCTACTTAATCAGTCTTCCGGAACCCAAGAGTAAATGTAACAGGCTTTATATACAGACTAAATTGTCCTGAAATTAAATTATAGGAATAGTGGGGATTTACTTGACATTTTATCACATCTACCTAAAAAGATATCAGATGGATAACGTTAAAATGTGAAGTCATAGAAAATAGTGACTAAAAATGCTATTGTGATAGCTAATATGTCCCTGATAGTTTTAGAGGCTACACCCAATGTAACTTGACTTTGGGTAGATTTTGGCACAAACAGTCTGTAATTGAATGTTGCCTTTTCAGTGTCTTTGTGGTGCTGAAATTCCATTTATGAATATTTAAAATAGGCTTGGTAAGACATCTCAGTGGGATTATATGAGAGGTAAATAACATAAAATTTTATGAACACTGGGAATAGAGCATTGTGGTCTGTAATAGATGTTTGCAGTATTACTATTTACAAATTTATAATCACTGGTAAAAACAAATGATAATATTCTGCATTTGTATGTTACTGCTGCAGAGCCATTGGAGTCTATTCTTCTACAAAACCACACCTGGGGAAACTTTTGATTTTCCCAATTCTGGAGCAAATGACAATGCCTGCCCATAGCAAATGAACATGTTTCAGCATTCTGAAGTAGAGAAATCTGAAGCCCTCTGTACAGAGCCTGTTTCCAGCTGGCAGGCCACAATGAAACTCAATTCCACTATGAATTCCAGAAAACAAGTTGAGGAGGATCAGTTTTTTAAAACTGGCCTATGGTATTCATCATTTTATTTTATAGATGACTATTGTGCCTGTCCTGTACTTCAGGTTGAAAGTGAATTTCATTTCTCTTCCTTCCTTCCTTCCTTCCTTCCTTCCTTCCTTCCTTCCTTCCTTCCTTCCTTCCTTCCTTTCTTCCTTTCTTCCTTTCTTCCTCTCTTTTTCTTTTCCTCCCTCCCTCCCTCCCTCCCTCCCTCCCCCCCTCCCTCCCTCCCTCCCTCCCTCCCTTCCTCTTTCCCTCCCTCCCTCTCTCTCTTGCTTTCCAGTTCCTTTTAAAGAGTATTTCAATCACTTGAAATGGAGACTAAAGTAGAAAAATAAACCCAGTGGCCCCACAGTCATACTATATAAATGATGTAGAGAATAAATAAACTTGGAAATGTGCTACCCTAAAATCTACTGCAATCTTGAAATCCATGCCAATCCATACACGTAAATAAGAATTATATCTGAAAATAATTTTGTATCTAGTGTACACAAAAAATGAATCCTAATTCCAGTGTTCAGATGTGTATGACATTCTCTGTTTTGGAATTACTTAAAAATAGTATCTGGGGAAGCTGAATAAATTCTGCTCTTTTATATCTCATATGAAAACTACAAATTAAGAGATCATTGAATATTTAAAGTTAGATCAGAGTCTTGGAGTAAAATTTGAAAGTAGGAGAGGGGGAAATGCAGGCAAACCATTTGAGATTGGGGGAAGCCAAGCTTCCTGAAGGAGGCTCAGGTCAATGGAGTCACTCGGAAAGCACATTCTCCAACCTGTTGAGCTGCTTGCAGACTGCTTGTTGTCATGGGCTCAGCCATGCTGTTGGGGCTTTTGGTGATAAGCTGTCTTTGAATCATTTCTGCTCCTGTGAGTAACCCCCTTTAATATTCTATGAGTTACCATAATAAAACTAATTGGTTTACCATGTTGATCTTTGGTTGTATTTTTTCTTTGTTTTGTCATCTGTTTCCTATGTTGTGTCAGTAGGTGGCTGTTCATGTCTCCCCAGAAATATCATCACATAAACAAATATAGATTTATTCTTTGCATGTTGACAAATTGTGAGTTTTAATTGACATCTCCTGATAAAAGAAGTTTTTCTGGGGAAGGCTGAGAGATGTGCTAATCAGTGGGCATAAAGATAAGAATTAGGGGCAGTTTGCTACTATGCCCAATACTTGTATACTAGGGTATCTCTTAGGGCTCATGACCTCATCAACCATTGATTCTTGCTCAATTAACAGTACTGGGCATGTGTTCTGTCTTGTGGATCAGGCTTTAATTCCAACCAGAAAGTGGTTGATTACATGCTGCTAACTCACTAAGCCAGTCATTATTATAGTCTACAGTATTTGCCGACAGGTAGGACTATTAATACATTTTCTCTCCTGGTAGTGTGCATAGTATTTTTCAACACTGTGAAAATTGGCCCATAGAAGTGAAGCTTCCAGATTGGTAGCAGTTTTTATTTCTCCATGTCATATGACTCAAGTATGTGATGCCTTCAGCAATAGCGTCTTACCATCAGGTTCTGGAGGGTAGCAAAGTAGTGAGATTAGCTTGTAATGTTTGGGTAGGGGTGTCTATGTAATTACAATAGCCAGCAAACTCCAAAGAGGTAACTCAAAGATAGCACTAGGATTTTTATTTGGTAGTCTTGGTGTCTGGTGAAGGAATCACTAACTATTATATATATTATATTTCTATTATATTTCTACTATAAGATACCCCCTTTGCAACTCCTTGTATCTCTAATATGTATCTATTTTAGGAAACTTTTACAATGGTAGGTTTTTATATGACATTTACAGAATCTTTAATGTTAGTTGTATCTGCCCTCACTCCTTCCTCTACCCTGCCTTGCAATCCTTATCTCATTCAACCCTCTGGTTCCTACCCCTCCCCTTCACACCACTTGCCTACTATCTTTCTTGCTTGGAAATATGGTAGTTTCAATAAAAAGGGCCCCCATAACCTCTTAAGGAGTGGTGCTTTTAGGAAATATGGCCTTGTTAGAATAGGTGTGACCATGTTGGAAGAAGTGTGTCTCTGGGAGTGTTCTCTCTCTCTCTCTCTCTCTCTCTCTCTCTCTCTCTCTCTCTCTCTCTCTCTCTCTCTCTCTCTCTCTCTCTCTCTCTCTCTCTCCTCACAATCCAAATATATAACTCTTGGCTCTTTTACCAGCACCATATCTGCCTGCATGCCACAATGCTTACCACCATGATGATAATAGATTATATCTCTGAACCTGTAAGCCAGCCCCAGTGAAATGTTCTGCTTTGTAAGAGTTGCCATGGTCATGGTGTCTCTTCACAACAATAGAAACCCTAATTAAGACAGACCCTCAGTAGTCTTCTGACTTCAGTGGCTACTCCAATTTAAACATGCATATGAAATATTTAAAGCTACTATTCATATGTGAGAGAGAGAACATGTGACATCTGTCTTCCTGGCTCTGAGTTACCTCATTCAGAATAATCATTTCTACCACAGTTCATTTACTTGTGAGACTTAAAAGTGGAATTAGTGTTCAGAGGGCCATTCGGGTTGCCCTGCCTTCCTGGTGCAGGAAGTTTCCATTCTATGGAAGTGGGTATAATCAGGGGAAGGCAGGTCCCTTACTTGCTGTGGGACACAGATGACTGAATATTACATAAACTAAGACATTCATAATACTTTTATTAAAAAAAAGACTCCCCCCCCTAAAAAGTGTTTTGTGAATTAGTTTCATGAGAAGTGACTGTCTACAATCAATGAGTTTATTCACTTGGAACATCCAGCTTGCCCAGAGTGACCTGGAAAGCTCTACTCCTGTCTCTCTTTCAAAACCCTGCCCTCTCAGAGATTTCCAACAAAGAAAGGGCACCAAAAAGCCCAGTCCCAGAGACTAGTACAACTTCTTCCCCTGTTGTCACTAGTAGTCCAAGTCCCCTGCCTAAGCATTCCGGCTTTTGGCCATGCTTGGGTGCAAGCCCAGCTTGTGGCAGACACACCATCACCCCTCTGTTATGAGTTGTTTTCCCTGGTCCTAGAGCCACACCATGCCCAAATAACATATAGAGATTCTGTATTAGATACAAAGCTGTTGGCCTGTTACCAGCATTATTGGCTAGCTCTGTCTTAAATATTAACCCATTTCTATTAATCCTAAGTGTTTCCACATGGTCTTATCTTACTGCAGAGAGGGTTTGAAGTTCTGCTCTCTTGGTCCTACATGTTGAATCTCCTACTACCTATCCTCGAATCTTCCTTGTCTCCTAGTCATGCCTGTCTTGCTCTCCTAGTGGCCAACAGGGCTTTATTCATTAACCAATAATAGAAACATATTCACAGAATGACATCTCCCATCACCCCTCACCTACATAATCTATATATAATCTATATAATATATCACCTATATAATCTCCCTGCTTTAGTTCAGGTGTGTGACTTCTCTGCTTCTCTAGCCTCCACTTCTGAGACTGGAGAACCTGCCAGGAAGTTACTTTGCTTTAATATACCTGTTGTTATACTTTTTCAATTCAGCTTGATTCGGTTTACTGCATTGGTGGGGAAATCTGTTATCTGTGTACAGAAACCTGTTAACATTTTTTGCACTTATATATTCTCTTTTCTATTTGTATTTTCACTGACAGATACAGGGCATCATAATAAACATGGAAGCTGTCACAACATGCTTTCTAACTAAAGTAGCTGTGTTTAGGATTTAACAGTACTGTAGGAGAAGAGAGGGACTATTATTTGTATTTGTACTGATCTAACCAATTATCAGACTGGCTTGTTTTTTTTTTTTTTTTTTTTTTTGCTTTTAAATACTTTTGAAGCTCTAGTTGAGCCAATTTGTTTTATTTAGTAACATAAATAGGGCATATTGATGAAAAAACAAGAGGTTCTTTTTAAAAATACAGGATTATGTATTTCTATTTGTTGTTTTAACCATTCTCAAATTTTGGCTTGTGCTTATCTTGCTGTATACACTACTGGATTTATTGACTGAAAGATGCCAATAAATACACTGATGTGCAGCTTTCTTAAAGAATGTAAACATTCCTTTTACAATGTCTGCCACACCAGCCCCAGTGGAGGCAGTGTAGCAATGCTGAGAGAAATCTCAATGGCTACCTGTCCAGAGGTTCGCACCACACGTGGTTACGCCTCCTGGGGAAAAATGGTTCAGGTCCCTGCAGGTGCTTACTTGGTTGGCTGCTTGGAATGGGTGCTAGATGTGTTTTGTGCTATACATTAATGCCTTTTAATTATGGACATTTTAGCCTGTAGCTCCACTGTTAATTCAGAGAAGCCTAGAAAACACTTAGATATAGTTTCAGGAACTGAAAGAGATACAGACCAACATTCAGGGGATGGATGTTGACCTCTGTGCCCCCCATCATAAAACCCATAGTGCCAGATGTCAGCCCAAGGCCTAATAAACAATTAGGGCTAAAGCTGTAAGGAAGCAGCCCACAATGTGACCTTGCCTGTAATCAGCCTACCTGCAACTAGGCTACTGTGGGAGTTACTACAAAATTCTAACTTGGTATCTTAGGGCCCTTGAATCATTGCTATTAAAAGTTTAGTGTTCAAAGACAATTCTCTTTACTCAATAAATCAAATCTCTGATATGCTGACCACAAGCAGGCCAAAATAGACAGAGGCTCTCAATTATGCACTTGCTTAGATATATTTACTATCTCATACTTCAAAAGGAATTGCTGACATTTTTATAGTATGTTTGTTTATCTTCAAACTGTAGCCAAGATCAGTTCTTTCTGCATAAAAACCTGATACTTTGAAGTAAACTTTGCAGCAGTTCGCAAACCTCCTCTGGTGTGTTTGTGTCTGTCTGTCAAGCCGAAGCCACTCCTGACCTGGTCATCCGAGTCTTGGTCTCCACACAGACCTGCTACCCACTGAGCAGTCTGTGGCAAATGTCTTTTTAAAAATTACTAACAACCATTGGTTTTTATAGAGAAATTAAATTATTTCAGGTAGGTAGTAGCTTTTCCCTTATTGCAGCTTGGAAGAAATACATGGCTTTTCTCAAGATAATACTTTGATCTGTTTCAATTTAAGCTAAGTACAAAGGTGGTTAAAGAGTTTCCTTCATATTCTAATGCCATTGTATTGGTGTGTGAGTGTGTGCACATGTGTGTGAGTGTGTCTCTCTGTGTGTGTATGTGTGCATGTGTATGTATATGTGTGAATATGTGGGTATGTACATGTGTGTTTATATGTTTATGTGTGTATGTTCTTTTTCTCTCCTTTCTCAGTGCACTAGGTTATGGCTTGGTGTTCGCCACCAGCACCAGAAAGTCTGATTATTGTGTTCCCACATTGCTCCCAAACCAGCCCTGCTGGTTTCGGTTCAGAGGGTAGAGGAGGAAGGCCCTCCCTGTCTCCTTGACAACCATGTGTCCTCTAGGGAAGCTGCTTGGAGTCCCACATCTTTGAAGAGCTCAGGAGAGGCCATTTGGGGAAAAGATACCACCTCAATTTTCTGCTTTTAAAGCAATTTGCAAAATTATGTGCACTTTTACATAATGCTGTGTACTTATATATAATTCTATTATCCCAAGTCCATGCACGTATAACCCTTATTTCACCAACAAAAGGCAGCATCCCCAGGCCTCCTTTTCTAGCATCTGGTGTGAATTTTCACACCCCTCCCCCTTGTGTGCTAACTTTAACTATGTTTCTGGTTCTCTAACACACTAAATTGTTTCAAATATTAATGGCTCTCTGAAAACCTAATACTCCCTCAGTCCAGTAAGATTGTTGTAGTGCAGCATGAGTATCTAAAAGAAAAAAACGTGACCATATTTCCTGATTAAACAAAAGTTTGTGTATGATTTGAAATCACAGCATTTTAAAAAAAAATGTTTGTGGAAGGGTGTTAACCCAGTATTTAACCCAGGCTGAATCAGAAGGATTTCTGGGAGTCTGAGGCCAGTGTGGACTATCTATGAGCTCCACCTGGGTTAGCCTGGGCTGCAGAGTAAGATCCTGTGTCAACAAACAAAACTAGCCAGAAAATAAAGTCAGATGAAAGTATGTTTTCTGTGCAGCCTGGTTAATGTCTTTCAACAG
Organism: Cricetiscus sungorus; assembly: GCA_030556225.1. Classification (NCBI taxonomy): domain Eukaryota; kingdom Metazoa; phylum Chordata; class Mammalia; order Rodentia; family Cricetidae; genus Cricetiscus; species Cricetiscus sungorus. The sequence goes on from JANBXA010000372.1 coordinate 6,828,119, forward strand.
CTGTGAGGCATGAATCCCAGCACAAATCTTCCTTCATACTGGTTAGTTCTTACGGTGCCAGCAGGTGCCAAGAATCCTGCTGGGAGAAATCAAGGTCAACAATCTTCAGGTGGCTCCTGTGTATAATGCCAGCATGCCCAGCCAGATTAGCTAGATTACTGGTACAACTTGGCTTGGGGATAACCAACTGCTTTTTTGATTGGACATGGGATTTCACAGGAGTAAATTAGAATCTGGTACCATGAGCCAGTCAAAAGCATGGAGATGAGGAGAACTTAGGCCATAGTAAGGGAAACTACTGATGTTGATCTGCTAAAGGATCATGGTGTACCTGATTAGTTGCCTTTTTAAAATTTATGTCCACTTTGCTAAAAAATTATATAAACATCCAAATATCCTAAATGTACCAAGTTAATTCATTAGGGAACTAAGCAATTGATTTGCATTTACCATGCACTCTGAACATTTTATACACACTTTCATACTTTTTTTTTTTTTAAAGAAATAAATTGTGTTCCCGGAAAATAATTGTTTCTAATTTTGCCTGGTTATGGCAGATAATGATAATGTATTGACACAATTGTCTTCCTGCCAGTCACCTTGCCTTCTCGTTCTTTATGTGTGATCTCTGTGCTACTCTCAGGCAACTGTGATTATTTGGGACTTGTAGTTCTATGTTAGGGGACATTGTTTGACAGCCACTTCACAGTTTTCAGTAGAGAAAGCTAAAAATGCAGTTTAAGTCACTCCATATATTCCAAAATATTTATTAGCTGAGAAAGCCTAGTTCACTTGAATTCAGATAATTCAGATAAGATATGGTCTGTGTGATGCCAGTTCTTGCAGTCTTTGACATTTGCAAGACATTTGACCTAACATATAACACATTTGAAACTGAGACCTGTACTTTTGCAAAACTCATTAGACTTTAGAAAACGTTGTGTCCTTTGGGTGTCTAATACGTCCGGTATTATTTGTGATGTTTAAGAGCTACATATATTTTTAGGTCTTCCTGTTAATTATTCAGGAAAACATTTGATTGTATAATAACTTGTCTGTTTCCTCTTAAGACTTACCAGATTTCTTTTCATATTGTCCTAGTTCATTTTCATTGTCAATTTGATCCAGTCTAGAGTTACTTTAGAGAAAAGCACTGATTGAGGAATTGTCTAGATAGGATTAGTCTGTGGGCATGCCAGTGGAATATCGTTTTGACTATTAATTGTCAGAAGGGCTCTGTCCACTGTAGACAGTACTACTCCATGTGCAGGTAGCTGGGTCAATCAGAAAGTCAGTTAAACATGAGCACGTGACTGAGCCAGCAGGCAACATTTCTCCATGGTTTCTGCTTCGAGTTCCTGCTTAAGTTCCTGACCTGACTTCCCTCAATGATAGACTGTGACCTATAAGATAAATTAAACCCTTCCTTTCCCTAAGTTGCCTTTTGGCCAGTGTTTTATCACAGCAACAGAGATGAAATTAGAGTAGAAATAGGTACTAGAGCAATGGAGTATTTCTATGATGGACCTGACAATGTGGTCCTTTATGTCTTTCAAACATTTTGCTGGAGGATTGTAAAAACATTTAGAACTCTGGCCTAAAAACCATTGAGTGTTCCAAGCTTCATGAGCTGTTCTTGTGGGAATTTGGAAGGTGGTTAGGTTAAGCAAAATATGGTCTATGGAAGCCTGGCTCGTGAGATTTAAGAGGGAAGAAGCTAATGTATTGGGGCTGGTTGTGTGACATTTTGTATCGAGAATATGTGTGTGCTCATGATCTGGGGCTAGAGTGAGCTGTGATTAACCAGAGACTAACAATGCTGAAGAGAAATGCTAAGAGCTTCACTGTACTGAGAGAATACTGATCGCGCTGGGCCTGAAAACCAGGTACAAGATATCAGCACTGCTGAGCTGAAACCCATGCTTCACTGGGACAACAGAAAGAAAGTCGGGAGTTAATTCTCAGAAGCCAGGGTCCAAAGCTACACCTGAAGCTGGTAGCCAAACTTGCCAACCTAAGAGCAATCCACATGGTGTTGATTTTGGAAGTATGGCAGGTAACAAGTGTGTAGGGGGGCAAGTAAAGTAACATGATTGGCACCTTGTGACAGGTCTGGAATCCCTACCGAGAGGCCCTTAGGGATCATTGTTGAAGGAGAGGCTCCCATTGCATTAAAGAACTCAGAGCTCTGGGGCATCTACCTAACAAGGACAGCAGCAGATGTGAACTGACCAGCTGTGTGTGCTATAGGTGGCAGAGCTGCAGAAGATGGCATGCATACATTTTAGAGTTTAATAGGCAGCATTTAGAACTCTCCGGAGTTTTAAAACTATTTTTATTTTAACAATGCAAACCACTTTTAATTTTGTTAGTATTTTGGGGTATTTTTCCATTATATGAATTACCATTTCATGGTTTGCCCAAATGACCCATGAGACAATTCAATCTAACCAAGAAGAAATTGTCTCATGGTTTCAGATGGTTCATTTGTTAGGTTAGAACACCCAGGATCTTTCAGTCTAACTGAAATGCCATCACTCCCAGCATGCTTTAGTGATCCCTTAGGCATTTTAGCTCAATTAAAATTAATCACCACAGGAGGAAATCCAAAGCAAGCTGGGTCTCTGGAACAAAGACAAGGCACTTCAGAGGCTGCTCACCTTTCCCTGAGTCTGAGAGAATTTCTCTGGCTTGATTGTGAGTTCATCCGTGCATTATAACAGTCAATTTAAAGCCAGTTCAGCTCTCTCCTTAGATAATGGGTGACCTGAAGGCTTTAGGGTAGTTGTCTCATCATCTGCTAAAACTATACATTTATTATGCTAAGTCCTGAAATCATCTTTGCATTGCCAATGTACCTGTAGATTATGAAAATCAAGATCTACGTGGTAAAAATGTTAAAATAAACCTCAATTTTAGTTTTATTCACATAACATATTTCTAATTGGAGAAAATGAAATAAAACTATTTTTTTTAACTAATAGAATTACTTTAACCAAGTTTTTTGGTGTCATAGCTCCCGCTAGGGGATGGTTATTATCTAATCCATAGTTACAAGGTACACAGTATTTTCCTTTCTTCCTTTCTTTTTCTTTTCTGTTTTCCTTTTTGATTTTTCGATTGATTATAATGATGAACTATATGAATGTAGATGATAATTAATTGAAGAGTTGTTTTCATTAAATATTTAAAAATACTGTTTTGTTTTATATTCCTGAAATAATTATTTCTCCTACTTGTGTATCTAAATACTGACAGTAATATACTTTGATAATCATAATTTATGAATAATAGAGGTGAGAAAGTTTATGGGATGTATTCCCTATCTAGTGTATGCTATGATTTATTAACAGAGTTCAATGAACAAGGAAACAACGATAACACAGTGCCATAAATGCCAGCTCAAATGCACGTTAGGACCACTGCGGGGAATGGCAGCCATCCACTCATCAAAGTCAGACTTCTCCTAAAGAATGATGACATTTGAGATAGTTTTAGAAAGGTGGTAATGATTTGTTCAGAAAAAAAAAACAATTAAAAAGAGAGACGGGGAGAGGGAAGGTTACTCAGGTGAAAGCAGCAGCAAGTGCAGATAGAGGGATGCCAAAGCACTGGGGTGCTGGAGAATACACAGTCTGAGGGATGGGGGCAGGGAGAAGTGGTCAGTAGACAGTGGTGTTGGGTCATTTGTAGAGGACATTATACAGGTTACTTCTTCACAGCAAGGAGAGCTGGTTTTCTAGGTGACTGGATACTGTTTCCTCTGGAGGGTTTTAGGTATGTCCTTCAGTTTGGAGGACAGTAAGGCTCTGGGAGCAGGGTGGGGTGGGGTGATGGTGGAGAGAAATACTGCAGACAGAGGGACAGCAGGAGTCTTGTTTGCATGCATCAAAATGTTAACTACCTCATCTACAGCAGAGTACTGTATGGGTGCTTTTATGAGAGAATGATGAGCATCTCTAATTCTTTTGTAGTAAAAACTATAGTTGAAAATGTTCATTAACTTAACTTCCTAGAGTGGTGTGTTAAATGTTATTAATGACAACCAAGTTTGTTCCTCTGAGACGATTTTATAAATGACTAGTGATTTACTGCTTTTAATACATTGTATTATGTGCCAGATGCTGTCTGTTACGATTCTGTAACATAGAGAAGAAATAGCAGCCCTACCTTCACCTATGTAGAGTAGCCTTCAACTCCACAGTATGAAATCTTTGACACTAAAAAGACATTTTTCTTAATGTCAGATTGAATGTTGTTTCTGTCTACTAACTGTTTTATGAGTAAGTTTTTAAAAGACAGACTGACAATATACATTTTTTTAGGTAAATGTTATCTATTCAAAGAAAACAATTCACTTTGAAGTTGTAGTTTAATTTTGAACATAAAATTGAAGATAAGTTTATGACAGGAAAGTAGAGCCAGCCTGGAAACCAAAGTGTCAAAAACAACACTGATAGCAACAATAATCAGAGAAAGGATGGCAGTGCATCCCTACTTGGACTTTGTGTTATGGACAGAACAGGTTGAGAAAGCACCATATACAAACCTGGGAGAGGTAAGTGCTGTGTAAATGTGCAAGTAAGTGCCAAAAGGCTCATGGACCAATGTCCCTGAGCTATTGAGCCCATTTCTATTCCCGGGAGTGATTTCCATTTCATTTCTTAATAAACTGTCTCTATTTCTAACTGCATGTTCCTGATGCAATCCTTTGTCCTGGGAAGAAGGACCTGGAGTAGGGTGCTGCCTTCCCTTTTTCTTTTTCTCCTTTCCTGCTGCATAATGGCCCAAAGTCAAAGCATTTGTTCTCCACCACTCTTGGCTTTGTCACTGCTTCTCTGAGTTCCATTCATGACTTTCTGTCTTCCCTGATCAGGCTCCTTCCTTCAGCAGCCAGTAAGAGTTACAAGTTGCCCAATCCACTGTATTTCTCCCAAACTTTACTAGAATTGTCCTCAATCTTCCGTACGTAAGTAGTATGTATGTATGTATGTATGTATGTATGTATGTATGTATATATGTATGTATGTACACACACATACACACACACACACACACACGCCAATGGAAAACTTGGTCTGTCTGGTAACAATGTATAGAAACAACAACAACCCTAATTGAAGGCCACCATACTTCAATAAAGGGAAACTTTGAGGGGACTGGAGATACACTGAATTACACAGCTAATCTGATGCCAAAAATGGAACTGAATCCACATGTCAGGGCAGCTGGCCCAGTTAGTTTTACGTTTTCATAAAATGTCAACACTGACTTCCTGCACAAGTACTCTGAGGGAATGCAATGCACAGGATGGGTTTCATGGTCTTTATGTAGTCTACTTAATTGAAGTATCAGTAAGTTGCATTACTTTACATAGTTCAGTATCTTGGCTACAATATTTGAAATTCAGAATGTCCATTCTCCTTTCCACTTTTCAAAATCAAATAAACAGTCATTCACAGAAATATTCTGTTATTAAATTAAGTTTTCTTCATTTCATGGCATTGTTGCTTCTGGGAGGAGGAATTTGATTGAGTCACTGTTATTTCTCCAACAAAATTCCAATATATATATATATATATGTATATATATATATATATTGCTGAAAGGATTTTATTATGTACAGATGCAATTATTTTTTAGTTTACTAAATTATATCCATACCTCTGTGTTTGCATAACAAACAAGCTGGGAAAGCATCTTCTAGAGGTGTTTCCTTTTCAGATAGAGTCCTTATAAATTACTTAGAAGGGTAGTGGCATTGATGTAATGTATATTAATTGGCTGTTACAGAGGCATGCTTATTGATTACACATCAGGATGCTTTAAAAGACTTAGGATTCTGCAAATCAATATTTGGCTCCTCTTGTATTGGTTAAACCTGTAAATTGACTGGAGTAGGAAGGAGCCAATCAATCCCATTAGTCACCTTACGTAATTTACTTTGGGGAAATGATGAAATATATATCCAGATCCAACTAGTCTTAAATATTCATTAAAATCCAAGTTCTCTGTTGAGATAGAGGCTTGGTTAGGAATTGACAAAAATGCAAGGGACCCTGGAAAAATATCATAATCTCTTAATCCTCGTGTCATCAATACTTTATTAGTTATACAGTGTGTTTAGGAAACAGAGCACATTAGTGTCATGTAGTCACCAAGATATCAGGACATGGCACCATTCACATCCAGAGGTGTTGAGATTAGATTCTGGATAATTCAATAAATTAACTGATATTGACAGCCTTTGGTGAGGGCTGCTGCAAATATGGTCAAACCTGAAAGTTAGATCATATGGGCTGGCTCTTTGATGAAGTAACAGTTCACAAAGCTGCTTTTAACTAGTCTTTATTTTGACAAACTTCTGGGTAGATCATGTAGCAGGGTGTTACAAAACTCATGTGAACTTTAATGAGTACAAACGTCAAATCAAATACAGGTTTTCATTAGCTGTGTAAATTTTTACCTGCCAATAATAATAATAATAATAATAAAAAACTCAGTCCAACAAATGAGATACAGTAAAAAATGAAGTATTTATTCTTTTGGCTCATAATGAAGTAACTCACCATTCTTTTAGTAGTAGCAATTCCCTGCATGCATCTCCTCAGTACACTACAGTAAATAGTTTTGTAAAAAGAATGAACATGAAACTTTTGGTTTGTGCAAAAAAAAAAAAAAAAGTATTATATCATGTTAGGTAATTGCACAACTTTGCCACTTTGTTCCTGGCTAAAAAGGACAGAGCCCATGTTATATCCATGATAGCTTTAGTGCAGCAGGATTTAAAAAAATAAGCCTAGTCTGCATATGCAAATACTACAAAAGTTGAGTTTAAAAAAAAAAAAACAAACGTCCATGAATAAAGGATTATCTGCAGGCAACCAGAGTCGGTAGAAAATGGTCAGGGTTTGAGATTTTTAACCAACAGATCTCTTATTAGAATGGTAGAAAATATATTATAACAAAGAAATCCACAAAACCCACTGTCTGACTTTTATTTTTAGGAAATTGTCGGCTGAAAAGTTTTTTTTGGATGTAAAAGTTTGGAATTTTGATTAAGAATAAAAAGCAAAAGGATAAGGTAAAATAAATTGCCATGTCATCAACCTGAAAATAATTTTCTTATGTACAAATGTTGACAAAGAAAACTGATTATATTTTACAATATTTATATTTAAACAAATTTTGGACAATTTTTTTTTATCAAACTATAAAGTATAGGTTTTAGTGATAGGCCCTATGCAGTGTGTCCTTTAAATTAATAAAGACACATTGTGATACTCAAGTTGATTTAACAATGCAAAAATAAAGGTGATTTAAAATAATATCAATGAGATTTTTCTTGACAGGTAGACAAAGAGCAGATTGAATTCATTCTACCACCAACATGTGACTCTTCTTACCAAAACTTGTGATAAATGGATTGATTAAAATAGAGCAGCTTAGGCAATATTAACATGCATTAGTGATAGCCTTCCAACTATTTCTGTGTGATGAATGATACAGGATACTGACTGCCCTGTTGGAAGCTTGCAAAAGACACATACACTGTGGTACATATTTGATTTAATTGAACTCGTGTATTAGGCTATATATACGTTTATATATATATATTTGCCCAAACATGCACCACAGGATAAAATAACTATTTACATAACAAAGGGCATTTAATTGACACAAAGTGTCAGTTTTGCTGAGAGCAGAAGATGGCAAAGAAATTCTGCCACAGAAAGTGAATCAACTATTCTAAAGTGATACTTCGGATAGATTATTCTAGAACAGAAATATTAAATAACTTTTTTGGGGGTGGAGGGGAATTTAACCAAAATTAAATATAGAACTCTGAAACTTAGAATAAAATGTGTACTTATTGAAACAAAATATTTTGCATAAAAATAATCCTTTACATATTAGCGGAGACTTTTACAGGCACATAACTGCTCAGGTATAAACAAACATAACAGACTAAAATACTTGTAAGTTAATACCATCCAGAAAGCAGAAGTATTAGAAACTGTTAGCATTAGAATCTTTTTGTTTTTAGTTTTGAGCAATAATTTCATCTCTCAGGCAAAATATTTTTTTTTTTTATGATTACTGGAGACCCTTGTGGACTTAGGAACACAGGATTCTTATATATATATATTTTTTTTCCCTTAACATAAACCACACTTACAAAAATAGTGACATAGTATTATGAACAGACTATGAATCAGGGATCAGGAAGACCCACTGGAACAGATTTTTGTAAAAATATGACAAATGTGAATGTTAAAAATAGAGTGGATGGGAGTGTTGTACTAATGGTGTTTGGTGGTGTTATGATGGTCACCTTCACAATGGAGTTCTCCTCAGCAGTGTCAGCTGGTAATGGAAGCAGCAACCTCCTGTCAATGATGATACCCTGTCTCACAGAGTGGCAGCGACAGAGGCCACTGTCTGGTATAGGCACTGACCTTCAGTATTTGTTGAAACAGTCAGTTTGGCATGGACCTCTCCTTGGAGTCCAGTTGACACATACATTTTACCTTCAGAGGCTGTAAACAATTGATTACAAAGACATTTCTTTGTTTCTTTTTACTTTTGATTTTCTCTGACCACTTTCCCTTTGCTTTCTTTTTCTGGTTTGTCTTTCTCAAACTTCTCCTTATCTGGATTTGTTACACTATCGTAGGAAGGAGGAGAGGTGGTAGAGGAACTTCCATCTGTCTTTTCTGGGGTGGAATTCCCATTTAATTTGTCAATAACCATATCTCCTTTTATAGGCAAGTCAATCCTGCCCTTGATTGTCTCTTTGTCGTATTTACTTGATATGTTTTTTAACCTTTGCTTTAAAAGGTAACATCTGTAGTTGCGCTGAATGATAGCAGCAGATACTTCCTCTTGTTTGCGTTTCAAAGTGGTGGTGATCGGTTCGTAAGAGACTTTGGAGGGGTTGGATGCCATGAACCGATCTTCCATCTGGATTCGAAGTGCATCCATCTCTCCACTCTCACCCAACACCCGCTTTGTAAAAGCAAATAAGATGTCCAGGCAGTGGATGCGGTCTCCACTCACCATGGGCAGATCCATGGCAATGAGCTGGACTTTGTTTGGCTTTGCGATGAGAAGGGGAGGATCGAGGGCAGCCGCAAAGTCAGACAGCTTGCAGAACTCTATGAACTGAGTGGCGTCAGGGTCGAACTTCTCCCAGACCTCATAGAACATCTCAAAGTCGTCCTCACTCAGGGGCTCTGCACTTTCTTCAGTGGCAACGCTGAAGTTCTCCAGGATGACCGCGATGTACATGTTCACCACAACCAGGAAGGAGATGATGATGTAGCTGACAAAAAAGAAAATCCCCACGGATGGGTTCCCACAGTCCCCCTTCACCGAGCTTCCAGGGTGAATTGCATCCGGGTCACAGTCAGGAGGTGCACTGTTGAGGATGGGGGCCAGCAGCCCATCCCAGCCTGCGGAGGTGGTGATTTGGAATAGGCAGATCATGCTGTTGCCGAAGGTCTCAAAGTTGAACATGTCATCAATTCCAGCTTCCTTTTTAACGTAGGCAAAGTTGGACATCCCGAAGATGGCATAGATGAACATGACCAGGAAAAGCAGGAGGCCGATGTTAAACAGTGCAGGAAGAGACATCATTAGAGCAAAGAGCAGCGTGCGGATGCCCTTGGCACCTTTGATCAGGCGTAGGATTCTGCCAATCCTGGCCAGGCGGATGACTCGGAACAGGGTAGGGGACACAAAGTACTTCTCTATCAGCTCGGCGAGAAACATTCCTGTGAAAATGTATACAGAAGATAAATGAACAGTGAGTGTATGTCTGTTCATAGGAATGTTGTTTGTGTGCCTCCTTTCCTCTTTCTTCCTCCCTTCCTCCCTCCCTTCCCAAATGCAGGTTCACTTTAACCAGCTGCATCTTGTGACCCATGCCAGGCATCCCACACCAGGATGGAGTACATCCCTACAACTCTGAGCCAGAATATGTCCTTCCTTTGTTAAACGGTTTCTTGTTGGTTGTTGTGTCACACAGTGAGAAAGGTAACTAATATAAAGAGGTTATACTGATTTTGTTTCCTGCTTTCTTCATCTGTTCCCCAAATCCTGTACTAAAACTTTAATTTCTAACCAGTTAACTTTATGAATAAGCTCAACTTTCAAAATTTTATTCAAATATGTTAGCATTAAAATTTTTACTTTGAACACTCAGTCTCCAACTGCATTTCTTATATTTTGGTTGTGAGTCTAGCTTTTAACAGCTGAGCCATCTCTCCAGCCCCAAACTGCATTTCTATGGCAAACTGTTGGCAGAATTTGGGGACAAAGTTCTCTAGAAGTCCATTCTCTATGATGGAAGTGTTCTTACCTACAATTGAGAGAATCACCACCACAAAGTCAAAGATGTTCCAACCGATAGTGAAGTAGTAGTATCGGAGAGAGATGAGCTTCAGCACAAACTCCCCAGTGAACAGGACGATGAACACCAGGTTGATTCGGGACAAGACCAGGGTCATGTATTTGCTCTGGTCGTCAGTTTCTACCATCATAGTGACCATGTTGAGGCAGATGAGGATCATGATACTGATGTCAAAGACTTGCCTGGTTACAAAATCAAAGACCATTCCTTGAAATTTGTTCTAGAAAGAAAGGGGAGATAAAGTTAGTGTATACATTGCATAAATATATTGCAAATTCACACATGGCTCTCAGGTATGCATATTTAAACTCTACTTTACTTCCTATTGTTTTTCTAAATGAGAGGTATGATACCACATACCAGTAACAAATATACTTAGTGTATTTGGGTCACATAGGAAGAGACAACTGAATATACCAGAAACTGGTAGAAATTGTCTGGAAATATGCAGATGCTGTTTGGTTAACTATGATAGTTTTTATAAAAATGATTTTAGTCAATAGTGAAGACTTAAGATAAAATACAGACTTTTCAATGATTACTTCATTTATCAATATTTTGAGAAATTCTGTTATTCCTTATTTTCTTTCCTCAAATTATATTAGTTATATTTCTTCAATTCTGTTTGTTTATTTGTTAACATGTTTCCCCATAATATTTTCCTATTTATACTTCAACTAAAATGCATGAAAAGACTAGAAAGATGGCTCAGTAGATAAGAGAACTGGCTGGTCTTTCAGAGGACCTGTGTTCAATTCCTAGCTCTCATATGGTGTCTCATAACTTTTGGTAACTTGTTCCAGGGTATCTGATTCTCTCCTCTGTATTTCACAGGTACAGGCAGGCACAATGTGCAAAAAGACATATGCATAAGTGAAATACCTTTCCACATATAGCTTCTTAAAAATGCATGAGAACTGCTTGCCTAACTAATACCCATTTCAGGAAACATGCTTTTAGAGCCCTGTGTAAATCCAAATGTAAATATGGTTTTACTAGATAACTAAAAATAATTTCTAATAAACACACAAAATCCCATGGCCTATGAAAACATTTCAAGGTCATAAATAAAGCATGTTTCAGACATCAGTCAATGACTTTTGATAAAGCAGTTTGACTCATTTCTTTCTGTGTTCAGTGTCTTTCTATCCTTCCTCATATTACATCGCCCAGTTTCAATTACTTTCAAATGCATAGAAAGATGACGTCACTGATAGGGTTCACGAAACTTTTTAACTGTGAGTTTTGCTGATCACAGGCTTTGTGGTCAGGAGTACAGTTGCTTTTATGAGCTTCAGTTGCCTTATGTTAGGGTACAGTTCTGTGAGCATGACTGACCATCTCATGCCATTCTCTATTAGGAGGTATTACAGAGTATTCATTTGAAGGATCTTTATTCTTTTTTTGACAAAACAAAAATTTTAAGACATTTTGTTTCTTTCTAACCAAGCTGGGAACATTTTCTAGTTTGAAGAGTGAGAGAACCCAAAAAGACAAATGATTTTCTTATGTGCAGAACCTAAATTTAATAAGTACCAACTCATAGATAATATGGAGAGAGAATATTATGAATCTAGAAATATAGGGGAGCATGAGAAAGGAAAGAATTGAGGAGATAGGGTTAGTATGATGTGAAAACAGAGGTTACTATTTACAGGGGGTGGGGGAGGAGGCAACTGGAATGAAGGGTTCTGAGGAAGTAAGGGAGGATGGTAGGAGAAGGAAGATATAACAAAGCCTAATGATACATACATATGTATGAAAATGCCTTAAGAGTTTGTTTACTTTGTGTGTTACCTTAAAAGCTAATAACAGAAGGAAATGGTAAAATGAGATTTTTACTAGGGAGGATAAAAAGAAAGAAGGAGACTAGAGCTTAGAGGAGGGGAGTGGTGGTGGGGTGGGCCATCTGGGAACCTCAATCTATGGTCAAAGACAAACCTCCATCTATGGTCAACAAGGTCAGAGGAAGAGCAACCAGGCATGCTGGCAGCAGGAGAGTGAATCTTGATTTGGGGCCAGTTCTTGGGAATTCTTGAGTTAGAGATCTCAACTCACTATCAAGAACATCCCAGGATTTTAGGAACTTCACACTTGTTACTGATTTTGCATCTGTAGACTATGCTATACAATATGAGATTTGTGAAGAGTTCTATAGCTTGGTGATATCACCCTATAAATTCTGATCCAGACACTACAATTAAAACACTGTCTTAGAATCTTAATGAATACAAAATATCCTTCTTACTGCTGGCCGAGGGATGGGCTTCTGGGGTTTTTTGGAGCCAAGTTTCTTCATTGCATTGTAATATTTTTTCTGTTCTTCTGTCATAAAGATGTCTTGACCTCCGAAGTAAACACACAGAAAAGCCTGGTTACAATCCCAATCACTGTCACAATATTTTAGTAAAAGTGTTTCTGAATCTTCCTTTAATCTTTTCTCAATTTTAAATGGATTTTATCTTGCTAAATATAGATCATTATTCTGCTTCTCCCATTTAGGTGAAATACTGCAGACTTTAATATTATGCTAAGCCCATAAGCATATAAAATTCCGATTAATACAGCATCCTAATTGGATTATATTGTACTCACAATGAGTTTTAAGGTTCTTAAGTATATTTTCATGGAGCCAAATATCTTGCTTTTTTCTCTTTCACTGTTGAGAGTTTTACTGTTATATTCAATAATTTTCTTTAGCATCATTTTGTGTGTGTGCTCAACAGTGTGATTGGTATGGAAACCACAGAGGTACATAACACAGTTGTGCTCCTTAAGTGGGTAGGCCATTAAAAAGGAAGGTGGGAAAAGTGAAATGGTATGCAAAAGGAGGGAAAAGAAGGCAAAAAAGAGGAAGCAAATGAACAGGAAGGAGGAAAAACAGTTATTGTAAACACAACAACACATTGAGAGAGTCAGGCTTAAGCTTAAGACTTTAAAGGATAATAAAGAGCTTGGTGGGCAATGCATCTCAGGAAGAGAAAATATCAGATGTAAAGCTATGGTGAACCCAGTGTATGTCTGAGTTCAGAAAAGGTCAGGTAGATTCATGCAGTTGCCCTCTAGCAAGTCCAGTTTGAGGATGTCTGTGGATGGGGGAACGAATAGGTAACAGGGTAGTGGATAAAAAGGAGCTATGATGGAGCTGAGATATTTGTGAGGGTGATTCCTGAAAGACCTCATTAGCCATGCTAAATTATGTGTAGTCATTAGATGTCTGAGGTAATGATGATATTTCTGCATCAGAAAGATAGCTGCACAGTGGATGTAAGGGCAGAAGCTGCTGAGGGGGTGGGGGTGGGGAGGAGTGTGGCTTAACTGGCCGCAGAGTAATATCAATAAATTTTACAGAGTGAAAATAATACAAATACAATCTAAGTATGTCATGACTAAGTATCTGGTTGACTGTGTGGCATACAGGTCTTGGAGCAGGGTCAGGTGAGACGTGGGAGAAACTTATCTTTTTCTTTTGCTGGTTGAAGTTGTCTATGATGACACCAATAAACAGATTTAAAGTGAAGAATGATCCAAAGATGATGAAGATGACAAAGTATAAATACATATACAGATTTTCTTCATATACAGGCTGAAGTTTGACCTAACAGTGAAAATATTGAATACTATTAGCAACATGGACACTTGGACTGAATAATGTAGTGAGTGCTGTTATGTCATATGAACTTGTCTTATCATGCCTTCAGGTATTATTTTACAAAAATAATTATTTTCTCAAGCTAGCACAACATTTGAAAGGTTAACTTTTGAAATACAACAATTTTTTTCCATTGTAGCCTACCTGCCAAATATTCCTCAGCATGAGTAGCACTGATATAAATACAGCTAACAGTTTGGGCCTGTTATTTTTTTTATCATGTAATCATCATTATTATTATTCCAACATGTTTTGTAATATCTTCAGTTTGTGTTTGGAAAAGTTTTAATAGCAGAAAGTCAACTGAGAGGAAAATATAAGATAATCCAATTCTTTATATTTCTACTTTGGAGATTGCGTTTCCTTGAAGTCTGTTCACTTGTCAATGCTATGATGTTCTTGGAAACTGTTTACCAGACTGGCAAGTCATGTTCTCTAGAGAAACAGAAAAGCAAGTGCTTCCTGAACTGAGCAATCTTTTTACTCAGAGTAGTTCTATTTGCAGGGTTAATCTCATCCTCCATGTAATTTGACAGCTTTTCAGAGTAGACATATTAACTATTATATATCATACCTACAGTAACCAAACTGCTATCCACACATAAACACCCTGTCAAACAATCATGTCTGCTTGCATTGGTAGATACTTGGATTTTATGCAATACGGAATTTCTGGGTCTTTCAGTTCAATCCTCACCAATGATTTACATGAACAATCTAATAGCTGCAAAGAGTGTCTGAGAGCTACTTACATCCCGTGAATCAACAGCTGCATACATAATATCCATCCATCCTTTGAATGTGGCCTGTACACAATACATATTAAAATTATAGATATCTCACCTAAATGCATTGCATTTACAGATATAAATAAAAAAGCATTGTTATAAGTATCTCTTCATGCATCACTGTGACATTCTCTACTCAGGGGTTGAAATGAGTCCAATGGTGCATTATTCAGTACCTCCCTACTAATCAAAATTTGGGTTTACAGTTTAGAATTTGTTTTCTTTTTTCTGCTGGGATCAATTCTATATTTTTGTTTTTTTATGTCAAAACCTAACTGGAGACTTGATTAATGAAAATTAATCTCATCTTAATTTCTTCCAACAAGAAGATAAAAATCTGTGGTTGAAACCTATGCTCGAATTCAAACACAACCCCTCTTCATTAATAACTGATTGGGCAATTGTCATGGGGTTAAAAAAATAAGCATTATATATTTTGCAAGGTATCACTTGAGATTTACATTTCAGCATGTATAATAGCATCATATTATTTTAGACATTTCTATGGAAAGTGTCTTGCTAAAAATCCATACATTTAATTTATAAATGTAATATGAAACTGATATTTCAATTTATACATTTTTATATAAAATTAAAACTCAAATAATGGTTAGTGGAATAATAAGAAATATATAGGAAGAAGAAATAAATCATGAGAAATCATTAAAAAAACTGCACCTCTGGGGGAAAATAAAATAATTGCAATTTCTTTCTCATAGTCAAGTAACTAATTTGATGTGTCAACTTCATTATTACTTTAAAATATGAATTATTCAGAGAACATCACAGAAGGAGTCTTAGGTGCACACTTTGAAACGTTTTCAGGTTCATACGGCAGCCTTACCACTTGCAGCAATGCCAGGTAGCCTGCCCCAACATTGTCAAAGTTGACTTTCACATTTTTCCACCGGGCTTGCTTGCCAAGAGCCTGACAGTCACTGAAATTGTTGACTTCACTCTTGTCAAACATGTTGCCTGTTGTCATGTTAACACAGTGGTAGAACTTTCCAGCAAACAGATTCACACCCATGATACTAAAGATCAACCAGAAGATGAGACACACCAGTAGTACGTTCATGATAGAGGGGATTGCGCCAACAAGAGCATTCACAACCACCTGTGGGAGAACAGGAGAACCATGACTGCTAAAGTGGAAGCCATTGTAGATGTATGTTCAATCTGCCCCAAGACACATTTGGAAGGGGCTAAGTGGGTATCTAGGTAGATTTCAAGCTCTAGAATGTTTTGTTCTAGTGTTTTCTACTGCAATGATGAGGGGAGGCAAACACCAATGCAGTTAAAGAACTAAGCAGGAAAGGAGAGCAAAATACAACAAAATTGAAAAAAAATGATATAGCAAGATAGAATCAGAAAATGCATGCTGAGGAAAAAGTGCTGAGGGAGAAATATGAATTAAATGTCAACAGTAGTGATCATTTGCAGTAACATACTAATTTTTGTGAACATGAGTGAATTAGTGATGATCTGAAAGAATAAGTATACAACTCCTTCATAAACAAAGCATGTGAAAGGCATACAATCTGTGTCCTCCAGTCGGGTACATTTGTATGATCATGAAGGTGAGGATTAAGGGTTTAAAAGTCTTTCATTTTATATTAGGAAATTTCTGTTTCTTAAAGATTTATCTTTAGATGTAAGGCTATCAAACATATCCTATTGTTATTTGTCAATCTCCTGCACGTTCTCTTTGAGTCTATGTTAATCTTTTCCACTAAGATGACCTGTGTGAAGAAAAAGCTCAATCACCTTTTGTTTCTCTGAATCCAGGAAAGATTAAGCTGCATTTCAAGATCTCACAGAGAGCAAAAGTAGCTTTTCTACCTTCACTTACTCTATTCCTTAGTGGACTACTCTGTGAAGTATTCCTACTCAATGACACTCTTGTTTATTGAAACATAAAGTAATGTTATTTTTAAAATTGACCAGAAAAATTGTAAACCAGAAAAACTGTAAACCAGCATCAAAGTGATGGCCAGGCCCAATTGCTGAAGACATGAACAAGGAGAAATAAAGCTGGTGCCTGCATAGAGCTTTCACACCCATTTGTGCTGCTAGCATCTTTGATACCAGAAGGCACTCTGCAGGCTACCAAACGAGAATTGTAAACACCAACCCAGCCGCAAACCTTTTGATCTACAATGGTATCTTGCCTGCAAGTTATGCAAGTGCAATGGTGGCACAAATTTTGTGGGAGTAACCAAGCAATATCTGATTTGACTTAAGGCCCATTCCACCAGATGGAATCCATATCCAACACTGCTTAGGTGACCAAGAACCTGAGACTAGATAACCAAGAGACCGCGGGTAAAAAACCAAGCAATACTGTCCTAAATAAACAAACAAAAGCATAGCAATAAAATGACATTCAGCTACACTCATATATCAGTGCCTTGCTCAGCCATTATCAGAGAAGCCTCTTCCTTCAGCAGATGGAAACAGAGACCCACTGCCAGACATTATCCAGAAAATAAGAGACCTTGGAACACACACTTGACCCGGAATGGGATGTCACTATCTAATCCCTTTCCCCAGGGTTTAGGGAACCCTGAAGAAGAGGAAACAGAAACACAGGAAGAGCTAGAAGGGATGGAGGACACCAAGCAAACAAAACCCTGTCTAAACCAATAGGATCAATACATACATATGAGCTCACAGAGACTGAGGCAGCATGCACAGGGCCTGCGTGGGTCAGCACCAGATGGGGTCTTAGAACTGAAAGGTGACGAGGATACATGCTCCCATGCCTAACCCAAAAGCAATCTTCAATTGATAACCACTTTCAAATGAAAATCTAGTTTTCTCCAAGGGACTCTCATTGGGAAACAAACTACTCTTAAGGTTAGGTGGCATTCCTAGCAATAGATGGCCAACAGGAAATTAATTCAACATCTTTGGAGGTTCCTTGTCTTATAATGTTGTGTCAGGACATTTTTTGTTTTGTTTTAATTTTATGTTTACACACACACACACACCTCTCTCTCTCTCTCTCTCTCTCTCTCTCTCTCTCTCTCTATCTCTCTCTCTCTCTCTCTAGGTCCTTCTTGTATATATTATGGTTTCCCTTTTAGTGTGTTTATGACTTCCTGAGTGTACAAACTAGTGAGTATCTGCAATTATATCTGCTTCTTGAACGCTTTCCTTTTGTTTATCTTATTCTGATGTTTTATGTTCTTTTTCTGTCTTATTTTGTCATTGTCCCTTGGAAGCCTGTTTGTTTTCTAATGAGAGACAGAAAGGAGTATAGTCAGGTGGGAGGGGAAGGGAGGAGGAACAGAGGAGAAGGAGGGGGAACTGTGATCAGGTCATATTATGATGATAAAAATCTCTCTTCAATAACAAATAAAATACAATAAACCATCAACATGAAGCCACAAAGCATGATGAACCCCGAGATGATGTCAGCAGTAAAAGGAGATCGTTATTTAGAACAGATTTCTATAAATTTGTCAACATAAGCAATGAAACAGAATTTGCGACAGGCAGGCCAAGCGTTGTCTCTGCTTCCAGTGCTGCGAGAGCAGCTGGAGGGTGGTTTCATTTTCCACGATGAGTAAATTCTGCAGTCAAGGCTGAAGGGGTTTATTGCCCCAAACAAACCACCTCCTAACATAAAAACCCCATGGCCTTGAAGAAATTCAATATCCGTGTGCATTTGCAAAGCACATTAAACAAAGCTGGCCTTTGTGCAAAGCAGCTCTGAAGGCGTGGCAGCCATGCATTTTCTGTGGTGAGACAAGATATACTTGTGAAGAAAGAGAGCAGAGGAGGACAAGGCTGGTGCTGTGGAAAATCTGAACCTCACCCAGAGCATGTGCTTAAAAGATATGTGAAGCAAAGCCGCCTTGTTAGAAATATGAAGCTAATTACCCTAACAACTCAATTTGGATGTGAGGGATGTACCAGTTTTGCTGGGTGCAATGGTTTACACTAATTCAAAAAATAAAGCATTTGCCTTAAAAAAATATACTGATACCTTTTGGGGACTCAAACTTATCTACTGAAGGTCCTGGTAGGATGAATGTTATCAACAGTTATTCTAATGTGCCTTAGCAATGAAAATAATAGCAGTAAATGGAGTGTGTGTGTGTGTGTGTGTGTGTGTATGTTGGGACACAGGAGAGGGGGACAGGTCTGAACTATGAACTCAAGCCCCAGATTCTGGTATTTGCTCTGTCTCAATTCCTGAGTGTGTGTTTAAATAAACTGCAATTTCCAGAAGAATGGCTTGCCCTTCTCAACGGCTTTAGCCCTGAATTATCTAATTCTGTGGAGAGTACTATGTCTGTGAGTCACTGGCTGCTCGCAACTCTGAGTTGTAGAGAGCGTCATTGAGTCTGCTTACCCTCATGCCTTCAAAGCGGGACAAGGCTCGGAGAGGCCTCAGAGCTCTCAGGGTCCGTAGGGATTTGATGGCACCAAGTTCTGAGTAACCGAGAGCAGTGGCCACCAGGCTAACCAAAGAAACCTGTAGATGGAAAATAAACTGTTAATCTACTGCCAAATTAACTGTTAGATAAAGGCACAGCATGTACTGTCCATTTGTGAGTGACTGCCAATTAAAATGTGACTATAACCTTCCCGACTGCATCTTCCTCACCACCTGATGCTATCTCATCCCTAGCTGTACTTTCAGTACAAGCAAAATGTGCTCATACTTGCTCATACTTGTGAACACTTAGAGGGATATCATGCCACAGGCTTCATTGCAAAGTATTTGTATTTTTATCACTGATAATTCAGCGCTTAGTTCAAAAGTCCAATCTCTTTGATTAACACTACCAAATAAAACTTCTCTCCTGAATTGTACGATATATTGTGAAGCCTAGAGATATTTGCCAGGTAGGGCTGGTCAGCTGGCTAGGTTTAATCTCTCTGTCCATATCATATAAGCATTGTATTAGGTGGGCATAAAACTCTGTTATTATCATACATAATATGGTCTGGCTAGATATACACCAGTGGAACCATTGTCACCTCATTGGATAATTTAGCATATCATTTACAAAATTCAAAACAATGCATTGAATTAGTACGGAGAAAATTTATCTGAAAACATTTTTTTTCAGAAGTGGAGTTTTGTTAATACAATACTTATTCATAGTGATCACACATTTTTCTGATGCTCATAATTAAGTTGAGTTATAGTTGAGTATATGCAACATTAAATAACACACATTCTTTTGAGGGTAGGGGAAGTAATTTTGTTTGATATTCTTTCCATATACTCTGAGGCCTTCATTCACAAGCCTCCAGAAGTAGGTACTGCTATTGTCACCTATGTATTGGTGAGGATGCAGAGCATCACTCTGAACAAATACATCCTGATGTAAAGTAAAATAAAGGAAGGACGGAAGAGAGAAAGAGAAAACGATGGACTGGGGAGATGGCTCAGCAGTTAAGAGTACAGGTTGTTCTTCCAGGGGACCTAGTTTCAATTCCTAGAACCTGTATTGCAGCCCACAACCATCTGTAATTTCAGATTCAGGGGATCCAATGCCCTTTTCTAGCCTCCTGAGGGTACCAGGCATGCATGTGGTATACATGTAGGCAGAACACCTATACACAGAAACTCTAAATATTTGAAAAAAAACTTGAGAGAGAGAGAGAGAGAGAGAGGAAGGAGAGAGAGAGAGAGAGAGAGAGAGAGAGAGAGAGAGAGAGAGAGAGAGAGAGAGAACAAAACAAAACCAGAATGCACATCTAGTAAGAGGTGGAGTTGGAGGAAGTGTCTCATTGGAATCATAGAACACACACAATGACCTCAATGCCACTTTCTTATTCCTTGTATGGGTAACATATCACTCCTTCTTCTTCTTCTTCTTCTTCTTCTTCTTCTTCTTCTTCTTCTTCTTCTTCTTCTTCTTCTTCTTCTTCTCCTCCTCCTCCTCCTCCTCCTCCTCCTGCTCCTCCTCCTCCTCCTTCTCCTCCTCTTCCTCCTCCTCTTTCTCCTTCTCCTCCTTCTTCTTCTCCTCCTCCTTCTTCTTCTCCTTTTTCTTGTTCTTCTTAAACTTTGATTTGTTACATTAATTCAATGGGTTAAGGTCATATGAGCTTAATTTTATGTGTAAAAAGCTATTGGGAGACTAAGTAAATATTCCCTGTGATACTCTGAGGCAAGATGGAGTCAATGATCTGCTCAAACACACATGGCATCAAGGGTGACACATGGACTTTAAAAGCAAATGGAGCCACTGTCCCTTCCTTGATTGATTTAGCATTAACTCACACATAAAGTCTAAGAGAATAATAAATTACTTGAATGTTAAATTTGATCAGTGACAAGATTATTTATGAAGCTCTTTATTTGTGTCTTGGGCTTGCTGCTATGGAATACCAGGGGGATTGGAAAGGCTATTAATGAACCCATTGACTTCTATGTTCTCCACTCCTTTAACTCAGGAGACATCAACAACTTTAAACTTTTTTTTTCTGGAGTTCACATCTGAACTTCTTATTCTCCCAACCAAGCCCTTTATTTAAGCCTAGGGCTTTAAATGGGAGTGGCCGCACTTACCTCATGACCCTAAAAGACATCAGCTCATACTTTAAAAGGAAAGGGATAGGAAGTTTTGGCTTTAGAGGCTAGATACATCACTGCCATTTGTTCACTCTGAACTGGAATGGCAATGTTGTCTGAGATGCTCTTAGTAAAACTGAAATTCTACTGAAACTTAAAAGTTAGGGGACAAAATCTCAGACCTGTACCCAGTCACAATGAAAGCAATGAAACTTATTCATTTCTGTATGAAACTTATTCATTTCCATGTGTGTGTGTAGAGCAGGCCTGAGTGCCTTCCTTAATCACTCCCTGTATTATTTATTGAGACAGTTCCTCACACTGACTCTGGAGCTTACTTAGCAGTATTCTGCCCAGTGAATTCCAGGATGCAATCACACTTGACTTTTTGCATGGGTGTTCTTCCTACTGTGGTAAGTGGCTCACAGTCCTGTTGTGGGATAACCTTTTTGTACACCATAAGAGATGTGTCTCTGCCTAAGGTGCCATCTGATTAGTTTAATAAAAAGCCGAATGGCCAATAGCTAGGCATAAGAGGGCAGGCAGGACTTCCGCACAAAGATAGGAAATGGGAGGAAGAATCTAGGTGTGTGAATTTTGCCAGCAGACTGGGAGTAAGTGGGAGCTGCCATACTGAGGAAAGGTAAAGAGCAGGATAGAGATTAAAAATATGAATTAATTAAGATATAAGACAACTTGGAAACAAGCCTCATCTAAAGGTCAAGCTTTTTAAATTAATAAGGCGTATCCATGTTATTACTTGTGAGCTGGGGTTCAAAAGAAAGTCAAACAACATGGCCCAAACTGTTTCTTTAGTTCCCTATTACTTCAATATGAAAGTTTCAGGGTAGAAATCGCAGGAAGCCTTCCATGCTAACATGTACAAAGAGGAAGATAACCAGCTCAAACAAATTGAATTCTTAATATAAATTTATAGGAACGTAAGCACAGGCCACACCACACAGTAAACATGCAAGGTAGAGGCTTCCCATGGTTGTTTGGCTGTGATCACACAGTTTTACACTTGTGTGTCACTTGAGCATGGTGACAAAGTCCTCTGGAAGGAGGGAATGATAGTTCTGAAGGACACCCGAGGTCTGTGACCCATTAATAAACGATGCAGAAACAGTTAGTTTCCCTTCAAAATGGGTAAACATAAATCCTTAAGTTTAATATAAACAGTTGGTAGATTAAACTTGGGTGCATCATTTCCATATATTCTGATGATATTCCTCAATCCAAAACATGTCATAATTAAAAAAAATACACATGTTGCACAATGTATTTTTGCCTTTTAATGGTAAAATTGAGAAACATTCCTGTAGGAACTAGAATGACAGAATCTTCTTATCACTGATATTATTTTTTTAAGACTTTGTAGAAAATGAAATTAGTAATAAACAAAAAAGTGGGAGAATTCATTGTAAGTATAGTGACTAGACATGAGTAGCATAAGAGAATCAAGAAGAAACCACTATGAATAATAACATAATCACATTAGGTGATTGATTTATTTTTTCTACTAACTTATTAAAAGTTTTACATAGGGAACTTGGAAGCTTGGTGGGGGGGGCACTTGTCTGGAATGTTTTAGCAGGGGATCTCAGTTCCTGGTACACCCTTGACTGAACACTGCCTCTCTTCTTTTTGGGGAAAGTCATTCTCTTCCACCCACTGAACAGCTGTGGGAGGAAGGGGATAATTAAATAGCCGGCCATATTAGTCACATCAACCCCAGTGATCAATGTGGTGACAGTTCTCACAGCCAGACTGTCTTGACACCTTACAGGGTGAGACTTTGAACTATTTAATTTTGATTGTGTAATTAAAAAATAATGACTAATAAGGATGAGTTAAAATGCTTTGAGACAGTGTATAATGGTTAAATTGTCAACTTGATACAATCTAAAAATCACATGGTAAGAGAGACTCCATGTGGAATTGTTTGGATTGGGTTGTCTTTCTGGCATGCTCGGAGAGACTTTTTTTTCTAGTTAGGTTAGCTGAGGTCAGAAGACACCCCTTAAGTATGGGCTGCACTAATTCACAAGCTGGTCCTGGGACTGAATGGAAAGGTGCTTGGGTGGTGTTTTGTCACAAAGCGGTTCTCCCCAAAATAGCAGCTCTGCTGACAGCATCCTAATATGATGGCCCAGGCCCAAACCAGGCTGATTCTTAGTGAGGAAACAGAAGTACTATTATCAGGTAAACAGAAACCTAAATTCAGCATTCCTTAGAAACCCTGCCATGGGGGATGGGAGAGGGTATAAGTCAGTAAGCAGCAATCTTCCAAGGCATCTTCATCAGCTTCTGCCTCCTGCCTTAAGTTCTTATGGTGTCTCCCTTGTTAACCAAACAGTAACACATGCAGATAGGTTATATTTTAACCTATCTCTTCAGTAAGCACTTACTCTCCCTATCTGGATGAAATTCACAAAAGAAAGAACAATGAATGCACTGAGTTAGTACATGGTGGATCACTTCAAAGGGAAAGCAGCAGAGACACCCATGTGTCTACAGGAGGAAGAAAGCATTTTGATGAACACTCACAAGGCTCTGGACCTAGAGCCATTAGGTTCCTTGAGGTACACAGAGACATCATTGAATATCTGTATACACGAAGACTGAATAAATACCATTGCTGGCCTTCATCTACCCTGTCTAGCAGTGCAGGAGAGAAAAATGAAGCAAGTATTCCCTTCACTGCCAAGAGTGAAATGTCTGTCTACTTGTTAAAGAGATCAGAATGTAGATCCATAATCTACACTGCTTGAGTTGCTCTGTCACACAACTAAACTTCTTCCTGCAATTGTGTGATGACATATAAAAATGGGAATAAAAGTGTGTACCATCACCTCCTAGCTTCTGGCTGCTGAGATTAAAAGTGTGAGCTCTGTTACTCTTTTAGCCTGATTCAACCTCGCATAGCTCTGCGTAGCCTTGAACTCAGAGAGATCCATCTGCCTTTGTCCCCTGAGTCCTGGGATTAAAAGTGTACACCACCACTGCCTGATCTCTATAGCTTGGGGCTGATTTTGCTTTCTGAATCCTCAGGCAAGCTTTAATAAATCATAAGTAATATATCACCACAGAATTGAGGTTTTCAGTGAAGAATGTGAAAGTGTTGGTATGGTATGTGGTATATCAAGATATTTTCCAGCTTGCTGGGTACATAGGATGAGAACAGGTTAGATAGGTTTAGGAGCAGGGACTTCGGAACTAATAGTTCTAATTCTTGAGCTTGTCCAGAAATAGGAAATGACTTTCATGCTGTCCTAGTCACAGGTGGTGAATGCCAGAAGGAGATCTAGTTTCTCATCTTTCTAGATTAAATGAACAACCTGTTTACGAGCTACCTGTGAAGTTGTGACTAAAACTCTTTCTCAGACAAACAATAATTCTTTCTGCTGAATATTCTGCAATTGGATCTCTGAATTTTTGTGGTAGAAATAAATGTATATAAATAATCACATATATTTATAATTTAGTATATATACCAAATTATATATTTTATAATGTACAATATACACAAAACTATGTTTTACAATTTATTGTATATATGATACATAACATAATTTTATATTATAATACTATTGTATATTTATAATTTATTATATATATTAAATCATGCTTTGCCCTTTTTTTATAGCCTAAGCTCCTTTCTTATGTTGAAAAGATCAATTGTTATTCTTGTTTGGTCTCTTTCCCCGCTATACCAGAATTTAGTTGAAAGTAAAAGTTCCAGGACAGCCAGGGATACACACAGAGACCCTTTCTCAAAAATACCAAAATTAAAAAAGAGAGAAAGAAAGAAAGTAAAAGCTTTTTTTTCCCTTCATGGAACTTTTTCCATGTTACTTTGAATTAAGAGGAAAACACCCCAATTTTCATGTTTGGGTAAGAAAAACAGCAAATGTAGGAAGATATGTATCCTGTTTGTAATCCTTGAGACCAGGTATATATCCCAGGGTGATTAGAGTGAAGAGGAAACTGTTACAGTATACTTAGAAGCCATTGAGGATGGATACAGAACTCCGTAGAGTCCCATTGAGGAAAAGCTATTTGCTCCTAGCCAAGGGAATGCACTATTCCTCTGGTCCTGGGTAGAGACTTAACAGTGTGATCTGCTCCAAAGACTGGCACATTACATACTGTTGTTTCCCCCTGTCAGAGTTAATCCAGCTGGGCCTGTCAATCACCTGGTCATGAGATGGCCTCTCATGGAGGCTGATTCACTTAAAGTCATGCCAAGGAGATGAGAAGAATAATTGTTTCTGTAATGAGATAATGTACTTATCTCCCCAGAAGCTTTGGCCTCAGCCACTTGAAGAGCTTCCACAAGGCTGATGTAAAGCTTTTCTGTTATGTGGCTTCTCTGCTTTTCTGAGTTCCAACTAAAAAAAATCAAGTGTAACTTTGTTCTTTTCCGTTTCCCCTTTTCATACACTGGCCAAGGGCTGGGAACACTCTCCCTGGCATTCTGGACCTTCTCATTCTTCTTCTAAAGCTGTATCCCAGGCCTTCTATCGTGTAGCTTCTTACAAATGCCATAGTGTTCTCTCTTCCTCTTCATCCCCTCCTGCTGGAAAGATCCAGGATTTACAGTTGCCTACCCTGTTGTATTTCTCTGAGACAGTAATAAATTTCTCCTTGAAGGAACCTAAGAGATTCATACAATGTCCTCCACAGAAGGGGAAAGAGACAAGATCTCCTGAGCATTTTGGGAGTGGGCGAGGGGGTCAGTGAGTGGAGAGGGAGTTAGGAGAAAGAGAAGGGAAGGAGAGGAGGACATGTGGGACCAGGAAGATTGAGTCAGGGAAAGAATAGAGGAGAATATGAAAAGAGATACCATAATAGAGGGAGCCATCACTAACTGTCCTTTGCTTCATTATAATAAGATATCTGTATCTTTACCCTTGCGAAACTATCTGTTCTGTTCATTCACGTGATGTCATCAGAAAACATGTAAGGGCAAGAAAAGTAAGTTGTTGTATGGTGCTTTTTCCTCTGGGTACAATGGAGTACTATTGGACTTTGCCCTGGTAACCATGGCAATAGTTGATGGGCCTGTGGTAATGACACTCCCTCCACAGTAAAAGGAGAAAGAGAGGTCTCATCTGAGAAAGAACTTTCACCTGAGACTCCAGCTTTCCTTTCTTTGTTCCCTCCCTCTCACAGCTCTAAGGGATTTGAGGGGATATAAAAAGCCCAAGGTTACTTGAAAGCAGACTCTACCATGCAGTCTCCGTGAGGTGGTGGGACTTTGCTGCTGTGTCTGGGCTGCTGTTTAAAACTCCTCACCTGTGCTCTGTAAAAAAAACCCAATGAACTCACTAGTATCATGTTGAACTTTAATGAAATAATAATCTAGTCTGCCTTTAGTGTCCCCATAGGTGAGCTGATGTTTGTCTGTGCCCCCTCAGAAAAAAATTGAGGCGACAAAGGGTTAACCCAATAACCCAATGCATTCCTAGAATTCCATGTCTTCTTGCCTTACCTGATAATTCCTTCCCATTAAAGTTTGCGAGAATGAGCGATCTAAATCTCTGTGACCCTTACCCAATGAAGAGCCCCATTCATGTTAGATAAGCATTCTGTAAGCAACAGCCACATCCTTGCACCTTTCTCTTCAGATAACAACAATTCCCTCCTAAGTGTGCACTTTGTCCTATAGTAAATGTTCTCTCCATTCTTTATTTTCTTTCATCTTTGTTTGCTTATTTCATTACTAGTGACATAAACTGGGAAGCCTCTGTTTGCTTTCTGAACATGAGAATAACCCTCCCCCCCCACACACACACTGTTCACCACCATTAAAATTTGGGATTTATACCACAGGACACTTAGTCCAAGGCTTTTATAGCAAATGTGTGGGTCTTTGTATATTTGATTGGAGAAGTCACAGGGCTCTCCTGATATGAAAATGCATGCTGATCATTGCAGTTTTGTCTGTCTGTGATAGTGAGAAGATGACTGAAAGGCTCATCTCTGGGTGAAGGGTAAGTCTAGTACAGTAGACACATCACCGGGGAGTGCTATGTGATACAAGTCATGCATCCCACAAAATAATCCCATAAACATTGAATACACTATTTTTGTTTCTTTAAAAAAATGAGTAATTTGAATAATGTGATCTCTTCTTATTTGTTTCTTTGATCCTTTAAGGTGACTACAACAAAATCACACTGCATGTTACTTATGCTAAAAAAACAAATCACAGTGTCTTTGTTAATGGGCACATCCTCTTTAATCAAGTGCAACCCTGGATTTGAAGTGTTGATTTGTCTGTGAGAATGATTACGTCTGCTTGTGATGTCTTTAATTACAAGTGATGAGGATGAGTTTGTTGATGAATGATGTTATGCTTGCATAAACATCCACAAGGACCCTACAGATTCTGGTTGTTTTCAAGTAAATATTGAATAAGTTATGCATTTAGTCTATCAGCATTGGTAAAAATAGTTTGTATAGTTCTAGAATATTACAGTATATTGTGCATTTTATGAGGATGAGATCATTTTGATAATGAATAGTTATTTAAATGGAAAAAATGATCTGTCCAGTACAGAAGCATGGGTTAAGATGGCCTGCATGATTCTAAGTTGAGTTAGTATGCTTGCTATGGCCCTCTTCATCTCTATTCTTTACTTATTTTTTTTCTTCATCAGAACTTGATCCCTTCACTTCATGTGGCATCTCTTATCCACACCACCGTTTACCTCTGATCTCTATACCCAAGCTTCTATTTTCTGTACTTAACCTCTAAACCCTCCTGAAACCTTAGTGGCAAGGGATGTCTTCCTTTAAAAAAAAGCCCCATGGACATTCAATTTTCCTTTAAGTTATCACCACACACTCTAGTTTATAGTTTCTTTTTGTTTGGTTTGGTCTTTTGCCCAACTTCTTCATGGTAAAGCAAAGATTTTATTTCTGCCTCCCTTGTTAATTTTCACTCTGCCTGGGTGAGTGAAAGCCTGTCTGGTGGTCTCAAAAAACACCTCTAACTTGCTAACCCCTAAATTCATGCATGCGGTTGTAGCTTCTTTCAAGCTCAAGACCTGTATACAATTCACCATCTATTCCTGATTGTCTGGTAAACATACCTCTCCTGACCCACCATCCACCCTCTGTGCCAAACATGTTTTCTGATAGTCTACCCCCAACCCCTGAGTTGCTGCTGGTTCTGCCTGATACTCTTGTGTTTAGCGTAGAATAAAACCTGTGTACATAATCTACTCTGTCTCTTCACTCCATAGACCATGCTCATCAGTAACCTATGACCTTGGTCTGAGACAAAAATCTCCTCTTTACTGGAAGATGAAAGTAACTTCCTTATTCATCTCCCCACTTCAATTATTTACCATTTCCCCTCTAATGTCATTTTAAAATGCTGATTACATCTCTGCATATCCCTACTCCCCAAGCCATCCTCTTGTAGTTCTGTATAGTAAACCATCATGTGCTGGGTACATAATTGCAATATCTAGCATGGCCTTTAGTACCTTTCAGACTCGGTTTCTATCTTTAGATAGGATTTGAAAAAAGTAACATTTTAAAAAACATAGATATATGCCTCAAGTATATTAATGCATTTTTCAGAGATAGGACTTTCTTGTTTCAAGTCCTACTTTTCTGTGGCTGTTTTGTATAGATTTGGCAATTTACTTTTAAGATATTGGGAAAGGGGAAGTTTGGAGAGATGACTCGTTAGCGGTAAAGAGTAGACTCCCGGCACCCACATGATGCCTCACAACCATATCTAACTCTAGTTCCAGAAGACATGAATTCCTTTTCTGGCTTTTGTGGATACCAGGCACACATGTGATGTACAGACATGTATGTCACCAAAGTATCTATATACATAAAAAAGAAATACCAATAAAGAAGATATGTATTTGTACTTTGAAAAATAATTTAAATCTAGTTGTATACTGTAACTTATTTGATCTAGTTCTTTGGAGATAAGTTGTTATCAACCATTAACAATAATTGAAATATTTCAGATCTTGTTTGGTGTTAGAAAATAAAAATTTAATGTAAACTAATTTGTCTAGAAGTAGAAGGGTGATGGGGGAATGTCCTTTTGTATATGTTTCTCTTATTGGTTGATGAATAAAACACTCATTGGCCAATGGCCAATGAGACAGTAAGATAGGTGGGACTAGGAGAGGAGGAGAAGTCTGGGAAAGGTGCACAAGAGAGCCTGCTGGACAAAGTCGTCATGCTGCTGGAAGAATAACACCATGCTGAGCTTATTGGGTAAGCCACAGCCTTGTGGCAATACATAGATTTATAAATGGGTTAATAATTACGACAGAGCTAGCCAGTAAGAATCCCTAGTCATCAGCCAACAGTTTCATAATTAATATAGCGTCTGTGCGTTTATTTGGGACTCAAGGGCCATAACTGAAAAGAATCTTCCTTAACAGAAGGGTTTAACTAATCAGTTCCAATCTGGTAATTTTTTACTCAATAAAAGACAAATAATTTTGGCATAATTGTCTTGTTCCTTTTAATATTACTCAATAGAAGATGCCAATTTATCTATATTACTTATTTTAAATAGGGTATAAGCCCTTGGCCTTGAGAAGTTTTTACACTATCTTCTATTTTTTAAGTAAAGGAAATCCACGTGGAACATCATTAGTAAATAATTGTTATGCATGACAAAATTAAATATGAACAGTTAGATAGGAACTGTAGAAGGAAGAAGGAGTGAGAATCAAGAAATTTGGACACAGTGTCAACTTTATGATGAGTAGTGATTTCAGGAAAATTACTTAAACTTCAGTTTCCTAATGTGTAGTTACAATAAAGGCCAGCTTTAAAGATACATTCCAGCTACATAATAAAGAGCATTAAACTTCTCTCTGTTCAGAGATTTCCAGGACAACCTAAGTTAAATGTCTATTATTCATGAACGACCAAGCATAGATGAACTCAGAGGGTTGAGCACATTTTGCCTGTAGAACGAGTGAGTGTATGTGAAAAAAAAGACAGACCCATTCTTGCTAAAATTGCTATACTGAGTGAATGACCACATACAGTAATCCCTGACTCATACTGCAAGTGTTAAGCTAAAAATTGAGTGCTAGGACATATCTAGAGAATACGGTGTGGAGTGCCTTGTTCCACTGGGACACTGTATGGCATTAAACAGTGAGACATCACAGACTACAGGGCACCAGCTGACTGTTATTTTCATACTGTGCCTCCATTATTTGGATCCAAAAGATAAAATAGTCTCCAGGCCAGACTGGTTGTGGTGTTCCTCTCACCACTCACCCCAGATCAGTCAGAGCAGACCTTCGTCTTACTCTTTGCATGGTACATATCTCACTGGTTACCTGGATGCCCAACTACTGATTCAAAAATATAGGGACATTTTATTGTCTCTACAGATATGTGGCTGAAGGAATATAGTAAATGAGTCAATTTATTGTTACTCAGTAAGAAGTACTTTAGTTGGGACTTAAAGTGAAAAAATCTCTCAGTTTCCTGCCCCCATTCCAGTCTATCATGACCATGTTCCCTGGAGATTTTTTTAATGATCTATTAATAAGTTAATTGCTCAGATCCAATCAATCAGCTAACAGACTTACTTACATGACAAAACCACAACTGTCTGGCTGTGGTACAGAGCAGATGCTGTGTGTGTATTTTTTCTTACCACTTCTATATTTGGGACACTTCCTCTACTCTTGCATGTGAGCTATTCCTCATTGTGGAATTTACTGTAGTGTTTTTTTTTTTTAATTTCTACAGTTACATCAGCTTGAGTAAAAGAAGGTCTCAGTCACAGAAATATAAGAACTATGGGACCTCATTCTTTAATTCCTACAAATCATCTCTGGTACTCACATCAACAATCAAGAAGTCCAGCCAGCACCAGGCATTGGTGAAATAGGTTTGAAACCCATAGGCCACCCATTTGAGGAGCATCTCCAGGATGAAGATGTAAGTGAAGACCTTGTCAGCATATTCCAGCATGGTCTTGATGGTCTTTCGCTGCTCGATATATATGTCTTCAAAGGCCTGTGAATCAAGACAGCTTTATTTACCTTAATAGCCTGCTTCCTGAAAATACTTTAAAAAATAATGTTAGTCTAATATCAAGAACCAAGCAACATCTAGGATCACACTTTTTTTTTTAATCAGACAGAAATTAAAGGTCAAAGCTAGCTGGGGAATATTGGCAGAGGAGTATGAACATCTTCAGTGATTACATATGTGCTTTTATCTCTACTTCTCAGCCAAAAGTATCTATATCAGTCACAGCAAAAAGACATGTGTTGGTTCATGGAAGAAGAACTAGAGATATTCATTTCATAAGGGATAGGATTGGGTAGAATTCCAACAATATTTTCTTTGATTCCATTGCTCATTTTCAAAGAATAAGTTTATTGAACTTAAAGAAAGAAAGATACACAGATAATCCATAAATAGTCACTAAGGCAGACTGTGTGACATTTGACTGGGATACTGGCACAGCCCAGGGAATGTCTCTACAAATGGTGTGTCACTGAGAAAAATACCTGGTGAGAAAACGCCTGATAGGAAGTTAGTTCTGATTGTTTCATGGCTGTTATAGAATATTCCTTTACACGGTGTAAAGATGTGTCACTGTGATTTGTTTATAAAAAGCTAAATGGTCAATATCTGGCCAGGATTATAGCAGGGACTTTTGGACAGAGAGAGCTCTGGGGAGAAGGAAGGAGGTCTCCAGGCAGACAGGGAGGCAGCATGATGGAGAGTGCAGAGTGAAGGTAAGTGAGCTACATAAAAGAGTGTAAATTAAAATATATGGGTTGATTTGAGTCATAAGGGCCAATGGGATAAGCCCAAGCCACTGGTCAGGCTTTTATGATTAAATAATAGTTTCCGTGTCAACTTTTGTGAACTGGTGTCCAAGGAAAAGGCCTGCTATACATGGTTTTGACTTGCTTTGAACAAAATTTTGTGGAGACTTCCCACTCATGCATGGTACAGAAGCACATATTCTTTGGATTCCAAGATTGAGTGGGCACTTCCAGCATTTTCAGACAGTCGGTTACCCCCTCAAACCTGGTCCTTGCTAGTCCACATTCTCTTACCAAAGCACCACTGCTGAGAAGAATCATGAAGACAATGAATGTCTCAAACCAATTGTGTTCCACAATGCTGTAGCAAGTCTTCCTCAAATTCCACCAGATCTTCCCTTTGCCTTCTTCTGTACTTACTTGGCAGAAGGGAAATTTTTTAATGCACCCTAAAAGACAACATTAATACAACAAATTAAGAAAAATATACTTTGATCGTTAATATGAAAAAATAACACGTTTTTACATCTTCCTCACTCCAATTCCCATACATCATTTTATAGGTAACTGGCTGCTTTATTGACTAGTTTTGTTTCAACACTCTCCAATTTAACGAGGCATACTTAAACATATAGACTTAGAATTTATGGAATTTCTGTACATTCACTTGAGTAAAAATGTTATTTTTTTCGATGAAAGTTAGAATCTCTGTACCTTGAGGCCACTAAGGAAAAGAGTCATTTTTCATCACAATAGTTTGGAAGAAAAGCTAGATATGCAAGTTCTTTATTCATATTTCCATGTGACCCTGGGTTTTCACTCCCTTCTTTTCAAGGGCAGAAAATCCCACCATTTCCCCAGGTGTCAGTCACTGTCAGTTTTCTCAAGCTAATTTATATTCGGCCTTGGTGCTTTTCTTAGTCACACCTATGACTCACTTTGCAGTTCTCCTTTGCCTCCTAGGACTTCATATGATTTCTAGTTTCTGTCTAATATATTGCTCTCTTTTAGCTACTACTTGTCATATTGACTCCAATCACAACGAGTCAATAAATCTTTATTGATTTCTGTGCAAGATGAGTTAGTTGATCACTATTAGAAGGACATGGTAGCACACCAACATTCTATGAGAGCACCATCTCCACTGCTCTGTCCAGAGCATAAATTAACCAAATATGAAACTGGGAGAAATGGGTTGTAATCATTGCAGCATCTATAAATAAAGTTACGCCACTCCCTGAACATTTTGAAGGGATTGCTGTGTGAATGTCATGACAGTGCAGAATGCCATACATCTCAGATGTTATTACATTCCGGAGGATGTAGACAACAAAACCAAAACAGAACAAATAACAAAAACAACATATGCACTTAGCACTCTTTCTCATTCATCCAGACATGATCACTACTGTAGTCTAGTTTGGAAATTGAAGATCTGAGGCAATTTAAGACAGAGTTGTTGGAGGAAACAGGGAAAACAAAAGTAAATGTGGCCTTACCATTTCTTTTATGTGTTTCTTTTAAATAACACCTATTCAAATTATGTAAGGATGGGGCATTTCAACATGTTAGAATTTCTTTACCTTCAGTAAAGCAAGCTTCTGGTTTAAGGTCTTCCTCAGGTTCAATTTCAGCTTGTTCACCTTCTCGGGGTGGAGCAACATCAACTGTGCTTCCTTCAGAAGAACTGGTTGCATTTAATTTCTGAAAACAAAGCCATGTCAAAGATGTGAATCTCCTCCTTTTTAATCAAGCAATTGGGAGACACTCTGTCACATGTGGGAAATGGCAGTGACTACAGGTGATACCACTGATGATGATGCACTAGTGACATGAGCAACCTCTACTCTTCAAACAGAAAAGACAGTGGTTAGTATAGATGATGTGGAAAGACAGA
Organism: Cricetiscus sungorus; assembly: GCA_030556225.1. Lineage (NCBI taxonomy): Eukaryota > Metazoa > Chordata > Mammalia > Rodentia > Cricetidae > Cricetiscus > Cricetiscus sungorus. Next base: position 6,862,207 of record JANBXA010000372.1, read on the forward strand.
CTTGCTTTAGAATCTTCACTTGTGCATAGATGCAGTGTTCCAACAACTGTGAGTACTCCATCCACATCAAGAAGAGTCTCACAAGGTTGGTTATGCTCACATCTACTAATGAGTATTTTAACTAAATGCATCAAACCAGATCACAACTCCCACCTCTTTAAATGGAAAGTTTCAGAGGGCAAAGAACACTGTCAGTTTCTTCCAAGTACTGTCCATGTTTCTGTAATTTTAGCAAGGCAGGGCTACAGGTTAACATCAATCACACTCATTATGGCTCAGCCTTGAGCTATATTTTCTCTAGCTTACATAATTTTCTCCCTACTTTACTAGCAGAAAATGATGGATCTCCCCCTCTCATTCTTTTTTGAACTGCATAAATGAATTCAACACTTGCCAAAGAATTCTAAATGAAATGGAAATTTCTCCATAAATGACATTGTCTGGAATCTTTATTAGGAGCTCATTCTGAATGCAATGTATGATCAGGCTGCAAATTTTCCCTTTAAATAAATCATTGTGACATGACACATGGCAAGAATAGCCACCTTAATCTTGCCAGAATAAATATCTAATGCATTTTCTGAGATCATGTGGGACGACATCACGGATGTGCAATGTTTTATGAAAACTGAGGCAAAGGCATGACATACAGCAAGGCTCAGGGGATGTAAAGCTTTTAGTGTGGAAGAGAGGCTCACAGACATGCTAATGGTTTCAAAGCTCCATTAATTTCAGTGGCTAAGTGTTTGGGTCACACTGCACTGGCCTTTGGAAACAGTTAATGTGCTATCTAAAAAGACCTAAACGACTCCCTTAACACAAGTTCTTTTGGGAGAAATTTGGCTCATCATTCCTGGCTTATTTGAAATCCAAATGCCAATATAATTTTAGTATTTTGTGATGTGAGCTAAAGTTGAAGCGTGATGCTAGCACTGTGCTTTCTGTGTTGTTATTGTGAAGGCTACATTAACCATACCCAATTAAGTATATAAAGAAAATAGCTTTCAGTCAAAATGTAATTCAAAATATAGACTCTCCAAGTGAGTAGCATGGCAAAGTAGGGAGATACCTAGTCATTGTGGGCTGATGGCTCTTAGGATTGTTACAGAACATTAAATTTTGCCATCACATTCCTTTACTTTTGGAAATGTTGGAAAGCTGAGACAAAACCTTTCCCCCTGAAAGTTTCTGCTTATTTCAACCAGGATATTTTTATTCTTAAAAAAGGAAAAGCCTAAGTAAGAAAGCTGCCACTTGGAATAGTTGCAGCAGCTTCTGCTGTAACGAAGGGAATACTGAATAATTGGTATCAACAACTCAGCTTCACAAGTGGCTGATAGAGTGAATGCTATGGCTTTTGATGAGTGAGTGCAATTATACCACTGCACAAACAGGTAAACAGTACTGATAAGAAACCAATGTATCCTCAGTTTCAGAGACTGATCACGAAAAGGTTCATTTTCATCACCTTCCTCTTGGCTAACCAGGCTCAATAATTTCCTTTGAGCACGGTCATGGTCCACCTCCTCCATGAATTCTTCCTTATATGAGTGCCTCAGTCAAATTTCACACTACATTTAGCCCATTACACTTACTGCCTTTGGCCAAATATGCCCATTTATACATGTACATGAGTATTGAGAGAGAGAACAAACACTCTCATACATATACTTACACATGTAGACCAAGCACACATACTTGTTATGTATCAAATGATCAAATATAGGAAATAAATGAACCAAAAATGGGAATATATATTAAATCTTTATGTTGCTTTCATGAAGAGAGAGTAAACGAATGCATTTTATGTTACTCTTATAGAGAGAATTATGATGTTTAGATAAATTTGTATGTTTCTGATAAATTATGTGAATAAATTGATTTTTATGAAGTCTACATCAGAAAATTTTTTTTATTGAATATAAATGCTTCAATATTAGAAACATATTTTCAAAGTGTTTTTCTATATCAGCAGACTTTCAATGAAGAACTTTGAGGGAAGAATATTATAAGTATTGTATACAAAATACATGTATATATGCTTTCTCATGTAAAATTTTTAGAAAATATACTTACCCTTTACTTCTATTTTACCAATGGCACCATGTTTAATTTTCAATTAAATTATTTCACCTATGCTACTCTGGCATCTTGTATTTAAATACAAACATTTAAAATAGTGCCTCATAGCACAAATAATATTAACTACTAACCTGGATGTCTAGTTTGTCCAGTGTGAACTTCTGGATATAATTTTGCACTTGTGTTCCCTTAAGATGATAAATATATGGTTATATCAACAAGCTTGGATATCATAACATCTATGTCCAGTTAGCCCTGGCGATAATGCTTTTGGGTCTTAGAGTAGGGAGAAAAATGTTCTATTAGTTCACTCTATCTCCCAGTGCTCTGAGGTTTATCATGACTTTACAATGGTGAGGAAAAGTCCTTGTCCTCTTTCCATTCTGGTCTAAAGAGCAAAACATAAGTGTGTGGAAAACTCCTTCATGGCCATTTAAGATGTTTTCTGGTTGTTAAACTTTTTAAGTTTCAGTCTGGGAAGCTTCCCACAGAATGTTCAGAGGGCTTCTTACAAGTCCTTAGTACCATCGCAAACCAAAGCAAAATGATGGTGTATTAGTGTCTATCTTAGAAGGGTTTTTTATTAGACTTCTTCTCTGTGAGGGTTGGCACGAAGTCAGCTTTCACATGTCAGAGAACTAGTCATGCTGAATGTCATTGGTGAGCAAGACCACAACACTGTTTGAATCCCTTAGGCCAGATTTTGGTCATGAGACAGTGTGAATAGTTTATTCCATGAAACTATGAAACTCTTGTGTAAACTACTTGAAAACTTCAAAGGTAGCAATTATACTTACATTAGTAATTAAAAACCATGAATTGAGTTCTGATTAAGTGACATCAACTGCCCAATATACTATCTGGTATTCTTGAGTCACTGGACACATGAAGAAATTCACATCTGCTTTAAAATCACTAATTTACATTCTAGAAAATTAAGTACTTTATATTCTATACATTGGTGTAAGCTCAACTGATACTGATTCCACACATAATTACCGTACAAATAATCTACATACCAAACACTATGGAATTCATACTCTAGAAGAGGGTTAAATTCTTATCGCTATGCCAAAATGACTACCAGATTAACTGAAAAGTATATGATTCATTTAAAAGCAGTGACTGATGATAAATACAAAGGAAAACTTACTTTCTTTTATATTGCCAGAGTTGTGATACTACAATGATATCAAAAAAGCAAAGAAACCAGAAATCAAATTTACCATATTAAAAAATTATATGAATACTCTAAATAGCCAGAGTTAATACTTGTTCTGAGGTAGTTAAAACAAATAAGCATATCTGGAAATATAGGCATAACAATAGAAAACTTCCAAATAAAACCACATAGTACAAGTTCAGTCTTGTTTTCTTGTACTATTTTGTCTTGAACCCATCCAATATCACATGGCCCTTACAAGTTAGAGTCTTCCATCCCTTGTAGAGACTGCTGAGTCTACAGAGGGATGATGGCTTAGCTCTATGAATGCACACTGGGAAGCAGGTTTTAAGATGCAACATTCTCCAGGCCGAACTCAGCCACAGAAAACATGCCTGGCTATAGCAGAAGCCTGGCGCAATGCTGTGGAAGCTGCTCACTGATCCAAGAACCATGCTCTCAAACATGGTACCTGATAATGACACTTTCAAGGTTAACTACAGCTACCACACTCTGAGAGGAATAGGTTGTCTCAACAGAGAATGACAGAATTAGGAACCAAAGAAGGCCATAAGAACCTTCCCCCCAGATCATGTGATTTTATAGAGCAATCCTTTCTTATGAAGAACAGTGCTCTAAAGATTTTATCCAATTAAATAATAGAATGGAACTTACAGAGATAAATGAGAATGTTAGCAACTGGCCTACTTCCACTGAAATGCGCTCACATTTCTTTTAACTTTCAATCAGCGCTCAAATGTTTGACTCTTAGAAACAGCTGCATGGTTCAAGAGACAAAATAAAAGATTCAGCCATTACAGATTGCCTCAAAAAATTGAGCCATTACTCTCAAAAATCTTGGTTTTTATCATACAAGTAGACAAAGAAAGTCTTTTGAGAGCCTTGGTTTGATAATTTGGATATGAAAATCCATATCCTGATTTAAAACACTTCACATGAACAATAAGCAAACATATACTGGGGCCGATTGTTGCAAGAAGACATCACTAACACCAGTAACTCTTCAACCACTTACTGAGTGGTTAAAAAAATATAAACTGCCACCATCTGGCTTCTCCTTGACATATGTTAAACAAACTATACCCCGAGTGCTCCTTTTATGTAAAAATAGCTATCATAAAAGCTTGGTATGTAAAATGGAAAATAATTGTATGGTAGGTGAAGACTGAGTCAAAGGGCATTGAGAAAGCATCAGAGAAAGGCCACTTATCTCCATAAGGGAGACAAACATTTCCATCATAACCAGACTTAATTGGGGTTTCCTCTGCAGAAGAATACCAAGATAGGTCCAGATGGGTTAAAGTGGCCATTCACACACTAATCTCTGTCTCATGAGAGGTTGTTTGAAGGACACAGGCAAGAGATTGAAAGCTAGAGTCCTTTTCCCATTGCCTATCAACGTCTGAAAACAACATAGCGCTTTTTTCCCCCAATAGGTCCAATGCTAGGGACCTCAGATAAACACCTATTCTTTAGACTCTCCACAAAATCTTTGAAAACAAGAGTCCCTACAATGAACACGAGACCCACAACTTCTTAACACTGTTTCATTCTATTCTGCTAAGCACCAGCAACTTTCTAGTTTCCATGCAAAATTTTATTTCTGATATGGTTGTATTCACCAGCTGAGTATCAATGCCCTTACAGAAAAATGTGTATATAAGTTAAACTTCATTCTGTGTATAAATTAAACTTCAGACAAATCTAAATTTGAAGTAGATTATTGGCCTCTAGGTAGTTTTCCTCCCAGAGCCTGCCCTTGGCTATGACCAGAAGCACTGGTACCAACAGGACAAAGTCAAGTCAGGAGAGTAAAGACTTAGCTAGCCCAGAAAGCCAAAGGAGATCATAAGTCAGGTCATCTCACGAGATGATCCTGCTCCTCATAAAACTACCACCAACCATCAGAAGCTGTAAAAGTTCCAAGTACTATTTTATGTTTCTTTTTTGCACTCAGTCTAAGGTAGACCATTTAGGAAAACATTAATATACACAGGGAAATAAATACCAGTCAAAGAGAACAAGAGCATTAGAGCAATGCCTTACTGATCAAGGTGCCCTGTGTGTTCCCTACTCACAGCATGAGCTCTTCCTTTGGCCTATTTCATGGTGATGACTGTGTGTTTTCAGACGCTTGACTAAAAAAAACCAATCCGCTGACTATTCAAAGTCCAATATATATGGTGCCCAATTCCATGTTCAGACTAGTACCTGTCTTCACCAAGATCTCACTACTGCCTATGGTTTTCACAAACTTTCACCTGGAGCATGGGAATTGATTCAGTTGAAAGAGCTATCCATTGAACAGAATCCAATGATTTGAAAATGGCAGTACTATCCACACACACACACACACACACACACACACACACACACACACACACACACACAAAGCCCCTTGAGGCTTATTTTGGTGGCACAGTTTGCATATAAGGGCTGAATCATCAGTAACAACAACAACAACAAAAAGTTGTGGCCTTATTTTAATGAAATTAAAAAAAAACAAATTAAAAATATGCATGCTCTCTTAAGTCCTTGATTATATCTAACTGTAAGCATTTCTAGTATCTTTAAATTGATATCGTGATAAATCTTACCGGGCATGCAATTATTGCTTTTTAAAATCTAAAAGACTTATGTGGAAAGCCCATTGGCAGAATTAACTATGACATTGGGACTGCCCGTCTCGCCTGACCATGCCATGATGTGTCACACGCTTCAGCAGAGAGCAGCTGGGCCAGCCTCACACTTCCTTGCCACGGCAGGGGAAGGAATATAGCTGCGGAGCATGCAGGCCAATCAAAATCTGTTTAGAAAGTGACTGTGTGAGCACAACTTGCTTTGGTAACCTGGGTAAAAGTGGTGCCTCGAGCCTCTGGCTGCTTAAAAAACACCAGAGTGGCCTTCTTGACGGCTCCAGCTTGGTCTCACGCCTGTGAGAAGTAAGAACGGTCAGAAGTGAAGGTCACAATAGGATATTGCTAGACTGAATTTGGAAGTCAGCTAAGAATATGATCATTAAGAGCATTTATTCTAAATCTTTCCTTTGGGAAGATAAGTCAGTAATCTTTTAAGCACTAAATTAAATAATAATTATGAGAACATTAAAACCATAAAAAACCAAGACTGTACATTAGAGATTGCCACACTATTTGCAGAGTTAAGTTTCTTAAGATAAAAAAATAAGTATTTTGAAATGCATCCCTTCATTTTTTTTTTCATGCAGAGCTTTGGCTTTGTTTCTATACCACCCTGTTTATCTAAGTAATGCAAACATTTATGAAGTAAACATTCATTAATATATAAAACATTAGAGTTTACACTTATATCTTTGAACAGGGATTTTCAGGGATTATTTATCTCTGGCTGCAGTTACCAGTCATATTTCATTACAGAAATGAGTGGAAATACTTGATTAGCAAGGGTTTTCAAACCATTTAGGCTGGCTGGTTTGCTACCTAATGTAAAAGAAGAAAATGCATGCTGTTCTGAAATAATTCTATTTTTTAAAGATAAATGTAATAAAACGCTGTTGTGTTCAGCCTAATGATTGCTTAGTCTATGAGGGAAGCCAAAGGATATTACATGTTCTCCAAAATGGACCTAATTGTTTTCCTTCTGGTGTGGTCAAGAAACTAGCAAAATCAAATCAAAATGTCGTGTGTGTGTGGTGTGTGTGTGTGTGTGTGTGTGTGTGTGTGTGTGTGTGTGTGTGTGTAAGATGTGTGTGTTCTTGTGTGTGTGTGCTTGTGTGTGTGAGTGTGTTCATGGTGTGTGCATGTGTGAGGTAGACCAAAGTTATACTTAGGCAGAATTTATCTAAATCTGTCCTGCAATGTTAAAGTATACCATTTTTTAAAATTTTTAAAATTCTATCTTATTTACTATGTGTAAGCATATATGGGGATTTTACTATTGCTTTTGGATAAGTTTCTGTGGTGCTAATTTAAATGTTTCATCCACATAACATTTATTGTTGAATAAATGTAAACTGTATTGTTTGTTAAACAGAACTTGAGTTAAGTAACATGCATAATAATGTTTTTACTTATTGAGAAATTAGAACAATGAATTTTGTGCCTATTCTTTCCCTTCCCCCCAGCTCCTCCCAGCTCCTCCATCACCTCCCTGCCCACACATCTTCACAACAATATATTTTTTTATTTTATATTCCATATGTTAGTGTGTATCCTGCACTTATGGATGTGTACTATGTATGCTTAGTGCTTTTGGAGTCCTCAAAATTGTCAGAGCCCATGGAACTGGAGTTACAGACAGGAGTTACCTATCACATGGGTGATGCGATACAAACCTAGGTCCTCTGCAAGAGCAGCAAGTGCTCTTAATGTCTAAGCCATCTCACCAGCCTCACATGGTTAGCAATATTTAATATTACATTTTAGGGTCATTTTAAAATTTAACCAAGAACAAAAATATGTGTAAGCTTATGTTTACTTTGATGATTTCCCACTAACATTTATGGATTTGAAAAAATTTCATTAACTTCTATAATTAGATTTCATCCACTCAAAATTAGGTTTAAGGGTATAGCATTATAGAAATTAACCAATAACAAACTTCTGTTTAGGAAACAAATATTTTCCAGGAATCGATGATGAAGAATTACATCTTAATATTCTGAGGTTATGATGTTTAAAGCTATTAAAAAGCAGTAGCTGTGGATCTTTTGCAGGTTTTGAAATATATCGAAACCAGCTTTTTAGCAGAAGCAAATGGAGATATTTGTTCTTCATAACCCCCTGTCATCAGTTTCTGCTATTAATGCAAAGCTTTGCTGTCTTTTCTTGACCTTAGGCTAGTTGGGAAATTGTGTCCTTAGCCTCATTCTATTTTGGGCTTATAATTATTTCTTTGGCATCTCCTTTTTTTTTAGGGAACCAAATAATGTAAATGCCTGCATTATCTGATCCACTTTTCATTCTGACTTCTCACTGTGACCAACAATGTTACTTTCAGCCCAGGCATCTCTTGTCAATCACAGGGGATCAGTTCCAGAACTCTACCAAAAGCCCAACAAATGGGATAATGTACCCGTCCTGCATTTAAAGTGGCCTGGCATTTGAACAACATGCCTATAGCCTCCACAGTACTCTCATACCAGGGGAGAATGGGAAAATTATATTCATCTATTTAGCAGACACAGTTTTCTGTGATGCTTTTGATTAGAGGTTCACTGAAACCCAGTGAGCAGAATCCATGCGTGTGAAGTGCAAAACTTAAATCCCTAATTGAAGTCTTTGCACACAAACCTTGTAACCTTTCTCAAAAGACCATTTCAGACATTAGAATCATCTCTTTTCGGATTCCTCAGACCCTTTCAGTCTGTCAAATTGCCAATTACTCTCGGTTCCCTATTATTTAAGCCCAGAATTTCATCATCTCATTGCTACAACAATGTGCAAGATAATATCCATTATCTCTCAGTCTAACCTGCTTTGCACTTTAATATCAAATGTTCCTGAGGTATCCTTTCTAATTGCATTCTGTGTTTCAGAATACTCCTTCCTGACCATGGGCATGCAGCCAATTCCAAGCTCTGAAATGCCACAATCTGAAGCTCCAAGACATGCCAACACACCCTGCACTGTCTCCCACTCTCTACCCACCTTGGTAGTAGGAACTCATTATCAGTCCTGGCTCTCCCTTTGTACAATAATGTCTTTTTACTTTTTACAATGTGACCAAATAGGAGGCCTATTTCAATCTTCTCTTATTTAATAGCCCTTCAAATTCTTAAACATCTAAGGATTTATCACAGTCCTGTAAGGTCACTTTGTGAGTTTATTGAGAACCTGTGATCGAGTCTGTCTTTAACCAAACTGGACAAAGTGATCAGTGAATGCCTGCTAGATATTTAGTGTTATTTTCTAAAATTAGTCTGTGCCAGGCAATGCGAAATAAAATCTTAAATGATTCTTAGTTTTCTAGGACGAGCAATGTAAATTCGATGTGCTACACATACTATGAGTGAACTCTGAAACTGAACATTCCTACCTCATTTTGTTTGTGGTTCTTAGTTTTTAAGAAATATTCTAACATATAAAAAAGATAAATATTCTAAAATATGAAAAAAATGGGGACACTCTGAGTTGTAATGCTTCTATAAACTTCCTATAAGGATTTTTAGACCAAATTACCTTGGTATATTGGCTTTCAAAAGTTCCAAGAGAATTCACAAAGTCAAACATCATTCCTCTGATTCCTATGGTGTAGATGTTATGACCTCAAGCTAAAGCATATCTCTTATAACTCCATCTGTGCTAGATTAACTTCCAGCTGTTAAGTCCAAGGGCCATGAATAAATAATAGTAAAATATTTTAATTGAAGTAATGCCGCTAACTAAGCTCTTGACATTAGAGTTCAAATCATAAAGCATAAGAATATTTTCCTTTTTATTTCATTCTAACAACTAAGAGCAGGAGAGTAAATTTTCCATCTGCAGTTCCACTGTATCCTCAAGTGTTAGTCCTCAATATTTTCAAACTAATATAGAACATATAATAGGTTTGCTCATCCTTAGTGGGGGGGAAAATCAGTGCTGTTTGTTCCTTCCTTGTAAACAAAAAACCTCCATAAATAATGTATTCTATTATGCCAATGAAACATTCAAAGGTGGGTAAAGACTACACAAAACTTTGACAATGATGGCATGATCACCATTAAAATATAGTTTGTTGATTTTTTTAAAAAAATATCTAATGAAAGTAAAAATGTGTTAAGTAGTATCTCTCTCTTTTTCTCTTATTTTAGGGTTACATTTTAAATCAGGCTTTCAAGTCATCAAGAAAATGAACGTTGTAATTACTCAGATGGTGATTTCCTGTGGAAGGCTACAATTTAATGAATTTACCAATTTCTCATGATGTTACAACATTACCATACAATGTTCATTTATTTTTGTATGTGGTGTTGGGTACAACAGGATCTCTTGCATGTTACACATTCTACCCTGAGCTACATGCCCCACCCATCAACACCTTTTGATAAAGCACCTAAAAACCATTCAGAGAAGCCATACTGCACGGATACTGCAAACAATGCAGCCTGGACTGAAAGGAATACTTACCTCTTTGCTTTCTTCTAGTTCTGACTCGCTGCTAAACTCTTCTGTATTTAAATTTTCAAAGTCAGACTCTCCCACAGCAATGGGCACGGTCACAGTGAGACTGGGGTTGTTTATGAATGACATGTAATCATTTTCATCAATTACGTATTTTTCAACACTGCTTCCGGTACCTACACCACTGGTAGTCCCGTTACCATCTTTAAGATAATTAAGCTCTTTGCTTATTTCAATGCCGGTGTTATTGGACATGCAGCTGTCTATTTTGTTGCCTTCGTGGATTTCTATGACTTTGGGCTTTCTAAAAAAGGCTTTTTGGAAGCACTCCCGTATCTTGTTTTTCACATAATCAATTCCCTTCTGCATCCTTCCCACTGCAATCTGGAGGTTGTTCATCTCGTTATCGTCATCAGTAGCAGCAAGGTTGTCTGAGCTAAAGGAACTCAACAGTAAGGCCAGAAAGAGGTTCAGAACCTAAATGAAAAAGGCATAGAAGTTCCACGTTAATACTGCAACACTCCTTAGAATTGTTAAGTAACAGGGAGTTAAGATCTTTGCTTCAGTGGGTTTAGCAAATTCTTTTGAATGCTTTGTGTGCATGGGGCTCCACATTAAAATCACACACCATTTGAAGGGCATGATAAGTCTACCTGTGGTAACATGGTAATATGGGCACCCTTCTCCATGGAGAATAGCAGGAAAATGTAAAGATTTCGATAACATCTACCGAGACTCACCAGTGAAAAGACAAAGTCCCACTTACAGTGGTTATTGTCACAAGAAAAAAAAAAGGTATTTTTCATATCTCACTATTTTATTTCCTCTTACCTGTTTATCTATTGAAAGCCTAGTTTCATGCATTCATATAATATATTCAGTAATCTACTGATTTGTACAAAAACAATATGTAGCGGAAACAGATTCCTTTGGTTTGGTGGCTACAAATTGCAATAGCAGTTATAGCAATTTGCATACTTCCCATCAAGTAAAATTTAGGTATCTAAATAGCACAGAGGGTAGAGAAAATTTTAAAATATTCCAAGAGTTAGCCAGACTCATATAATGAAAATCCTTTCTCTCCTTGGTTTTGTAGAGTTTGTTGTGACTCACAGTGGAGAGTACCTGTGATCTGAGGATAATACAGCGATAACTCAGGATGTCTGCTCTCAAAGGAAATTATGTACAGGGATATTTTTAGCTTCAAGTGTAATTACTAAATTTCTTCATGTGGCAGGAGGACAAACGCAAAGCAGGATCCCTGGGTGGTTTCCTGTCTATACAGCATATTTCGTTCAGAACCTGGGGCTCTCTACCATTTTAAGGGGAAAAGTACATGTATCCCACTATTATTCTTTTGAGTATTATTTGAAATGTACTGTTCAAAGGGAAGGCCTAGTATGACTTTATAGACAATTACAGTATCTGCCTGTGATTCAGGAATTTAAGTACTAAAATGTATTTTAATTAATTTTAAAATTAATGTCTTTTTCTTGGACAACTTCATGCTTGTACACAATATACACTGACTACTCCTAGCCTCCACCCCACTTCTAAAACTGTCCATCTCACTTCTCCCTGCAAATCTTTCTTTTGCATTCAAGTCTATTACTTTCATCCACTGTGGTTAACTGGGACCATTTATGTGATATTTAGATATATAGAACTAGGTGGTGTCAGTAATGGGGACACAACTAAAGATAGTTACTCATTCTCATCTAGATTCTAAGTAATGGCTAAAAGTATTTTAAATTTGCTCTGTATCATCTGTCTTTATCATTTATCAATTTATCATGTATCATCTCTGCGAGTTTGTCTCTGTCTCTATTTTTGCATGTGTGTACATACACACATACATGTTATTCATAATTACTCAAACCACAATAAGTTATTTTCTTTTAATAAAGCAAATTCAGATAAGAACATATTTTGTACACTATAGTAATTTGTACCCCACAGCTAAAGTATAATTCTTTGCTATATTAAAATTTGTCATCCAAATTTGTGTCTAACCCACACCTTTAAATAAAACAACATAAATGATGAGCATGTAAAAAGCCATTTCAGTATAAAATAATTGTATTTGTAGGGCTTAAAGAGATTGTCATATAAAATGATATCAGGGTAAGTTAATCTTGACAAGAAAATATATATATTTTTTTTTGACAAGAAAAAAAGTAAATGTAGTATTTACAATCCCAAATATGCATTAAATGAACCTGCACCTCCCATCCTCATATCCTCCATGATGTGTCAGTTTTATCCCATTGTCACAGACAGGGACTCCAACCCCAAGGAATTTAAATAAGATGTTCCTTCAGTGATCGCTTGTAGGGGGATTTGACTCTCAGCCACTGGCAGTAAAATTGGAGAAAATTTTACTGCTTAAGCCACCATATTACCTAGAGCCCAAACTCGTTCTTATTTATGAACATCTGCAGAGCATACATACCACGAGGTTCCCAATCACCATGACCAACATGAACACAATGAGACACATGGTCTGGCCAGCGACCTCCATGCAGTCCCACATGGTCTCTATCCACTCTCCACACAACACTCGGAACACGATCAGGAAGGAGTGGAAGAAGTCATTCATGTGCCAGCGCGGGAGCGTGCAATCCTCATTGATTTTGCAGACACACTCCTTGTAGCTCTTTCCAAACAGCTGCATGCCGACCACGGCAAAAATGAAGACAATGATGGCTAACACCAGGGTCAGGTTTCCCAGTGCGCCCACCGAATTGCCGATGATCTTAATGAGCATATTCAGTGTGGGCCAGGATTTTGCCAGCTTGAAGACTCGCAGCTGTAATCAAATAAAATGAAATTTAGTACATTTGGAAGCCAGACTATTGTTTTATGAGTCGACTATGATGTAGATCCAGATCAAAAGTGACTAATACTACACGTCTATTTTAAAAGTCAAATAAGCTAATTTGACTTTTAAGAGCTTTGTTCATTTTCAAATGTATATGTTTATTATATATATTTACAAAATTTTCAACAAAAAGGTACTTTTAGTAAATATTTTTGCTATAATTCAGAATGATCTATGATATAATTGTTTAAAATTCTAAATGCATCAAACATTTTTGTATGTTTTGTCTTGGCTTTGGAGACAGTCTCATCATAGTCCAGGCTGGCCTCAAATTTACAGTATAACTGAGGGTAATTCTGAGCTAATACTTCTGCCTCCACCTCTGGAGTGCTAGCTTCCCACATACTCAAGAGTCGTTCCTCTGTGGTGGGTTGCCATCCTCAGCCTTAATGCATTGATAAGCAGCTTGGTCCTACCTCTACTTAATGTGCCAGGCTTTGTTGACTCCTCATGGAGGGCCTTACTCTTTGGGAGGTGTGGATGTGGAGTGGGCTTGGGCGTGGGGGGGGACAAGAGGAGGGTGGGAGGGAGGACTGTGGTTGGAATGTAAAATGAAATTAATACCAAAGGACGGAAGGAAGGAAGGAAGGAAGGAAGGAAGGAAGGAAGGAAGGAAGGAAGAAAAGAAGGAAGAAGAAGAAGAAAAAAAGAGTGGGCTTGATTTAAAACCCAGCATTAATTGGGACTTAACATTTTTATTTGCCTTTCTGTCCCTTTTTCCCCCCTTTTCCTTTCCTCAGCTTACAGATATGAGTGAAAACAAGTTCAGAATATAAAACCAATTTAGAAACAACATATATGTTTGTTATGTCTCCTACATATTGAATTGTGGAGTATTTCAATCATTTTTATTACTCTTAAAAAGTAAATTACAACTATCTTCAGAGGCTGTGTTTGTACATTTTCTAAGGATATCGCCTGGGTGTAATTATCAACATTATTTTACAAACTATGATCATTATAGAAACATACATTTAAAAATAAATGCTATGCTAAGGAGAGATAGGACGTGAACAACAGGGAGGTACCAGTCTGAAGGAACGAAGTACAGACAGCCCCTCCACATTTGCCAGGCCAAGCTCCATTAAACTCAGGCTAACAATGATTCCATCAAAAATATTCCATCCCTCTTGGAAATAGTAATAGGGATCCATGGCTATGATTTTTAGGACCATTTCGGCCGTGAAGATCCCAGTGAACACCTGCAGGGAAACAGGGGGACACATCAGTGCTGAGCATGGATGCTGCAAGAAATTGCAAAGAGCATTACATCACAACAAACACAAACATCTGACTTGTAAATTCAACAAATCAATACCGGCTTAGCATTTTCCCCACAAGCCATCATTGTGCTAAATAGATTTGTCATATTTAACAAATCAGCTGGGTTTCTAGGGGAAACAAACTTTAAGATCTTTCACTATGAGCATTTTTCAGTCTCATACTGGATAATAACTGAGGCATTATTGTCACTATGGTTCATTATGCTTCTACAGAGCAGTGCATTTACTTTCTGTAATGTTACAAAACACATTATGGGCAATACATTCACATATTGGAAGTTACTAAAAATTACTTGAAATTGGTAAGTATATACATTTTACTTCTAAATTTTGTAATTTTCTTTAAGTGGTAGTATTTTACATTTACATTTTATAAACACTCCTGAAACAAAAGAGAGTGTGCCACAACTGTTTTGTAATAATGGTCTCTAGCTGTGTGCCTCAGAATTAAAGTTAATGGATTAATAGATTTAATTAGAACAAGCAGGAGAATATCCTCAGTATTACACATCAATAATTAAGAGTAATATGGTCAATGGCTAGAAGGAATGTGTATTTGACAATAGAAACAAACCAACAAACAAAAAAACCAGATCACATTAAACATTGATTTCAAATTTGTAACCACAGGCAATAAGAGCAGAAGTGAATGAAAAAGGCTATGAAATTGTTCTTATGAAAATCTTTAAAAATAGTTATTCTAATTCTGTATAGGTAAAAGTTCTATTTTATGATGGTAAAGTCAAAGTTACCATTATCTTGAGAATCTTTGTCAAAATAAATTTATTAGAATCAATTAGTATCTTAAACCATTGTACCTTTTAAAAAGAATCCAGGCCCTCTCTTATAAAAGCATAAAGACAACTAATATCTCATTTTTAAATTGTACAAATAATTTAAAAGGAAATATCAATTCCAAAAATATAGCTTAACTGATTTTAGTCACGTTGTTCACTTATATAGAAGTAAAATGTATTGTAAGCAAGGTGGAATTTTGAAAATAATGTTTTCATTTTATATAATAGTTCACCATGGGATTTTTTTTTTGACAAATAGTACTCCCTGGTGAATTCAAAATCAGTTCTAACTCATACATATTTGATTTCTGTAAAACTTTCAGAAGCAGATATTATTTGAAATAGGCACCCTGATGATAGAAATGCATTAAAACAAGCTAGCAACTCTAGCTAAATGATCCTCAATACTTCTTACAGAAAATCAAAACGATTCCTTTCAGGTCTGCTGAGATGACTAGCTCTCCTGTCGCTAGCAAATGGATATCTCAAAGACAAACTTTCATCCAAAATGTAGTGCCACTATGAAAATTTTGAATGAACATTTGAATGAACATTTTCATTTCAAAATTATAGGCATGTGGTGATATATTGTTTATGATTTAATAAAGCTTGCCTGGGAATCAGAATGCAAAGCCAGCCATACTAGTTATCCATAGAGCTAGGCAGTGGTGGCACACACCTTTAATCCCAGGATTTAGGAAACAAAGGCAGATTGTTCTCTGTGAGTTCAAACCCACCCAGGGCTACATGAGAGTAAATCAGTCTAAATGATTAACAGAGCTCACACTTTTATTCCCAGCACTAGAGAGTATAAGAGCAGCTCTGTGCAGTCTCAGAGAGCAGTCTAAGATTCTCAGGCTTGGTGGAGAGCAGTGCAGTATAGAGATGCAATCTGAGGTTGCGTGGATCACTCCTTTGTTCTGAGCATTGGTAGAGGTGACAACTGTCTAGTGGCTGGATGCTTTGCTTCTCTGATCGTCAGCTTGATCCCCATATCTGTCTCTGTGTTTATATTATTCATGCTACACAGGCATTTTCCCATTAAATTCTCCCAGTGTCACCAAAATAATGCTAATGCTGTTGGTTTTCTTGTAGTTTTAGTCAGGTAAATTGATAAGGAAGATTCTCTAACAGAATGCAATATGTAGACTCTGTTATTTCTAGGACCCCTATACTTAGAGCTTGAATTTAAAATGGCTGGAATAAAAAAGAAAATAACTTCCTGTGAAAATATAATGTACCAGAGAAATTTTAGGTCTCCAGATACTCAAATTGAATTAACCCGATCATCAGGGAAGTGATGTAATGTTTATGTACTGTAGAAACAGACTGCAAAAAAAGTGGACTCCTTGGTCAAAGTCAAAACAGAAGGTTTCATAAGCCCTTTCTATTTTTTGTTCTTAATTCAGCCTATATTTTTATGGCTCCATATATAAGTCACTACATAATTATTTGAGCAACAATAAACTTGTATGTTGAAATCATCATTTATTTTAATAGGAGAGTTTTAATAAACTCCCACCAAAATATAACCATCTATTATCTATGATGTATAATTTAGGGCAAATGAACTCTTGTATTAAGACTCAGACTTGAAGCCATCAACTTGTGATTTGCCACTTGATTATTCTATTACCCAAGTTGTAATATGCTGACAATTCTATGCTGACATATGCAACATTGGAAGTCCATAAAATGTCAATTTCCTTCATATTCTGGAAAGTTTCCCAAATATTTCTCACTTGTTCAATTTCCTCCAACTTCCCAATATCCTGTGAAAAACATGATAAGCACTAGAAATATTTTCCATCCAGACTTCAATGAAAAGTTCAAGAGGTTAATGGCATATGTGTGGGAGTACATGCTAGATGTTAGGCACAATGCTAGATTCTTCCACATTACCTCATTTGACCTGCCCCAAAACCTCACAGATAGATATCATTACACCCATTTCAATAATAATAATAATAAAACAAGACTCAGAGCATTGTACTTTTCCATAGACTATATTAGTCATCTACATTGACAGCTATAGTCAGGTCATGCTGTCTGTTGATTTTAAAGCATGTGTTATTTTCCCAAAGCCTGATATCTGAAGCAGCCTCTTTTGGTGTAGTAACAACCAGCCATTTGCTTATTGAGGAACTCCGGTGTAGGCACAGGAGAAGACACAAAACAAGATGCAATCTTGGGTCTGCCAGTGAGAAACTCACAACAGATGGAAAAACCACAGCTTCAAGAGTAAGGAAGTTCATTAGGCATTAAGGTAAAGTTGCTCAGTATAGGCTGATTGCCATGTTAGGAGAGAGAGAGGAGGAAGTGGAACTGAGGAGTGAGAACACTCTAGATATGGATGCATAAAACAATGAACAGAGAAATGTGTAAATACATAATCCACTAAGTGGCATGTGTGTGGTGTTGTGACAAGGCTTTTTTTCTGTTGTGTCTGAGGATGATTATACAGAAAACAACATGTTGGTACTAGAAATATTTTAAAGGTTTTAAGAGTAAAAGATAAATAGCCCGAAAGAAGAAATAATGGATTTTCATGTCAAGTAAATATGGAAAATAAAGGAAAAGCTAAGTCCTAGTAGCTCTGTCCCTGTGGCTAGAAGGGACTGTTAAAGGTAGCACAAAATTGAAGTGAGGCTGATAGCACTTCTAATAAATTGTGGGAAAGATGGCCATTTGGCTGTGACCACACAGTCCTTAAAGCAATCCTTGGCCAATGATCTATGACAGCTGGGCACACAGAACAGAATAAAGCTCATGCTGCAGAATGTATCATCCCTGAAGTTGCTGGAATATAAAAATATTGAGTAAGAAACACCATAAATAATGTAAGGAGTCCAACAATCAGTAATAGGGGTCTCAGAAAGTGTCAGGAATGGAATGATTGGCATTATCAAGAAAATGATCAGGAATAAAACAGTATCATAACATAGTAAGTGTCAAAGTTGAAGACAAAGATAGATGTTTTCTTGAGTCAAACAGCACAAATAAGATGAGGTGACTTATCAGAATGCATATTTATGCCATCGTCTTCCCAACATTCCTTTTCTTCCTTCTGGTGGGACAAATTTCTTCACCTGTATGTCTACTTAAGACTGCCATGTTTTCAAATTGCCACACCTACTCCTTCCCAGGATGGTTATACCAAAAATGACCATCTATGTAATATTCCCAACAAAGTTCTGTCATTAAAACTTTGAACTGGAATTCAAAATGAAATTGATCTTTTTCTTAACTGAATAATGTGGATGAAATACCTGTGAGCTACTCTAGAGCTGCAAGATGCAGAAAATATTCAAACTGCATCCAAGACCAGTTCCTGCAACATAGCTGCACCATCACACTTCACAATGTTTGGTTCTTCATCTTTTCTGTTTGATGAGGTTAATTCTCTTCCCCATCCTCTAAGTGCACTTGAGATGGTAAAAGGAAGGTCTTAACTAATAATGTATGTAAACTCAACTATCAAACTGAAACTCTACGGAAGTCAGAGTGGGAATGAAGTAGAATCAGACAGACAAGAATATTTTCATGGGTGAGACATTTCATTACAATGAGTTAGCCTTTTCCACCAATGAGACTCATGGGATCACTTCCACAATACTTTGAAAGGATCAAGAACTTTAGGACTTCTCTTCACGCATTCCCTTTCCTTCTCTCCATCTCTCTCCTCCATCTCTCTCCTTCCTTTTGACTCAGAATCTTACTATGTAGACCATGCTGACCTAGGATTTTCAGTGTATGCTACCATGTCTGCTTCTAATCATTTTGGGGGGGGTGCAGTACTTTTTATCTCTAAAGACTGGGGATTTCTAGTGTAAAACTGATAGGAATAATAAGTTGTCTACCTTAAGGCAAGAAAGATTGTTTCACAGAGTACATTTGATAGTCACAATTGGAGATCCCTACAATTTAAAGCCCTGATTAGCATCCTTTAATCAGAAGGAATCATGCAATTGGCTTCAGGCCTTAGCAAGCTGAGCACATCCACTTCTACTTGTGACTCCTTGGAAGAGAACTATATGCTCCAGTTATAAAGTACTTCCCAGAAACTACAGTAAGGAATCAGTTATTCCTCACATCTTTTGGGAAACATTTCTGGACATTAGGCATTAGGGATTCTTCGGGGGAAAATGAAGATACTCATTAACATTTTCTTACTGTCTTTCATACAATAGTTATTAATTAGTACTAAATTTGATGCATTCAATTTAAGAACAAATTTATGTTTCAATCCAAACTGCTAAATAAATAAATAAGTAAAAACCCTCATAGAGCCCAAAGGTTACAGAAGGCACAATTATCATTCATGTTCGTGTTTTATGGTTTTAAGGGGAAATGTATATCTTTACACAGAAACAAAGGCAAGTTCAACTCAACTGAGTGAAAAGGATGGCTAAAACATAAAGGTATTTTTCTTCAATCCTGTGTTAAAATCAAAGCTTTGCTGTGACTTTGTGAAGTACATTGCAGTTGTACCATGATGCAAGCTACTGCTAGGACAAGAACGGAGTAGTCATTGATCCAGAGAGAAGCAAAACACATAGACTCAGGTATTCTGAGGACAGTAGACCTGGTGCTTAGAGTTTTCCTTCTTAAAATGAGCTTGGGAAATCCTGAGCTGCACAAGGTTTGCTATAGTATGTGCTTTGATGCTCAGTATGCCTCTAAGATTTGTTCAAGATCATAATTTGTGGCATTGATAGCAGCATGAAAATAGTACAAATAATATCATCTAGATACATATTCCAAGTATTGGATCTTAATAAGCAAGATCACAAACCATCCACACCCAGTGAAAACTAGCATCTTTAAATAATCTAAGTCTCCTTCCACTCAGTTTTCCAAATGTTGACCATGACTGAATGTTCCAAAGAAGTTACTAAAATCAAATAGATAAAAATATTTTAAGTCTTTGGATGATTATAACGTTCATGGCCAGTTAGTTTACCTTCTGTGGGAAGCAAAGGAATCCCTGAGTGTATGAGGTCCTGAGTAAATGTGAGTTGTTGACATGAGCCAGCTTAGCTTCAGACCCACGGGGAAAAATGGCAAAGCCTTTTTCCTGGAATAAGGCTCAAAATAATGGCAAAGCCTTCCTCTGATTCATGTGTGGATATTGATAGTGTATGCAGACACCTACTAAATCTGCCACCTTGATTTAGCTGTAGAGAATAATCTCACCTCCATGTTTATCTGTATTAATAACCTTGTGTCCTTGTTGAGCTATATGCAATTACTCCAACTCTCTCTGTTCAACTCTCTATGATAAACATACTGAGCTTTCAGGGACTGATGTTTCTCTAGCAGAGAGCCCAATCTATCCAATCCCAGCTAATCTGTGTCTGTGTGTCTGTCTTTTCTCTATTCCCTCACTTTCCCAGTCAGGCCCATCTCGGGAGCCTTGCAAGGCCTCAGCAGCTTTCACAGGAACACAAAGCAGCTAGGTATTTGCCTGCTGATGATTAAATATAAAAATATTTATCAGTACTTTATAATGGGCAATGAACTCTATACTGAGTTATTTGCTGGTCACAGGCTTAAGGATGATTTTAAAGGTATGTTACAGGTTGCCAAAATGATTTTGACTATTATGAATCATCTTGAAATAGATGAGTCAATGTTGTCACAACCAAATTCAAGGTGTATTCTAGGAAGGACAGGTTAACTTAAAAAGCATGAAAGCTTATTTGTTCAAAAAATATCTTTAAGTACAATCTTCCCTATGGTTAGTTAGTTACCTTCACATATTGAGAGTCCTACAAACATATTTTTACCAATTATTTTCTCTATTGGATGAAGCTATTTATTATTAAGTGATTCATTTCAAAAAAAAAAATAGAAATTGATTCAATGGATATGGTTCTGTAAAGACTTTGTAAGTTCAAACCCTGTGGATCTTGTATTTCCTCTGGACCTTCATTTCCCACAAGTAAGCCTCTAAAGTGTGGGGAGTTTACAACTCAAGGACACCATGGTTATTGTCCTACATAATCAGCCTCAGCAAGAGTTGAAATTCAGATCCTATATGAGGTGTGTTGTAATAGTCCTTTAGATGTCTCTTCTTGTGAAGAAAGAAGATAAAATTTTCAGTTTGGTACATCAAGGGTGATATTTTTCTCTTTCATTGCTTCATCCCCTACAGCACTTACCAGGTTTCCCACAGTCAACACACTGCTGAACTGCTCAGTCATGGGATAGTGCTCCATGGCCATAAATAAGGTATTTAATACAATGCAAATTGTTATGGCAAGATCAACAAATGGATCCATAACAATTAAATTCACAAGATGCTTCACTTTTAGCCATGCATCGCAGCAGTCCCAGATCAAAAACACATTGGCAAATCTATACCAGCACGGTGGACACTTCTGTCTAGATTCTTCAAGTTCTGGTGGGTAATAAAGAAGAAAAGTAGTAAATAACAGCAAAAATTCTTGTCCATAGTAAATGACATGGTAAAACTGGTGCTGATTCTTGGGCACACAAGTTTGTGTTACTGGGATTAATAGACTGTATAAAATGTCCATCAAATATTATACTGATATTGACCTGCTTTCTCTTTTTAAATACAAAAAGTGCTTTGAATTTAATATTCTACCTCAAAAGAATTAATAATTGAACAAAAATGCAACAATATCACTATTAAATATAACTTTTAAAATAAATTTTATGGGGTTGTTAAACAGTGAATAAAATCATCAATCGAGTGTACTTTAGAGAATTATATAAATTATATAATTGTGAATATGGATGACAAAGGAAGGGACCTTGCTTGAATGAAAAACAGGCTTGGCTTTGTCCAATTCATTGCTATCATTCTCTAACCCTAACATCATTGACATGTGCAGGCTGAATGGAGAAGGGCTTACTCTGTTGGGCAATGTAACATTAGAATAAGTCATCAATGATATGATATCAAGTTGGGAAATGCCACTATACAGGCAAGGTAAGATTCCACGTGAAAGAGAAATAGGTCAATACTCATTTTTTATAACCAATATGAAAGATGTACTCTTTCACATAAGTATATCTACAAAACAATTCTATAGATGAGAAGTCATTAAGGGTCTGCAGAAAGAAGGGGTGTTCAGAGCAGTCACTGTAAAATGGCTCTTGAAGCCTGCTTCTCACCCTCCATGGTGTTGGTCAGGATGCTGGCTATGCTCATGGCTCTCTGTCTTCCAGAGGAGTCCTCCAGCATTTCCATTGAAATCTGGTAAGAGCTTAGCCTTCTCTTCCTGACTTCTGTTTCAGTGGTGGTGCCCTGCAAACCAAATACTGATGGCTCAAACCACCCTTACCCAAGGATAGCATGAGAATATATAGCATCTGTCTGGAAAATCATGCTTCATGCAAGGTTTTTAGGCAACAATCTCAAGTAATAATAAGACATTAAATAGATTATTATAAACACATGTTTTTAAAAGACCACAGATACTTTGACAAACTTTCACTGGCTCTATGCAGTTATATAGAGCAATTGTTTTACATGAGCATTTTTAACATGACAATGCTTGGGGAGAAATTATTTTATAAGCATGCTGTAACTACTTTTCATTCAAATACAAATTATTTTTCAACTTATAGCAGTGAGCAAATAGGTGAATCTTCCCACAAAACTAAATATTATTATATAGTCTCAAGGTTGGTTTATTTTCTTTGAGGCTATATAGACAAACTGACATATCTTATGGGCCATTTGTTTTTCCATGCACAAACACAGATGTACAATGAAATGTGTGTGCTTTCCTGAGATTTCTTTATTTCCATATGCCATTCTATCATCAACAATTTTATTTTGTAATAATTTTTCAAATAGCACTATAATATTGACAGTTGTGTAAAACCGTCCATTGTCAATACATCAGTCATTACAATATTTAATTTTGAGAAGACAAACATTTCAGGATATGAGCTGATGAATGATTATATGATTTAAGGAAAATGTTGATAATGAAGATTTGATTGTGAAAGTGCTAATTATATGGTATTTGTGGTAAATCTACTGAAGCTGCAGGTTTGCATTCTACCTCAGAATCTAAATTCTGAGTATTTTTAACCTGAAAAGCTAATAGTTCCACACAAGTCATGTGGGTCTTTTTTTTTTTTTTTTTTTTTATTCACTTAATCATGTGTTAGTTTTAAGCACTTTCATTTGGAGGAAGTAGGGTCACAGAACAGGCTCAGCTGCCCAGGCCTGCATTTTTATTTATTTTCAAATTGAAGTAATGTGTCAGTAGTAACTGGTTTATGTATTATCACCTCTGGCGGAAGTTGTCCAGTAGGTGACGTAAGAGCTGACGGTCCACCCACCAAGGAAACCACACCATTGCAATCCACAGTGCTGTGCATCTTCCCATTTGCTGGAAGCCCTGGCACCATCCTGGATGACATACTGGCCTGACT
The DNA here is from genome assembly GCA_030556225.1 of Cricetiscus sungorus. Taxonomy (NCBI): domain Eukaryota; kingdom Metazoa; phylum Chordata; class Mammalia; order Rodentia; family Cricetidae; genus Cricetiscus; species Cricetiscus sungorus. Next base: position 6,885,936 of record JANBXA010000372.1, read on the forward strand.
AACGTTACTGTTGCGTCGCTCTCCAGGTCTGTGTGGCACAAACAGCGAGTCTCTCCTGCTCTCGCTATCTTCAAAGGTGCTGTGCTCATCATCCGCAAAGTCATTTTCAGACCCCATGTCCTTCGTCCGGCCTCTGAAGCTGAAAATGCTCGTTTTGCTATTGCGTCTTGGGGAAAACAGGGAGCCACGGATACTCAAGAGAGACTGAGGAGAAAGCAAGGAAGGAAGAGATCAGGGACAGGGGCATGGTGGAACATTATTATTTAACAAAAATCTCAAGATTGCAGAAACCACTTGTTTTTAGGTTGGTGTCAGCTTGTTCCTTATTACATGTAATGGAATTCATGGGGAACACATGGCTTTCTTTTTTTTTGTATTAAAGATCATAATGCAAGTGTCACTGTACATTTAAGCATGCCACTCTAAGACTCCTGATCCACAATTGACTAAATTCATGGGTCCTGCATCTGAGCTTCACTCTAGCACTGTGAGATGCAGTGTGCTATCACAATACAAGTGAAATGGGAAGATTCAAGTGGGAGGCAGCTTGCATTTCTCAGTGCTGGCATCTGAAGGGCATGCAACATGGGGGAAAATTGACTCAAGTAAAACTGTTCGTTCAGATTCTAAAGATTTATACCAAGTTCTAAATGTACTTATACCAAATCACCTTGATAACTACAGTATTAAAAATACTTCATTGTGTCTTTCTTCTCTTCTGGATTCTACCAGGAAGGTCTCTAGACTTGTCTCTATGTATATCAGAGTCATAACACAGAACTGCCTTCCACATTTTTTAACAATTTCCAACAGGGTAACCAGTTATTCACTTGATCTGAGGGTCTACGTGTCACAGCAAATGTAAGAGGATTTCAGTGCTCTCTATGGCACTTTGCCTACTAAAAATTTATTACTAGCTTAAAGATCCAAGGCATATAATATGACTGGAACAAAGATGATTCTTGTGTGACATTATGTTAATTACATCAATGAGAGCTAGATAAATGAAAATGAACATATCATAGATGCTCTTGATTTTTTTCCTTGTGCTGGACAATACACCTCCTGGCTTGCTCAGTATTGGCTAGGCAATCATATTACCACTGGGCTACATCCACAGCACACAACAATGTTTATCATGTACATTTATAAACTGGTAAATGTTCTGTAACGACAGAAAAGAACATGTAATTTAGATCCTTCTTTGACACTCTGACTGGATTTTAAACTGCATTGAATAACTCAGGATTAACTTTACTGTGGTGATAGTTTTTAAAAATACCCCTAGTCAGGCAATGGAATATTGTTTGCTTTCCCCATCATTAATAATGGTATTTCTTTTTGCTTCTTTTCTTGCTCTCAGGCATGGGCGTGGAGGCACATACTTATTGTACTAGTACTTGGAAAGCAGAAGCAGGAGGATGGACAATTTTAGGTCAGTCTGTGTTACATAGCAAGATTCTGTCTCAAAAACAAACCCAAGCAGAAGAGACTAATATATGCATATGTTGATATGTTAAATACATGCTGGCAGCAACTAGTTTGAACTTTCCTTTTCTTCTCCAAATATAAGCTGAGCGGAGAAAACGCAGGGAAATCAGAATCAGATTTAAAAAAATCAAAAAACAAAAAACGAAAACAAAAACAACAACAACAACAAAAAAGCATTTCTTTGCCTAATGAGCTAAGTCTGATGGTCGTGGATCCCACTTTTAGCTTTGTTTTTGTGACTTGCCCCAAATGACCCTCTTTGTCCTTTGGAAGTCTGGAAAGGTTCTTTTCATTGTGCAATGTGTCTTTTCTTGGCTAAATTCTCTGCAGGATCCAGCAGGTCTAGGGTGGGCCTAACCTGTATTGTGTCTCTGCAGCTCTCAGTTCAAACAAGCAAGTGGAACCAGAGGTAGGCATGGGTTGGACTGATTCCTCTTCCATGGACTCAAAAGCTGTGCCCTTCATTTTAATAAAGAATGCTGACATGCATAATCTCATACTCAACATATATAATATATATTGGCTGTAGAATGAATGTTTTGAAACTTCACATACAAATCACTTTGTATATTGAAAATACCTATTTTCACAAATTAAATTTGGAATTCTGACTCAGGACATTTAAACACATGTACTAAAGAAAGTTCAACTGTTGGAAACATAATTCCATCATGGGGCAGTGTTCAGAGATGGAACCCTCATGAAGGAATTAATGTTTTTCTGAGTTATATATCACAGAGTTCAGTCCTCTCTTATCCCTTCTGTATGAAGAGATTTACACTTCCACTCACAAAGGCTCCCTCAGAAATCAGGGTGAGGCCATTGTCATCAAAATACGGAGCTGTATAAACCACACCCAGTCTCAGGTGTTTTGCTATAGGCACCCCTCCCCTGCCCCACATACTGTGAAGACTTAGTAGATGTGATTAACTAACTTGAATTTTTAACCCACATTCCATCCAAACCCAGGTGGATGTCTATACTCAGAGAAATATAAACTTACATTTTACTCTACTATGTCTTATGTTAATTTCTAGGATGGTTAGTTGCAATGATCTAAATATATTTGTGCTCTAAAACTGTCTCTTGGAAGTGAAAAAAAATCTGCTTGTGTTGCATCACTTGGGAGTATGGTGTGTTTTTACATCTATAACATATCTGAACATGCTTTTAATTGGCATGCTTTTATGTCAGGGTATTTTTCAGAGGCGTTCCCAATCTTTGAGTTTATTTGAAACTTCTTTTCACTCTCTGGAAAGTATAATAATGGGTGTGGGCACAGCTTTCAAGGCAACAGAGCCCGAAAAAGAAGATAACAAAAATAGTATTCAGAGAAAATAAACCAAAAATAACACTCTTGAAGATGCGGCAGAGTTAAGGGAATACCCACAGCTGTGGCAAGCTATTCTCTGGAGAAAGAGCTTTTATGATGAACTAAAAGACCATTTCTCATGCCTCATGCCTATCAGAACATACATTACAGGTGTTGGCTTTATTTTGTTTTCTTCTGTTCTAAGAAGGTAAGTGTGGACATTTTCTTAATTTTCAATAATAAAAGGGAAAGTGTAAGTATTGATTCTTTGTGACACAACCCAATGTGGGTTGAGAATGATGAAGAAGACACAGGGAAATAACATGTGTTTTAGTAGACTATGTGGAATGAATATTTGTTGGAAATACTCATCTGTTCCACATCAGAGCTTAAATATATTAACAACTATATTTGGTTATGGCTATAAGCCTCTGGTTTAAAAATCAATGGCCCCAGTGTGTCCAAACACCAGGGTCAAAATCCCGAGGGAGTGGAATATCCATTATATACTTTGAACTAATTTTTCATGTGGTACAATTACTATGTATTGTGCCTATAAAGGCAAATAATGCATTAAACATAAAATAGCAGTTAAATTCACATCAGTAGAGGAGGACAGGGTGCCCATAATTTATGGTCCCTCTGCTTTGACATTTTCAGGAGCAATATTGTTTTGAAGAGTATGCCTGGTCCATTTATGCTTACTGTCATGATGCCTTCATTCTCTTTTCATAAGAGAAAACCTTTTGATGCTTACAAAGCTAACATGCTAAACTAGAGTCTCTGGCATAGTTCTGCTTGAGTCCTGTATTGATGCCTTCTTTTCAAATTGGATTTGTGGATTCAGCACTCATCAGTATTTCTTCTACTCTTGAGGGAGTCTATCAATCTAGCTGTCCACCTATCTATTCCATCATCATCTGTCATCTTTCATGTATCTTCCAAAATGATTTGTTCCAATGTACATACTGCTTTTGCTTTTAATGTTAAAATATCAAGTACCAGCTACCTTCCTTCTGCCATTGCCTTTCTGTGTTTCCCTCTGCACCAACACCCTAGCCTCATTGCTCTATGAGGATTGTAAACACATTGTCACAAAAGATCTTGCAAATTTCCTTCCAGCAGTCCCACAGTATAGTTTCTTCCTATGACCCCTCCAAATCTTAGAATGTCACCTTTAGTCCATCTAATTTGAAATTTTATTTCCAGCTACACAACTTCTGTTCCCCCAGTGTTTATCACCATCCAACATAGTATGTGACATGTCTGACATGATTACAGCATCAACTTTCAGAATAAAGTTTCATTATATCAGTGAATGGAATCTAATTTTTCATTAAAGCATTTTCAACATCTAGAGCCCTTTCTGTTACATCAATGGCAACTGTGATAATTAGTGTTAATTCTCAAATTAATATAATCTTGAATCACTTCGGGGAATGGGCCTCTGAAAATGTGTGTAGAGGATTATCTTAATTGGGTTAATTGAGAATACCAATAGTAACTGTGAGTGGTGCTATTCATGAGCCAGGTCCTAGACTGAAGGAAAAAATAGTGGGGTTGCAAGCATAAGAATCATTGCTCTGTTTCTTGGCTACAGAGCCATGGACCTGTTCTCTCAAGCTCCTGTCCATTTAACTTCCTTGCAGCGATGGACAATAACCTGGAGCCATAAGCCAGAATAAAGCCATTCTCACTTACATTACTTTTGTTAGGGTATTTATCACAGCTACTGGAAAAGAAACCAAAACGTGCTTAGTAAATACCTGCTGCTTGATGGGACTAATACATGCATTTTTAGACAAGAAGGGAAATAATCCCATTTTCAAAAGGCATGCAATTGTCATGCAAATGTCAACATTATGCATCTGTCTTCATAAGCAATCGAAACTATTCAACTTTTTAAAATTTTCTTTCATTAGAAATAATCAATTTTAACTTTTCCTTAATCACATGGGATTCTTATATAATGCTCACATGGCTCTTTAAGACAGTGAATTCAAGGCTAAAGCTGTGAGTTCAAGGAGAGTCTAGGCTATATAGCGAAATTCTGTCTAAAAGTAAACAAAATTAAAACAAGAAAATAACCAAGTGCTGTACTGAACTAAAGTTTTTGGTTGCCAATCTTTTTGTTAAAATTTTATGGTTGTCACACTTAATTTTATTAAAGTGTTGTTCTTTAAAGGACGTCATACACTTTGGTTGATTTACAGGTTTTTTTTTGTTTTTGCTTTAAATTGATTGTTTTGCACTGAAGTTAAAGTATAGTTTTCAAGTAAATTTAGTATTATTTGAAGAGTTTGTATTTTGTAGGATATGACATTCAAATCGATAGAATAGGCCTCAAAGCACAATGGTGTTTATTGTGGTTTCTGCTACTGTTTACTGTTTGTAGTGAATAGACCTTGTTTAAGTTAAAAAAAAGTAGAAACTATTTTATTTGGCCTAAAAAAATTACTGCTAACCTTTGTATTGTGAATTGCATAGTTGGCCTTAATTCACTGCCATAATTAATTGACTTCAGTGTTGTCCCTCAAAAGCAGTTAGATTGTAATTATTTTCTCATATGTACAATGCCATGATAATGGTGACTTCTAAGTAGAGTTTTCACACTAAAGAAAACAGGCAACTAAGCAGGCATTCCTTTCCAGAACTGATATATATGTTATATATGATATATATATATGTTATAATGTAGCCTCCTAGTGGCTTCATAAAGAAGCCAGGTTTATCAGTTCTTAAAATGGGGAAACTGAACAAAAGCTTCCAATATAATCCCAGTGAAACATCTGAGAATCAGGCTGAACCGAATAAGCAAAACAAAACAAAAAACCAAAAAGCAATAAATATGTTATCAAAAATGTGAAATGTTTAAAGACAATTATCTTAAAGTTTTGCCTGACTTAGTTTTTCAAAATCCCTTTCTAAGACAACCATGATATAAATTTACCCTGTCACTCAAAGGCAACCCCAGAAAGATCTACCAAAAGTGATTTGCAGACTACTTCTCAGACCTCAGTACCTGGTGGGGAGAGCACAGCTTCTTGTCACCGGTCAGCCGGTTCCCATCCAGAGAGAACAGGAAGCTTCTTCGCTTGACACTGTCTTCGGATTCTGACTTGGGAAACCTGTCCCCATCGGTTCTGTGGTTTCCTTCCAAGTGCTCCCTCTGTCTCCTCTTCTTTCTCCGGTTCCTCCACTCCTTGGCACTCTTGGAGCTTAACTTGGAAGCTTCTGAAGAACTTTCCAACAGTTCTCCTAATCCTCCAATCCCACTGAAGTCTCTCGATGCTGCCGAGGCTGCAGCCACTGCCTGTTGGGGCCAGGAGATGTTTAGAGAAAGTGCATGGAAGGAGGAGCGAGGGCAGACATGCTGACACATATGATCATCATCTAGGAAGAGGAACTCTGCATTCTGGTTTACCTAACAATAGCTGTCACCTTTTCTAAAGGCATAATACATAATACAATGTGTATCAAAGCAAGAACAGCCTAGTGTAGCACATGGTCTGGACTGGCATTTAATGCAGAACTCTCCAGAGGTCAGCTTCAGTTCAGGAGACATTTGCTGACTGAAAGAACTTTGTCTCCATTAAGAGTACCTGTTGCTTTGGAGCTACATCCTCTTTGATCACAGTCCTGCTTTTCCTCGGGATTGTTCCTCTTCTCTGTGATTGGAAATAAGCATATGGTCCTGCATCATTTGTTTGCTTTTCTTTTAGTTTCATGACATTTCAAGATTAGGGTGTGGTGGTGTACATTTTTAACCCTTGCACTTGGGGGACAGAAGAAAGAGGACTGGGAATTTGTAACCAGCCTGGGCCACTTGTGTTAGAAAGCCCTCTGTAAATCCTTGGTGAGCAAAGATTTAAAAGGCTTCTTATTGTCAATCTCCTGACACTACTGTTGTTGCATAGGGGACAACTTAGCTTCAATTTTCAAGATCTCACAGAAGGCTGTGTGGATGGCAATATGCTTAAAGAAGGGATAAAGGTAAGACCCATTTAATGAATTTGGTCAGCACTGTGTGCTATGTTCCTTCCTGAGAATAAGCAAGCCCTCTTGAGTATTTTTTTTCAACTTTATGTTAACTAAAATAAAAAAACCTTAGAATGAAACACACTATGTTGCATCGTTTCTTGTGTCAGTGGGATCTCAGTGGGCAGTTGGATATTGAATACAGTCTTGAATTTGTGTATTGAACTCAGCAATACAGAACATGTAACACGGATATTTGTTTATATTGAACACTAGAACCATGCAGGGTCCCTGATTCAACAGTAATGTGAGACAATGCCTATAAGTAACTGAAATTGTAACTCAGCATTTAGCTGTTTATAAAACCGTGTAAGACAGTCAATTGTTTTTATTTTGACTATCCATTATTTCTTAAAGCATTCATGATGATAGATGAGGAATAGTGAATATACAGCATAATTTAACTACATATATGCACTAAAGTAAATCAGCAAACACATGACAGCAAATAAAATACAGCCTGTGCTATGCATAAGAGATACATAATATGTATTATCAAATGTGTGACAAAGGTCTAATTTTCCTTTCCCTGTGTACAGACACAAACACAGGACTGCCAGTGATGTCATTTATAGACTTGTTGTCCCTGGAAACAGGAAGTAGCGGTAATACTCTCTGGCCACAGTCCTGAGACTACCATTCATTTAAATCACTTCTGGAGTTTGCTTTGCATATGACACGATTTCCCTGCCTATTCTGAGTAACAGCTCAAATAATTCAAATCCAAAACAGTTTTGTTTTTTTTTTTTTTATTTTGGCAACAAAAGCAACCTCCGACACAACACATTTTCCATGTCACTCATCAACTTAAATCTGTCACTTGTTCCACTTTCAGAGATTTGCCGACTCCCTCAAAGGCAGATGTTTCCTGTCGTCACTCATGTCTGTGCACCTGTTTATTCCCAACTCTGAGATGTGGCCAATGTCCTGCTTGCTCAGACTCATAGTCAATCATTCACAACGAACCTCCTGAATTCCTCTCATAACAAATGGCAAGTTAATATTCAATGTTTATGTAGGTAACATTTTTTTAGGGTATTCTCTATGACTCAAAGTAAATCCTATAACTTATACCGTATCTATGCTTCCTTCAAAATGCAATCACATGACTAATTTTTCATTTTAAACATGGGATTAAGTTAAAACCCTGTTCAAAGCCATAAGATACTAATTGTAATTCTTTAATTTATACTAGATATCTTAAACGTCATGATTTCAAATTGTACCCTATAGCTTACTCTAATATTTTCCCAATAGACCTGCAGTCCAGGATAGGCTATATTGGGTAATACTGAAATTTAGAGATTACAAATCAAATATCAAGTACAATTACAATGATCAGAGACAGAACATTTGTGTCTAATGCTAGCTTTTCCATTTTTAAAATTCACATTTGATTTTGTAAGTCCATTGAGCTGTGTTCATTTCCCATTCTACAAAAATGATTAAACCCACAGGGCCTTTAACAAACATTAAGTACAAATGAAAGTGATGCTGTGTTTTATGAGGCTACTGGCTGGATGACAAGTTCTGAAGGGTCCTAGGTAATGGACAAGATCCGGACTTCATAAGTACACACTAAGCCTTCTTTCCCTTCCTCTAACATTCGGCTACCATTATTAACCCTGTTATCAGAAAAAAAAAACTAACATGGACTTGGTACCCTGATACCCTTCCAAAATACACCTTCCTCTGAACTATGTTTTGAGTGATATAAAGCCAATGCTATATCCAATCATGGTGATTTGGCCACTACAATCCAGTAATTGGTTATTGAGTGGGGAAATGACATATTTTAATTTAACCATGAGATAAACAATCATCCCCTTTTAACTCTTATTAGACATAGCCTAAACCTAGCTTAGAATTTTACTTCTGAAGTTTAAAAGACTGTGCACCTTTAATTTGTGTGGTATTTTTCCTCCAAGTGACCACATTTCAGAAGAATATTATTCTTATATTGTGTTGTCTGTGTAGCATTTGCCAGTAACTCAGAGTAGTTGAAAAATCAAACTTTGGATCTATACATTCCAATTATACATTGTAATTCAAATAGTAATCCAATGCTCTAAGTCTATTCATATGAGAAAAAGATAAACTCAAAGAAGCCATTAAGTAAAACACTTTGATTGGACCTCTACTTCTGGTCCAGTGGGACTAGCAGGAGCCAGATTTGCTCCCTCCTGAAAAAATTAAGACAATACAAAACTAGACAAAATGATGGTTCTGAAGACATGGGACTTCCAGTTCTAAAACACTGGAAATGGGATAGCATGAAAGCTCCATTGCTATTCTAAATTAAGATCTTGGACTCGTAGACTGAAATGCAGTGGAAATGTACACTTCATGTAAACTCCATAAGCAGAGGAAGTAGAACTGAAAATACATAATAACCAAGGTGGCTGTTGTTCATAGGACAGACATGCAAAGAAAGTTCTAAACACAATAGAACCCTGGAACTCTTTTGAGATCAATCTTGAGTATTGAGCCTATTCAGCAGTGTGTGTGAATGTGTGTGTGTAGTGTGTGTGTGTGTGTGTGTGTGTGTGTGTGTGTGTGTGTGTGTGTGCGCGCGCGCGCGCGCATATGAGAGAGAGACAGAGAAGGAGATGAAGCTTCCTGAGTTATTAGAGAGAAGGCACCCTCTACTCACACTGCTTTACGCATGTAAAGCATTTGCACTAGCAAGCACTTTGTTTTAAAGGCCATTGAGTATTATTTAGGGAGGCTGTCACTCAGTTGTAAGTGATTAATCATTTTTACATTAAATACTACTTTGGTCCTATCTGCCAAATCTTGAAATGTTTGAGGATGTGAAAATATCAAACTGCTAATTCATGTTGAAACTGCTTTATCATAAAGACCAAGAAATTTTACTGTAATGCAAAAATGTCCAGTGATACCCAAAATACATTTTCTAGAATTCAATTGAGGATTTTCAGAATCTTAAGAAGGAAAACGGTGTAAACCAAGATACAGGAAAAAAACTGAGACATACAAAAAACAAACAAAAAAGACACTAAACAAAAATTAAAGTGATGCTACAACTATGCTGTATATGTTCAAAATATTAATCAGAGACAGCCACGAAGTCTGATATGATAAGTACAATAGATGGAATTAACACCAAACCAGGCAGTATAGCAAAAGATACTCAACTTGAAGATATTGATAGAGAAGCTTTCCACTCTGGTGTACACAAGCTTGTTTAAAAACTTGTTTGGAACTATAAAGACTCAAATTATCTTTGAAAAGAAAACCAAAGATAGGGTGATAACATGGTCATCTATAAATAATCACTATCTATAAAACTGCAATAGTTCAGAGTTTTTCTGTATAATAGCCCTGGCTGTCTTGGAACTCACTTTGTAGAACTGGCTGGCCTCAAACTCACAGAGATCCCCTGTCTCTGCCTCTGGAGTGCTGGGATTATAATTGTGTGTGTCACCATTGCCCAGCTGAGCAACTGATTTTTGACAAAAGTGCCAAGTCAATTTAGCAGAGAAATGATATTTCAAAATGGTTTTGAAATTATCACCTTTCCTATGTAGACAAAACAATATGTACAGCTAACGTTTTATGCATACATTCACTTATACTGGATGTTGAACACAGTGAATGCAGAAAGCTGTATAACTTTGAGAGACAATGTGGAGGAAATCTGAGGCAATTATTTAAAAAGTGGTTTAGATGCTACACCAAAAGCATTAGATCTAAAAGAAAGAAAGAAAGAAAGAAAAAAAACAAAAAGTAATAACCTCTGCTTCATCAGAACAAAAACATTTGCTTTAAAACCATTATCAGATGGGACTGTCAGCTCCAGCAAATGTTAAAGACTTGTACCCATGAGTATAAAGACCACTTCAGACTCTTTAAGAAAACAAGAAACCTTAAAGATGAGAAAACAGAACAAAACAAAAAAGAGGACAAAGCATCTGGGGATTTTAGCACCCACTTCATAAAAGAAAGGCACAAAAGAAAAGTAAAAACAAAGGAGGTTGTTCTGCTTCCTTCGTTGTTAAAAAACTACAAATCATAACAGCAAAGAAACCTATCAGCAAGGCCTACACAAAGTCTAGCCATGCCAAGCTTTATCAGTGGAGGAAGGAAGGGAGCCAGGAAGAGCAACAGGACAAGACAGTGGTCAGGCTGCTGTGCATCTGCCCACAATCTTCTTGCAGTAACTAGACTGCCCACCCCACACTTTTTAGTCCAGTTCTGTGTTCCTATCTCTTCAAATTATGACTGCCTAAGTCAATACACACTGCAGCACCCAGTAACTAAATAAGCTTCAACATTTAAAATCTTGCTACTTGATGTCAGGTGTGTTTCTGGTACCTTAATTTGAACAACAACAAGCTATCGTGGTAATATAACAACTCTGCAGAAGTCTGAAATGCAGCCATTCACAGAGGTTTCTTATAAACTTTAGAGATGAATTAACTTCAGAATACAACTTCAAAGATTGCTGTTAGACTGCAATATTATTCGGTAGAAACCTCAATTATATTTATTAAATCCCACCCTCAGTTTCCAAGAGACTATTGCATAATAAGCCTTCTCCTTAATGTATTCCTACCAGCTAGCTATTTTCTCTATGGTGTATGGTGTGTAACAAGTTTATTTGACTCCAGGATTATAAATAATTTTGAGTAGCTTTCAATTTTCCAATTCCAATGGCTACATACAATACAAAATGGGAGATCCAGCTTAGTTATGATGGCCAGAGATTCTAAATGAGAAAATAAAATAGTAGTGAAGAGCTGACAGCCACTCCATACCTGGGCTTCCTCTTGCTGCTTCTTCAACTGCTCCAACATCTGCTGAAACTCTGCCTCCTTCTGTTCTGCCTCCTCCAAGGTGGCCTGATTCTGCTCCTCATAGGCCATGGCCACCACAGCCAGGATCAAGTTCACCAAATAAAAAGAGCCCAAGAAAATCACCAGGACAAAAAATATCATGTAGGTCTTCCCAGCTGCACGTAATGTCTAGTGTAGAAAAGGGATAATTTCATTGATATTTTAATATAACATCCCCAAATAAAAATTAATCTACAACAGCTAGAAACCAGGAAATCAATCGTTTTTAGTACCCAACTGTTTTATCCAAATAATTTTTGGTGTTAAAAGAGCAAATATGTACACGTAAACATCACAATAAACAGTATGACTGTCGTGTCATTTGTCATGAAATTTCAAAGTAGTACTTGTTTGATCTACATCAAAGTTTTGTTAGTAGGGTTCCTAATGCAGGACAATGCTATAAATGTCATGCTTCCCTGTTTTCTACAGATTTGGCTAAATGACTTTCATATAAGAAATTCCCCATACATATACTTCTATAATGTGAGTACACTTGTGTACATATATGAATGCATATGCTTCATATAAGAAACCCCCCATTTTTTTTTTAGTATCTATTACTATATATCCATCCTTCCAGGATAAAGCCCATAGCAGAGGGTCTTTTGTCTAAGAAACTTATTGTGTGTATATGTTCTTGTATATAAAAGAGATGGAGTGAGAGAGATAGGAAGGGGGAAGAAAGAGGAGGGGAGAAAAGGGGAGGGTAAGAAAGGAGACTGAAGAAGATTCTAGGCGGTTCTACTCTAATATTATGACCTCCTTAATATCCCTGAGTGTTACAAATCAGTTCTTAGAATTTCATATAAGTTCATCAATAAATCCTACTTGTGTAACTTCAATTCATACCAACTGATAAAGATTCTCCCAGTAATCTTGAGTCATGAGTCGAAACAGAGATAAGAAGGCCCAGCTAAATGTGTCAAAACTTGTGTAGCCATAGTTGGGGTTTCTTCCAGCTTTCACACAGATGTATCCTTCCGGACATTGTCTGTGAAAGAAAGAAATAATGAGGGATGTGCCAGACAAAGTGCAGCTATTTCCACTAATCATCCTTTATAGGTATTGCCAAAAGCCAAAGTTATTTTCTATGATGAGATTTTCATTTCCAGACCGCCTTAACTGATGGCTCATGGGTGAAATTTGTTAGAGACACCAGCAGAAAAATAAAGAACAGGGAGTCAAATTTATGGCCACTTGGAAAGATGAGAGGGTAGCAGCCAGACATTCCTGCTCTGACATCATCCTTATGTACCCCTTCCAAAATGGTAAGAATCAATAACTCAATGAGGATAAAGCAAGTCAGCAAGATGGCCTTTCGACCAGTCCTGTAGAATTGTCTGAAATAACCTCACATTTCAAAACGCTCAGCTTTAAGGGAATCTATGACATTAGTAGAATTTCCTGTACCATGGACATTAAGACCCTAGCTAGGGTCTTAATATCAATACATCATCATCAACTACGATTTTTACTCACATGCCCTAGTCTTTCTTTAGAACCCTTCCATCCCAGATAGTTTCCCCCACTCAAGTTTACACTGTCCTCCCTTTCTAGACTCAACTCTTTGGAATAGAATATAGTCGTGGGCACTTATTTTATACTTTGAATGATATTTGATTTCTTGCTAAAAATTTCCTTCTTTGACTTCTGGGAATCTTTGAGTTGGCTCTGGGAACAGACAACCTCCACAATTTCAACCTTGTTTTTCCTTTTATCTGGTAGCACTTCTTAAATTTCTGGTATATTTCAGACTAGTCTCTTCCTATTTCCTGAGAGAGTGTTAGAATTGGACATTCCTTTAAAGTATCCCTGATTCCTCTTAACGACAACAGTATCAGAAACCAAAGTCTGGGTGGCAGGTGGTGCTTATTACTGCTGAGCTTTCTATCTGTACCTCTTGGGCCCTGAGCTGATGGAATGAGAAAATACTTGTGCACATCCTTACTCACAATGTGCATGCATGTAAACATGTAATTATTTGTGCTTATATGCACCTGCACTTGGGAGTATATCTCTTACCTCGAATTCTAACCCATCAGTACAAGGATCATTCTAGACCTCTCCCATTGCTTGCTTGTAACTTGTCACTCACAGTGAGCAGCCTGGCCCCCATCATCTCTCTTCATTTTCTCAGTTTTTCAACACCAGTGTATATGCACAGGGGCTTCGGGATTAGCCATTCATGCTACCTTAGGGAACATTGCATTGCTAGGCAACTGCTCATTTCTCTTTAGTGTTACAGACTCTGATCACATCCTAAAGTAAAAGTTAGGATGTTTACAGACTTCTCTTTTACCTCACATCTTTTAGATTGTTTCATATGTTTGTGCTATCTTTAAAATTTTGTCATATATTTATTTAAATTTCATCTTGGGGTCCTCAAACCTTCCAATGGGTTTTAAGTTTTGCATCAATTATTTTCTCTTCTTTGTTCTATGACTTGACAAATGCTGAATATATTTACCACTAAAGAATCATAGAGTACTTTTCCCACCTTAAATATACTGTGTTTTTCACCTAATTCATTCTTAATGAAGAATCCCTTTAAACTCTGATCTTTTGTTCATCTTTGTTATTTTTCCTTTTCAGACATCATATGACTATAATCTTGGGAGTGTGTAGCTTTTTCAGGTTGAATTTTGTCCTTTCTCACATATGAACATGAGTTTCAGATTCGTTTATTACTTGACAATATTAAATTATATGTGCATACAACAGTTATGTGTGTATTTAGATATGTAATGACATTTGGCTGCTTCCAGTTTGTTTTATATATACAGCTGAGGAAAATAGTACCTTGCAGATTTCTGTATAATGTGTTTTCTTGTTAATTAGCTCTCTATATAGTCTTGTGGTGGTGTGACTATTTTCTAAGGGTCTTACAAACATTCTTACTAATGATCATCTATGGCTCAAAGACTGTACTTCCCAGAAGGCATACACTCTTATTATTAACACTTAAAGGAATTTCTCCCACCTTTTAAAAATAAAATTTCCACATTTTTATTACTATTGTTGTTACTATGTCCTCCTTACCCTGCATCAGAGCCATTTCCACAGAGCAAAGGATCTTTCTGTCCATCCAAAACATAAAAGTGGCCTGTTAATATAAAGAATAATCAATTTGATTCCATATTAAATTCTATTTACATTAAAAACACAGCAGAGTTGGGGGCTGGTACAATGGGATGACTCTGTGGGTAAAGGTGTCTGTTTTTGACCTTGACAACCTGAATTTGATCTCCAGGACACACATGATAGAAGTAGAGAACTGACTCCCAGAATTCCTCTGACCTCTACATGTGTGCTGTTGTGCACCGGTGTACCACACACACACTATTTTTTTTTTATTTGCAATACAGTTTTTAAAATATTCATCAGAGTTTGATGTTATTTCCCAAGTGTTCACCAGCAAAGTAGCTTCACACATGAACTCTTTATAGGGAACAACTCTCTCAGCAACACTAAAGCTATATAGTGGCAATGTTCCTTACTGTCATCTGCGATGTAATCCTTCCAGTTGAATGTGCTCACTGTTACATTAACAAATGTCCCATTTGAATCCATTGTGTCATTGAAATAGGAAGTAGTATTGGTTTCAAAAGCAGAATCGCTAGGTGGCCACTGCAAACATTTATTCCTCAGGTTGCCCATGAACAGCTGTAGCCCAATTAGCGCAAAGACACTGAGACAGAACACAGTGAGGATCATGACGTCAGACAGTTTCTTCACCGACTGGATCAGGGCCCCCACGATGGTCTTTAAACCTTTGGAGAGAGGACTATATGTCAGTTGAGGAGTAGGGCGACACATGACAACATTTCTTCTTAGTTGGTGCACACATTCTACATTTCCCACGAATGGCAGCTCAGCTACATGGACACAGAGCCTTATGGACAGTTTCATGACTTGGAAACAGATGGAGGGCTGACTTTCTATATGAACACCATTCTGCCAGAGAGTTCTGAACCACTCTTTACCAATCATCAGCAAGTTCTCTCTGTGTGATATCATCTATTGCCACAAGCATGTAGGAAACTAAATTGCAGTTATGTTTTCTTTCAAATATGGTGTTTTGCAAAGCTATTTCTCCCAACCCATTCTTTATGCCAGTCTGCAGGAATCGGTGATTAAAAGGCAAAAAGAATTTTAAGGCTGTAAAGATCCCATGCCACGCACATGCTGCTCCATAACCTTCTCTCCTTTATACATGACGATCTATTTTTGAAATAGATCTGGAGCAAATGGTAAAATACAAGGCAGTTAGTAAAGCCATTGACAGAAAAGCTTTATCAGAATGTAGGAGAGAAGACATACATTTTAAATACAAGAGAGAGGTTATGAAAACACTCATCAATGAGATGTAAATGTCTCATGCAACTTTCCATTAAACTCAGAGGCTGACTTTATGAATCAGGTTGAAATTGCCAACATTGTAAGGAACTGAACTAATACTGAAACATGATTTGACATTCTTGAATGTGACAGACCGGAATAACAAGCAACAAGGCAAACGGTGGGTTTGCAACTCCAATATTATTGTGGTGTATTTAAAGTCAGCCTCAGTGTTTAACCTAGCTCTCACCTGGAATGACTGAAATTGTTTTCAATGCTCGGAGAACTCTGAATGTTCTCAATGCTGAGACATTGCCCAGGTCCACAAACTCTGTCACATATCTGTAATAGGGAGTTCACACACAAACACAATAACACACAAGAAAAGTTGGAGATATAAGGGCCTACCACCTTACACCATTTTCTTCTTACCTGGAATTACAGAAATAGTTTTCAGAGCTCGCAAGACTCTGAAAGTTCGAAGGGCTGAAACATTGCCTAGGTTTACAAATTCTGTTACATACCTGTAGGATTAAATCAGAGTTACAGATAGTTTTGGCAAAGTTTATTTTAAGTAACTAATGCTGGGTTGGCATCTAGAGCCCCTTGAAATATTCAAACAAAATTGATATAAAAGCTCAGGGTGCCAAAGGATGAAGGCTGCCTTTAAGGGAAAGAATAATTCTTTATTTTAATGTAATTTTCATTTACATGAAGATGATTGTTTGCAAAATTTATTGCAGCACTGTAGTTTCTATTAAATTGTAGTTAATGAGTAACTTGACTTGGATGACGAGAAAGATATAGAATATGACTCCGGTTATTTCTTGAAGACTATGAGACAATAAAAATAATTCCATGTGTTGCTGATTTGCTAGACATATCTACTTTTTAATATTTAGTCAAATGTGTATTATCATAATGTATATGGCATAGAGTTGAGTTGACTAACAAGAAAGTTCTGTACTCAAAACATGTCTTAACTTGATTTATATAGCAAATATTTTCATTCCTTTGAATTTATCAAGTAAAAAAAATTACTCACGCCATCACTATGACACTGAAATCCAGCCAGTTCCATGGGTCACGAAGGAATGTGAAATCTTCTAAGCAAAACCCTCTTGCCAAAATCTTTATAAGGGACTCAAAGGTGTAGATCCCAGTGAATGTATACCTAGGAAAAGCATCAAAGGCAAACTTAGCAACTGTGGAGGGGGAGTCAGGAGATGGTTTTGAACATCAAACACTCTAGCTTTTTTCTTTTAAATTTCCAACATTTGGTTTCTTTTTGTACTTACCCAAGGATCTTAATTTAATTGTTCTTATTAAATTGAATAAAGGATTAAACTAAAGAGAAAACAAATTATTTGTCAAAAATATATTCTTCAAAATTGTTGTTGCTAAACCTGTTATGTTTCAGAACAATTGTTTCTTGGAGGAGTTGGGGAGGGTGAATATGGTCAAAATAACCTGTATGAAATTCTGAAATGGCTAATAAAAATATTCACAAAAGGAAGGATAGCTTTCCATATTTTGTAGATTATCTTTAAGTTCGAGCTCTTAGAGAATTTACAGAAGTAGAATGTCAGCCACAAAGGCAAGCTACTGGGCAAGTAACAATCAGTAGTCAAATTTTCACTTTCCCTGGCCACATAGCTGTTTTCTTTAAGAGGCATCATAGTGTGGATTCTTGTACCTTTATTGAAATATTCCTATTTGTATTTTCTAATGCTTAAGCTCAGTTAAGGCTATTATAATAGACTGTAAATAGTTTACTTTTTTTATTCTTGAGTCAGGTATAGAATTATAAAACTGTCCCCCCATCTGTCTTTTGTCTCCTTCGTGTATACAGTTATGATTCCATAAAATGCATTGCTTCTCTAGCAACTCGTGTCCATGATTTGTTTAAAATCTTCAGACCACAGATATATTAAATTATTCAATGTAATTTTGTATCCAGACTTGCTTGAATTCTAATCTCAGCCTTCAAAGGGCAAACAGCTTTTGGGTTTGTGGTCTGTCATTGCACATTCTAGCCCGTTTCTCCGAATGATGACAATTTAAGTTATTTCGGTTTCTTCCAAAAATAGTGGCAAGTACTTGTTTTTAAACACTATGTTCTTTAAAGTACAATTTGAGTTTATTTTTCTGAGTATTTCATCTAAGGCATAGAAACAAGATTTGATTTTCTTACGGCAACTCATTGTGTTTTACAGCCTAGAAATCGCTTACATTCACAAAGTGTTAGGATCAGTAATTGTGGAAAGCCTTTTCAGGAGATGTTCTCTCATTTGGGAAGAACAAAGATAGATGCAGAAATCATCACATTAATTTTCCCAAGTATATTTTCCCTCCATCCCCCACCCCTCACTAAGCCCAAGTGGTTATAGGGTCAATAAGTATAATCACTAATTACAAAGTAGATGAATGTTAAGAAGAGATGCATTTTACCATACTATGCTTGTGTGGATTTGTATATTAGTTTGGATGTATGTGTACAACATGAAGTAACCTCTGCGTTCACCCTAGAACTGAGGTATCTTATTGTCTTCTCTTTCCCTTGGATTCTATGTAGGTTTGTTTCTGTTTGGTTTCACTTTTTAAATTAAAATAATTTTTAAGTGATAATTACAGTTTTGTCTGTTTCATTACCACAATGCCACAATGCAAAAACTACCACAAATAGTTGATTAAGAAAATTACTTAATAGACATGTACAAGTCCAAAACTTTTGTAATGCTAAGACTGTTTTGATAAGAGTGTAGAGCATCTCTAAGTTACTACCTTCCCTTAAATAGAGACAGACACACAGGGCTAGCCAGATGACTGTTTTCCAAAGGACCCAGGTTGCATTCTGTACACCAGCCCCAGGGCATTCAATACTCTCCTCTGGCCTCCTCAGGCACCACACACACATGGTGTGCACACTTCCATGAAGACAAAACACTCATACATGTAAAAAATAAAATAAAAAGATTCATATATACATATTCCTACTTAACTTTCAGTATTATATTATTAAAATTAAACTAAATGAGATTTATATGTGCCTAATTGCCTTAGTTAGTCTTACTGGAAAAAGGTTATACACAGCAGCTTTTTTTTTATAGTTGTTTCTGATTTGTTAGCTATAAGTCATGAATGGTACCTGTTATTTTGGCTGAAAGGACTGCTTCAACCTAAGAACAGGATCTATTATGATAATAACATCTAGAAAGAGTCTTCAAATTTTCTGAATGATTTTTTGCTAAAATACAAATCATTGACAAATGGTGGCTTAGAATGGCACAGTAAATTTTCATAGTAATCTCTAAAGGTGCTAATAATAAAAGTTGATGTCATTTGTTGGGCATCATTTTCAAAACCATAACATCAAAAGACAGAAGTGTTTAGCTTGACTTCAAAAAGCAGAAGTCACAAGTCAGACCATTACCACAAAGAGATTTCCAGAGAATCTGAATGTGGTTTCCCTTTCTCATTCCAAGAAGTTATTCCTACTTACTCTACATTCTTTGTCCAGTCTGGAGGATTACTCAATGTCATAAATACACAGTTGGTCAAAATAGTGCACATGATAAGCATGCTGAATAAAGTAGATTGGAGTTAAGGAATAAATATCGATTCATTATAGACACATAAAACCCATCCACCACAAAAGATTCCAAAGTACAAATTAACTGTGAAATTAATCTTACTTAGCTGGGTTGTGACAATGCTAAATGAGGAAAGCCAAAGCCTCTCATATGGTCTGGTATTCTTTCTAGAGCATTTACCTCAATTTGGAATTCTCCTTTGACAGATACTGCAACAAGTTTATGGTGATGACAGTGATGGGATCACTTTCTTTATCATTTACAGCAGGTATAGGGGATGTTGTTCTGTGCTAACAAGGTGGTAATATTGGCCATTCTGCCTGGAGCATTGTTCTTGCTTTTTCAATATAGATTTCACTACCAGGAAGTTCATGTTGATGAATGATTTTATTTTAAAATATAATCATTTTTGAACATTAAAATTCAGAATGAGAGCATCCATATGTACTTCAAAATGTTATTTCCCATTTGTTGTATACATATGATAATGTATTTTGCTTTATTTTGAATTTTTCCTACAGTAAATTCCCACTATTCAACACTATCCTAAACCCATTTTGTCATTACTTCAACATTTATGCTCAGTCTTCCCATCATATGTACTTTTTAAAAACTATTATAATTTGCATGTGTGTATGCATACTGGGAATCTATTCCAGCACCTTTAACATGCTGAGCTAGTGTTTTACCACTGAGCCATATCCCAGGCCCAAAAGGAATTTGAATATTGATGCCTTTTCGATATATTACAGGCACATAGATATATAGCAGTTTCATGAATATTTACAAAAAGAAGGAAAAAGAAGGAAGAAAGCAAGAAAGGAATGGTAGATATGAGGGAAGAAAGTAAAGGAAGGAAGGAGAGGGGAGGGAAAGTGAAGGTAAATTTGCTGAAGATAGCCAATTAAGACATGAATTTTAGGGCATTTGTCAATATGTATAGTGACACTAATTATATATACTACATAGATTATACACTATAATAGGGTAGATTTCTTAAGAATTAATGATTTAGTAGAGGCTAGTAAAGGGCTCTCATTTTTGCTATACAATATTGTCCATTGACACACTTTCTAGCATAGCTTCATATTTCCTTCCAGAACCATGATAATAATTTCATGATAAACTTGTTATATAAATAACAGAAGGCCAATCAATGGAAATCAATCCCTTAAACTAACAATGTTATCACCCACTGCAAAGAAATTTTATAAATATTAAAATATGAGAAAGGTATTTCATTGAAAATCAGCCATTTAGAAACAGCATTTGGACAATTCACATGAAAAGGATATGAGTGTACCAAAATCTTAATAGCAATTTTCCTGACAGGGTTTAGCGGTGTTAAAATGTACAAGGCGGAGGTGGCACTGAATCGAAAAATTGCCTTCCCTTTATTCAACACCACAAAAGTCTGAAAAAGAAAATACGAAGAAGATTACTACATTAGACAAGCGGGCTTATTTGAAGCATTTACAACACACACCAAGAACTTTTACCTGATTTGTTTCTTCAGACATGTTCATTTAGGTGAACATAACAAATATCTAGACACAGGCTACATATTTCTCCTCTAAACATGACGCCACAATAAAGGTCTAGTTGATCAGTATTTGCCTTGTTTCTAAGCACCCAAACTTGTCGATACAAGCTGATAGCCCTACACATTTTTTTTTTTTAATCAAATTACACAGCCTTACAGACTTTGTTTCTATTTGAGGCTTGCCATCTGTCTCCAACTTTGGTAACTTTTCAGATTATTCTGTATGCATAGCTATTAAGATAATCTTTTCTAGATATTTCAATCACAGTGCTAACCCTAATTTTGTGGTGGCCCCCCTTCATCTCTGTAGCAGTTCCAATGATTTAAGTCATTTAGATAAGTCATAAAACCTTATTTTGTGGGTGAAGAATGACCCACTTCTCAGCTTATGCTGAGAAAAAGACAGGTGCATTGAAAATTAATTTTAAATGCATGACTTCAAAGGCCTTGCTATAGTTATAAGTCTATGCTCTGGAACATACAATCATCATCTTAGCATTTAAGCTATGCAGACCCATGACTATGTATCAAGGCCCCCAGGATGGATCATCCTTTATTTTTTACCACTAGAGTCATCTCTGTTGTAACCATTTAATCCGCTTGTCAGTTCCACTCGGAGCCTGTCAATCTCTCCCTCTGGCTCTGATGAGCATGCTCACAGAATCAGAGATGAAAGTTCTACCTATATTCAGGTTAACCTACTTGTCATAACCCTCTATTCAAAAAGAAGTTTTGAAAACATCTTCATGCTAGAATGTCCAGGGAGGGCTTCAGAGTTGTCAATATTTAAATCTTAGAGACAGGCCAGTATTTAGGCATTTTAAACATTGTCAGGTAATTCTAATATGCAGGCAGCCATATTATTCAATCCTTTTTCATTCTCAATACCCAAATCACTCCCCCCCCTCACATTTTCTTAGATAAATCACACTGCCTTCTAGTAATTCCCTAGCTGTTTCCCTTGCCAATAAGTCTTCGTATATTACTTTGCACTCTTTTACATGTTGCTTGTAATCACCATTAAGTAGCAATTTCCACGTAGGGTTCATTCCCAGGAGAACCTGGCTAGAAGTTTTTGTAAGTGACTGAGCACAAAGGACCTGCAGTCTGGTTGCATTTTTCCCCACAGTATTTAATAGTGTGGTTTGCAAATAAACACTTGTTCTAATTAAATATGGGTTTACCTTGAAGGCGCTGTTCACCTTTATGTCATCTGTTGTATGCACTGCTTTACTTAATAACATGTTTGTACCCTTTAACTAAGGCTATATCCATACATTCACAGTGACTAGCTATACGCTCTGTTTGAAGAGGCAGGCAGGAATGTTTATACTGTGAGCAGAGAGGCCAGGGACAAC
Organism: Cricetiscus sungorus; assembly: GCA_030556225.1. Classification (NCBI taxonomy): domain Eukaryota; kingdom Metazoa; phylum Chordata; class Mammalia; order Rodentia; family Cricetidae; genus Cricetiscus; species Cricetiscus sungorus. The sequence goes on from JANBXA010000372.1 coordinate 6,908,471, forward strand.
AAACAATCCTCTCACCGCCTTCTGTATTTACAACCATGGAGCCAATAATTACTTAACTAACCATTTTCAATGAACTGAGCTCTATAAATTCTAAGAGGAGGGCAAGTAAACTACCCCTTACTAGCATCAGGATTATCTACAAGTGACCATGAACCTCACTAAGCCTGCCCTTGAACTACAGGAGCATTAGTAGATTGTCATGAATTCACCATCAAGTAATCAAGATCCATTTAGGCATCAACATTGGCAATAGTGCGTAAAAGTTCACAATAATTTGCAGTGCATTAACTTGTGCTCTTTGAAACAATTTCCTTGAAAAAGAAATTTCTACTTGTAACATTAGAAGGTTTTATTTTGAAATATCTCTAAAAATAGAGGAAGCAGGAATGAACTGTCCTTTTAAACATGAAGCCCTGTGTGTTTATGGCAAGGTCAGCCTGTAGATGCTAGTGGGTCCTAGACTGGTCAGTGCTGAGCATCAGCTTTAGATTTTTAGCTCAGGTGCAGGACAGAGCTGAAGAACACACACCCGAGTGCTGAGAAACAAAGAGTACTATTCATTGTTCTACATGGAGAAAGTTACATGGAAATGTTTGAAACATGGAATTCTGATGCTATTGAATGATGTATGTACACCAAAAATTACATGAGAGCATATCAGATGGCTAGGTGGTAGATAAATAAAACTAGCTTCAAAGCCAGGTTTCTAAGTGATGGTAACTGGTGTGGCACCTTGAAAAGATTTAGCGCATATTGCCACAATCCTTACAAACACGATGGCCGGTTAGTTCTACTCTGGAATGCTGCTTGCTTCTTTTCTTCTGGGTGAATACTCATAAGCTCACTGAAAGTCTTGGTATTGTGAAAGAAATAACAGCTTTACACCTCAATGGGACAGGATGACATCAAGGACTGTATTAAAAAAAAAAAGATGGTGCAACTGATCTTTGACAATCTTAGTTTACATTCACTTCTACTGCAGGGAGTTTGACTAGCAGTCAACAGCTCTGAAGCTGGGCAGACTAGCCTCAAGTCCTTGATATGCCACTGATAGATTATGACTCTGGTAAGTTAAGGAATTGCCCTTGGCTTTACTTTCCCATCTGTAAACTGAGGCTAACAATAGTAACTGCCTCTCCGACCCATTGGTATGCAATGAATTGGAATATTCAAGTGGCTCCTAACATAGGGTGAGCCCAACAAATGTTAGCTATTATTATCATGCGACTATTTTTAAGCTGTTAACCTGGCTAACTTAAATGCTATTAGAATATATTATGGTATTACTCATCTAGTTATATTAGTCACTAAGATACAACTCTACTTAGTGGCAGTAAATCGTTACATGAAGCACTACAGTTCTATATTGCCTTTTACACAAACTGCCATGTAGTAACAAGGCTTCACACACTATGGTAAAATTTTGTGTTCATACATCAATTGCTCCCTTTGGCTCCTAAGAGTTACATCACTTTTCTGAAAGTAGTGCCTGAATCCTCACCCTCATAGACACTTCATAAATGAAGCCAGGGCAGCCAACAGTAAAAGGGTTGATAGAGGTCTCCCATGATGGCTCAGAGTCATTGTCAAAGAATCATGGTTGAAGTCTAGTTTCCGGCTTGGAGTGAGAAATGCCCTGACCTTTGCAGAGCACAGGGAATGACTCTTTTCTAGTGGCAGATTCAAACTAACAGAACTTGAAAGTTTGACCTGTCAAATCAGATGCTAATCAATTTACAATAACATGTGTATGCTATTATCTCAGGTAGAAAAGGAATTATAGTGATGCCTTTTTTCTCAGGAAATCTTTGAGAAAGCAAATTATAAACAGAAGAGTCCTTGTTGAACATAGAGTCCAAACAGCTTGCTTAATAGAATGGTGGGGTGGGTTATTTAATAGCATCTCTTAGGTAGCCTAGGGTAGCCCTTTCACAAAGAGGTGATGTTGTTGTGGGGAAGGAAGTTCTTTTAATGAAAGTAAACATATCATTGGATAATTTCTCTAATTTGCATATTAAACTTACTGACTCCTTCTATAAAAAGTAGTTATACCTTTATCATGTCAAATGAAAACAAACTCTGGTGTCCTTAAAAACAGCTTTAAAAACATATACTTTGGGGGTTTTAACTCAGACTGGCCCTGAGTTCATGATTGTTCTGGCTTTGTCTCCTAAGTGCTGGGCTTATAAGCATGCGACAACACTTATGGCTGCAAATGTATATTTCAGGTCATTATTTCTCAAAAGTGGCTTATTTTCCCAGTTTCTGGGAGGAGTGTCTTACTGTTAATCATAATTTATAACAACAGAGTTTCTAAATTTCATATATTTCTTAATCATCTGTGCAATAGGGTACTGAAATTTATTTTAGAAACATTGAATGTTTATTTAATTGGAAGCATATGAACATATGTTTAATGTCTTCCTTTCAATAGGATTTAACCTTTTAAAAGATTTATTTTACTTTTATTTTGTGTGTGTGTGTGTGTGTGTGTGTGTGTGTGTGTCCGTGCGTGTGAGAGTGCTCACAGAGGCCAGAGAGGGGAGGTCAGTGAAGATAGTTCTGAACCATCTCACCATGGGTGCTGTGGACCAAACTCTAGTCCTCTGTAAGAACAGCATGTGCTCTTAACCACTGAGCCATCACTCCATCCCCAGAACTAATAACTTTAAATACTATACTACCTAAAGAATGTTGCATCCTCAGCCATTGCTTTTTAAAAGTTCTATTTTGAAGAGTAAAGGTGTTTTGTTTCTTTCTTAACCCATAAATCATCAACTCAAAATGATGTCACAATGAACTGTTTTATTGTTGTGAAGGTAAACTATAAATTGTGATTCAAAGGTGCCAAAATATCTATTTAGAAATTAAAACAGTATCCTTTATTTAGATTCTCTACGAATTTCACAAAGCTGGTTTAACTATAGAAACTGTCTAATTCTGGCAGACCTATGTAGTTATTTTGAGCATCAGGAAAACAGTCATAACTGTTCCTTTAAATTATATGAGGTTTATTATAACTATTGTTATTAATATCATGATTATATGTTCTTCTAATCTTGATATTTCTTTCTTTGTGGTAATGTTTTAACTATTTGCAGATAGTCTTAGAATTTAACCTAGCACAATCTCAACAAACCCTGTAGAAGTTCCTGATCAAATGCCAGGTTAGAGCATAAAAACTAAAAATGTATGTCTGGCTAAACATGCTTCTCCATGAGTTACCTGTCTACAGGGAGAGAGAAGTACATCACTGTCTTCTAGAACACAGATGATTGTAAGAAACATCAAATCAAGAATGAACTAAAAAGTAAGTATAACATCCACCCTCTTTCGCCCTCATAACTACAATTTTGCTGTCTATCAAGCAGTTAAATGGGTTAGCAATAGCAAGATATTTATCTTGGCTGTCAACTTTAAGTTTTCCCATTTATCTTGATACTGGGAAAAGGTAGAAATTGTTTATGCTTATTCCTCTGCAGCAGAGATTTAACTTCTTATGAATTTTCAGTGTTAGCTTCACTGTGCTTCAAGATATGTGGCAGTAAAGAGTGCCATAAAATCTTTCACCAATGAAAATTCCAATTCTCTGCCGTGCACATGCCCCCCACTTTGCACATCTGATTGAGAATGTATTGGCCATATAAACTCAGCACTCACTTTCTTACTGACATAGTAGGGGTCCAGGTCCTCCAGGGGCTCTGACACCATCTCTGGAGGAATGTCTCCATAGATAAAAGGGAGATTCTTCCCAGCTTCCAAGTCACTGTTTGGCTTTGGTTTGTTCTCATCGTCAATGTCTTGTTCTTTCTTGGATTTCTTGGCTTTCTCTTCTGCAGCACGCTTTTCGATAGCGGCAAGGGATTCTCGCGTGAAAAGGCGGAAGCTCTCAGGTCCTGGGGGTACCAGCAGTGCCTGGGCCATCTTTTCATCCTGCACATTTAATTACGTTTAGCTTCTTGCATAAGAATTGCCTAAGTGGAAGGAAGCCATGCATGAGTGTCAGGAAAGCAAAAGACAGAGAAGGAATAAGAAAGAAAACCCTGTGGTTATTGGCCTTGGGGAAAAAAATACTGTCCTGATTTGGTGATTAGCTACAAATTTTAACTGAGAAATAACATTCAAAATGATTTTCTGTAATTTCCATTATGTTTCAGTAATTTAAAATAATAAATTTCATAAACATTTTGCAGTGTATGCATATTTCAAATCACACACAATATATAGGGTACATTGCTTGACTAAAACAGTAACACATTAAAAATAATCATTTCTGAGACCTTGAGTCCAAATGTATTATAGGAGACTTTTGTTAAAAGAGTAATGACAATGATGCTTTTAAGGAGCTATTATTTTTAACCACACGTCCTGCATCACAATATATTGTTATTAAATAAGTATGGGTAACAATGCAGTTATTGTGATACATGCCCTTTTTCATTGCATTGCAGGATAGAGAAAAAAATTTTTTTTAACCCAACCATGTTCCAGTGTGAATGAAAGAGGACAACCTGGGTGTCACCCTCAGGAACACCATGCACCTTTGAAACAATCTCTCATTGTCTGAGAGATGGCTGATGAGGATAGACTGGCCAGTCAATGAGTCCCAAAGGCCCATGCGTTTCTGCCTCCCCAATACTGGTATTACATGAGTGTGCCCATGCTGGACATTTTTATGAGGGTTCTGGGAATTTAACTCATGTCCACATGCTTGTATGGGGTAGCACTTGAACGACTGAGTTTATTCTGCCAGTCTATTTCCTTTTAAAAATTAAGCCAAAGCTTTTTGCCATTTAGTTTTTCTCTTTGGAGCCTTTGGAGGTACTGTGTTAGGCAGGCAAACGATATTTAGTTCCTCTTTGGGTTTACTGCTCTTCAACTACTTGAGACAACTTTTGATGTTGTACTGGACTTTGCAGGTACAGTGAGACCACAGTTCTTAGGTGGTTCTGCACTGTAACTCTGTTGCTCATGGGTTGTGTGGTATTGGATAATGTGGCCCCCTCTTGCTTCAGTCCTCGTCTATGAAAAAGGGAATAATAGAAAATTTGATCTCCCAAGATTGCTAGAAATAAATGAATTAATTTATGTTGTTTCTAAAAACAGCTATTTGGGATTTAAAAAACTCTACTGGTGACACATATCATCAGCTCTGCCAATCATTTTCCTTGTTATGTTGTCAGGAATCTTCCCAAGTTAAATGTTCCCCTTTAAGAAAGTTCTTGATGTGCCGAGGCCACTACTGATCCTGAGCTTCAGAAACAACAACAAAACAAAAAACCCCGGAGAATTACAGAGTCCAGGGACAAAAACCTCTCACCTAGCTGGAGAGGAGTTGAGAGATGGAAAGGGCATGCAGGGCCCTGGCTCAGTTTCTCAAGGAAATTATGGCAAACTGTGGAATCCAGTGATGTGAGTGTTGAAACAAAAGTAGCAGTTACTTAATTTGTATTGCCCATAAAATCACAATTTTAAATTTCAAAAAGAAAAGTAGAAATTACGACGACAACAAAAGATGATGTATATTATCAGTCATCTTGTAGAAGGATCTGCAGCTATGGCGTGAAATTAATCATCAAAGTCCATAGTGACACTGCCTGCTTTTCTAACCCCTTCCAGCCCCTACATTCATTCTAGTCTTAGGGCAGTAAATCACTTTCTGATGCTTGGCAAGTTGCTCTGTGGCAATACTAAGCAGACAGACAATGAGAAAACCCAAACTGTTTATTAAAGGTGACAGATGATATTGCTTTGTTTTTTATTGAGTTTTGACTGGAATTACTAGTTCCCTGATGCATTTCAGTCACAAGGAATGTTTTTTCAACCTGAGGTCGTTGTTAGTATTTATAACATCATACCATCATACTGAGCCCTGTCAAAATGGCAAGTCGTTCTTTCACTAATTTTGTAAAGCACCTGTTTTGTGGCTCTGGGTGTTTGTTTCGATTTATTTCTTTTTCTAGATCAAGTAGCACATATATTGGAAGGGGAAAGAACAGTTACATTTTACATGGAGATGCAGTTGCCATTTATTTTGTGCTGTTTAGTTATGGCAGGCTGCAGAAAACTGAACTAACACTTTCAGTATGTCCATTTGAACCTACTTTAGGTTTCTTGACTCTTTCAAGCCTGGGTTTCTCTGTATAGCTTTTCCTGTTCTGGAACTAGCTTTATAGACCAGACAAGACTTGAACCTACCTGTGCCTCCCACTTGCTAAGGTTAAAGGCATGCACTATCATCACCCTGTGGTTGTGTGTTTCTAAGTGCAGAAGTCACTGTTTCATGCTCATCTTTAATACCCAAAGAATCGGAATATACCTGTTTCACGTCTCTTATCTTGAACTCGGTGCCTATGGCTCATCCCTGTTGCTAAAATGGGAAGGCCACAGGGGAATAAACATACATACTTTCCTGGTGAGCTAAAGTTGCTGTTATATTTGAATATCATATGGAACTGATAGAAGAAAAAAAAATGCTGAATCTGGGGTGGGCATCTGAGGATTCTGTAGAATCAGCCTCAGAAAGCCTGTCTGCCATTTAGCCTTGCCAAAGCCACAACATTCTGGAAGAACCCCAAGAAGGTTCAGTACATAATAAGGCTCCTGTGGCAGAGCCTGACAACCTGAACTCCCTTCCCAGAACCTGCATGGTGGAGGGAGAGAACCAGCTACCCAAAGTTGTTCTCTGTTTTCCACATGTATAAAGTGGCATGTGTGCCTGCACGTGCACACACAATGAATAAATTCAAAAAGATTTCTTAAAAGAACCTTATTGTTCATGTATGTCAATAATTTGCCATAAAAAATGACTGGTTACACATTGATTTCATTTCATTGAAAGTCTTCAGTTTTCAAAATAAAATTATGTTTTAAATGCTGGACTTGAAAATTCTGCAGTACTCTCCTGGGTTCATTCTGGTTTCTGCAAAACAATATGGAAAAAGATACTAGATACTACCACATACACATTTTTTTTTTTGCTGAGAAAGAAATAATCATTTACCTTCTTATTGGTTTACAAGGGGCCATAGTGAAGAATCTGATTGCTGGTCAGAATGAAGTACAAATATGTGTGAAATTCTCAGACAGTTGTTCAAACCCTGAGACATATCTGCCCCTGTTCCCAACTTTCCCCTAACTTGTGAAATTAGAGTATGGCCAGCGTTTGGATTGGCTTCCGTCTTTAGTGCACCTACGATCTCCTAGCTTCCCTTCCCACTGTGCTGTATAGTAAAGTCCCATCAACTTTCAGTTCTCATTAATTTTTTCCCACTTCTTTCTAGTTCATTGAGAGCTTATTATACAGAACGCTTACATAACTTTATATCCATGTGAGAACAGGTATTTAAATTTTAATTCTTATTGAAGCCTTGATGTGGAGTATATATTATTAATGAGTATATGTGCATTATAATTTATTAAAATAATCCAGTTTGGCATACCATGCTGTCTCCAGAGCTATCCTTTCAAGAGCAGAAAAGATAAAAGAACTCCTAGGAGATGGCACTCTTGCTTAGAAGCAAAGAGTTTGTGTGTAGGTGTACATGAGCAAAGCAAATGTACCCCTCTGCCAGTTAATACAAAGACTGTCATTTAGTGTTTCTTAATTTAAAAGTGGATCACAGGGCTCGATACCTAGAAGGAACCCTTGGACTATGTACTCAGGAAATATTTGTCACTGGAATAATACTGACCAGCAGCTTTCTATGGACCAACCCTTTCCTAGAGGAGATTGCAAACCAGTGCAAGATACAGATGCTAACAGATGTTAATACAGATAACTAAAATATAATCATATACAATTGGCTATCTGAAGATAAATTGGATCGATTTGTTCTCACCAGGCAAGAGAGGAAGAGGTATGGTTCATAAAATTCCCCTGAGGAAGTGACAGGTTTTGTAGACTAAACAGGATTTGACAGGTGATCATAGTGTGGTGGTAGTTTGGGAAGGTTTGGCTGGAAGACACATCACAAGAGACACCAAGAAAGAATGTATGTGTGTATGCATGTGGGCAAAGACAAAAAAGCATGGAAAACTTTGTAAGAACTTTCAGCAGTTGGTTAAGGTTGACACTAATCTCCATAAAAGACTGATGTGAGCTTGATCTGGAAGGGTAGGCAGTGTATAGAACACCAAGGGCCTTGAACAGCAGGCTCAGATATGCATTGAGGTCGAGGGACACAATCAACTTGAAGACTAGCAAGTCAGAGGCAGTGTTATGGGTAGACGGGGTGGGGTGGGGTAGATGGCAGAGCAATGGTTTCTGTATGATTGAGTTTCAGGAGTCTTTTGTGTCCCTTCACTGGCATGCCTACAACTGGACAATTCTAGAGAACTGTCTATTCCTTTCTGGGGAACTGTGTTTATTTTTCTCTTGCATCAAATGAAGGCTCTACAAATGGTAATTTGTTACAATGGAATCAGAAATGGTATCCACAAACTTTTGGCCCATCTTGTCTTTTGAATGTATTTTTTACATAGCTTGTATGTCATAAATGAATCATTTGGAAGATAACACACTATTATGCGGATCTTCCAAATTTGATGAATTTCATCATATGATACCCCTAAAGCAATTCCTTAATATGGCCAATAATTACATGAGAAAATTCCTTATGCATTAGGGGTTGTCATGCTCCCAGTGTCAGGTGAGGCTTTCCAAAAATCCAATTCCCTTGAGAGCTTCAGTTTAACACTGACAATAAATTCTGTCATTTGTTTTTTCTGAGTGACAGGCTTTGCTTTTGTCCATTTGTGAAAATGTATGTGACAAATACCCAACTCTGAATATTATTGTTTACCAGTTATCCTTTCAAATGAATATGGCATTCTATCACACACACACACACACACATACACACACACACACACACACACACACACACACACGAGAGAGAGAGAGAGAGAGAGACAGAAACACAGAGAGACAGAGACAGAGTGATGAGACACTGAAAAAGAAGAGACCATTAATTTGGGTCCTGGCCTCCTATAACCACTCTGGGATCTTTCTAGAAACAACCATACAGCTTTAGTGTCAAGCATAATTTCTTTGGGTATTTCTTCAATTCCCTCATATAGAACATTAAAAATGTGATTTTACTGTTTCACCAGAACTTTCTTATGTGATCTGACTTTTTTTTTCTTACTGACAGTATGTGGCTGTGAAACAACACAGACAACACAGATCAACACAGTTTTTTCTATGCATGCTGAGGCAGCCACTGGATCTATTATCTAATAGATTATTAGATAATCTATTATCTAATAGTTCATCTATATCATGAACTATTCGATGATCAGTGCAAATGCTATATCACGAAGAAGTCAAATGTTATCTTGATATGATTATGAAAATAGTGTAGACTTCATAGTCTTCCCCACAAAGAGTCCTAAAGACGTCCTGCCATGTCTTTGGCAATAGTACTCCAGCAGGAAGCAATTGGTGAAAGCGGAGGAGGAGGGTCCAACTGCATCCCTATGTGAACAAGCAAGGCTATAGTGACTGCAAATGGACTCTGGCCACTCTGCTGTATTAGAACAGGTTGTGATCCTTTCTAGTTTCCACATTCCCTCGGTCTATAATAAAGAGAATTACAGCAAGGACAGTGCATACTTCTAAGGTTAATGTGACATCTACACATGAAAATCCACGTAAAGGATGAGCACAGTGGCCCATAGAGAGCAAGCCACTCAGATAATGAGAAAACCCATAGCCAAAGTGTCTATTCAAGGCACAGGGAAAAACCAGTGAGCTTTCTTGGCTGACTTGCTGCACAGAACAAAGCTTTTGAGCTGCATCTCATCCCCAGGTCTCTGGAGTAAGCTATAGCTGACAAGAACCCAGTAGAGCAGCAGAGATTTGTAAGGCAAGATAATAAATTCTGTTCAGCACCTCTTGAGCTTGAGGTGCCTGGGGGACATCTGGTATGTAATTAAAATATGTGTCTGAGATTTGGAAAAACTGTCTGAGCTGAGAAAATGATAATTAAGGGGTAGAGAACTCATATGACATCATTTAAGAGCAACATGAAAAGATGGAAAGGCAGACCTAACATGACCGCCAGTCTTGAAGGAGGCAGAGAGGGTATCAGGCAATGAGGTCAGAATGGTTACCTGAACATCAGAAGAGAAATTTGCAAGATATTAATTACAGGCCATGTATTGGATCCAGCAATTATTTGAAATGTCCATGTTAAGAAAACCTAAGAAATGGACCCAGAAAAGCTAAGTGATATTTCCTAAAATGACCATGAGCAAATACACATGTTGCTTTAAGACAAAAATAATTTTTTCTACATACTCTATTTTTTGTTTTTTCATTATTGTTGTCATATTGTATTGAACCCAGCTATTTTGTAATTGGATTTTAAAGACCTAAGTTGTACATAAATAACTACTGAAAAATTAATTTGGGTCATTCAATTTTGTTTCTTGTGTGCTATGATTTTATCATAAGCTTATAAATGATTGTGAGACCAACCGATACTATGAGCCTAAACTCTACTAGTTGTTAATGAATCAGATTCTGAGAAAAATAACAGAGAAAACATTAGGGACACGCTGTTGGGCTATCAAACGATCAAGGCAAAGCACACATCTCCACTTGTTATGTGGTCCCTGGCTTCTCATCTTTTTCATTTTCTAGAACAGTTGGAAAATCTCATTACTATCTATATAACCTGTTAATGTTATCTCTCTTCTTTTTCCTCTCTCTCTCTCTCTCTCTCTCCCTCCATCTCTCTCTCTCTCTCTCTCTCTCCCTCTCCCTCTCCCTCTCCCTCTCTCTCTCCCTCTCTTTTTCTCCTCTCCCTTCCTTCCCCTTCCTTCCCCCTTTCACCTCTGTGAGTCTCTCTCTCTCTCTTTTTTTAAATGAGGATTCATGCTATAGACAAAATCAATTAGTTCTGGTCTGTTATGTCAGAAGGCTGTAAATTTTCCATCTTCAAGGATGGAAAGCTGCTCTGTGTCTCATAACTCAAAATATCTCCCCCCTCTAAAAAAATTTACAATGTATTTTCATGTACTTGATGATGAATGAGTTAATAGAAAATCCTGGGCCCATTGCCAAAGAAAATGTGTGCTGTGCTTTTGGTATCAACAAAGGAGATTATTATAGGAAAGGCAGAGTCTAAAAGATAAGATGCACTAATTAAATATCTACTGCTACAGAAAACTATTTATTATTGTGGTCCTTCTGAGTCCTAGGTAACACTCTACCTAAGCTATATCCTCCTCAACTGAAATAAGAGGTTTCACTTATTCTTGTGTGTGTGTGTGTGCTTGTTCGTGCATGCCTGCCTGCTGAGGATTGAATCTGGGGCTCACAGGTAGTAGGCAAGTTAAGCAAGTGCTTGACCACTGGATAATACCTACATCTACTCTTTCCAACAGAACTCTCACTTAGAACTAATGGCTTCCTATATTTACTGGAGTAACTTAGTTAACACTATGTCTGTAAGTACTATAAAAAAGAGCATAATGTTTTATTGACTATATACAATGAGCATTTGGCACACTGTATCAATAACTACTGGATATCCACAAGGTGGAGTTACATACTACTATTCATATTTCTAAAGAGCATTGAAATAGTATCTGGCTGGTGTAACTTCTTAGGCAGACGGCTTTGAAATTAAATGATAATAACAGAACTCTGTTAATTGATTTCTATATATCATATACTCCCAAGTAATTTATGTATGTGAACTTATTTAGTCACATTGCAAATTTATCTTATTGATTACAGTCTTGACCTGTTGATATTGTTTTCATTCTTATTTTACAGATCAATAAATGTAGGTTTGTGTCAGCTATATAGCTTGTCTAAACTTCAAAGTTAGTAAGCTGAGCAACCAATATTCAAATCAGAGAAAAAGACATATTTCTACAGCTGTGAAATGACCAGATTACTAATTCATATTTGCTGACATGGAACTAGGATGCCAGTCATCTCACTAGGTGTGGGTATGTGTGGAATCTGCATTGGAAATAGTCTTCACCTAAGAGACTGAGAACTCTAATCCCACTTACATAAGTAGGAAACACTGAAAACAGAAAAGCATCAATAATAAACATTAGACACATATGTAATAGATATGTGATAAAAAATAAGAGCCACCACATATGTAACCAACATGTTCACATACATGCAGGGAACTTCTGAGCTGTCTAAAATCAAATTATATCCCTAGGATTGCTCTCCTAGATCATGTGTCTTTCATTGTCTAATAAAATATGTTGACACCTCTATTAATCTGAATAAATTCATCAAGAAAGTAATTCTATGCCAAGGGTACCACACCATTGTTGAATATAAAAGCAATGCTTTTATATTCAACTTTCTTTTACTAATGCTTCCTCACCATCTAATGATAAATGTGTGGTTGTCAACACGTGATACTATTTATTTATTAATTTCCTGTTTAACAAGTGGATTTATTATTGTCGTTTTATTCCATGGACTCACATGGGGGAAATTTTGTCAGAGGAAGAAAGCCCTGTCCAACTCTGCCTTTGGAACAATCATCTAGGAAATAATAATTAGCTCACAGAAGCTGAGGTTTGCTGTGACTTTGTCCTCATCTGATCATTTATAAACTGAAGAGACAAGAGCCAACTAATGACAACAATTAAGCCAAACTTGTTATACAGGAATCAGCAGTACTGGCTTTAATAGCTTTTGACATTTCTTGTAGAATGTTTGCAAACTGAAGTAGGTTTTACGTGGGTCCCAGCGTGCACTCTGCCCTGGATGCCTCCTTTATGCTCTCTTGCAATCAGTGCTTTAGGAAGTGATATGTGATCCATTCTGGCCAGTGTAATGCCAGGAAGATTTGTCAGGGGGCCCTCTGCTAGAGCGATTTATGCTGATTAGAAAAGGAGCAAGGGAAGGCATCTTCTCCATCTTGCACCTTTGTTTTTACATCAGAGTAGTATCCATAGCACTCTCGCAGCCAGTTTCCAACCACAGAGGATGCCACTCCGAGGGCAAAGCTGACACAGTGAGTGTGGCCGATCACAGAGACATGTTTACCCTTGGGCTCTTGATGGACGGCTCAGCTCTTAGACCCAAACAACCTCTGCACTGCTTGTTATGTCCAATAAACATCCTTCCTGACTACAATCGTTTTAGACAGTTTTCCTAGTTAGCTGCTGCTGATACACCAAATAAACAAATACTTGCTGGTCAGTTCAAAGCCTTAGCCAGTCAAGAACTGAGCTCACAGCAAATGCTAGCTACACATTGGGATGTTCTCAACCCAGTAGAAACAGGTGAGCTATGGGTCTAATTACCAAATAAATATAATATAATTTAAAGTAAACACAATCCCAGGCAATTTATAAAATGTACAAAACAAATGTTCCTCTTAAAAGAATAAGAAACAGATCTGGCTTAATTTCTCTCTCTGGATTTTGGCGTCATTCCATGCCCGGAGGCCATCCCTGCCAGGCCTCATCCATTTGTTTATCTGTTTGGAGAAACACAGTAATGGGGGGGTGCACCTTTCTGCCATCTTTTTGTCTGAGTCCAGATGTCCTGGTTAGCAATAGCAATCTCAGTTTGCTTTGCACAAACACAAAGTTATTCTAAAGCAGTAGGTTCGGTACCTTTGAGAATCACAGCAGCTCTGTTTGGAAAAGCTCCAGGCCCCTTCTGGGAATTATTTCATTTGTTCTTACAATATCCCTAGAAGGGATTCTGTGTTTTTTCTCCAGCAAGTCACTCTGCCACGAATCCTTGACAGATATGTCATTGATGACTAACTCTGGTGTACTTGACTTCAGAGATCATACTCCATAATCTGTGTGGAAAGAGAAGAGGGTGAGGTTAGCTAGGTATGTTGGCCACTTGCAGTGTGGTGGTGCTCTGGCCCTGGGTCCTGGTTTGGGGACTTGGTTTACCTGTGGCTTTTGATCAGAAAAGCAGCTAGATGCAGAGCAGGCCCTTGGATCCTGTTAGACAACATGCCCTGGCATGCTTTAGCAAGAGGGGCCAGGGACAGCAGCCAGGACCCAGGTGGAGGGTGGGACTCTTCTCCAGCTGCTCTGACTCATGCAGTCTTTCTAGAGACATGCTGGCGTGTGGAGGTATCTGTCATATCTGCTATGTCCTTTTCCCCTCACCCTTTTTGTCTTCCCCTTTGCTTGTTTTCCTCCAACACCTCAAGACCACAGAGGGACCTAAGAGATTTTAATTCCTTTTCTAGTTTCGCTTACTTTTCCCCCATTGGAAAAGTTGTTTAATTGACTCCGTAAGATAAGACAAACCTCACTCAGTGGCTTCTAAAGGTAAACGTTAGACAAGCAGGTTGCACCAGAGCACTGTAGTAACCTAAGTTACCTGATGTCACTCTCTTTCTACTGCCAATGGCTTATCACAGGTTAACTCAATAAACATAATTTCAGAGGACAAGGTAGCCAATCTAAAATCAGAAGTTGATATTTAAAACAATATGTACTTCAATTCACTTACACAATGTTCACAAAATCTAGAGATCTGCGTTTTCCATTTTCTGGCAAAAAAAAAAAAATCCTTGTTTTAAAATTTTAATAACATCTATTAAAATTTCTGCCTTTAGATGAACTCTCCCCAAAGTCACCAATCTTTTGTTCTGTCCTGTCACCAGACACGGAATATCATTAAACCCTGTCAGTGTCACTCAGAGATTTAAAGTCACTTTAGTCAAGACTGGAAATGCCTTTGTGATCTGGCCTTTGCCTTACTGCCCATTCTTTCTTTGTGGTGGCAACAGGGTTGCTCTCTCATTCTCCAGCTGTGAGACATCATGTGTCAGCTCACCAATCCAGCTGTTAGTTTCTTACAAGTAAATAAAGATTGTATCCAGAAAAGTGTTTTTTTTAGAATGGAATTTCAAATTAGCATATCTATATATGTTCATACATAAGTATATACATGCAGATATATGTAAATTTATGTAAGACTAGGTTTTCCACAAAAGCTGGAAGTTTTTAGTAGTATTGGTTGTATTAATAGTATCACAGATATTTTTTTTTCACTAACACCCATATTGTTGTCAATCAGATCTAGAGTATTCTCCAAAAACTGAGCAGCTGACCTACGGAAAGTTTGATCTCTGGCCCATGGGGCCATTGGACAGGGTCTACTAGGAGGAACTTTGGTTTCTAGGGTCATAGTTTTGAAGGATATATTTGTACCCTGATCTTTCCTCTTCCTGTCTGTTCCTGGACATCATGAGGTGAACAAACCTTTGTTCCTGAGTTTGGACATGTTGAACTCTGCCATCATAGGCCCAAATCCACTGACAGGGTTGTACAAACATGGACTTCAGAAATATGAGCCAAGATTAAAAGTATGATCTATTAAATCGAGTTTCTCAGGTATCACATCCAAGTGTCAGAAGCATAGCATGCACTACCCATACAGCAGCATTCGTACCTACACTTAAGCTTTTCACTGAAATTACAGTCATTCAATAATTGCTAGTGTTTTATACTTCCCAGACACACACTCCTGCTGAGCATGGCTTCCCTTGCCTTCACAGCTCACAAGTAATTAGATTTTAAATTCTCCTGCCTTTGGCTTGACATATAATGGGAATGACTTTAAATAACCAAAACATCAATTTACTTATATTCTTCAGGGGGGACAGGGTGGAGGTGGGGTGTGAGTTGAGAAGAGGTAGGTCTCAGTAACTCCCTTCCCCACAAGCCCAGAAGGCTCTAATTCACCTGTATTTACAAACAGGAGGAAATGTAGCTGATGGCTTAGGCTTCCAGTAGGAGGACAATTTTTCCAATTTCAAGTACCCACCAGTTAGAGCAGTGATTTCTAAATGTAGCCCTCTCACTAGAAACTGTATCTATCTTTCTTTCTTTTTGAAATTTAGTGTTTTAAGCTAGGGTCTCACTTAACCCAGACTAGTTCAAACTCACTTTGTTGC
This sequence comes from Cricetiscus sungorus, assembly GCA_030556225.1. Taxonomy (NCBI): domain Eukaryota; kingdom Metazoa; phylum Chordata; class Mammalia; order Rodentia; family Cricetidae; genus Cricetiscus; species Cricetiscus sungorus. The sequence goes on from JANBXA010000372.1 coordinate 6,924,397, forward strand.
TGAATCTGAATCAGAACTCTAGATCCCCCCCACCTCCCAACTTCCACTCTGTGATGGGCACATCTGTCTCTCTTTTACATATTGAAGCACAGTATCACCCAATCACTGATTATGGGATCCACCTGGCTTCAAAGTCCTTCTACAGCCTAGTCTGGCCTTGTACTTGTGTTCTGGTCTCAGCCTCCCCAGTGTTTGGATTACAGGCCTGTACCCCCAAGCCTGGTTCCGTTATATCTTAAGGTGATTTCTATTTCACTTATTTCTAAAAGTGAGCTGTGTTTTGCAGACTGACTGGGATGTGAAATTAGTCACCATTAAGAATGACTGCGGCTGATTTTTATTTTTTAAAACATTTACTGTGTGTACCTTGTAGAAGTGAGGTCAACATGCAGGAGTTGGCGCTCTTTACTCATCAAGTGGATTGTGGCTCAAATGCAGGCAGACAGGCCCCTGCCTTCTACCTGCTGACCCACATCCCCAGCTCCATTCCAAGCTTCCACAAAATTTTTTAAAATTTTCATTTATTGTTTTGTGGTTTCAAGTGGTTTGCCTGCATGTGTATCTGTGCCCCCTGAAGAGCGAAAGGGGTGTCAGGATCACTGTGACTGGAGTTACTGCAGGGTGTGGGTTCTGAGGATTGAACCTGGGTCCTCTGGAAGAGCAGCCAGTGCCACTGTTATAGCCCCTAGGCTACTTTAAAAATTAGCTCCTGTTTTATTTAGGAAAGAATTCTCATACAGTTTATTTTGATCATATTCTTTCCCTTCCCACCTCCTCCCAGAGTCCTCCATTTCTCTAGCCACCACCTTCATGCTGTCCCCCCTTCTCCCCATCTCTCCCTCCCTCCTCTGCCCCTCCTCCCCTCCTTCCCCTGCCCTTCCCTCCCTCCTTCCTATACAGATTTCCAGAGATAAGTTGGAGTCAGGCAGGATCCAGGTATCTGCAATTTTAAACAAATGTTCTAGGTACATAGAAACACAGACAACAAATTGACAAAGAAAACTATGAAGGAAAAAACTAGTGACTACGAGGAACATGGCATGTATTCTTTATGTATTAAAGACTGGAATCCAGCTCAGATTTACCCAGCAGCCAAGAAAACAGGGATGAGCCATGGATCTCAACTTTTTTTTTTTTTCCAAAACAAAACAAAAAATCCTGAAAGTTGTTTGTAAAAAGACAAACTTGTTCCAAGAACTAAACTGGAGAAATGAAAGTGTGTTTAACACTTACTTGAGAAACCATTAGCAATACACTCAACACGTATCCAAAGGTAATTTTAGGGGAGGCTCATCTAAGGCTTAATCAAGCAAGTCTGCTATTGGATAAAATGAGTTCAGCACAGTGAATTTCATTTAGAAGGTGATACAGTGGTTCATAAACATTGCTCTCATGTGAACTAAGCTGCATGGTGATCTGGGAGAGCCTACCTTTTAGCCAATTTTACTAGAATTTTAGCACTCTAAACATTTTGGGAGAGAGACCTTGTTGCATAAATGAGGGAGTGGTAGCTCAAAGAGAATGATGGGAATTTTACCCTGAAACTGGACAATAATACCATCTGTAGAGCCTGAGACAGACATATTTACTATGAATTTATTTTTCTTGCCAATTCTTATTTTTACATTTGATATCACTAACATCAAGAACTGCGTTTTCTAGAAAGTTGAATTTTTCATTCCCTTCTGTGTAATTTGGCAGTGTAATTGTAAGCCTAACTCTCCAATAACCACAGGAAACTAGAAATCTAAAAAGCCCTAAATACCTTAAATTGTCCCTGGCAGTAAGTAGGCAAAAGGTCACATTCTTTGCTGTTTACGACAGGGTTATGAGTGCCCTGAGCACAGGAAATGAGCTTTGTCATTCCACCCAGGAGCCAACGCAAATGCAGACCTCCCAGGCTATAGAAAACTGATTGGTCTATAAAGCAGGCTTGGGTGGTTTAAATTCATAGGTCTGCACCTCGGAGGGCTCTGGATGCTATGAGATGATTGGTTTAAGATGTGGGCTTTGTTGTAACCCTATAAAAGCTTTCTCAATTCTGTTCTCAGGGTCCTCAGTCCTCTACCCCTGTGTGGTGTATGGCTGTGGACCCCAGTGCACTTGGAATATAAAAGACCTCATGCTTTTTCATCAAGACCGCTTCTTGTGAGTGATTTGAGGGGCCAGTGTACTAAGGTGTGTATGATTTGACATGTACATGGCCATGTCAAGGACCGCAATGCCTCAGACCCATGGGAAATGGCAAAGTCTTCCCTGGATGAGGTTCAATGAGGTGGCAAAGCCTTCCTCTGGTGGCAGTGTGTGCAGAAAATGTCCACTTTAGCTCGCTCCCCAGATCTCTACTGCCTGAGGATTGCTCCCCAACAGATTGTTCCTACCAAGATTAGCTAAGACTGCCTCCTTGTTCAACTGTAACCAGCAACCGCAACCCTGTGTCCCTGTTTATCTGCATTTAATAGCCCCTACTCCTAGTTCAGCTGTATGCAATAACCACACCTTTATGTTCAACTGTATGAAATAAACACGTTGAGCTTCCGGGGTGCTGCACTTCTCTATGTGAGAGTCTGGCCTACCTGGTCCCAGTTTTTCTGTGTGTCCATGTGTTTGTCCTTTCTGCATGCCCTCACATTCCCAGTTAGGTCAGTCCCTGGAGCCATGCTCACCATCTAATTTTTTAAAGATGGGATCTCCTAGTGAACCTAGAGCTCAAAACAGAATTGGCTAGACTGGCCCACCACTTGCTTCTGGGAGTTCACTTATCTCTATTTCTAGTCCAGATTTCCAACACCCAAGTTACACAAACACCCTGCCCTGCCCAGCTTCTTATGCAGGTGCTGGGATCCAACCAAACTCAGGACCTCATGCTTGCACAGCAAGCTTTTTACCTACTAAGCTGTCTCCCCAGTGTCCCTCCCAGTATTTTAATATTTTTATTTTACTGGGTCTTCATTATTTTACCACCTGTCTGCCTCTTTGGTTTGTCCTTTAGTTTGGACCATTAGTGGTATTTTCTTTTCTTTCAACACATTGTATCTTTTTGTGTTTACAACATAGCACCTCTTCAGAACTTTCCAGTTCAAAACCACTCTTGCAACTCAATGGCCTGGAAAACCTCAAACTTCATGTTGGGACCCAGGCGGTGCAACATTGCTCACTGCCAAGGAAGGACTCCTAGCAGTGTTTACTTGAGGGAGGGACAATTTTATTCTACTTCTGTAACTAGGTAACAGCCCTGCCTGCCTGCACCTGCCCAGTTGATTTTGAGACTTGAGGTCTTTATCATGAAGGTGGCTTTAAACAGCCAAATGACTGAGATGGCATGGAATAAAATACTGAGCAGTGTCTAGGAAAACAGCCACGCATGTGACCCTGCCATTCTCCTTGGAGTACACTTGACTGCCTTCATGGTGGTCCATGGTCACTTAAAAGCTGAAGTTTCTTTTAGTGGTGTAATTTCATTTACTGCTTTACTCTCAACATGCTATAGTTAGGAGATTCACAACTAAATGTTTGAAAAGCTCGTTAACCCATGAGTTAACTTGCGGTATGTCATGTACATATTTAAAACATTTTCCTTGCCTCAAACTTTCTATTGAATGTGATCTAGAAAACAACAATGTCAAAAAAAAAAAAGACCAAAACAATATAAAAAAACCCAAACATATAAAAAACTCAATATTGTTAATAAAAAAACCTCATCAGTTTATATCATAGGCCAAAGAAGTGAGACATAATAATTAAAAATCAAATCCATCTAAGTATTTCCTTTAAATGTTTTATTCATTTTTACTGGATGGTTATACACCTAATTCCAGCACTCATGATGCAGAGGCAGGTGGATCTCTGTGAGTTCAAGGCCAATCTGTTCTACAGAGAGAGCTCCAGAACAGCCAGTGCTAAACAATAAAACTCTGTCTTCAAAAATAAAAACAAAAACTTTACTTATTCTTAAGTGTGAATCTGCATTTCTTGTAAATAACCCATTTTTCCCAGATCATCCTTAATTTTATACCAAAAATAAATATTGAATATTCAATTTATCAATAAAAACAACTTCAGATTGGAAAGAATATTTTAGGCCATCTATTTTCTCTAATCTAGAGTATAACAGGGCTCTTAAAACACAGCATCTCAATCACCTAGAAGGCTTTTGTTGATGTTCAGTTTTCCCAGCCCTGCCCCAAAGCAGCTTCAGCAACTGGGCTGGGTGAGGCCTGCCTTGCATTTCTAGCATGCTCACAGCTGGTGATGACACTGCTGGTCAGAAGCCACAAGTTCTGTGACAGTACCTAGTTTATTGAACCAGTGTAAGAACGGAGACAAAGCAATGAGAGCAAGCTACCATGGAAAAGCAGGAAGAAGGAAATAAAGATTCCACTAATAAAGAATTTAAATCTGGGCGGGGGCACACAGCATTGTTCTGAGAAATGATCGCAGAGCCCACACTTGTTTCTAGTTTAGCTGAGGATGACCTTGAACACTTGATTCTCTTCCCTCCTCCCTCCAAGTATTGGGGTTATAGACATGCATCAACATTGCCAGTAATACTTTAAGTTAGAAACACACATGCAAACATAAATGTAACACACATACAAACATATATGTCCTATGCATGTATGTAATGTGTTTCTCATTTTAATGGCTTCTCTGTCTCATTTATCTACTTAATGTCCTGCGGTGTAATTCCACTGAACTTGGAGCCTTGAAGTGATTGATGGCACGGCTTCACCGAAGCCACCAATAGCGCTCTCTCTCTCTCTCTCTCTCTCTCTCTCTCTCTCTCTCTCTCTCTCTCTCTCTCTCTCTCTCTCTCTCTCTCTCTCTCTCTCTTTCTCCCTGCATCCAGCCTGATTGCCACACAGCCTATTTTAGTCCCACCAGCCAGAGTGATCTTGGGAGAACAGAAATTTAATCACATCATTCTTCTGCACAGAACCCTACAGCAGCTGCGTGGAAAATGTTTGAAACCCTCCTGTTGCCTGCAAAGTGGCTTCTGGCTGTCCTTTGGTACCTGGAAGCATACAGGCTGTGTTTCCCTGAAATGCTTCTCCCTTTGGAAGCTGAAAAACCCAGAACTCACATCAAATACTGACTAAAATTTGCCTTGTAAAAGAAACTTATTCATCTCATCAGTTCCCTCAGTCCCCACCCTGTCCAAAGGCCCTGTCTCCTTGGCATGTGTCACATACCTCATTTGTATTGCCAATTACTCATTTTCTGCTTGTTGAGGTGGCATGTGTGCCTCACAAAAGTTGGACTATTTGCCCTATTGGGGGAAGCACTCCATTCACCATCCATGCCCTGCTTTTTGAAATTGTACTGCCACATACTAAGTGCTCAACATATTTTAGGTGAATCACTGGACATTTAAGTTTTTTCCTCAAAACGTTTCATGGCTCTGCATTTAGAGTTAGTATTAGGAAACTCACCCCACACTTTGGAAAGTCCTGTTTCCTATGTGTGCAGACACTGTATAACAACTCCACCAGAAAAAAGGAAGCTGCACTGAGGCAGAGTCAGCTAAGTAAACAAGGTAGTTTGTCCAGCCATTAGGATGAAAAAACAGGAAGAGGACTCCTAACAATAACAAGGCCATTCCCTGCAGGTACAGTGCGTTCTACTTATCCTATCCTATTCAATCCAGATAAAACATGCATTATAATCCTATGTACCCCAAAGATAAACCCACAACTTAGGCTAAGCTTACTGGATTCTCTTCGAAATACAGCAACCTGAGGAGTGAGCACTTCCAAGTTCAATGACCAGCGAATCTGAAAACATTAACCCATCTACTTCACCAGTAAAAGTGATCTACTTTCCATTCCCCCAAATGCCCCTGCAGTCTGGTTTAGGGGTTCTATTATGCTCATTCTGCTTGGCTTGAGTCCTGCCTATGGAGAGATTGCACACCGATTCCAAATCAGAAGTCACCTTTGCCTTCTTCTGGCCTCTCAAAGTCCATTCGTGTTGTGTTTGAATTTACATAGTTATTAAAACACAGTCCCCTGTGTTCTCCTGGAGGTGCCCGTCTCCATTCGCTAGCAAATTCCTTGAAGAGAAGGTGAAGTGACTGCTCACAGTAATCAGAAAACTGTTCAATAAATACCTACTGAACACCATTACCTAGTTTGAATTCTGAAAATGTCTGTGTAATATAAATGCGCTAATCACATAAAAGGACTCAACACTGGAACTATGGTGCCAAATTTTGAAATAATGATAATAATAATAATAATAATAATAATAATAGGTATGTGACCTTAAACAAAACGTATCATCCATAAAAATTATTTTGACCTTTCTTCCTTTTTCAATTTTTGTGTTAGCATCTAGAAAATTTAAACGCACATATGTGGGCCTCGTTTTATTTCTATATTTCTACTGGATAGTGCCTTGTAAGGAGATTTCCCCTGCTCCATCACCCTCTTGCAAGCCTCCATCCATTCCGTGTTCCCGGAGCAGTGCATGGAACATGGTAAGTGCTCATGAAAAGCAAAAAAATGCATTACTTCAGAAAGGACTATTTCCTGTTCTAAGAAGTTTGAAATGAGGCGGCCGGGAGGGCTGGCTAGGGGAGGGGGGAGGTTGTCTCTCTGGCTTGACAGTTTCTCTTTCCTTTAGTCCTTTTTTTCTTTAGTTTCTCTTATGCTTTCATCCCGAGGGCATAAGATTTTTCTATGAAGAAATACTGGGGTGAACAAAACGACTCTGCCCTGAGCAAACACTCTGGGTGTGAGTCCAGTGCAGCAAAACCCACACTTAACTCTGAACTCAGCAGTTTCGGGAAGTTTTCTGTTTTCAAATAAATTTGCAACGCAATGAATACAAAACAAACAACATCCTCGGCCAAATGGCCAATCCTCAATTCCTACACCCACTGTAACATCGGCCATATTGACAGCCTTGTGAGTTGCCCTTAGCTGTGTTTCTTGTACTGTTCACTGGCACTGTGTGCTTTGGGCGATTTCTTTCCAGACAAACACAGACTGTTTACTGACTGTAATCAAAATGACAACACATTGTTTTCAAAACGGAGTGCCCTGACTCGATTGCCTTTTCCACTTGCCAACCTGAGAAAACTATGGATCTGGGATCGGGAGGTGAAACTTGTTGGTATCGCTTCAAGATGGCAATGTTGGCCACCACATAGCCATTTGGCCCCCTCTTTGAGGTTTAAAATATAGAAGATGGGTTTGGTTTTGCTTTTTTAAAATCTACTCCCGAGTGGTCAGGCTTTGATCATTTCCTTCAGATCAGTGCAAGTGGCGCGAACTCTGCTGAGGGACAGGATGATTTGAGTTCTGAATTGTGTGCTGTGTGATTCTTCATCAGCTCAAGGCCAAGCACGGGAGGAGGCCTCCTCTGACAAGAATGTCCTGAGACTAGATGCTCCTCACATCCCAGGACCAAGTCACCTAATGATAGTACACAGAAGGCCTTGCAGCATGACAGAGTAGCTTCCCCTGACTCATGCCCTTCCAAAACAAGATTTAAGAAGATCAATGGAGGTGGGGGAGGGAGGAAAGCATATATAGGTTATAATTCAAGCAACCTGTGTTCTAGCCTGTTAGACTACATGTATAACCCTGCATGCTAGGGCATATACTCTGAGGACCCAAAACCTCAGGTGTTTAGTGCCTGTACCCAGAGAAGAAGGAAAAGAGAGAAAATTGGCCCCGTTTGCCTACGAAAGCTCTAGGTCTGTGCTCATCTCTTCTGATATTTAGAGTTGGTGAATGTGCATTACCTGGTGTTCTCAACGAAGTTCACTGAATCCTGCTATAAAATTTTTTTTTCTGAGACAGAAGTGCCATAGGTAGTAGAAGGTGGTTTTGAGAAGATTTTAGGGAACTGGGCACTTGCCAAGGTCCTCTTTATATCTACTTAAACCTTCTTGTTGGTGAATAAATAGTATGAAAGCCTTTGAGAAAACATGGTTTTGAATCTTTTCTGGATGTAGACATTGAACATCTGCCTATGGATATTCAATTCTGTGCACAGAGTTTTTCATGAAATTATCTTATATCAAATTCTCTTCTCAGGAACTCTATACAAGACATTAAGTTTACTTTCAGTGAAATATTCATAGTCACTTGGTTAAATCCCCTCAAAAGATGACCCTTTCAACTAAAGAAAGTATAAAAAATGGCATCTTTTCAAGGGTCATAATTCAGGACCAAGAGAGTCTGCAACTTTTTTTTTCTCTTCATTGAGCATAACAGTGGCACTAAAGTAGAGCAAGAGACTGTGCGCACTGGCCTGATTTAGGTGTGGATGATGCCACTTACTGCAGTGGGGAAGCCGGGGAGGAAGGGCTCCGCATGTAAAGACAGCAGGGATGCTGGTCATCTTCTGCAGACAAAGACAAGCCATTATGCCACAGGTAAGTGGGATTTTGTCTTAGATAGTCATTAGGATGCAAAGTGCTCAGGAGCGCCAAGGACATTAGCATGGTCTCTCTCTGTCTTCACCCTCCTAAAGACAAAGAATCCAGGAAGTAAGAAACTGGTTGGAGCAGGCAAGAATACTAAGGGGAAACCTAAAAAGAGCAGAAATGAGATGGACATTTTACCATGTACAGGTATCTCATCAAGGAAGGATGGGAATGATTTGGAATTGTGATTGAATTCTGAATGGGACACTGCAGTCACTCCTTCTTCAAGTGCCCACCCTACTCCACATTTTAAAAATTTATAGATTCTTCCTTAGAGCTATTTCAGGTTTGTAGAAAATTGATTAGAAAGAGTGGAAAGTTCCCACATCAAGTACCCTTTCCTGGGTCTTAAATATTTAGTGTTCCAGGTTTTTAATCTGAAAGAAATTGAAAAAATAATCAGTAATAGTTTTATTGTGCATAAAACTTCCCAGACAGCTTTCTTGTGTGACGTTGACTGTCAAAATTTTTTCTTCTTTTTTGTTAGATTGATTTCATATTGTCTAATACCTTTATCATTACTGTGTGTGTAAAGAAATGCACATTACAATGACTTAAGATAGCTTTAAGGTGCCAAGTAGAAGTCTCATATTATCAGTGCTAAAGAGGTAGCCCTAGCTTTTCTGGTGATATGACTTGTCTTTTCTATGTTAATTTGCATAAATAGTCAGACCATGATTTGCATATGTTCTGTCACTTTCCATTGACTCCTGGTACAAATGATATTGAATAGAAAGTTGAAAGGCTCACCTTACCCAAATCAAATTCGTTCTTATAGCTTTAACACCAGTTGGTAGAGGGGAATTGGTAAATCAACAAGAAATTTATTTTCTACACTGTCTAACTAGTTTAAGGTGGCCTTCCTTTGGCCTTCCATTATTATTAATACCATACTGACTTACTATTTATATTTTCACTGTGGATTGCCCCACTGTTTGGTGTGTAATAGAAAGATGCACCCTTTAGAATAAGTAATCTAGTCCCAGTGTGTGAATCTAAGTACTGTGTCAGAGACTCCCATCATAAGCTGGACTTTGAACTTGATTGTGTATTCCTTGTGCTTCTCAAAGAAGCATCAACTACCTGCATCAAAATATAGATATTCTTAACCTAAGGTTTTGCTGGCCTTCTTCATATACTGATCACTTTACTGACTTGATCAATAGAATGGTAAGGGGATGGACATGCAGACTAGGTAAGCAGTAGCATTCAAGGATGAGGACCCCAGTAGGAGAAGGGCCAGGATATAAACTGCTCTGATGAGCAGAGTCCTCTCTGCCTCACAGAGGACGGTGAAAAGCCAACACTGAAAATCTCCTAAGGTGCTAACCAGGAAGTATCTCTTTAAGGAATTGAAAAGCTGACTCACCTGAAGAATGGAATACCTTTTTAGAAATGCATTTAATTATTAACCTACTTAGCGATTAGATCAACTAGCTTTCTTCTCAGAAACACCACTTACTTAAAAAAAAAAAAAAAGAATTTAACTAAGTGTTTTGGCTTTAACTTTTTGTTGTTATACAGAATCTGACTTTCTTCTAAACCTTACAAGAACTACAGTTTCCAAACATTGAAAATCATAGTGCTTCGTTCTGAGCCAGATATTTAAAATGTGGTCAATAGAACCACTCCTTTTTTATTATTTAAGACTTAATTCTCAAGACAGAGATTCATAAAAACAGCAATAATGAGGGTTGTGAAGCTGTGGTCAAGTTAGTTGAAGGTCACTGATGCTTACTATCCAATGTGTGCAACTGTCTACACAGCCAGTTTGAAATGTTTTATAACTAGCATTTTAGGGTAGTCCACTATCAGAGGTAAGATCAACTATCTGAAATAAATATCAACTCATTTATGTGATTTCACAATCCCATACTTTATTTCTTTGCTCTTTCTTGTTTTTCATTTACTGACTAGGGTCTCATTCTAAAGGCATCCTTTGTAATCTGGTATTACTTGGGCTGTGTGAGAGTAGTCAATGCTGACTTCATTTATATCAATGTTTTGGTATAGAAATGTAAAGGTCGCTGGATGAAGCCTAGTGCAGCTCTTAGAAACTGATGGTAGAGAACGCCAGAAAGATCTGGATCTTCTGGGCTGGAATAGAGCTAAGTGGAAGAGTGCATGCCTAACATGTGGACTCAAGTTCTAGTAACACACACACACACACACACACACACACACACACACACACGAGAAATATACTTAACTAAATAGTTACTAACATATTAATTAACTAATTACTAACATCAAAGCTACTTTCAGGACTTTGGGATTATATTTGACTTAAGACATGTATTCACACTCTCAGCGACATTGTAAAATCCACAGCTAAAATGTGTGTGCTTTCCCTATATATACAAAGCTTTGAAAGACACATCTCAATAACTTTAGCACAGAGTAGAAATGGGTTTATTATAAGGCACCAACTAGCTCGATGTAAACAGCACAGGAAACATTACCAGCAACAAAAGGGAAAAGAGGGGTGGTCATACTCTAATTAAAGTGATACGTCTGTAAAAATGCCAGTAGGAAAAGCAGAAACCCACGAGGGATTTGAAATGAAAGAGATGGAGCAATAGTGGGCAGTAGGCTGAGGCTGCAGCTGCCTATGTGGAATCTGAGAGCCAGCATGTCAGTAATTCTACATAAGGTCAATCGGTTTCCTCTCTATCAGGGTTGTTTAGTCCCTGGCAAAAACACTGGTTGGATTGGGGAAAGGGACAACACGTAATATGATCAGATTCTTCCTGTAGGTGTTTTCTGCTGAGCGGATTCTTTACCATATGTAAACTGAAGATGACACCAATACTGAAAGAGGAATTCTGTTAAAACTCTGGAATCTTCTGCTTTTCAGAGAAACCTCTCAATCCACCAGTCTTCTTGCCAGGACACTAATTCCTCAACCCACTTTGTACAGATATTGGAGTTCTTTTCCTTTGGCTTCATTTTTTAAGGTCATCCCTGCCATGATTTTTTAGAATACTTTGGAATATCTTTAGTTGGACAGAAGAAATTTCATGAAAGTAAATGACACTCACAGACATCAAGAAGTCAACAAAAGAAAACAAAAACAAAACAAAAGAAAAAAACCTAACAAACAAGTGATCAGTTCTCAGACAGAGGCTTAAGACTACAATATGTGTACCGTTCAACCTTTTGCAAGAACATGACAGTCCCAATGCCACTATGGAACAAGAATTGTGATTTAATTAATCACTCCAAGACAAACTCCTTGAAAAGTAAAAGTACAAAATGTTCTGCACAACTCAAGAGTAAAGTATATTCTGACTACCAGGATATTAAAAATCCCAAAGGGAACTTCTTGGCAGAAAATGGCCAAAGTTATTTAAAGAGTGACTTCCCATCTTTGAATTCACCCACTGACTTAAGCAATATTAAATCACTCTTCTGTAATGTAGGGACCATCATTTCTCTTGCTTTGCTCTAGCATAGAGCTTGATCACATGGAGGGCTTCCTGAATATACACTCAAAGAAGATTGAAATCTAACTCAATTATTATAGAAATAAAGGGTACTTTTAAATGTATTTTTGAACTTTGGCAATCCTTGAAGATTCCCACGTTCAGTCGCAACTATGTTTATCTGTACTCATTTATAATATTTTCTTTGTACATGTTCTTTATTCATATATTTTGGGCAAAATTTTCTTTCAAAAAACTACTTCAACTTCAAATCCAAAGGAAAGAGATGAAGACATTTAAAAAATAATCTATCAGTTGTTGGCACATTGAAACTTACCTGTCTAGTTAAGTAGATATTCACATTAAATTTTAGAGAATTCTACTGAGGTTAATTATGTATTCAGATAAAAAGTCAAACTTCAGAGACCCAGAGAGCCAGAGCAGATGTGATAGTTCACAGAATGAGAAGTACCTCTCTGCTTTGTAAGCAAGTGAACTTTTATTGTCTTCCCAGTTAACAAAGTGAAAATCAGTATTATTTTTCTCTGAACTTGGTGGTTACTGTTTGTTACATCAGATTAAAATGTGACTGAGAATGTGCTAACGTCACCCCACAGTGAAACATATTGTCAGGTAAAGGTGGCCTATGGAAGTTGCCAGTCAAACAGAGGCACAAGATTCAGTAACAGCTGTTCTGACTTTCCCGTTCCTAAATTTCTGAGCACACAAGCAGGTAGGAGTTCAGAGACCTTGTTGTATACTGGTTGTCTGTGAAAAGTGTCCATGAGGCACCATTCAAATGGGGGTAAAACCAAGTTTGAATTTGAATTGAAGTTAATAAAAAAAGACTGTATTTCAGGAGCAGGTGGGCAACTGGCTGCCATTGTCTTGTAGAATGAATAAAACAACCCATTATGTGAGTGCAGAAATGAATATATTTTTAGATGACAGGTGAGACCGTGTCACAAAGGACGTTCACAAAGTTTCCATGCATGAAAGATAACAAGAAATAGCAATGCGGACAGCCATTCAGGGGAAGAAATGCCACTATCCCATCTTATGATCATTTTGTTGGAAAAAAGAGACACATCATTACTTACTTGCATTTACAGATGGCTTCAGATAAACTTCACCCTGCAATTACAGACTCACAGGAGCTAGGAAGAAGCTGGAGCCAAGAGAAATGACTAGCAACAGCTAACTCAGTGCCTGTCCCGCTGAGAAATCTTACCCTCCAGTTGCTAAGCCTCCCTGCTCTCGGCCATTGGCTCTGTGCTATCCTGAGTCCATTAAGTCATCCTGGCTGCCATGAAGATGGAGCTGACAGCACAGTTACTGAAGTCAGTTTAAAGAGGCCCAGGGTGGTTGAAGGGAAGGATTAGGAGGCCTGGGGTGCTGAAAGGTCACCCCAGCTCTAGCTCCCAGAGATCCTGGTAGCACACAGCTGTCAGGAGTATCAAGCCACACTTAGAATCTGGGGAGATGCAGGGCTCTCTTGCATGACAACAATTTCATCCGGGACATTTTGCCTTCCCACCTTTAGCCATCCTTAGCAGGATTTAAGCCCAGAGAGTATGTCACTCATTAGGACATTTCTGAGGTTTAGATGCTGTAATCTGATCATCATAGTATTATAGAAACCCTTGCTTTTAAAATAGTATTTCTCATGAAACAGATATTGCCTGTGTGAATCCTCCCAGAGGCCTTTTCTCTGAAAGGCAAGTTTTATTAAGATAAAAGAAAATAAAGTCCTTGGATTTGATTTTTGCTAAAAAGATAAAAGGAAACAAACAAACAAACACAATGCAGTCCATAATGACCTCAAGGGACAGGAAGAACCATCTTCTAGAAGTTCCAGGAACTCTTCAGAAAGTGCCTGTGATGTCACCACTAACTGACAATGTCATGGATAGCACATTTGTCTTGTTGATGTTCAGCCAAGGCCCTCTTCCAAGATGACAGTCCCCCGCTGTTAAGCTACAGAATTCCTTGTGGTTTCACCCTCCCCCCTTCCTGCGGTGATAGAAGGCATTTCATAGCTGGCACTAATAATAGCAACGATACCTGTTCCTTTCTGTGGGTGCTGGGGTGGCAGAGGAGAGAAGAGACAATCGCCTCCTACCATCCATACTAGGCTCTGACAGAACTTATTTCATTCCCTTATTTTCTAAGTAGGCTTATCCTTGTTTTATTGACAATGTAATAGAGGCTCCAGAAGTTGAATTACTTTGTTAGGAAACAGTGGAGCTGTTTCTGCCTGCCAATCTCTTCACCACTTCTTCATTAACTCCTTGCTGTTTCTACCAAACAAGGAACTGGCCAAAGACGCAAAAATGTCTCCACCTCTCTGTTTTTCTACCTTCATTCTTAGAGAACCATTATCATACACACATTGGGGGAGCCAAGGATGCCCCCATGCAGATCCCTCCCCCCTTCCAAATCACCAGGAAATCTGAATGAATTAGAATTGGTCTTTGACTCCACTCCTAAGGAAATGCACTCCTGTAGTAGCTGGTGTCGTTTTGGAACCTACAGAGCTCTGAAGTGGTAGAACCTGAACCATGTCCCCATTTCCAGCTCAGAGCTAGAAATACTTGAATCTACTACATGAAAAAAAAAAAAAAATGAATACGTGCCTGGATCTTACAAAAGAAATCACCATTACATTTATGTAAAGAATGAAATACTCTAATTTGTCATAGATGTTGTGTAATAAAACATTTCATTTTCGAAGACTTCCAAGAGCCTATTTTGCAAGGTGAAGAGGTGTGTGCTTGCGAGCATCTCACATTGTAGCCATATGTATAGGAGAGTAACTAAGGGAGGTGAGCAACTAAGCTAAATGAACAAGGAAGGTACCATTGCCACTTTAAAAACAAAACAAAAAAAGGGTAACTTTCATGGTCCAAATATAAACACCCATTCATAAATATAAACCACTCTAATCAACCAGCTCTGGCATTTACAAAGAGTAAAGTTACTCACATCCCATCACCTGCAGAAAGGCATGGTGTGTACTGTATAATATGTCTGAGGCAATTAACCTTGATTTCTGAAATCCCTTTCCAAGAGAACACTTTTCTTCAAGTCCTATAGTTGGAGTTCTGAAATACACAAGACTAGGGCTTTCCTCGGAGGCAGACACTATTTTGAAATGTTTTAAGGGGGAGTATTATTGCCACTCAAGCTAAATTACTAAGTGCAATCCCTTGGTTTGTTCACCACAGGATGAGAATACATTTTTCAGGTACCTTCAGGTCTGTTTTTTAGGCCCTTTGTTTAGGACAGACCAAAGCCTGGGTTGAAATCACAGGTCTTTATTTCTCACAGGGCACACACTGTTCAGCATGGGTTGGATAAAATATTTCCCGGCAGATTCTCGTGAACACTAAAGCTTTCCTTCATCTTTGTCCTCACAAGGGACATTGAATTACCTTCTGTGAGTGTATACATGCATACACACACTTCGCACATGTAAAGCTTTCTAATCTTAAAAACTTGTCTTCCAGCTATTGCCTGGAGGTGTTTTGGCAATGTGGCAATGGTGTGATTGCTAACTGAATGAAACATTATGAGTATGATGGTGTGAAATATTTTAGTGACAACCACAGACTCTACACAATGGAAATTATTCTCATTTGGCCTCAGATGGGTTTTCCTGGTGATCGGAAGTAATAGGGCTTAAAATAAAAAAAAAAACAATCATGAAATGTTCCAGGAGAAAATAAACCTACCCCTCTATCAAGCTTATGGGACAGGTAAAGATACCAAAACAGGAGGCTATGTAACATACAGGAATCTTTGGGGTCATTTCATTTTTAGCAAATCGTATGTGTTTTAAGACTACTCTTGGTGACTTCCCTCCCTCTATGCTGCCGGATTTCGAAGAAAAATGACAATGTCTGAATAACCAAACACCTCTGTATTGTTGTCACTGCCTGCATACATGGCCTCTCCAAAGCTGTTGAATAGAATAAAAAAAACCTAAAGCACAGGGAAGATAGTTCGATTTCACTACACATTCATGGCTCAAAGGTGCCGGGTGTGCTGAACACTTAAATAGGCGGTGTATAGTCGTGAAATCTATCTGCCTGGCATTAAGTCTAACAAAACAGATGTTCTCTCTATACAATGAACCCCAAACATCTGCTTGTTTCCCAAACACACACACTCCTTAATCCCTAGTCTGTCTGTGTTGTAAGTCACCATTTCCAGACAGAAGCTCTGTTTCCTTTGAAAGATAAAGGGATAGTAAGCAGTTTACAAATCAAATGATGCCCTCAGCCTTAACAATTTACATTTAAACATTAGGCTAAAATATGGCAGCATGGAGAGGATTTCAAAATGAAAAGATGGACCTGGCAGCTAGATTCTACGGTGCAAATAATTAAATGTTGTGTCAGCTTACCTGATGGAGAGCCTTAGGAATCACAGCTCAACAAAGGCCAGCATCCAAGATGGTTAGAATGGAACGTGCCACCCCCTGCAGTTCTTCAGATTTGGGCCACACAGGGATTTGCAAATTAAATTCTATTTTTTTTTTTCTTGCTTTCTCTGTGGACATGAAAACAAAGGGACCATTCCAGAATCCTGTCTGCTTATGCCTCCGCTTCCTGTTCTGAGATTCACTCTATGGTACCCAACATATATCAGAAACGGCCCTGGAAGGGAAAAAGCTGGCAGCACCCAACGTGTTACCGCCATCTACTGGCAGACACACGCAATTGCGCAAACGACAAAACATTCCTTTTATTTCCTCATCTCTTTGGAAGGCAGGAGATAAACCTGTACGGAAATATTATGAATCACGAAAAGTCCCCACGGTGACAGCAGTGAGGTATGGAGGCGAGGGTAACCTAGCTACCACTCGTGTGTGCACAGACAACCCTTTGCGACTCTAGTCTAGTTGTTTAATTAGAAACCACAAATGTTTTAAATCAAACAAATTTTTCTTTAAAATTTTTAGGTTGTCTCATATGTTGTGCACATGTTTTTGGAAAGTCTCTCCTGAATCTACTGCTCTTTTGAGATGAGTTTGTTTTCAAGGTGGAAAATCTGGCCTCTTAGAGATAGTATAATATATATCCAGGCATAATCGTTTCATGTTATTGTTATTTGTTTTGCTTTATTTTGGTAAAATTATAAAAGTAATATGTGAATGTAGAAAGACTCTGTATCTCAGTAGAGCTAGCTAGTTTTGGCCATTGGACAGTTTAGATATGTTTATGACTCCCATCTCATAGATCTTGGAAGACATCTAATATCACCCCTGACACACACACACACACACACACACACACACACACACACACACACACCAGCTCTTCATGAATACAGTCACACTCCCATATAGACACATATATATGCTACACTCAAGAAATAAATAAGGTTTTAAAATCAATCTTGTATTTGATTGTTTGTCTATTTGAATCCACAAGTCTTCAGAAACACTTTAGAAAGCAAATGCTTGCCAGGATAGTGAAGCACGGGATTACATAATTAAAGCAAAAAGAACTTTTGTAATATAAAGATTTTCTTGAACTTCCTGTTTTCATTTGGCTTTTGTCATTTAGGGAAGTTATCTCACCAAGCCTGGTGTTTGATAGGCCAGTGAGCTCCCAGGGTCTTCCAGCCTCTGTACCCACTGCCAGATTATAACACTACCCCTGAAACGGGCTTTTTCTTGGCTACTGGGGACTCTAACCCAGGCCCTCAAAGTTTCTGGGAGGTACTTTACAAAGGTGTCGTCATCCACATACCTGCTATCCTGTGGTCAAGATAAGTTAGCTTCACTGAGAGCAGACAATGATGGAGCAATTGTGTATCACATCTACCCATGCGGATCCCAGCTTTGAAGACAAGGCTAGGCCATGACTGTCTATGAGGAAGGAGGTTGCTTATAACAAACAATGGGAAATTTATTTGACTGTCTTTTTAGCCGTGTGTTCAAGAAATGTTTACTTATTTTTATTACAGCTCCCACTTGCCTGATGGTACACAAGGGATGTATATACTTGAGCCATTAACATTTGTGTCTGAGAACTCTTTTTAAAAGTGCTGTTTCTTATGTCTTATAGTCGCAGGTCTTCTGAAACGCACAAGACCAGAGCTCTCTGTCCTCTGAGGCAGATACTGTTCTGATGTGTTTTAAAGGGTAGTTCAGATCCAGGTAAACTGAGTCATTCTAGGCTTTTTTCTGTATGATTTCAGGTTTGTGCCAAACCAGTGTATGGGGTCCCTGGGTACTTCCCCTTCTCACTGGGGATTAAGTTCAAGGAAATATATGCATCTGGAGAAAGCAGAATATGACCTTAGGCATCCCTTTCCTGTATAAGCAGACTGTCAAACCTGTCTGCTAAGGTCTAAAATCATCCCTGAACCATGGATATTGTCACTTTTCCACACCTCCTAATGGATCCAGGCCCAATCACAGGGAGCAGCCCATGCATACGACTGTTGTTTACCCAGTGTTTTGTCAGCTCTACTTACACGTGTTTCCCTGTCCTTGGGAAAGAAGACAAGAAGTAAGTAAAGTCTTCTGAGCATCAGTCTGGGCTGAGATGGGTAGGCATAAAGTCATCTCTACCCCAAGAAACAATCTGTGCCCTAGTGTTTCTAGGTACCCAAGGTCAAGCTCTCTGTGTGAATATTAGTCCAGTTAGGCACAGTATCTGACACATTAGAATGCTCTCACTTCTTGTCCTTCATGAGTTTAGATAATCTTGCATGGGTAAACTATGTAGAGGTCCCCATCTGAAACTTTGCTTCTGTAGGCTTCCTTTCTTCTCCATAAACGTCCTTCTAGCCTCAAAGAATCTGGTTGGCTCTCTCATTCTATACCACTCTTCCCTGGATCCACGTGTTTTTCTCTCAAATTCTTCCTTCTCACACCTAAGGAATCATTAGGATAATATAACAAAGTATTGAGCTAGTCTATGGCTACCACAACTGAATATTGGGGTTTTGCCAGAAAAATCTGGCAATTGTATCAGGTTTGTGATTTCACAGTGACAAAATATAAATTCAAATCAAATGTATAACAGACCCCCAGTGTTTCTGAAAATGCTACCCCCATGTTGCATTCTGAAACATCAATGCAATCTTGGTTCTGAGTACAGAACATATACACATCATTCCACAGTGCTAAGGAATACTGCCTGAGTCATCTTGGCCCAGACATGAGGCTAATCTGAATGCATTGCAGTGGCTTTACTGGATATACAAGGTGTTCTTCTGTAGTGAGATATTCACCTTGTCTGCACCTATGTCTTAGACCACGCCCATTGGGGTGGAGACTTGGCCGGACTTGACCTGGGGGAAAAGACTGAAGAGGGGGTCAGAGACTCTCTCTGGCTGGTGGACGCTGGGAGGATAGGTGTGTGGACCCACTGCATTCATCTGCCTATGTTGTGAGTTATTTCTCCCTGAATAAACATCTATTCTGCCTAATTGGTTATCCAGATACTTATTAAACTGCAATATTCTTCTCTTATAGAAGCACAATAAGTTTATTACAGAAAATAAAAACTTTTAATATTTTCCTACTGCCATTCCTCAGAAGGAATCAATTTTTTTATGCCTGTGAATTGAGTTGAATTCAAATGTTTAACTTTTAAAATTGCTATATGAGTTGCTGACTTGAGTTTTATAAAAATCATTAGGTGAATAGTATCTTGGAATTAGGACATAATTTCCAACAATTTCTGAAATTTCTGACAACATCCATGTGCCATTTTGATTATGATTTATGTGACAGTCCCAACATCGACAGTTGTAAAGTCGAATCATATACCAATTCCATAAAATGTTGATGATTATTGGTGCCCAACACTGTCAAATCTTCAGCTAAGCCCTAACATTTACATTAAAATATTTTGAACTTAAAACACATGACATTTTCACTTAGGCTATATTTGTCTTGAATTTTGGTCAGAATTTTTGATGGCTGTGGAAGAGCTGGGAACAGTGAATATATTTATAACAGAAAAGATAATAAAATGACTGTTTATTAGCATTATATGCTAGACAATGTTCTAAAAGTTTTGCATGTATTCATATGAGTTTTATCTACAGAATTGCTATGATACACATTTTATAGACAAGCAATAAACTATAGAGGGAAACAAAAATGCATTAATCAGCATTTCTGATGTTATGAATGTTTGCCATGTGCTGGGAAAATGTAAGTGAAGTTAAGGGTCTATAGATTTAAACCACTGCTACTCACACTGTGAAGGTCTGAGTGAGACGTTTTTCCACTGTTATATGACATATTTGGACACTTGGTCCCAGTGGCAGGTAAAGCCTTGTTGGAGGAAACACATCCCTGGGGCCAGGCTTTGAGGGTGTACTGTCTCACTCAACTTCCAGTTCACTGTCACTGTGTCTAGTGTGTGGATGGAACTGTGATCTTTCAGCCTCCCATACAGCCACCTGCTGCCAAGCCTCCTCCAACCTTACAGTCTCTCCCATGGCAGAAATGCAAGCCCCTCCCAAAGTCCTCTTTCTATAAGTTGCCTTGGTAGTGTTGTTTTATCTCAGCAACAAAGAGTAACTAATGCATACACTTCCCTAAAAATTGTGACATGTTTTATCATATCCTTTTTCTGCCATGAGACATCTACTTTCTAAGGGCTTCTAAACCTCTTTCTCTTCTATCATACACAAATTATTCCCACCTCTATCACCCAACTAATGGCTTACTAACTCTTCTAGTCCCAAGGATAGCAAGCTCATTTCATCACTTGCATACATAGTGGGTAGTGTGTTCATTCTAATGCTTATATACTTTTAATTATTCAAACACACAAACCAGTTTCTTGCTTATGTCAGTGAAAGCATTAATTGGTGGAGGGGAGGGGCTCCTGGGCCATGTTTTAACTAGGAACAGATTGAACAATACAAAAAAGTAGAACAGGATGGAAAAAGAGTCGTCAAGGAGACTGTTTATATTGCTGATATACTCACTTTATGTGGGCAGAAGTTGTCATTTTGATCGTAAAAAGGAAAACAGTTGGTGACATGATTTGCTATGAAGTCAGTCTCATAGTGGCCTTTGTACTCTCTACAGACAGAATGCCAGCCAATGTTCAGGTCACCAATCAGTGGCTCCTAAAACAGTTTAGAAGTCATGAATGACATGCAGAGGCCTCTATAATGTTAGTGGTATCTGACCATGGTTGTAGTCAGTGGTCTCCAGAGGAACAAAAACCAATGAAATGGGTATATGTTAAACTGAGATTTATTAGCTTAGCTTCCATGGTATGGTCTAGGTAGTGCAACTGTCTCTCGCTGGAAAAGCCAGGGATCTGGTAGTTGCTCAAGTCATGGGGCTGGATGTCTCTCAGCAGTTTTATCCAGGAGCTAAAGGCATGGAGGACTCCCACAGAGCTGCTGATTGTCAGTCTGTACTGAGAACCTGAAGGCAATGGTTCTAATACAGTGGTTCTCAGCCTTGGGTCTCCACCCCTTTGGAGGTCTAATGACCTTTCCACAGGGGCCACTTAAGACCATCTGAAAACACAGATATTTACATTATGATCCATAACAGTAGCAAAGTTGTAGTTATGAAGTAGCAATGAAATTATTTTATGGTCAGTGTCAGTCACCACACATGAGGCAGTGTCTTAAAGGGTTACAGCATTAGGAAGGTTGACAACCACTGCTCTAATATCAGTGAAGAAATGTGCAGCATCGGGATAGATTGACTTGCCAGCAAGAGTGAAGGCAAGTAGGCAAAAGCAAAGTTTCTTTCTTCCAACTCTTTTTTATTCTGGGCAGGATTGGGGCTCCTCACCTTTAGGGTGGGTCTTTAAAGAAAATTCCTCACCTAGCAGCATATCTTTTAGTTGATTCCAGATCCAGAAAAATATACAACCAAGGTTAACCATCACACTTGGTAAGTAAATACTGCACAAATCAGGGCTTCTGAGCAAAGTAGACTGACAGCCTCTAGTTATCTCCCTGGGATTCATCTCCAATCCTTAAGGTTTTGCATTGGGGAGGCCTGAAAGAACAATGTGTTAGAGCTTTAATTTTGGCTGACTCTGATTTTAAGAGCTTCATAACCATATAAAATTTTGTTGGAATGGCTATAGACCCTGAAAAAATTCCAGGATCATGACCCCATTTCATGTTTTCTAGAACATTATGCCCCCTAAGTGGTGTTTAAAAGGCAGCCACTGTTGTGCTGAGCAATGAAATTCTATAAAATACACACTGAAATGGCTAAGATTCAAAAGGCTGATAGATTTGTTTATAAGGATTTGCAGAGACACTAGTGGGAATGGAAATTAGTGCAACCATTAAAAAAAAAACTGTGGTATTAGCTACAGCTGAACAGAGGTGTGCCTTTAGAACAAGGATGCTACTGGCAATTATGTGGTTGAAATGTATGTGTCTAACAGGAAGTTCCTCCCCGCCGGCCTCCCGGTCCTGCTGCCACGTGGGCCCACAGCCGCACCAGCCCCAAATAACACTCAGAGACTCTGTATTTGATACAATCCTGTTGGCCAGTTACCATTATTGTTAATGGGCTAGCTCTGCCTTAATCATTAACCCATTTCTACTTATCTAAGTATTTCCACGTGGTCATCTTATCGGGGAGCCGCGCGGCAGGCGTCCTGCTTCTTCCCGGGCTACATCTCGACTCCAACCATTTCCTCTCTCCTCCTCCTGGTCTCCTAGCCCCGCCTATATTGTTATCTCATTGGCCACAGTGCTTTATTAATCAGTATGAGAAACATATATACAGAATCACATCTCCCATCATCTCCTCTTTTCTGTCTAAAGTAAAAGAAGGGGTTTAACCTTAACATAGCAAAATATAACATACAACAGTTATCAAATAAGAATCACAGTTAACAATATTTAGTCCATTAACATTTTGTAAGACTTAAAGAAAATATCATCTATCCTATCTTTGTGAGTCTAAAGTCCTATATGTAACTTATCTTTAATCCTAACTAAGGGAAACTATAACTATAACTATCTGTCTTCAACTCCTTCAAAGACCACAGAAGGATAATATATAAACTCTAGAAATGACAGAGACAACTCATTGCCTGGTCAGTCACCCGAAGTTCTTCTGTAATGTTCCATCTTCAGCCTATAGGCCATAGTGTGTGTCCAGACTCCTCAACAAGGCAGGAAACTTTTCTCTGTGTCCTGTAGGCTGTCTGGCAGCCTCTTCCATGAAGCAGGAACCCTGTAGCAATGTCCATCTTGCATCAGCAGTCACCTTTTTGTGGGTCCTGCATGTCCAGTTTCTACAACATAAAGTCAAACAGTCTAGACGAGCAGTACCTTGCCCAAATGGCTAGTCTTGCCATATTAGAGGCAAACTCCATAATGTGTTTCTTCGATGTCCATCTTCCTTTCTTCTGTAGGTGGTTTTACCAGGAGCAGTTGTGTCTCACTGTCAAGAAAAACCCTAAACCATTTTAAATGCCATATTCTGTAGGTCTTTGAAAGGTTTGAAGAATGACTATTCATCTCAAATACATCTCTGCAAATCTAGAAATCCTAACTAACTTAACACCAAGTTTTAATTATCATAGGTAACTCTCTATAATCTGTACTAAATTATACATTACATTTTCCAATGAGCTATATAAACACAATACCTAAACAAGAGGAGAAATATACATATCACAAAATTGACCTTAAATTGTATCAATAAAAGAAAATCCATTCCAAAGCAATATTCATATCTATACCATAATTCCCTTTTAACCTTTAAAAAGATTGCTTGTGGTTATAGCCATTTACAACCAAGCTATAACCAAGTCCATTTAAATGGAAACAAACATTTATAAACAATATTTGGGAATGTGGGCGTCGTTCTTTCCAAACTACTTCCTGCTGGTATAGGGCGCTGTCATGGGGTTCCAAAGAAGACGCAGAAATCTTGGCAGTAGTCTGCAAGGCTTTGTCTCAACTGCTTTGAATGTTGGATCACCTGGGGAGCTGTTTTAGGGGGTCTGGCTTGATCAAACCATATAAGTCTGTAAAGAATCTGTAGCTTTTCATTTTCTGTGGAAACAAAAATAGAAATCCTTTTCCCCAGTAGCTTGTCCTTAGGCTTAAATTTTGGAGTCAAAGCATTTTTAAAATATATACATTGAATTAATCTAGCAGCATTTCTTTTATTAGTAGTTGTTATTTTCTCAGCAAGCAAATAATTTAAAGACAACAGAAGCGCATATAGTATCCAAAATTTTTCTCTCCCAAGCCAGCGTATTTTTTAAAAACACAGTGTAAACCTTTATTGCAGCTCTCCTACACACCAACGAATTGTTAGTAGAGCTCTTTAAAAGCCAGGCGGCTTTTTGCCGCTTATGCTAATTTTGGAAACTTCCCTTAAAGGAGCCGCGCAAATCTCTGTCTACAGCAAAACAAATCCAATCAAGAAAATGTTGTTACTAAGAAGTCTTACTAGTCTCTGTTGAGAAACATATATACAGAATAACATCTCCCATCATATGTGTGCAAAAGAATGCCCATGCCCACATGAATGAAAACAAGGTAGATAGGAAGCCACCTAAGGATTCACCAACAAGAGAATGGGTCAAAGACTGGAGGTATACTCTTGATCTGACATAGAAACATGGATAAAGTAAAGGAATTTCAGGTGTCCAGAGAAACAAGCTGTCTTTCACAAATACAGAGCTAAGAGTAAGGCTGGCATACATGAAAAAAACATTGTGGTTTTGTTATTAAATTCAAAAGCAGACTAACCTGTTTGTCTTGAGATAAGACAGGCAAGCATGGTGGAAATGGTTCATTACATGAGCTGTGTTTCCAATTACATATACACATTGGTGGCTTGAAGTTTGTCACTTGTAGAGATGGAAAGGGAGAGATGGCAGGAGAGATGGATGGGACTTCTAGGGTTTTGTTTTCTATTCTCTTCTACTCAATGTTCTACATTAATTGGCATTTTATTCATGTAAAATTTTCTAGAGTTGAGTGTTGCAATGTCTGTACTGGACTGAAACTCATGACCCCCTTGCTTCTGTCTCCTGAGGCCTTCTGACTAAGCACCCCTCACTTAACATTAGTTTCCTTTGAAAAATAGGTGTAAAATTCCAAGACACATTAAAGACACATCTTCATATGCATTATACATCCCTTCCTCCCTTTGGAAATAGAATGATTCTGTCTGCTATTTTGAGTGTGTCCTGGAATTCCTCTTCATTCACTTGCTTTGCTTCTGTCTTGTTACCTTGAAAAAAAAAGTTGTCTCCCGTGTGTTTTCATTTATGGGAATTAACACAAGTTAAATGATCTCTTGCTGCCTGTGGCTGCCAACTCCTGTGTCAACTCTACATTGCAATCTTCTTATGATAAATCAGAAGATAAAACAGAGCGCAGCACAGTCTACCTCAATGTCTGATACAGAATATGCCACAATGAAAGGAACAAATGGTCATCATCTGGAAAGACAATAAAAGACTTTCTTGGTTAGGACACTCCCTTTTTCTATGAAGTGCCTTTGAAAATTGGGAAGTGTAGACAATTTTCACATTTTTTCCTGTTAGAAAAACTGATACACTAAGCCTATACTGCATAGTGGTAGATTGGTTTTAAAATTGTGATAATTGTCAGTTTAAAAACTCTGCTCACTAGAGGGACTGAGGAGATGGTTCATGCAGTGAATTGTGTGGCAAACAAGCATAAGGCCTTGAGTTCACACCCTCAGAACCACATAAGGAGCTAGGCATGGCAGGACAGTGATGACCCACCCCTTTAATCCCAGCACTCAGGAGGCAGAGGCAGGTGAATCTCTGTGAGTTTGAGGCCAGCCTGGTCTACAGAGCACCAGGACAGGCTCCAAAGCCACAAAGAGAAACCCTGTCTCCCAAAACCAAAAAGAAGAAGACAACAAGGAGAAGGAAGTGGAAGAGTTGGAGAAAGAGGAGGAGAAGAGTCATCAAGGAAAAATGGCCAGCATTGATCTTTGGCCTCCACATACATGTGGGCACATAAGTATGTACACTTGCACAAACACACTTGCACTCACCGATACAACACTCACTCTGTGTCCCACAAATACAATCTACCTATTCCATAAATGAATGTATATCAAGGACTTGAATATTCCAGGTTTAATGACTAATGTGGTGTAATATATTAGTTAGGTATGTTTTAATTCAGCAATATTGATTATATTTTAACTTTTATTATAAAGGAGGAATATAGGAAAACATATTCAGTTTCCAAGTGGCTCCTAATGAAGATTGCCTCCTGTACCACGGCTGTACAGCTACCTGACTGCAGTGTTATCTTGAACGACTACGTCTGTGCATATGAAATTGCTTTCCTTTATTGACATTATTATCATCAGTTCTCTGTAACACCTGGGCAACTGTTAATTACTCCAGAATACTCAGGTAGGGTAATGAACTTGATATCCTGTTGCTCTTCCCGTAAATGACTTAGACAACCTTTTCTGTATTCCCTAGAGACCACTTTAGCACCGTTTTCTTCTTTCTTTTTTTTTTTCATTTGGGTGCACGAAAATGCTGAGTTCTTTCCAGCTGTCATTATCAACACTTTTCTTCACAAGACCATGGGGTCCTTGAGAACAAACATTGCATCTTCTCAGTTCTTTTTTTGAATTGTTTCATAGGATGCCTAGAACATGCATCTACTATGGTAGGATAGCAACATGATGCCACCAATATGTTATTGCCTTATATGCTTCT
Source organism: Cricetiscus sungorus (assembly GCA_030556225.1). Taxonomy (NCBI): domain Eukaryota; kingdom Metazoa; phylum Chordata; class Mammalia; order Rodentia; family Cricetidae; genus Cricetiscus; species Cricetiscus sungorus. The sequence continues at coordinate 6,950,967 of JANBXA010000372.1, forward strand.
CTGATTTAGGGATACATGAGCAATGTCTTGCTACCCAAGGATTGTTAGAACAAGGGTGATCTTGTTTTGAAGAGACATACAAGGTAACTCCACCAGGAGTCATACATGGCAACCTGTACTTCAGTGTAAAATATCAACTCAATTGCTGCATTTCATAGATCTGCATACATTAGATGAGGAAGTGATTCATCCATTCAAATGACTACTTTCTAGTGCCTGTAAGTGCCCGTGACTTATGGTGGGGTTTCATCAGGAAGAGACAGGTGTGACAAGGTGGCAGGTTATATGGAGCCAGAGCAGTACATCTCTGCCACTTTCAGGAAAGGCTGCTGGATAATCTGTTTACACATAGGCACACACTCTCCACTCTGGGGCTCTGTGACTAAGCAACAGGCCTTTTCATTTTTCCTACACAAACTTCGTTAGTATTACACTGTCAGACTGTCAGATCATCCAAGCTAAAGGGGAAAGAAAAAACACTGTTGATTTCCCATGAGACCTTGCATCTGTTGCTAATAATAGCAAGAAAGCACATAACACATTTCAGTTAGACAATGTCTCATTCGGCCATTTAATAGTTAGTGCACATAAGTAACTATGCCCAATCTACACATGATGAAGTTACTAGGTGAAACACTAAGATTTTAATTCTTTGTGTTCTGTGTTTCATTTTTGAATATCAGCTTGCCTTATCATTTTGAGCTTCCTTTATACTTTTATTGTCTGTTTTATATTCATTCACTATAAAGTAGACTATAACTCAGTGTATGTTTGGGTAAGGCTTCATTTTTATGGAAGATGTATTTTTATTTCATTTTTTCTTTTCAAAGATAAATTTAACAACTACAATACCAAAACATTCATCAGAGTCTCTAAGCTCGCCTTATTAATGAAGAATATAATTTGAAAAGGGAGGTAGGTGCTGGTGGTCTAACCCCGATTTGAGCCTGTATTTACTATGAATGATGTGTAGTCTCTGAGTTTCTTTAATATCATTTGTTTTGCTATTGTTTTCTCTTGGTTGATGAGTCACCTGGATCAGGTATTTTTCTTTGGGAGTTGAAGCAAGCAGTATAATTCAACTAAGGACTTTCTTTCCTTAGTGGTCAGAAGATGCAGCCCAGAATCTGGAGAGTTTGCTCTCTTGACATTAATATTGACTGTGGACACGAGAGCCTAAGGTTCAGTATGTAACCTACCCATGCAAGAAATAAGTATTTGCTTTTATTATGCAAACATGTTTTTACTTCAGTTTTGATACCCTACCCCACTGAGTACCAAAACACTCAAAATATTATTTTCAAGGTTTATCTCTCCTCCTCCTTGACTGCTAAAGTCATAGATAATTAATTTGCCATTTTTTCCTCCAAACTACCTCTTCAACCCAATTCTTTCTTTCTTCAATAATGAAATCCCAGTAGACACTAGCATTCTTACCCTAAATTTTCTTGTGTCTGATCATGAACAAGTTGTTTGACTTCTTAAAGATATAATTCTAGTACCATTAAAGACAACACTAACACCTAGCTCATACACTTGTGTGGATTAAATTATAAAAAAGTAAGTGACCTACTTAGCACAGGGCGGTCATTGCTTCCAATAAATATTAGCATTGTATTTCATTATATTTTAATTATGGCACCATAATTGTGCAGCTGTGCGAAACTGAGGGATACCTTTGTTTCCTTGTTTCTTTGTGTTTGGCTAATGTCTCATCACAGAAACCTTCCATTCATCAGCTTGTCAGTTTCCACATCAGTGAGGTCCTCCTGACCTGTCCTTACCTGTTCTGAAATCATACTCTGGTTGGTGGCCTAGCTCAGATGATGCACAGCATGGCCAAGGATGCTAGCTGGACACCACTATAGCAATCTATTTTGCTCATTCAAACCTTTAAGGAGCTTTCACCCCCTGCTTCGATACCTATGTCCTATAGCCATGACTTGTGTCCAATCAATAAAATATGGAAAGCTGTTTTCAGGGAAACATGGGTAGGCTTTTAAGTTAATGCAAGATATTTTATTAAGAGTTATTATAACATTGTGTTTTTATGAAAAGCAACTGCATGCTTGAGATATGTATTATTACTGATATTGGGAAATAACATCATTAAATAGGGAATTTGCTCTAAAATGGCAGAAATAAAAAGACTGGTTAAACAACTTAGATAAGAATCTTGGCAATGACTATGGTGATAAATGCACTAGGCTTATTTCTGGTTTTTAGTTTTTACAATAAAATAAGCAGTAAAAGATAATGAATTGGAAAACTCATTGCCTCTGTTACATTTGACATTGTATGAACAACACTCTTCCCCACAATTCTTAACACACCCTCCCTTTTCTCATTTATTGTGTATATATACATGAAATGTTTATTAAATTTGTTAGGTCATTTGATACTTTATGAACTTATGAATGTTTGAGTTTCTTAGTTGATCATTATAATCACTAAGTTTTCTGAGTGGTAACTTGTATACATAGCACATGGTAAATAATTATGGAAATAAACATTGCAATTCAATGAAATCCATAACAATCACCCAGGAAAGGATTGTTTCTTCCCTCACACAAAAACAGGATGCTTGCTGTAATCCTGCAGCATCTTCAAAACCAAAATCTAGTTAAGGGAGTGGCAAGGGGGCATGGAATGAAATTATGAACCTCTGTCAGCAGAGTTCTAATTTAAAATCTGGATTTCTGTAGAATTTAGTAATTTACCATAGATTTTAACCACGTGGATAGGCCCAAATAATTCTTCTTTCTTCCTTGGTAATTGGTATCAAACAGCTTTAAATCTATTTTAGGACACAATGGTATATTTATTTTTCTTGTAGTAGGTAATATCTAGCAACATAAGTGATTTAAATATATATCTAAATATAATATATTAAATATATATTTTATTTAATTCCAAGTTCACATCTAGCTCAGCCCCTCCACACCCTGTGTTGAAGTGTGTGGTGTCTTCAGCAATAGGGACTCCCTTAAAATTCTGGGAGGCAACCAAGTGTAATAGTCTATAGTTTGGGATTTTGTTGTTGTTTGTTTTGTTTTGTTTTTGCAGGGAGCCATGTCTCTTGGACTCCATGAATAAAAAGTCATAAGGAAGAGATTAATTATGTCTGAACCTGTGGTTTTGATAAAAATCTATGGCTCTTGGGTAGTATTGCCAACACAAGTGGCATAACTGTATTCTCTTTGTGTATACATAATTTTAGGTTAGCAACAGTATGTTTTCTATGGCTATTTCAAACATCTTGGTGTCATCTATGTGTCATCCTTCCCTCCCTGTATTTGGTCTCTTTCCTCCCATCTGAACTAACTGCTCCTTCTGCATTTCCCCATTGATAGCACCTGTATTTGTATCCTCTGTTTCCCTCTGTAGAGCCTCTCTTCCACATGTCATGATCTCTTCTCACTATACTAGTTTCTGTGGTTACTCCTTGATATATACTCACATCTGAGAATCTGGAGCCAGGAACTGCAAGAACACAACACATGGTGTTTGTATTTCTGGGTCTGGGTTCCCTCACTCACTAGTTCCATCCACTCACCTGAAAATATCATGATTTTATTTCCCCATAGCTGAATAGACCTCGACTATGTATGTAGCATGTTTTAATTATCCATTCATCACTTGAAGGACTTTAAGTTGTTTCCATTTTCTAGATACTGTGAATGGGGTTGCAATGGGCATCTGTGGAGTAGAGTACCAAGACTTTTAGTCATATGGCAAGGAGAGGTATTAATGGGTTATAATGTAGATCACTTTTTTTTAGCTTTTTGATTCTTCACACTGATTTCCAGAGCATGTGCACCATTTTATAACCAACATTGAATAAGGTTTCTATATATCCTCACAAACATGTACTGTTAGTTGTTTTCTTATCTTAGGCATTCTGACCAAGTAGGACTTAAGTTCAGCTTGCATAGCTATGGTCCACAGCCCATTTTTAATTGGGTGATTTGTATTTTATGTTTTTTTTTAAACTCTTTTTTTTTTTTCAGTCCTTTGCATATTCTGGATACCAATTCTCTATCAGATGCTGAGCTGGTGAACAGTCTCTGATACCTCTCTGAGGACTAGCTCTCAAAGTACAGGAAGGTGCTGTGCAAACTTCCAAGGAAGAATAGTCCTACCTAGCTGTGATGCCTATGAACCACAACAATGACCGTAAATGTAAGATATCCTTGATGCTGCAGTAGTGGCACATATATCTTGGATATAAGCAATAGCCATGTCATTGAACTTAAGGCCTATTTGATAGGAGGGAATTTCTGCCAGTATTATAAGCATAGCCAACTATCTATGCCTGGAAAGCCCGGGGGACCTAGAGGAAAATCTACTACTGCCAATTATCCTAAACCAGTATAATGTCTAACTGCATTCTAAATATGTATCTATGTATCCTATCCTTACATCCACAGATAAGTGTAGATCTCATTTCTCATCCAAGAAGCTCTCTCTCTCTCTCTCTCTCTCTCTCTCTCTCTCTCTCTCTCTCTCTCTCTCTCTCTCTCTCTCTCTCTCTCTCTTTCAGAGAGCATCTATACCAGGTCAAAATGTAGAGAACAATTGACTTCAGTGTGCTCAACAACTGATACATTCACAGTACATTCTACAAAGCAGGCTCAGGAAACATTCAAGGAGAAAGACAGAGCAGAGAAAAAAACAAAACAAAACATAAGATCAGAAAAGCTGTAACCATGAAATCTCAGCACTATAATTTCCTAAACAAGACCTGAACAATGACAACATCAGTTGACATGCCAGTGTGGATGAGGGGAATGTGACAAGGCCCTACCCTAGATAAAGCACTATATGCAATTAATGTAGTCAGAGGGAGAATTTTTATTCCTCTGGGGACAAACTCCCTAAACAAGTATGCAAGAGGTCAGCCTTAAGAACATATATGTAAGGCTAACATAAAACAAAACCAGCAGGTTACATTTATGTGTGCGTGCGTGTGTGTGTGTGTGTGTGTGTGTGTGTGCGTGCAACAATAGTCAAGAAAAAAAGGCCATAAACTTGGGAGGAGAGGTAGGCTACAGGACACTGGCCTTGAAGTAGTTGGAGGGAAGAGATGGAGGAAGGAAATGATGTAACTACAAGACCCTATATGAAATTCTCAAAAGTAATTTTTCAAATCTATTTGCCGGGGTGGGGGTGGGGAATAGAGCAGTGCCTTTACTTTTCCTTAAAATATTCCCCAAGCTACAGACAGAATTCATGCCAAATTGGCAATGTTTAACCTTCTGGAAAAGTCCTTTCCTCTGTCAACTAAGAAGACAGGTGGCCTGGCTCTGGTCCTTGTTGGTTTGTGTTTCTGCACACCTGGCCTCAATTGTTCCACTTCAGGTGGAGTGGGTGGGATGACCCTGAGCTGTCTTGCAGCAAAGAAAGGGACTTAGAGCTGTGGTTTGCTTCTGCCCCCTCCCCCTGGGCACCCTGATTGAGTGGATGGGCGGGCAAGGACCAAGGGAGGCTCAGGAGGGAGCCAAACAGAAGCACAGATAATGCAAACACAGACTTTAGAGTCTAGAATAATTCCTGGAATTAAGACCTAGTAGTTAAATGCTGGTTAACACCAAGGCAGGTGCTCCGTCTTGGCCGGACGATTGTAAGCACTTGGATAAACATTGGTTGTTGATTTAGTCGTACTGTTTTAAAAGTGTCAGTTTCCAGCCTTCATGTAGAGTTCGCTAATTTACTCTGTCCAGCCCCTTACTTACTTATTTATTTACTTGTAAAAATTGCAGCTGAGAATGTAGCAGCTAAGGTTAAAGGAAGATTTATGGTTCACATTGCCTGTGTTGGTTTGGAAGCACCAGTAAAAGGAGACAGCCTGATCAGCTCCGTAGCTTATGTATGGGGAATGGGATGAATTGTTCATCTCTGAGGTTTGATTACAAGGAGAAATCAAAGAGTTTAGGATTGTTTTGTGTGCAAACATAACCATGTATAAGGATACACAGAAAATTCTTCTGAAAAGCCAGGCAGGGAATAATTTCAGACAGTAAAGTAGATGCTTTGAGAATAATTTTGAGGTGTTCATTTACTCAAAAACAAATGAATGAACAAACAAACAAACAAAAAACAGTGAATAGGTTGCTCCAATCATTGGACAAGATGGTGGCATAAGAGAAAGAATGGACCGATCCCTGGTCACAGGGAGTTTGCCGCACCCGGAATAGGGTTGTCAACACAGCCAGCCAGACTTTCAACAGTCTGTGTGTGTGGGAAGGTGATGGTATGCACAGGTGTTATGGGACCCCAGATTAGGACTGCTCCTATTCGTGTGCTACAGAAACAGCCTCAAAAATGGGATAGCAGACTTAGAAAATGTAAATGTCCTGAAGTCAGAGGCACTGCAAAGAATAGTGTCTATGAAGTGTGCTGATGCGCACTTCTGAAAAACTAAGTTTAAAGAAACTTCATCTACCTATTTTTGAATCAGTTGTATTTGGTGGCTCTGTGAATTGTAACTGGCTGGACCTTGATTCAAAATGAATAAAGAGAAAGATGTTGTAAAAAAAATTCCTATAATTAAAAAGGGCAGGGACTAGATTATTTTGAACACATTCATGTCCAAGTCTTCAAATGCTGGCATCAAAAGTTCATGGTGGCACAAGCCTTTAACCCCAGCTGGTGTTAGGTACATACAGGTGCATCTTTATAAGTTCAGGGCCAGCCTGGTCTACTTGTCTAAAAAGTGAGTTCTATTTCTCCCCGTGTCTGGTTCTATTTTCACCCATGCATCTTTACCTTTCTGTGCATGGAATATTCTAAAAACCATGATGACATTCAGAAATATTGAAAAACAGTGAAAACTAATACAGCTTACTACCACATGCCAACCAAAGTTCCAGGAAACACTCCAAGTGAGACAGTCTCAGAGGCTGAGATTAAGTGAGGCTGACTTCAGATGGCCAAACCTGGGTCATATGGTCACTGCAGAACAAAATCTGTTCACCCAACCAGGTGTCCTATATGCAGAAAGATAGTTCCCTTTTGGAAATGGGGCACTCTTCTTATGTGAGAATATTTATTGAATAGTGCCTCATGGGTTTATCTAAATGAATACTTTTTGTTTGCAATCATTGTACATCCAAATGACTACTGAAAATGCCAATTTTTTTCTCTTATTAAAAAAAAACTACCAACTCACTCAAACATCCTCAGATACTCTTAGAAACTAGAGATTTGTTAAAAGAAGTTTCTAATGCATATTTGAAATCAACATCTCTGCTTGGGAGCACAGAGAAGACTTGTACTAGTCTAGGGTCTCCAGAAAATAAAACCTACAGCATGGACAAACAGACAGGAAGAAAGATTGGGAGATATAGGAATAATTGAATAGATAGACAGATAGGTAGATGATGATTATGATAATAGATAGATAGATAGATGATAGATAGATAGATAGATAGATAGATAGATAGATAGATAGATAGATGGATAGCTGGCTGGCTATAGAAGAAATTAGATCAAAAGGTTGAAAAATAGACAGATGGAAGACCAAATCATATACTTACCAGCAGAAACTGGTTTGGGCAATATAAGATTATCCAGAGGGACAACAATCTATAAGTTGGAGACTCAGTAAGCCCATAGGAGGCCCCTACCTTAGGTATTTATGCTAAGATACAGTCTTTCTTACTCAGTATAGTTCTTAATGAACAAGGGTGTGCCCACATGCATAGAAAAGGACAACCTGCTTTGCTCTCCCAGTTCCAATGTTAATGTCATCCAGAACCATCCTCACAGACACACTCCCAAATAATATTCATCGCAATAGCTGGGAGATGGACACAGAGCCTGGATTCATTCCTGGAGTTGCAATTAAATCCTAAATATGAAGGGAAAACACGAGGTGAAAAGCAGAGGTTTCTACAGTGTCTATTTCACATATTAAGGGCATTGTAATTAGGTAGCACATTATTCCTGCAGGATGCCTTCATGAAGTTGTAATATGCAAAAGATTACAAGTAAGATTGAAGCCATTTCCTAAAAAGCCCAGTTCATCTGGTATGGTGTGTCCTATACATTAACAGAAGCTAAGCCCCAAGTGGATGAGGAAAAAAATAAAATGAAATGGGTCATGATTAATAAGCATAATTTGTAATTGAAAAGGAGTTCAAGTGTTAAAATTGAAACTACTTTCTGATTTCATTTATCTGGTATCGTTTCCCTGAGCACTTGGCAAATAAAAGGGTGTGTGTGTGTGTGCTTGTCTGAGTGTCTGGGTGCTTGTCTGTGTGTCTGTGTGTGCATGTCAGTGTGGGTGTCTGTATGTATTCATGTCTGTGTATATCTATCTGTGTGTGTGTGTCTGTGTGTAGTATTATGCTGTTTTATTCTGTGGTTCACTCAAAGTCTGATCTATTACACTAATAATCCACATCCAGGGGAAGTGGAAATGCCTTTCCCATTCCAAATTCAGACAAGGTCCATAAAGATGCTCTCACATCTTCCTATCTTACAATACTTGTGTTTAGATTTTTGATAAAAATTTACAGAACCTGTAACATTTATTTATTGATTTATTTATTGTGTGTGTGTGTGTGTGTGTGTGTGTGTGTGTGTGTGTGTGTACTTGTACACACTATGCTGTGCACACGGAAGTCAGAGGACAACTTGTGGAGTCTATTCTCCTTTTCCCATGAAGTGGACTTTATATATCAAGCTCAGATCACCAGGCTTTGGAACAGGCACTTTTACCCACTGAGCCATCTTGCCTGAATTTGTAGTTAGGTGATGATTCTCCATTTATTCTTTCATCTGGAATATTCCCAAGGAACTTCCATCTCATCAACTAAAGGAAGTTCACTTTTCATGAATAGTGAGTGAATAGTGGATGAGCTGTAAGAAGTTTCAGTTGAGATTTGTTCTAATTATCCATAACTATATATTTTATTTCTCTGATTTAATTTTATTAAACCTAATTCACCCCATTTTTGTTGTTGTTCAAAGCAGGCTTTTTTTTGGGGGGGGAGGGGGTAACAGCCCTGACTGTCCTGGCACTCACTCCTTAGACCAGGCTGATCTCAAACTCACAGATCCACCTGCCTCTGCCTCCCAAGTGCTATGATTACAGGTGTGTGCCACCACCACTTGGCTAATTCATCCCATTTTAATTGAATATTTTATTTTATATCCAAAGCCAGAGATGTATATTTGAATCAGTGTTTTTCATCGCTCTTAAAAAACAACAAACAACCAAAAAAAAAAAAAAAAAAACAGTTGACTCCTTTTCCCCAGCAACTGAAATATTTTGAAGTCTATTATGTTTTGAAATTATCTCCTTTTTTTCTCTTTCACCACTGCATATTGTATTGTCTGGGGTTAAAACAAAGCTTCAAGGATTTCCTCATCCTTTGCCATATTCTTCTCCACCAAAAGACCTCTGAAGCAAAATATCTGCCCCCCCACCAGGGGTCAGACTTGAGGTGAAAGGATGAAAATACAGCTTAACTCTCCAATGACCACTAAAAGTTAGAAATTTAGAAAAAGTCCATCAGCATGTCTTTAAAAATCACCCTAGCTACATGCAAAGCTCATGAAAAAAAGAAAAGACACATGAAATAACTTGGTCAGGATGACTGGTTTCTGGAAATTATTATTATTATTGTTCATAATCACCTAGTTTCTGAAGAATGTTGTTATCCACAACAACAGTCTTGGAACTGTTAAGGGTCATCCTGTCCACAAAGAAAATTAATAACTAAAGACAGGACTCAGCAAAAAAGGGAGAGACAGAGAAAACAAGAGCTTCTGCCAGTAAGATATAGATAACTCCCTGACTGGAAAGTACATTCTCCCAGCCTCTCAAGGACAAGGCTAATGAGCCCGCTGGTCCTTGAGAAAGAAAACCCCCTAACCTTGCAGGTGAGCTAACTCTCTGTAGCCTAGGAAACCTTACTAACCATTCCAAGTTTTGAACTATCCCATGACCTTGCTTTTAGGCCTAGTGAAGATAACAGGCTAGCTTTGAAACTGGCCTTATTAGCTTTGATGTAAATCCTATAAAAGCTATCTCAATTTTGCACTTTGGGCCTTCAATCCTCTACTCCTGCATGGTGTATGACTGTGGACCCCAGTGCACTTGGAATAAAAATTCCTCATGCTATTTGCATTGAGACCGCTTCTCGTGAGTGAATTGGAGTGTCGCCTTTCCTGAGTGGGAGCGTGAAGGACCACACTCTGCAGCTCTTTCAGAGGGAATGTATCCATCCTATCACCCTTCCCATGCTTTGGTCTTCTTTAATGGTTTCTATGAACAAGAGGAAGTTGGTAATATTTACAGCACACTTTTTTCCTTGAAGCTCTCAACACAAGGGGAAGATGGGGGTGCAGTAGTTCCTTTGTTGATTTTGAGTAGAGGTGACCCTTGTGGACAATCTACCTGGATGATCTGCCTTCAGTGAATCTTAAAAAGCAATCAGGTAGAAAAATTGATGTGCTTCCTTTTTTCAATTCAGTCTTCAAAAGACAAAGGCTCAAAAAACATACCCAAAGATTTGTGATGTGGCCCATCATATACATTATTGCTAGCCAAGTCTGACAGTATCACTTCAATCCCAGAACCATGGGAAGATGGAAGGGAAGACTCAACCCTACAAAGTTGCCCTCTGATCTATAAAGCCACACTCTGGCAGGTGTGGGTGCACTCACACATCATACACGTGCAAAAAATTAACAAATAAATTAAAAACTCTCCAAGGTTCCTTTTTTTCCCATCAAAACTTTAAATCAAGTCTGCCTGACTTCTTTTATAAAATATAAATTTTAATTAGAGGATTCACTCTTCCTATTTTCAAAATCTAGCAGTAGGTTATAGTAACCAAGACAGAATGTCAGCTAGCAGAAGGATGGATGAAAGTGTCAATAAAATAGACGTAACTACCCAGACTCAGAGCCAGAGCCAGCTATGAGTTGGTCCATCCCAACACCCTCCCCATCTATGATCTGCTGGAGCACATGAAGGGGTTGGTTTTGCAGCACCAAAGCTGTAGGATCTCCATACCATAGGACAGCAAGATATACAAGAAGAGTCCCAGTAAGGGCCCAGTATTGATGATATAGAAAAAACCAGAGACCTCAAACCAGACCAGCAACTCACAGCAATGAACACTTGTAAGTAACAATATATGGACTAAAGGACTGTGTGACTCACTGCGTCACACTACAGGTTCGACAATGAGATCTTTCTTTTCTTTTCAATTTTATCTTGTTTTATCCTGGTGGGGAGGGGGTTTGCAAGGGTAGAGTGTGGATGGCAAGGGACAGGGAGATGAGTGGGATTGAAATGCATGATGTGAAATCTAAAAGGAATAAAAAAAATTTAAATTTGAAAAAAATGGAATTTGGGGCCCAGAAATATACCCACATGTTTTTGGTCAATTGATTGTTCTTAACACAACACCCTGTTTTTCTTTATTTCAAGTAAAACAAAAAAAGTGAACTGTAATTATGGGATGTTTGATAGTCCATTGACAAACCAGCAGGTTCCTTTCCCACTGAATATACACAGTGGAGATACACAAAATCTGTGTGTTTTAATTACTAGAATTTGATAGTGTTCAGTAGAATAACTTTCTTAGGCATAATGTTAAAAATGTATAACATAGGCCCATTTTAGAACCAAGATTTAAGATCAGTTCCAATTTGAGGATGGTGAATAGGAACTGGAAGCTAACCCATTAAGAGAGGTTTTGAATTCTTGCCATTTGGGGAGAGCGTTGTAGAGGAAAAGGACAATATTAAGCTTAGGTAAGATAGAAAAAAGATTAAAGATTCTTCAGAATGGCAGGAGTGTTCAACCTGCAGCACAAGGGTTTACATGTGTGCCAAGGTAGTTAAAAATGTGGTGTAACACAGAAATAAATCAACTTGTAAAAAACATGAGTTTTTTGCATTGTTTTGTAACTTTGAATGGATCTAGAGCATGAACTTTGTATATAACAAGGTCATATCCCTATGTCAAAATAATGGGCTCATCAGACAGATGGCCTGGATATATCCATAGACAAAGCAAAAGGAGTCATTGATACATCTCTTGCTTAGTCCTTGATTATTGAAATTTGATTTCATTTCTTCTGTCTTCAGAAAGCTATTTCCCTCAGGTTACCAATGTGCTACATTAACCAAGCACAGGATCATATTTTTACCCTTATGTTAGATGTTTCTGTATTATATTGTGTCCTTGACTCATCCTTCTATGTAATTCTACTCCATGATGGCTTAGATGGTTCCATTCATCTTAATGACTGTGCTGGCTGGTTTTATGTCAACTTGACACAAGATAGAGTTATCAGACCGAAGAGAACCTCAATTAAGAAAATGCTTTCAAAAAAATAAAAAGAAAGAAAAAAGAAAACCAAAGAAAAAAAAGTGAAAATGCTTCCATAAGATTAAGCTGTAGGCAAGCCTGTAGGGCATTTTGTCAGTTAGTTATTGATGTGGGAGAGCACAGACTAGTATGGGTGGTGCCACCTCTAGGCTGGTGGTCTTGAGTGCCGTAAACAGCTTCATTACTTCTGTTTCAGTTCCTGATTGAAGATCCTCCCACGAAAGCCTGCCATGACTTCCGTCAGTGATGGACTCACCAGCTGCAATGTAAAATAAACCATTTCTTCCCCAAGTTACTTTCAGTCATGGTATTTATCACAGTACTAGAAACCCCAAGACAATGATTTTTCTCTCATTTCTATGACTTTTCATTTTAAGTATCTTTTCACCCACTCCAGAAGCTAAAATTTAACATTTACATGTCTTACTTTCTAAACATGTTTAATTATTTATTTCCAGACAGAATTTCTCTGTATAACCTTAGTTGTCCTTGAACTTACTCTGTAGACTTGGCTGGCCTCGAACTCCTAGATTCATCTGCCTCTGCCTCCCCAGTGCTCAGACTAAAGGCATGCACCACTACCACCCGGCTGCTTACTGTTCTTTTTGACAACTTTATTTTGATATAATTATGATAGTGCAAAATTCCCTTACTTGAAAATATACACCAAAATTCTTTGTCCACTCACGGAATTCTTCAGTGATCACCATAATCAACTTTATAATGTTTTAATCACCTGGTGAGAAAACCCCTCATAAATTGTCCATTCTTTTCCATTTCCCCAGCTTTCTTTTCTAGTCAAGCACTAGCAACCATCAATCTACTTTGTATCTCAGTCAGTTTATCTCTTCTACATGTTTCAAATAAACTGAATCAATTATACAAGTTGTTGTATTTTTGTGAGTAGCTTCTTTCACTTAGCAAAATACTTTCAAGTTCATTCATAATGTGGTATGTATCAGTAATTTATCCATTGTGTGTTATGCATGTTCACACGTGTAAGCCTATACATGTGTACATGCAGGGTGGATCTAAAAGTAGATGCTGCATGTCTTTTTCTATCTTTGTTCACTTTATTTACTGAGGCAGGATCTCTGACTATACCTTACTGATCCAGCTACTCTAGTAAGTTCAGTTAATCTAGTTAGCTGGTTTGCTCCAAGGATTCCCTGTCTCTGCTTCCAGAGAACTAGGGTTATACTCAGGCTGCCATGACAGCCTGCTGTTTGTTTGTTTGTTTGTTTTTTATGTGGATGTTGATGATCTGAACTCAGGTCTTCAAGCTTATGTAGCAAGTACTTTACCTACTGGACCCTTCCCTCAACCCTCCTTTTAAAAACACTGAACAATACTCCATTATATGGACAAACCTGATTTCATTTTCCCATTTATCAGTTGATAAAGATTTAGACTACTTCTTAAAATAGCTGGGCTGTAGAGGTGCAGGCCTTTAATCCCAGCACTTGGGAGGCAGAGGAAGGTGAATCTCTGTGAGTTAAAGACCAGCCTGGGCTACTGAGTGAGTTCCAGAACAAGCTCCAAAGACACAGAGAAACCCTGTCTGGAAAAACTTTGTATATATACAAAGAAGGGGTAGTAAGGGAGGCACCATGTAGCCACTGTAGAGGATGTCAGAACATTACTGGTAAGTCACAGCCATGTGGTGATACACAAATTAGTAAAAATTGGTTAATTTAATTGTGAGAGCTAGTCAGTAATATGGTCAAGCAATTGTAATTAATATTAAGCCTGTAGTTTTAATTTGGGAACAGGTGGGTGGAACAAGAAACCTTCAACTACAAGCTTGTCTCTTCTGAATACTACCACCAATATTTGTTTACAAGTTTTTCTGTGGACAAACACTTTTTATCTTCTTGGGCATATAGCTAGGAGTAGAATTGCTGTGTTAGGTGTTAACGCTATGCTTAGCCTTTTGAAAAAACAGCCAGATTTTTTTTTTCAACAAGGTCACACTGTTTTATTACAATTTCTCCACATCATTACTAATTCTTGTGTTTTTTTGTATATTGTTTAAGTTTTATAATCATGTGTCTCTTGGTGTGTGGGGGGTAGTTTAACAATTTAGTTTGGCATTTTTTAATGTATTGGTTAAATGCCAATTGCTGTAATAAAACACTCCTATAAAAAAGGGTTTGTTTTGGGCTTTATGGTTCCAGAAGAATAAAAAAGTCCATAGCCGTCATGATGGAGAAGCTTGGCAATAGGGAGACATGGTGACTGGAGCTAGAAGCTGAGAGCTGAAAGCTCACATTTGGAACCATAAACATGAAGCCAAGAGATCGAAGTGGGGGTGGTGGGAATCTTTGAAGCCCCAAGCCTGCTCCAGTGACATGCTTCCTCCTCCAAGGCTATGCCACCACCGCCACCTAAGGCTCCCCAAACAGTGCCACCAACTAGAGTATTCAAGTGTCCTAGACTAAGGGGGATGGCTCTTTCAAACACCAAGCATCTGATAGCTAATATTGTCCTTTTTTTCTTATATTTAATGACAACATTTATATTTTCTTTAGAGAAATACTTCAATTTGCCCATTTTAAATAGATTACATTTTAGCTATACATATGTATAGCTAAGTTTTTTAATTTGTGAAGGTCTTCCTCCTCTGGATGCCCTATGTTTTGCTTGCTTTGTGGTCCTTTGAAGGACAAAGGGTTTCCATTCTCAGAAAATCTAATCGATCTTTTGTTTTGTTTGTCTGTTTTGTCACTTGTGAGTTTGTTGTTCCATCTGGAAAAGTAGTCAACAGAAGTTTGCTGGTATACCTTTAGTTCTTGCATTTAGGTCTGTGGTCTTGCACCAGCATTCCTGCATGGTGCCTGGCTTTGTTCTCTCAAGTCAGGGTCACATATACACATCAGCCTTGGAAAAAAGAATTCTGACATTTTCTGCATTCATTTTCTCCAACTGTGCTTAGAGTGCACTGTAACAGTAGTAGTACATATCACATATGGCCAGAAATTTGTGACACCAGAACACTGGAAACCCGAGATCAAGGAGTGAAAGCATCTGTCTAGGTAGGGTCCAACTTCTGGTCACAGATGGCCATCCTCTTGTCTAACTTTACATGGCATAAGTGGTGGGTGATCTCTCTGGGTTCTCTTTTGTAAGGGTATCAATGAGCACTCTGTGTTCAAAGTTCTTATGTTCAGGATTAGAATTTCACAATATGAATTGAGCCAGGTGGGCAGAAACAGTGTGTCTGCACATATCTACCCCAAAGATTGTCTTGTCTCTGCTTTAGTTAAAGACCTTACTGTTTTGAGGTGTGTGTGTGTGTGTGTGTGTGTGTGTGTGTGTGTGTGTGTGTGTGTGTGTGTGTGTGTAGGTAGGTAGGTAGGTAGGTAGGTAGGTAGAATGACAGACTACACTGATTTCTGTATTCATAAGCTTATGCTGGTGTGAGTGTGTATAGATTACCTCCACGTGTTTCCTGTGTGGTGCCTAAAACAACTTTTCCTGAAAAAGATTACTTTTTGCATAGACATTTAGAAGTTTCAGAGGATTTTGTTACTTTTTCATACACTAGAGGACTAAATTCCCAAACACCACCCGCTTGCTCTATTCTTTAGGAAGCAGATGCTTAGGAGAGTACCTAGTTACTGAAATGTGGAAAGCTAGCAAGTGTGGAGGGGCATGCCCCGGATCCCTGTGCTGGGCACAAAGGCAGGGAGATCAGGAGTTCAAGATCGATGTGGATTACATGATGCCTTGACTCATAAATAAGTAGGAATTGGGGCTAGAGAGGTGGCTCCGTGGCTAATAAGGTTCGATGCTCTTCCAGAGGACCAGGTTTGACTACTCATACAACATGGTGGTTCACAGACAGTTGTAACTCCAGTTCCAGTGTTCTTTTTCGACTTCTATGGGCACTGCATATACATGGTGCACAGATATACATGCAGTGAAAACACTTGTACAAATAAAAAATAACAAGTATATATATATATATATATATATATATATATATATATATATACTCACATGCATATATATGTATAAATACATATATATGAATTTTTAGTGGAAAGTGATCATATGAAAATATGGGAAAGATTAAGATATCAATGAAGCATATGATACAAAGAATACTAAGAATATTGCAAAATTTGATTTGCTTGTACTTTAGAGGAATTCAAGCATTAACTAGTTCTTTAAGAGACAGAAGTATAAACACATTAATATTTCAGAAAGGGATTTAAAGGTTCTATGGAAAAGTATCTAAAATTAATTTATTCTGAACCCCACTGATTTCTAAACATTAGTTTCTTTCTCTAGCCAAATAGATACTGAGGAGGAATGAACCATTTTCATAGTCTGTAGAGATTCCATGCCCCACTTAGTCAATGCCTGACTGCTCTGGGCATTCTACCTCACCCTTCACTTGGTTCACAATTAAGGATGATCACATGTGTCCATGCCACATCACCTGATACTAGAAATACTAATCAAAGCTTCCAGGGGGCACAGAACTAGTAAATATTTGGGCCAAGATATCTCCTGCTCCTATTTTATATTTTTGTAGTCTACACACACATCAAAGAATTAGTCTATTCTGCATGTGTTCAGAATCAAGGCAAAAAATACATCATGTAGCTAATAAAAGCAACATGCAGCAAGGTAGGGATGAATAAAACCAGAAAGAGGAGAAGAAATAAGGAATGGGGCAACACCACAAGGACTAATGTGACCTTAGGATGTAGTCACTGAGAGTATTCAGCTGGTCCTGAAAAGAAATTGCCTTTTTGCTTCAGCTCTTTGGGACAAATGTTCCTGCCTGATTTGACAGAAATGGTATTTTCTCTGCAGATACCTCTGAGCCATAGTCTGAGACACAGTGATATTACTTGCTGGAACCAGCTCTGCCAGTATGCTTGAATAAGCAGAATTATTCCTTTAAGCCATCTGAAATGGAGCCGACTTCCCAAAAAAGCAAATCATAACACAGAAGAATGGAAAAGACAACCATCACTTCCCTCCAACTAGTGCTTACGTTAATCTGATTAATTAAAGCATGAATGAAAACTATTTACTTGTGCCTGTTGTAAAAGAGCAGCATTAAATTACTTCTTCACCCTGGGAGACACACTGCGATTGCTGGCTCCCTTTCTGTTTTTAGCCTCATTGCTTTCTCACGTTTCCCATTAGTTGAAGCCGGGTCAAGACATACCCATTGAAGAAGGTTGTGTGATTTTGTTGGTGACTGAGTTTAAAGAAAATGGGGGTGGTTTTTTTTTTGTTGTTGTTGTTGTTTCAGGGTAAAATGGATCACAATAGTTTCACCAGAGGAGCTCATGTGGGTGTCCCCAAAGAAGACCTAAAAGAAAGCAAGAAGATAGGAATCATTTTTACCTTTCTGAGGACTTTGCCATGTTTTTAGTTCCCCATAAAGACTGGTCTTATCCAGTTAAATTTTCTCTAAAAGGTGTTTAGAAGCAGCAGGTTTAGTTTCAATATCTTATCTGCTGCTTCTCTACAAAGCTTGCTGATTTTGTTTCTGTTGAGTTTGTTTCCAAGAAGGATGCTTTTGTGGCCGGTTGTGGTGACATGTGCTTATAATTCAAGGACTGGAGAGGATGGGTTTGCTACATGACAAGACCTTGCCTCATAAAAAGAAAGGTGGAGAGAAGAAGGAATGGGAGAAAGGGGAGGAGGAAGGGCTTTATAAAGAGTCTTTAAAATATTGCTACATTCATCCTGAATGAGGTAACCCAGTCGCAAAAAGAGGAACATGATATGTACTCACTCATATTTGGATAGAGCAAAGGATTACCAGCCTATATTCGCACTGCCAGAGAAACTAGGATACAAGGAGGAACCTAAGCGATGCATTCAAGTTCCCCCACAGAAGGAGAAAGGAACAAGATCTCATAAGCATATTGGGAGTGGGGGGCAGTGAGTGGAAAGAGAAGGAGAGGAGAGGAAGATTGATTCAGGGGATGAATAGATGAGAGAAAAAAAAAAAAAAAGAGAGATACCATAAAAGAGGAAGTCCCGAGACCTACAAGGATGACCCCAACTAACAATCTGAGCAACAATAGAGAGGATACCTTAAATGCTCTTCCATGATGAGATTGATAACTAACTTATATGCCATCATAGATCCCTCATCTAGTAGCTGATGGAAAGAGAAGCAGACACCCACAGCTGAACTCTGAGCCGAACTCCTGGGATCCAGTTGCAGAGAGGGAGGATTGATAAGAAAAGGGGTCAAGACCAGGCTACAGAAACCCACAGAGACAGCTGACCTGAACAAGGTAGAGCTCATAGACCCTCAGACTGATAGCTGGGAAACCAGCATTGAACCAACTCAGACCCCCTGAAAGTGGGTCTCAGTTAGAAGGCCTGGGCAGTCTAAGGGACCTCTGACAGTGGAACCAGGATGTATCCCTGGTGCATGAAAGGACTTTGGGAGCACATTCCCCATGGAGGGATACTCCCTTAGCCTAGAGGCGGGGGGGGGGCGGGGGGGGGGCTAGTTCCTACTCCAAATGACTTGACAGATTTTGAAGATCCCTCCTGGAGGGCAGCACCCTCCCGGTGGAGTATGGGGGAGGGGAATGAGACAGGAGAGGGGTCGAGGGGCATGAAAGGGAGAGGGGACTGGAGTTGATATGTAAAATAAGAAAAATAATAAATATATAAAAATATAAGTACCTTATGACATCTGGTCAAATTTGTTTGAAAAATGTTTCTTTCATCTGAGTTTCATGCTGACTTTAGAATCTACCTGTAACCTGACATAGTGTGTGTCTATGATAGTCATATTGAATATGGGAGTGAAACTTAAAATTGTCTCTTGTCTTCATTTAAAACTCTTTACTTTCATAAGACCATAAAGAATTGGTAGTTTTTAAAAACACGGCAATGAAAATTATGGCATAGGAAGTAAATTACAATTAGAATACATTTAACTCATAATTAAGTTTGACATAGAATGCCATAGAATTGAAAGTATTAGACTGTCAAATTTCTTGACAAAAAAAGCAATATGCAAAGTCATACTTAAAAATACTGTCAAGGTTTATTTTCCTGAACATCAAGTTTATGTAAGATACATACAAGGGCTCCCAAGATGGTTTAGCCATTAAAGGCTCACAACCAAAACATCAAGATTTAGACAAGATAGAAGACAAGACAGGAAAGGGAAAAGTTTATTTAGTAACCTACAATATGTTGCAGCATTTTTTTTTACAAAATTGCATTCTAATGAGTCAAGTGGCAAATTCATCAAACATATGTAGTAAAGGAATCCGTAGCACAGGAAGTTTTCATTGGAGTTGTCTAGAAGTACACTAACAACTATGGGCTGTTGTTTTCCTTTTTAGGAAAGATGGCTTTTGGTCTCATCCTCATTGGTAAGCCTGAAAGCTTACTAGTTATGTCATTTATCATGCTCATTCATGCTGTGAAATACGTCCTAGTTGGCCATTTGGTTGGGTTGCCTTCTTGTACACTCCAAGGTGCCTTGCTTCCCCCCTGGGAGCCTCCATAGGAACACATGATGTGGGTAAGCTCAGGAACTTGATGAGACTGGAACAGTTAGAGAGGGTTTGGCCCCATGTCTTTGGGTTCACACAGCACATTACTGGAGGGACAGAGTACGAAAAGGAGAGTTGCAGAGCTATTTCTATTGTCGCTCTCATCCTTTGCTTCTGCCCACAGGGTTAATAATACTTTGTTAAGCACCCACACTCGCACTTTCATTCCAGCTGGGACTCTTCTGGTTTGCAGTTTGCCTTTTGCTTTCACAGAGATTGAGTAAATGGAGGAGGTGCTGCAGTGGCAGAATTAAATAAATAGTGATAACTCAATGTGGCAGAGCCTTACATCCATGCCAGCCGGAGAAAAAACAAGCAAGTTGAGTCCTACGGATGCTGTTATCAGGCTCTTCCTGGCAATAATTTTAAAGACAAGCAAGTTGAGTCTTATGGATGCTGTTACCAGTTTCTTCCTGGCAATAATTTTAACACAGTCTCATAGTGGTTGATGATTTCAGAAATATCTGTGCAAGCATGTGATGGATTCTCATAGCATCTTGTGCAATAAGGTGAGAGACGATCAATAATACTGTGTGTTAAGGGACTTGGCTTTTAGGTGGTTGGGGGACTCTTCAGAGCCTCGCTGTTCAACATCAGTGGCTTGCCAGATGGATGATATTGGAAAACAGACATGAAAGAAAAGAAATAAAAATTCTTTTCCAAGAAAGATAGTACTCTGAAGGAGACGGTGTGGGGTGAAAATCCTTGTTGTAAGTTTTCACCAGAGTTTAAGCTAAGGGAATATCAAGGAAATGAGGTAAAGTTCTCTCAGCAAAGACCAAAAATGTAAGAATGTTATCAAAGTACATTGCTAAACTCACGTCCTTGAACAAAAATGAGTCACAGAATGGTTTTTAGAAGGGACAGCTACGATTAGTTCTTGTTTAGTAAAAATTATCCTGAAAAATGAAGAGATAGCTCAACGATTAAGAGCATTGTCTGCTTTCCCCAGGTCACAGGTTTGATTCACAGCACCCAAATTGTGGCTCTCAGACCCAGGATATCTAACACCATCTTCTGACCTCCACAGGTACCAGCTGTACACCAGGTGCACAGATGCACATGCAAGCAAAACACCCATATACATAAAATAAGATAAATTAGAATAAGTTAATGCTAAGTATAGTTACTAGTGATTAGCATACATCATAGATTTCTTTTTCAAAATTTCCTACTCCCAGTTGAGAACTAATGCCATCATCCTACCCAAAGTGCAGTTTCCAACTTGCCAACTGTAATCTCTCTCTCTCTCTCTCTCTCTCTCTCTCTCTCTCTCTCTCTCTCTCTCTCTCTCTCTCTCAAGAAGCCACTTTAGAGGAAAGTGGGTGGGATTTGTGCTTGTCTAGGGGGAATCTTTAAAATGTGCTTGAAGCTCTATTTAAAAAGAAAATGTCTATAACTATTAGCTCATTAGATATGAAGCCTCAATTCCATATTGGCTTGAATTAAACATGATGCTTTATACACCCAAAAGACCCTTGTGGGATGGCAGCAGTGGGGGAGGAAAAGGAGAGACACATTCAGATGGGATGAACAAGGGGCCTGGGCACAGGCATGCTGGGGAAACCTGAGCTTTGTTTTCTGAGAAGCACAACTGCCATTCTGCTTGTCCCAATGGCAGAACTCCCACTCACATATTTTAAGCTCTCTATGCTGGTACCCTGTTCTAAACTTACAAGGCTGGATGACTCCTAACTAACAAGTGTTAAAAATACTGATCGTAGCTTGGGAAACATTTTTTTTAATGTGTGGGTAGAAAATTTTTCTTCTTTCCAAAATTCAATTGAAGAAAGCTTTTTTATTCTTATTTTCAAACATACACATTTAGAAGCTATAAGATCAGTTCTCTGAAATTATATGGATTCACTGTCTTTTCCTTTTGGTACCTGTGACAATAAATGCATGCCAGGTTCCACTTTACTGAGCATTCTGACCATAGTTGAAGTGATGGTGACAACTAGAGATCCCTTCATCCTTTTCAGAGTATATGAGTTATATGGGCTGCTCCCTTTAACTAGAGCAACTTGATAGACCTATTCCCAATAGTACGTGCTGTAGAACATTCATCTCCAGAGATGGTCAAAGTGGGAAAATGACTTCTTATAGAAGGACCTCTGCTAAAGAGTCATCCCAATTCATGTTAGGCCTTTAAAGACCTGAAACATACTCTAGAAACAGTAGAGAAAAGTAGGTTTTTTTCAGTTTATTATTTGCTCTCCAGTTCTCTCTTCCCATTACCTAGGATGTTGGCTTAAATGCTAAGTAACCCCAAATGTAAGGTTGAGGGCAATATTTGAGGAGGGAAAAGAGATAGAAAACAGGCCTCAGAGACAGCCTCATGAAGTTGAGCCCATGTTAGCAGTCTGTTCTCTCCAGGAAAACTTAGGTGTTTTCCAGTTTCTATTGTTGTATTATTCAGCTTATGCATCATGTGTTATACTCAACATTCTTAAATTATCTTTATTGTTTTTCTCACTTTGATGTTTAATACTTATACTAGTAGATATAGCATGCTATATCAATGCATGCATTTTGCTTCCTGGAGGACCAGCCTCCAGCAGCACAGGGCTCAAAAGGAATCCACGGAAACAGTGTACTATGACCTTTTTTTATCTGAGGGGGTAAGGGAAAAGACACACACTGTCTTGATGGTTTCTTTCAGACCTTTTATTTGTATTCTGATTCTAGATTCTCTTTTTTTAAATCTCTATTCAAAGATGTCCCTTCTGTCTCTCCTTGTTTTTCTTCTAATTCTATTTTTATTCCTCCTTATTCTCTCATTCTTGATGTTTTCCTTCTAACTCTATCTTTATTTTTTCCCTTACAGTTTATATACACCTGCAAAATATTTCAAGAAATATAAAAATTACAATACGGTTATACTCTATTTTTCAAGTGAATGATTACAGTGAATGTAAGTAAAAAAAATCATTTTTCTCATATCCCTGGGATGATTAAACTTTTTACAGATGAAAAACAAATTATCCCCCCAAACCCACTTACATTCATACCCACACAACTTGTTATAGATGAACAGAGTGTAGGCAAACATGGTATTCTTCTCAGACAGTTCTTTTACTGCGTTTTGCAGTTAAAGAGAAAGGACTAATCACTTTATTACTTATCTTGAAAGGCAATCTTATAAGGGATCATAAAAGAATCACAAACCTAAACTTTTATACATGAAAAACAACCAGGAGGCTCTATTCTAAATCTTTAGGATGTATACCCACTCATAAATAATTTTTTTATATCAGGAGATTGAGGCAGAAATGGGTATAAGGAATTAATCATCACCTTTGGTCATCAACCAATCCTAGCAAGAAAGGCATGTCAGCTAATGATAATTAGGTCGCTTTGCTCTTGTTCCCTGGTCTTAAAGAGTTCCTCATTCAACTATATGTCTTTCTAAAACTTTAGATTGTTTTCTTGGCTTTTTACCTCAAAGATATTTGACAAAAAACACCTTAGTCTAGCTTTAAGTTATTTTCAAAGTTTTGTTTTAGCTATGATGTACACTAAAACCTGTGAACACATCTCCCCACACTAAGATTAGAAGATTCAAACCAATTGGCTCCTGGGACTCAATTGTTTTTCTTAATAATTAACCTAAGCTACAGTCTATATGTCTCCTTAATAGAAACTCATGTGTTCTAGCTGTGTGGCACTTCCTTGTTTTATTTTTTATCATCAAAACTCTATTTAATTAACGTTATTATTTTTAATTAAACTTAAGCTTAAGAAGAAATCATCTTCGTAATAATCCACAGGCAAAATTGCCCAGAAGAACAGGATGTTTCCATGAGATAAACACGCTACCATTACAGGTAGTGAGGATCTCCCCACACCCACTCACATCGTGCAGATACCAGAGAGAAATGGTAGTGGCAAACACGTAAAGGCACAGCAGAAGCAAAAGACATTCTGGAATCTCTGGTCTCTGGGCCTTGCCTATCTGAGATTCACCCATCAGGAATTCATCTCCTGATAGGCTGACACCTCAAACTTCAATTGCCACCGGCTGCTCCTCTGACCCAGACACCAGCCCATGTATGCAATGCACCCACTCATGACGATTAGGTCAGATATTGTATCCATCACCTTATATCTATCCTTTCCTTATACTGGGAGCATTGAAAATGTCTCTTAGTTATTTTGAAATATAAAGGTAAAGATTCTTTATCAATCATAGTTACCTTACTGTTCATTGAGTATTAGAAATAAACCCTCCTGCACAAATGTACTCACATGCTTTGTACCACATAAATAACTTCATTATCTTGAAAATAAAATTTCTAAAAAATTTATGTTGGACAACTCTGAGCCTGCCAAAGGAATCTTTGATTCTGGTTTATTGACTACAATCCAGGCACTGAAATGCCTTAATCCATGATTTTCCTCACCATTCTCTGTTTCCTGGTTGGTGCTCCTTTCTACTTCCTACCAATTTAGAACCTAGATTCTGTCTTTCTAGTGTCTTTTCACAACCCTGTTCTTTGACTTCTGGACCTCATTTGGATACAAGATACAAGGAACAAAAGGGAATGGTGAAGATGACAAGAATACTTTGGGGTAGGGGTACCTACACTGGAAGTGACCTCTCCTTTCACCCTTCCTTTCTCCCTCCCTCTTTCCCTTCCTCCCCCTTCTTCCCTCCCTCTTTCCTTCCTTCCTTGCTTTCTTTCTTTCTCTGTCTTTACTCCTTCCTTTCTCCCTCCCTTCCTCCCTCCCTCCCTTCCTCCATCCCTCCTGCCCTTCCTCCCTTCCTCCCTCCCTTCCTCCCTCCCTTCCTCCTTCCCTTTCTTCCTCCCTCCCTCCCTTCTCTCTCTCTTTCTGTCTCTCTCTCTCACTGTCTCTCTCTCTCTTTTCTTTCTTTCTTTTAATGTTGGTTACCAGTTAGTCACATGTTCCTATAATCTGTCAGGGAACTAAGAATTGTAGTCTCATTATGTGTTGGGCAGTGCAATGAAAGGTTTTGTGAACAAAGAACATCATCTCTACGACTCAAGAGCTTGAAAAGTGTTAGAGATTCATATTATCAAGTGGAATGCTTCTTAGTTGTGCTTTGTTTTAAAGACTACACTAGATATTTCTGTGTGGGATAGGACAAAAAGTTAAGTTCCCATTGAGAACTGCTCATCTTTCCAGTCAGGCATTAGCTGGTTTAGTGGAAATTTCCAAACTTTGCTTGGAAATCCAGTGGACAGGTTGTTAGTCCTGTCTGGAAGCAATGCTTCTGTTAAGTCATGGTTTTAGCTAAAGTTCTTCATAAAGGCATAATCAGAGGGAAGTAAGGAAAAAAGGAAGATGAAAAGTGGTAATAGATAACAGATAGCTATAGATGATAAGTAGAGGATAGTTACATTATAATCAGATGATAATAAGTAGCCTGACTTAAGATTTATTATGAGAAATGACTCATGAAATTATAGAAGCAGAGGGGCTCCCCAGTAAGTCATCTTCAAGTGTGAGTACCAATGAAGATGATAGCATGGCTCAGACAGAACTATGCTTTGTGGACTAGAGAAGCCAATGGTATAAGATATTAGTATGAGGTCAAAGGTTTGATAATGTGGTAGAACACTGAACAAAGTCTCAAAGTCCAAAAGCTGTGGAATCTAGAAAACAGATATCCAAAGGCAGAAGAAAAGGGGTATCTTGGCTCCTGCAAGAAAAAGAAAAAGTTCCCCTCTGTGTTTTGGTTCTATTTTGGCATCTAGCATTTGGATAGTACCTCTCCACCGAGTGAATGCAGATTTTCTTTTCCCAGTCTACCCATTCAAAAATGTCAGTCTCCCCAGAAACATATTTAGAAATAACTTTGTACTGTCTTCTGTGTAATCCTTAGTTTAATCACATTGGTGCCCAAAACAATAACCACGGACATCTTTTCTGGGGAATAGTTTTCTCGTTTGTGGAAAAAAAATTATATCTTCATCTGATCACAGGGTCTTGTCATGAAAGAGCTAAAGTGGATATAGGAGCAACCTACCTCTCATTTAGAAATTGTTTTAGCACACCTCTGACTGGTATTCAAATTCTTGCAAATCCTGGGAGATTTTTGTCTTCCAAGGCAACTGTCCACTCACAGAGATAATATTTAAATTCTCTTGTGTTGCACACAGAGTAATGGCAACAACAATTAGACATTCATATTTACATCTTTATTTAAGTCTTTTTTTTCTTCCCCTGGAACCACTGTGAACTAGAAACAACCTTTCTGAATGGCTTACCTTTCTTAATGGCTTATTGTCTTAATTTGTATCTTAATAATTGTTCAAATGTTATCTTTCCTTGTTCAGTATTCCCATATATACAAGTTGTGTGTGTGTGTGTGTGTGTGTGTGTGTGTATGTTTGCTTGCTCCTTACACACATGACCTCATCAT
Source organism: Cricetiscus sungorus (assembly GCA_030556225.1). Classification (NCBI taxonomy): domain Eukaryota; kingdom Metazoa; phylum Chordata; class Mammalia; order Rodentia; family Cricetidae; genus Cricetiscus; species Cricetiscus sungorus. Next base: position 6,977,269 of record JANBXA010000372.1, read on the forward strand.
CAGAACTTTATATCTCAGTGTGAGTTTAATTTGAGTCCCAAAATTGTTTTTCTTTTATTCTTGGATCATCACCATCATATACTTCATTTGTATTTAGTAAGGTAGCTGTGGACCTGGCTGTAAACATGGTTTAGTATATTTTTTGTCATTACTCTTTTATCTTTAGCATGTACAGTACACTATGTGTGTGATGTATGTATGCACATACATATGTTAGTGAGCATGGGCATGCCAGAGGCTGAAGTTTAAATCTTTATCTATCATAGTCACCGTATTTTTCTGAATCATGGTCTCTCAATGGACCTTGGGGGTAAAGATTTTGTTTTTGACTGGCCAGCCACTGGGGCAGAGAATCCACTTGTCTCTATCACCCAGTCATTGGATTATAGGTGTGCCCCACCATATCTGACTACTTTTTATGTGTGCATGGGATGCAAACTCAAGTCTTCATGTATGAATAACTGAAGTTCAGCCCTAGCAGAACAGGGGATGCTTGCATACATGTGCCCAGGGGTGTGTAGACAATTTGAAACGAAGCATCAATGTTTATGCAAACATATCTTGTCATTTCTAGTACTTCCTGGTTATTAGTGAGCAACTATTAATTTTATAATCCTGCTTGTTACATTTACTGATTCATAAAGGCAAAATGTGTGTATGTTCTTTGAATAGACTTGAAGCCTTTGCTCACCCGAAAGGTCTGTTGCCTTCTACTCTGCAAAGTAGCCTGGATGGTCTGATGACTAGCATATGCTGCCCAGACATTTCTTTCTCAGGAAACCCCATTTCTGTTTATTCGGAATGCTAGTCCTGCTGGGTAGAAGGTTCTACCAGAAATAAAGTCTCCTTTGAAGCCTGGATTACTATTTGATCTGTGTCACTAATTGATTATGACTGTTCACATACTGAAGGCATCACAGGTTGTCGAAGGTCCTTATATATCTTTCCCTCTACCAGTGTATATCTCTGGCAATATATAGTGTGTCTCTGGCTATATATCTTGATAGTGGCATTCTATTCTGATAGCAGACCCATTTAAGCTATTTCTTTTATTTCAATCACAATTTCTACTTTAGTATCATAGTGACTGTTTGTTCTTACATGGGGATTCTGTATTAACAATTTCAGATCAAGAAGATGCCCATTTTAGTCAAAGCAAAGGGATAGACAGTTAATTTAAATAGGCGTGTCTTGGTGAGCTTTCTGTCCCTGTAACAAAATAACTTCAATAACTAACTTATGAGAAGGTAAGTTGAAAGCCCACTTAAGAGAACCAAATCAAACCAATTAGTTCAGGCCTTGGAGAAATAAGCACCCGTGATTTCATCTACTTGTCCCATAGAGACACTTCCAAGAGCTTTTGCTGAGATCAATTAGGAACAAGATTCTTTTTTTCCTACCTCATATTCTGTAGGCCACTGAGAGCTGAAATTGCCAGAAAGCAAAAGCAGAGATTTACCTAAAGCACATGAATCAAGTAACCTTTTTTTTAAAAAAGAGTGGATAATAACTATTGTCAGTAATAATAGAGATGACATGCTTAGAAAAACAATATAAAATGTGACCATAAAATCTATTAAAAAAGGATGGACTTGACAATCAGTCCTCTGCCAGTCAGAGGAATTTTTGTGAACCTTGCTGAGTATATTGTGGTGTAGGGGTCAGAGAATGTCAGTTTCTATAAATGGTTCTTTACCATGCCAGATTTAGTTGTTTGCTCCAGGAAAAAAAACACACCTCCCAATTAGCAGTGTCAGGACAACCTAAATGTACTCACTTTCCCACAGCAGGGAGCTGCCAGCCAGCAGAATTGTATTTGTGGAGACACTCTCAGGGGTTTGTGAGGCTTACAGCAACTGTAAGGCCCTCCCTTGTCCCTGGGTCCTAGAATGCTGCTCTCTTATAGGAAGTCAACTTTTGCAAAGCAAAGAAACAGGGAGGGGGACTCTTTGTGAGTCCTGTGCTCCTCCTTTTCCTTCACTGTTTCCCATCTTCTACTTACTAGTATCTTGTGAATCTTTAGTTTCTATTAACTCTCATTCCTTCTGTTTCCTTTTCTGCTATTCCTTCCATCTTTGGCAAACCTGTTCTTAAATGCCACTGTGAAGAGAGATGTTCCCGAAGAGAACCTTCCATTGCCATCTCACTCTACTGACTCACAAAACTGATGAATAACTTAGGTGGAGACAAAATTCTAAAGGTCAGTGGAAATGTTTCCTCATTGTGTATCTTCTTCTCAAGTAGTGCCCAGAAGGGATACAAGTGCCAAGGACTAGAGTCTGAGTTAAGTTTAGTGTATGCCATTTTTTTTTAGCGTCCCCCCCACAACATCTTTAAAAGAGAAAATGATATGCTGTGCTGGTTAGGTTTGGTCCGTTTAAGAAAAACTAGAGTCATTTGGAAGGAAAGACTTGGGTAATTGCCTCTATCAGACTGGCCTGTGGGACTTGTGTTGGGCCTTTTCTTGACTGATGATGACTGTGCGAGGTGCCAGCACATTATGGGCAGTGCCATCCCTATGCAGGTGGTCCTAGGCTGTATAAGAAGGCAGGCGGAGCAAGTCATAAGAGGAAGCCAGTAAGCAGTGTTCCTCTATGGTCTCTGCTTCAGTTCCCGCCTTGGGTTCCTGCCATGACTTGTGTTCACGGTACACTGTAAACTGGTAAGTGAAATAAACACTTTCTCCCCAAGATGCATTTGATCATGCCGTCTTCCACACGAAATGCCATTAACTCATACTAACTGGAACTAGTGTTATAAAATTCTTATGTCATCAGTATTAGCAGACTTTGAACATGAAATAGCTACTCCTTAGGGTCTAGGAAGACACTTTAGAAGTTAAGAGCCCTTGATGCTCTTAGAGAAGACCTAAGTTTGGTTCCCAGTAGCCACATCAGGGAAGCTTCCAAGCTCCTGTAATTCCAGCTCTGTGGGATTGGATGCCCTCTTCTGACCTCTCCGGGTACCTGCATTCATGTGTACATACATGTGTGCATTCATCTACACATAGACACACAAGCAGGTACATAATTAAAAATAAAATAAATCTTAAAAAAAATCTCCTTATATTGTGAAGGTCTGTGATACTCCAATGAGTGATAAAATATAGGAGAAGTATTTGACATGGGATTAAAGTTTTTAAAGTGGCTTGAGTTGGCATTAAAATATTTAAAAATGCTAGCAGATTTTAAGTGACTAAAAGCTATATAAATTAAATTATGGCTTATAATTTTGAATTTACCTTTATTTCCTAGATGTATATATTTTACTCATGAATAATTGAGGCAAGAAAAAAGTAAACAATGTGAGCTACAGACAAGACTATGAGTTTCATTATTTCCCTATATCAGATAACTGATACAAATAGGTGAGTGAGAAATGGTAAAAAGGAAATATATTAAAAAAAGCATGCTTTGGTCAAGGATCAAAATTCATTTAAAGGAAAATGAGATTAGTTTTTCTGCTAATCTTAAAATAGTTTTTCAAAATATAAATATAACAGTAAGTATTTGGCTTTTTTGGTTAAAACTACTTAATGCAAGAGGAAATTGTTATTGGAAAGTCACATCGTGGGTTTGTTGCTGCTAGTAACATCAGTTTCTACCACCACCTGATTTTAGAGAGAAGAGTATGCTATGTGTGTGAATATGAAGACATGTACACACATACAAATATCTAGAACAAGAAATAATGTTGATGTCTTGCATATTTTCTTAAAAGAAAAAGTATTCTAGGTACCAGTAAAGGTTCAATGGTTACCTCAAGGTCTGCTTAATCTGAGAAGTGCTGGCAGGAAGTATGTTCTGCTAAATGCTAATTTACCCAAATTTGTCCAGAATGTCACTGGAAACAGTCCAAGAATGTAGAGCTCTAGTTTTAAGACAATCATTATCAAATAGATACATTTAACAGATACTCTATGTATGTCCACATTTGTGTGTGCGTGATCCTATCATATTTTAGATAGCTTAATATAAGTGCATGCTATTTACTTCATTGATTTCACAGTTTGTATGGGCATAATAAGGAGAACAGAGGAATTAAAACAAAAATAAAAACATTTGTATATGAAATTATAAAAATGATGCACAAATTCTTTTTTATGGACATTCATTATTTGGGAATAATTCATGTTTCAGGTATGCAGTAAAGACCCAGGCTTACAGAAGGGACCAAATAGAAGTTACTATATAAAAACAACAACAACAACAACAACAGAATAGATAGAGTGAGGATAAGACCAAATTCAGAGAAGAGATAAGGGTGTTAACAATACCTTGAGTACATGTGAAGGATGTGAGTGAGTAGCCACTGGAATGTTTTGAGGAGCATGTGGTATAACCAATGCTTTAAAGGAATTATCCCAACCATTGTACCATATAATTCCATGGCAACTGAAAGAGGATATTGCATATTTAGGAGCTTATTATGTTGAAAGATACACAGAATTCCAGGACAGGTGAGGCATGTGCCACTAAAGAGTAAATGTGCTCTAAAAACATATGGGAGACACACTTACTTGTTAAGAAGACATTTAAATATTACATAGATTATTGCAAGAATCCCCATAAGTTTAAATATCAATTGAAATATTTTAATGGTGTTTTTGTTTGTGGCAGCTCAGTATTTGATCATATCAGAAAGGAGAAAGATTTGAAAAAAAAAATTGATATTGACACAATCAATGAAACAGAGCTTCAACACATAAATAATGAAGTCTAAAGTCATCCTGATTAGATTCATCAGTATTATGCCTTTGGATTTACATACATGCATATTTTTGAATAAAATATAATACAACTAACTGTGTGTTAGATAATATTATCTATTGGGATGATTTAGAACCTTTTACCTTTAGCTTCTGAGTTTTGTTTACCTGTGTGTGTGCATGTGGGTTTGTGCCCCTGGCTACAGTGCCTGTGGAGTTTGGAATAGAGGGTCAGATCCTCTCGATCTGTAACTACAAGCTGTTGTGGGCACCTGACATGGGTGCTGGGAATCAAACTCAGGTCCCTCTGAAAGAGAAATGCATGATCATAATCGCTGAGACATCTTTTCAGCCCTTGAGTTAGAGCTTATGAGACCAACATTTCTATCACATTTCACCAAGATTTTATGTCAGCAGACATAAAAACCAAGGACACTTCAAGAGAACCTGTAATTGGTTTTCAGCACCACGGACAGCATCAGATTCTGTGGCTTGACGGAACCTGCTTGAAGGAAACTGATATTGACATAAAGGCAGACCTAACGGCAGACCTAACATTTTTATTTCAAGTAGGTTATGACCCGAGATTTCATAAACAACTGTAGAAAATTAAGTAAGTAAACTAATATTTATTGAACAGATCATATAAGCAGTAAACCTAGTTTTCTGATTTATTGAACAAGTGGGAAATTTTTAATTCTCCTACCCTCCTATTGACACCTAGCTATAGTATGGCACAATTATAACATTTCAGGTGGCCTGTACATTTTGAAATGTTTCAGAAATCTTGAATTGACCGGAGATTTTTTTCTCATCACTTCATTATTCTGTAACAGCAAACATGTCTGTTAAGAAAACATACCCCTCCACAAAGAAGTGACCAATAACAGTAAGATTAATTGTTACAATTATTTTTATATAGCAATTTTTAGTAGTATTATGATAACTTAGATTTTATTTAAATGTAATAAAAACAAATCAAACAACCCCCAAAAGTTGAACTCTAATTTTTAAAATTCATAAAATGACTTCTCAATGTTTAATTCGTGACTAAATAGGGTAGTTGAATCCAAACACCCTATTCAGAATTAGAATTCTGAACTATATACACTAAGCATTTAACCTTATTTGTTGAATGCGTTCTGCCCAAGAAACAGTGATTCCATCTGTGACCAGGAGATGGAGCTGTCACGCAAGCTGCTCCCTTAGATTCCTTTATTTATTTATTTTAATCTAGCATGCTGTTTTCTAACAGACAGTGGGTACCATCGAGTGAGTGAGTGTCAGAACAGAAAGCGAAGGCAGAAGCAGAGAGGATGCAGTGAGCGCCTTGTGTTGGCTTTTCTTCCTTAGTAAGGCTATTGCATAAGTGAAATTTTACTTTCTGCTGTAGGCTATATTCTAGAGACCTGCATTAGAGACTGTTAGATTCATCAACGCACATGGATTCTGTGCTATGATTACCATTCCCTTTATTTCAGGTAAGCAAGCATGATTCTATTTTTGTCGCATTGGTGAATCACTATTCTGCCAAATGATGGCATTTAAATGAAAATGTGCTTTGTGATCTTGTATTCAAACCCAAAAGGCTCAAATGCTCTAATTCTGGGGTTTCTGCATTAAAAAAAAATCTTCCTGTGCTAAAATGATCACTGGCTTTGCCATGTTGTATTTTAATGTTTCTTCGGCTTCTCAGCGGCTCATGTCAGTGGCTGTATTTGTTTAACTTCAGAAGGTAAAGCTTTTAGAGTGAGGGATGAGTCTTTTTCTCACAAGGGAAATACGGATGCCTAATGCATCAAACAAATCATAGAGATGTACTGAAGCAGATTAACATGGCAGTGGCTCTGCCAGAGCCCATGGCTGAGCCCCCTGATCACAGCCTCAGAGGCACTCCAGCATCCTGAGCCCAAGGCCTTTTAAAACATTGCTGCTGCTGGGATATTGGGATTCTGAATGCTTTTGTTTTAACCTTTCAGAATGGTATGTAAGTCACTTCTCTCCCACGAGTGAAGATTGATGTAATGTGTTTAATAGACTCCGAGTGACAGCATTGAACTTCCCCTCCCCCATTTGAGGAGAGCAGTGAAAACTAATTAATTGCTGGGGGAAATGGATTTTTCTGATTTATGAAGAAAGGGCAGTGGACATTTGGAATAGTTCATATTGTGGAAAGTGTTCACATTTTTAAATCATTTTAGGTCATGTGATGCTAGCTATTCTAAAGAGTGGAATGACTCAGGAGGTAGAAATGGCATGCAACAACCTTTTCCCCCTGCTTCTTATGATTTCACATAAAGGTTCTTTTATGGTTATCAGGATAATCAGGGAATGAAATATAGAAATGTCATATTCAAGAGCTGTGGTTAAAATTTGTCTCAATGTTTGTTTTGATGTTAATGAATTTTTAAAATATATAAAAATATTTTTGTAATATTGTTAACTGCTTTACTCCCTTTTGAAAAGACATGAGTTTGTGTGTGTATGTTGTGTGTGTGTGTGTGTGTTGTTTGTGTGTTTCTGTGTGTGTGTGGGTGCGTAGGTGGCAGGCAGTGGGGTGCATGCATTCGGGATGTTTCCAGCGCAGTCATCAATTTCCTATAAAAAGGTAGTTTGCTGTGTCTGAGGTTGTGAAAGCTGTGGGTTTCCTGAGATGTTTAGGAATATTGAAAAAAAATGTAACTTGATGAGGTAAAATCTACAAGAGTTTTCAGTTATGCGTAGTTCAATACATAGAATGATTTTAGAATCACAGATTTTTATTTAGTATGCATTCATTTTACATTTGAAGAAGAGTATCAGTGGCTGGCAGGTTACATGGATTTTACATTAGGTGGATTATTAAACTCAGACTCCAGGCTCAATTAAAAGCATCATAAGACTAGTATCCTCCTGATTGGCAGTTTTCAGCATCTTCTGCAGCAATTATCTCCAATCTGAACATACCCAAATGGTGTATTCCAGGTATGCTGATATTGTCTCTGGGAAACGTTGACTTGGTAAATTCTGTAAAGCAGTTTTTTTTCAGTGTATGTTGCTCAGTGGATTATCATATACAGTGCTCAATTTTCTCAAGGTTCTTTCCAAAAGCCATAAGAACACTGCTCAGTTAAACAGTTATGGAGATTGTATTCCTTAATATTGTGTTTTCACTTTAGGTTAGGGATACTGTCTACCTTGTGCTTATGAATGACATAGGTAGCCTTATAGAAGACCATTATTTTATTTCTTCTGTATGTAGAGAGAGTAATTCATGCATACTTATATGTTATTGGGTACAGGTTATATATTACTTTTTTTAATAACCTGAGAAAAGAAGGGGATTAACATGTATCATGTCTACATACATACTTGTAGAATACCATGTCTTTACCCAAGAATGGTTCATGATAGGAACTGAAAAGTAATTATAGGAACTGAAGAGGTGGCCGAGTGGCTAACAGTGAGTACTGCTTTTGCAGAGAGACCTGCATTCAGTTGCAAGCACCCACTCTGGGATGCTAAACAATCTTCAATAACTCCGGCTCCAGGGGATCCAACACCATCTTCTGCCCTCATTGAATATTGCATTCACATGGCATGCCCATTGACAGATATGCACATAATTTAAAAATAAAACAAATCTTTAAAAACAGAAAAGAAATTTGCTTCAGAGGATGTGACCCTTTATCCTGGACTCTGTAGGACATCTACCTATTCACCTACACACTGTTATTCCCACACATACCCTATGCACACACTGACACATACATATACATAAATAAAACACTAAATAAACTGTATATAGAGGCACATGCTTTTGATCCCAGCACTTGGGAGTCCAAGGCAAGTGGATCTCTGAGAGTTCAATGCCAACCTGGTCTACAAAGCAAGGACATCCAGATCTACACAGAGAAACCCTGTCTCAAACAAAAAAAAAACCAAAATTTTAAAAACTAAATAAATATTAAATAGAAATAGACATGTGCAGATACTGTCATTGCTTAAAATATTATAAACACCAAAATATGGAATGAAGAAAAGAGGAAAGTGAGTAGGACCAGGATGTGGAGGCTATTTTATGATAGGTACTGTGCAACAACTTGGGTTCAGAGTTTTTGATGATAGAAATCTCAGGAAAAATGAATTTGAAGAAGATTAAACATAATTGTATCTTTCTGAAAAAGTTGACTATAAATTAACAATATAGATATGCTCATTTTTGCCATAGCGGCAAGGCAAGCCTTTAGAAGGAAATTGAACAGGAAAATTTTGAAGCATTAACAATAATCAATGTGTTTATGGCTTTTTGTTTATAGCTTATTTTATTTTGTTGCTATTTTTTTGGGCTAGCTATCAAAAGTAAAGTCAGAAATTTGGTTCTCAGTCTAAAGTATTTAATGCATTCTAACAAATTCTCGTGCTGAGAGAAAATTTAATGTCAAGATATTAGATGATATGTTAAGGCTGAACTTAGGAATCTGTATGAAGTCATAGGGATTATTTGTCTCACATAAATGCAAATTCACAGGTTGCAGAAGTACAACTAAATAACTGGGACATAATCTTCAGGAGATTTGGAGAGTAAAGAAATCTAGAAAATACATCAGTTCATTATAGAAAGTGATGGGAGAGGCTAGACAATTAACAATATGATGAGTCGCAGTAAATAAACTGTATTTCTGAACAGGAATCAGAAACAGTGGGAAAGCCCTAAAGCAATTGGTTGACAAGGCAGCAGGATGGAAGCAATAAACTTAGTTCTGATTAGTAAGTCTTGGGTAGACTTTAAGACATTAGTAAACTGATCATTGACTAAGGGGCTCTGAGGACTAAATGAAAAATAAGACAGTCGAGAAGTCTGCATAAATATTAAGAAACTGACTGCTCAAAGTTAAAATGATGTTCTACAGCATGTAGAGGAAGCTACTCTTGAAGAAAATTCATTTCAGTTAGGATCAGAGAAAATTGAGTCTACAAGTCATTGGAGAAGAATTAAGGAGAGAAGCAACACTCATAGTGTTAGGAGAGACAGGAAAAGGGGGTTTGGTGAGTGTTTGAAATATGAGACCTGGTTGTAGGTTGGATTCACAGTACCCACGTGGCCACTCACAACCATCTAAAAACTCCAGGTCTAGGAGATCAACCATCCTCTTCTGGCCTCTGTACACACTGAACACATATGATACACAGACATACATACAGGCAAAATACCTACACACATAAAATAAAAATAAACAAATCTTAAGCAAAAACCCAACTCACAAGACCAGAAGAGGTGGGTGACATTTCAAAATAATTCTATGAAAGTCATTTTGAGTGGCTTGCCCTTGTCTGTAGCATAGAACATGTGATCTCTTTAAATCTATTGATTCCTCAGAAAGGGACATTAGTAGCATATGGACTTTCTTGATGGAATAATTAATCCTCAGTAGTATAACACTTCCCTGCAGAGCACAGTTTGGTCACATTAATCCTCGAATGAGTGATTAATAACACTTCTTCACAGCAAGCGTGTCATGCATATTTCCATCAACTTTCTCTTACAAGTGCCACTTAAACCTGTTCTTGGTTGCTCCAGTGCATACCCATCACACACATAGTGGCTTGAGTGGGATATCCTCCATAGACTCAGATGTTTGGACCTTTCACTAGATGGTTCTGTTCTTTGTGGAGGTTCAGGAGGTACAGCCTTGTTGGAGAAAGTGTGTCACTGGAGGCAGGCTTTTGAGAGTTTAAAAACTCTCACCATTTCTAGTTCACTCTCTTTGCTTCATCCTTGCAGTTCAAGATATGGCTCTCAGCTTGTTACTGTTGCCATGCTTGTCTCTTGCTGCCATGATGGACTCTTAGCCCTCTGGACTCACAAGCCCAAAGAAAATCTTTTCTTCTATAAGTTGTCTTGCCCATGATGTTTTATGATAGCAACAAAACAGAAACTAATACAACATGTCAGTACTCTGGACTAGTTACCCACTTCTGAATGAATTGTTCAGACTCTCTCCTTCACTTTCTCATTTCATTGGTACTGTAACCAGGGTGTGTGTAGAGAGAAAATAGACTTTGCATACATCTTTACAAACTCCCTTTACAAACATCTGTGGAGCTTCTTACAAGAGCTCCTCTTCTCTCTATTGGCAAGCCCAGAAGTCTCCTAATTCTTCCTTAGAGTTGATATCTAGTCAGGCTCAGAAAGGCAACGTGATGCCTTGAAGATGTTGAGGAAGAATTTCACTCTTCATATTGGAGCTGTTTTCTCAGTTCCGCCAAACTTGGTTCAATTAAGAACTGGCTGAATAAAGTATGGCATCTGGTTTCCAGAGACCACTGTATTCTGTGTGGTCAGAGTGAGGAGGTCTGAAGATTGTGTGTGGGATGCAGTGTGTCTACTGATGGCTTTCCTTCCCTCGGGGCTGGTGTTGGGCAACACAGTAAAGGCAGAGGTTCTTCAGCTGCTCATTGTTGTCTACCTCCCTCTTGTCTTTTCCTGAGGACAGCCAAGATCTCTTCACAAACATCGCAGTTAATTTCTAACTCTTCTGAGTGAGAGTATCTTTAGCTCAGTACTTTGTTAATAAAATAAGATACAATTCAAATTGCATATGTGGTTTCTAAATTATTTCTTAATAAATGTTAATTTTACAGACATCTACAGAATTTATGTCCTTGCAAGTATCTGAATTTTAATGTGACTGTATTCTTAGAAGACTAGCATGGGCAATTTGAGTGTGTGGATGGGATGAGCAGTGTATCTCACTGCTAGGAATGGAAAGACTAGCTAGATCTCATCTGACTAACATCTGCTAATCACAGACAATGGACTGCTGAAAGATGCCAGCATCTGGAGGTTCTGAGATGAGCATTAGCCACAAAGCAAACCTAAGTGATCATTTCACAGCTTGGAGCACTTCCAAAGGGTCTAATTGTTTTATTTTGTTGTTATTTACCTTTGTAAACACTTATTTTACTGGGACTTTAAGACAGGATACAGAAAACACCAAACAAATCTCACAATGATAGTCTTCAGCTTCCTGCTCCAGGCAAGTCTATTAGAAGTCATCTAAGGGTAGTCTAAATTTTCCATTGAAAGTTTTTGTAATAAACCCTTGGGCACTTTCAGATTCTACTATATGAAAAACAAAAAAAAAACCTGTTACTTTTTCTGATGTAATTGCTTTGGGTATAAATTATTAATACTTTTTATTAAATGTGCTTTAGATACCATTACCACGTGCAGGTGAGTTTATTTCAAAGGACAAACAATTTTGTTAAAATAAATAAACAAAAGATTTGGACACAGACCATGCATTAAAAAAAATTTTTTTTTTGAGACAGGGTTTCTTTGTGTATCTATGGCTGTCCTAGAAATCACTCTGTAGACCAGACTGGCCTCGAGCTCACAGATATTTGCCTAACTTTGCCTTTTGAGTGCTGAGATTAAAGGCGTGCACAACCACTGCCTTGCTAAGATTCTGCATTTTAAGATGCTGTCTGTGTAGAATTTACACATGGCTTCTTCAAGTGCCGGTTATCTCTAGAATACATGCTTGTGTTTTCGTCTTCAAATTTTAATACAATAAAATAAAATTTGGGATAAATTATTGGCTGATTTTTGTCTAACAATGAATCATAATGTTCAGAATTCACAAATGAAAATCATTCATATGCCAATAAAGGAAAATGAGGACCTTAATAATGTAACTGCATATTATATTGATTTCAAGATTTCAAAGTTTTATTTGCATTTTAAGGATAAAAGTGATTATCATAGGCAATAGAGTAATGCCTATTGAAATATTGTTTTGATGCAGGAAAATATCACTTGAATCAGGAGCATGGGATAAAATTTTATCAAAACCAAAAAGTCAATGTATTTTCTTTGCTCTCTTTTAATGGTCACACAACAATGTCATCTTTCCTCACAATTCAAACCTGTAAACTATCTCAGTATGATATTTTACATTAATTAAATTAATACTTTTAATTGAAAAAATAGATCTTTTTATGAAGATAATATCATTACTGATGGCTAAGATGGACAGTTTTCAAATTTAACTTCTGATGTTTTCAGAGAGTTTAAGAGCAAGGCTATCTCTAATTTATTAAGAAATATTAGATTATTTTTGAAACAGGGCCTTACTATGTAGTCCTGGTTGGCCTAGAACTCACTTTGTAGATCAGGCTGGCCTGGAACTCACAGAGATCAGCCTACCTCTGACACCCAAGTGCTGGGATATAAAGTATGAACCATCATACCTGATCTTGAGGCAAGCATATTTCAATTTGTTTTCTGTATCAGATTGTAATAAAAAGTTTTTGACAGTTAAAAATATTATCATTTTAGTATGTTACTTAAAATTGCTAGAGGGTAAAGCTGTAATAGAATAAAATGACCTTCGGGGGGAGGAGATCAAGAAAATCTTGGAGTGCTTTAACTCTTTCAATTACTATTCCACTTTTGAGATCCTGTCTTCTATTGCTATCTAGAATTGGCTGAGGTTCTGTATTCCCCATGTGAGCGTGCCTGGATGCTATCCGTGGAAAAGTGTGCAATTGGATGACTGTGTAACTTTACCCTATCTGCATCTTGGGTTGGGAGCTACAAATGAGAAGACAACAATGGAATAACAGAATTCTTATAAAGTTTGTGTGAGAAGTTGGACTGTTATGATAAAGGAGGGATGTTATCATTACATATTTTTAAAAGATAAAATGAGTACTATTTCTTTTCTGTCAAATTTGAAATACCTGAAACATAAAGTTAGCCATCCAGAGAGGGTGCTAATGATGTCATTTATCACCCAGCATTTATTACTACCTTAGATGTTTTTCTCTTTGCTTGTCTCCTATGGACTGAAGACTTGAGAGGGTCTAGTATTAACAAAAATCCCTGAAAAGAAGCTGTGTCCGCAGAAACTGATTGGCCAAATTGAATCTCAGTACTGAGAGGTGGAAATACTGGAGGTCCAGAGGCTAATTACTTACCTTGAACTAGTTCTGGCCTTCTGGAACATCTGTTCTTTGCCAACCCCTGTGTGGGATCTAATATCTTGTGAGTAATAGATGAAAACCTGTTGGAATCAACTAACTTAACTGGCTACTAGCTTCCACCACCTAAAAGTTAGAATCTCATCAGATAGCATCTTGGGCCCTATAGAAAAGCTTCTCACGTCTTGATGTAGCTGCTTCTCTGATGTACTTTAAACTTGCTTTGGTTTGTGACTTTTTCTGTGAGAACATAAAACTTTATGAAACTGATTCTGTTTTATAGAACATGGAATATGAGGTAAACTAAATTGTGTTTCCAGGCCGTGGCCACTCAAAATGGCTCCAGAATAGACTGTCCTTTACTTCCTTTAAGATAAAAGCTGTGGCTTTTGCATTGACACCAGCAACTTCCAGACTGCTAAGATCTGCTAGGAAAGTGCAGGGCCCTAGGCAATCATTCTTAGTTAAGAAGAATTGTTTTACAGACAGGTGATATCCAATGTGGCATATGAACAAGAATGTGGTTTATTGACAAGTTCTCAAGAGGAAAGTATGGACTGGTCATGGCAAACTGGTGATGTTTGATGGCCTTATTTCTATGAACTTAGAGAAGAAAGGCTTAAATTGAAACAGTGTGCCCAGATCAATTATTCACAATTTTAGTCCCTAGTCATCAGAAGTTCAAGTGTAAAATGGCTCATCATTTAGATAAAGAACATTCCGACAAGCTGTTCCAGCCACTGGCTGTGATAGACCAGAAGTCAAAATTCTGAGTGGCACTGTGTCCTTAGTTATGTCACAAGGAATGATATAATTCTGTAGATTCTGAGATTCACTTCCTATGGAAGTCAATGCTGTATAGAATAATGGTCAGTAGATCATATTGACTACTGATCTGGACCCATAGCAACCATACCATAGGAAATTGTGCTCCACCTGGTATATATTGTCCACAGGACTTCAGGGAACAGTCTGTAATGGTGGCTTCTGGAACCAGATCTATGGCCCATGGCCAAAGGCTCCCTAGATATCCAGCAATTATCCCTCAGCAAATTTTAGATAAAATAAATCTATCAAAGTAAAATTGACTCACAGAAATGCTATCAGAATTTAAATTTCCCCTAGATTTATTCATTTTATGTGTATTGATATTTGTATATTTTTCTGTGTACCATATGCACAAAGTGCCCACAGAGGCCAGAGGGCATATCAAATGCCAATGAGCAGGAATTACTGACAGCTATGAGCCACCATGATGGTACTGGGAACTGAACACTAGACCTCTACAAAAGGGCCAAATACTTTTAATAGCTAAGCTACCTCTCCATGTGAGAGATCTTAAATAAGGCAACTTGGTGAACTAAATGAACAGAAAATACCTTTATCAACATCAAAATAATTTACCTGGGAAGTTTCTAAATACAAATATAAGCTTATAATTGTTATGAAAACCTCTATATGCAAAAAAATAAGAGTTAAAACTTAGGTGACAAACATGAACTCTGACCAAGAGATGTAGGCAGCCAAAAGAGGTATATTTGCTGTTTAATTAATTTAAGTGGGAAAGTTGACATCATGTTTTTTGTGCTTTAATTTTTTAGTTCTAACATTATTTACGCTTTAGTTTTTAGAAGCTGTCATTATTTAATCAAAATTACTCAACTGATTTTCTTAAAGAGTCAAAATTTGTGTATTATTCTAAATCTCAATTTAGGTACTTTTTTAAAAAATTGTTTTGGTTTTCTTGTTTTCTTTTTCTCTGTGTGTGTAGTTCTGGCTATCCTGGACTACTCATTCTGTAGACCAGGCTGGTCTCAAACTCACAGAGATCCACCTGTCTCTGCCTCTGAAGTGCTGGGAATAGAGACATGTACCACCAATATCCAGCCACTAGTTACTTGGTTTTGATAAATAAAAAACATAAAAACTTTCCTTGAACAGATGCCTCAGGTGGTAAAGACACTCATCACCTAGCCTAACAACCTGAATCCAATTCTGGGGATCCCATGGCAGAAGGAGAGAACAGATTCATGACCTCCATACTAACACTGTGGTACACTCTCAACGCCCCATAACATAATAAATTCATTTTTTAAAAATTAGGAAAGCATAGCGTGTTTGTGTATGTGTATGTTTGTGTGTGTGTGTGTGTGTGTGTGTGTGTGTGTGTGTGTGTGTGTGTGTATAGATCAGAGGTTGGTAACAAGTCTCTCCCTACATCTGACCTTTATCTTTGAGTTAGAATCTCTCATTGAATCTGAAGTCCAGCACCTGCAGCCAGTGAGGCTGAGGTGTGATTTTAGGTATTCTCCTGTCCTTGCCTTCACAGTGCTGTGTGAGCATGTACTGCCATGCCCAGCTCTTCATGTAGATGCTAGGGATAAAACTCAAATGTTCTTGCTTGTTCATTTTCCTGTCCAGCCTCAGAATATTCAATACTCCCATATGAGCATTTACTGAAAAATGCCAATTGATTGCATTTGTATACCTTATAATCTTCAGAGTTTCAGTGAGAAATATATTGTGACATAGAATATGAGCAAAATTATCTCCTAGTTGTCACCTACTATAACCCAAATATTACTTCCTTTATACAGGATTCTCTATTATCACATGCAAGACAAACATCCATTACCATCACCCATCTCTATACTTATTATAATATAGATTACATACTTATGTACTCAAGTCATTATATCTCAAATGGAATTTTGAACATTAGTAAGACAGATATTGTGTCTTCTGTTTCCTCTAAGGTACCAAGAACCATCACACACGACTGTGTTAGTTGGCGTTCCAATTGCTTTGAGGAATACCTGATATAAACAATGTAAAAAGAGGAAAGACTTAGAGTGTCAGAGATCCGTATCTATGGTGACTTGTGATGGTAGAGTAGTATCCAATCTATAGAAGCCAGGGAGCAGACCAGTATGGCAGAAGGATGGAGGTAGGGCAAGATACAACTGCCAGACACACTCCCAAAGACCTGTTTCTTTTAACCAGGCTTTACCTTTGAAAAGAGCAGTCCTTTCAAAGTTTTAATTCATCAGTGGATTAAATAGCTCATTAGGTTGCAGCATCCATTATCTGATCGTATATGGAAACACTTTCATAGACATACCAAGACATTGTTCTTTGACCTCATAGGTATTGCTCAGTTCAATCAAGATGATGATTGTGATAAATAATCACAGCTGACTTTCATGGGAGGCTTTCAGTGCATCTGCAAAGCTGAGTTGTTCAAAGTTTTAATCAGATACCGCTTGAAATGTCTTGTGTGTGATAATATCTTTGCTGCACTAACAAAGCCTGTCTGGGGGTCAGAGAATAGAGCTTGCCACTAGCTAACCATGGAGGTCCGGAGGTCTGTACATACAGGCAGAAAGTAATGTAGCTGGGCAGTAACAGTTCATAAGCAGGAATAAAGAAAATCGCTCTCTTTTCTGCAGAGAATGTTCTGATTCTGCCCAGCTACATCACTTCCTGGGATCACATGATAACTCCTGTCTGCCTACACTTCCCAGAATCCTCCTTGTCTCCTACTCCTACCTATCATCCTGCTTCATTGGCCACAGTGCTTTATTCATTAACCAATAAGAAAAACATGTACAAAAGACATTCCCCATCAGTCTTGTGTGTGTAGTGTAAATGTGCACTGCTTCAAGGTTACTGAATTAAGTCACACTAGTTCCTTTCATAGATATGCCTTTAATGGTTTAATAGCCTCTTGATTTGATTTAAGTTTTAGTTTACTCCTGTTGATTTGTGCAGTGAAACAAACACACTATTTATAAAATTGTCAGAGGAACTATTAATTATTTTACTCAAATTTTCTGCTTATCTGTCTCTTGTGTGCTCACATTCTCTCTGCCATTTTCTAAGTTCATCATAGAGTAACTTTTAATACTCAGTGTCGTAGTTAAGTTTTTATTGCTATGGGTAATAAAGTCCATGACCAAAAGCAACTTGAGGGGAAAGAGGGGGGGGTACTTGGCTTACATATACTGGGTTACAGCCCATTGAGGGAAGCCCATGGAGGAACTCAAAGTAGGAACCTAGAGGCAAGACCTGAAGCAGAAACCATGAAGGGATGCTGTGTACTGGTTTGCTCCCCATGGTTTACACAGCTTGCTTTTTTACAAAATCCAGGACTACCTGCCCAAGGGCATGACTGCACATAGTGAGCTGTATCCTCTCACACAGCCCACATCAATCATTAATCAAGAAAACGTTTCACAGAGTTGCTTACCTGCAATCTGATGGAACATTTTCTTAACTGGGATTCCTTCCTTCCAAATGACTTTACCTTTTGTCAAATTTTAAAAAAAAACCCTCCAATAAACCCAGCCAGTAATTCTGTAATGGAATTAATCAATAACACCACACACACACACACACACACACACACACACACACACACACACACATCCCATATACAAATTCAGTTCATTTCTCCTTCTACCAGAATTGCAACCTAAACAATACAAACACCTAACTTTCAGAGGGGAAATGAAATGTAGAGTGCAACTCTTCTGTCATCTTGACTGCAAGGATTGTGGGTTTGGAAATGATTTCAAATCTATAGTTGCAGAAATGAGACTACACTTTATTTATCTAGTCAGTGACCTCATGTTCTTCACCTTTTCCAATCATTCTGCTTTCTTTGATTTCCTGACATTGTTGACTTGGAAAACATTCTCTCTCATGAACATCAATGAGGAAAGAAAGCATGGGCTTGCAGCATAAAAAACAAGAGGTAATAATAATTAGCAGAATCCAGAAACCATTACCCTTTGTGCAAATAAACTGTGGGTAAGAATCTCTAGTACTATTGGTTTAATCCCTTTTGATTAAATTCTTCCTTTTGTCATAGATTTCCTGCAAGTAATTATATTGGTGAAATAGCTAACATTTATGAAATGTTTACTACTATATAGTCTTGTCTTAAAAACGTTGCAATTATTTGATCATCATGATGATCCTGGGAGTTAGGTATTGCCACAACCACGTTTAACATCAAAGGATACAAAGAACTTAGAAGTTACATAACTCAGTAGTTGTTCAGATTACAAATTCCATAGGTAAAATTAAAGTGCACAGAGATAGACATCAGATTTAGATTTTGTAATAAATATTTTTAACAGGTTTTTAAAGATAAACACAAAGAAATAACAGAAGTACCATAGATCCAGCTACAGTACTTCTAGGTATATATCTGAAGCAACTAAGCAAATATACCACATGCTCAAAAATTCTTGCACGTCATGTGTAATGAAGCATTGTTCACAATAACCAAGATATGCTGGGGTTGGAGAGATGGTTCTGTGGTTAAGAGCCTTGAATGTTTTTTTTCAGGATCTGGGTTCAATTCCAAGCATGCATATTGCAGCTTACAACTGTCTATAACTCCAGTTTCATGGATTCTGACATCCTCACACAGACATACATGCCAACAAAACACCAATCAATGCACATAAAATAAAAAGTAAATAATAAACAACATTGAAGATACAGAATAATCCAGAAGCCATCAAGAGATGAATAGCTAAAGAAAAGGTGACTTCCCCCTATTCTAGAAGTAGCTGAGAGCATAAAATTTCTTATGAAACCATAACATTTTGAAATTCAGCACCAATAATGAACAACAAATGGAAGAAAGATCAATTACTATGTTTCAGATATATTTGTCCTGGGGGTAACACTTTTGATTTCTTACATTGCTGTCTCTGAAAATGTGAAGTGGAAATTCTTCCAGAATAAAATTTTTATCTTTCAAGTGAAAACAGGAGAAAATGGTTAAAAAAAAGAAGAAGAAGAACAATAAAACTAAATCATTCAATGGGAAATAGGGGATCTGGGGTCATTATGGTCAGTGGAATATGCCAGCATCAGAAAGACAAAGAATGCGCTCTTTATCTCTTATATTATGATTTACAATATGAGAGAAGAAAAATTGTAAGTGTGGGGGAGGGAGTTTACAGGGGGAGAGGAAGAGGAGGAAGAAGAGGAATGAAAGTAGAAAACAACAAAACAAAACAAAACAATACAAAAACCAGTGAAAACAGTGTCACAATGATATCCATAATTAACAAAAATTAAAGAAAATCTATATAGGAAGAATCATGTTTTCATGTTGCAAACAAAAATCTATGGGAAAAATAGTAGGTGATAAATCAAAGCAAGGCAGACCCATTAAGGTCACTAAAAACAGAATGCAAAAATCTGGATTTAGAAATAGCCTATGCACAAATTCTGCATTTCTTGGATAACTCAGGATATCATTACATATTGCTATTCCTGGGATAAATGGAAAGAGGAAAAATAACATCTTTAAATGTAAACATCTAATGATTCAAATGTAATTGAAAAGACTCCATCTTTTCTTTATGATCATTACCATTGGTCAAAATATTAGATGTAATTGAGGATTAAAAACTATATATTGTTTAAATATTTACAGATTAGTTAAAGGTAATGAATTCATTTTATTCATCAATTATTTCCCTGAAAATGCATATTGTTCTTAAAGAATTGTATTTTTAATTTTAAAATCTATTAATTGTGCAATTAAGGCAAAAATTGATGAATTATTTCATATTAGAATGTTTTATTTTGGAACATTATTTTTATTGAAAATAGTTTTATTTTAATGATAAAATAGGATAAGATAAAAATAAACAAAGCAATATACAAAACAAACAGGAAGAAAGATCTAAGGAAAAAGCACACACACAAAAAAAACATGTACAAATACAGAGGCACACACATGCAAAGTTCATGAAAACAAAATGAGAAACCATAATATATAAGCAAAAGTCCTGTAAGGTTAAAAAAGTCCAGGCAAAGCATTATGAGAGGAAATATTTCCAAAATTACTATTGAGGTCATTGTGTGTTGCCCATCTACTGCTTGGCATGGTGTCTGCTCCTTTGAGTTAGTGGTGTACCTAGTGAGACTCTGATGGAGAAATGTCCAGCCAGCTGCTACCTTTGTGAGCAGCTATCAATTGGAGAGACATTCTTGCTCCATTTCACAGAGAACCAGAAAAAACATTAAGGAGGAATATATTGCTATTTCATCTACAGAAAGGAAAGGGGCAGAAGGGATATCACTACTTCATGGCCTGTCAGTGTTTTCTGCTTGCCCTTCCTGCTGGATGCTGAGACTTTGCCTCATGGTAGGCATCTGCTAGTAGCATTCTTCTGAGAAGTTTGTGACATTCTTCACATCATGATGTAGGCTTTGACTATGCCATCCTTGATCTGCACTAACATGGGGCAGATTTTCTCACCACCCTCTTAAGCCATGTGGAGTCTGGAACAGTATCTAGCAAGTCATGGTCATTCCCTGTCTGTTTTATTTGAAAAGTTTGGGGTAGTTGAATGTTCATGAGTAGTTTTATTAGAACACAGCTATGCTGTGTGTGTGTGTGTGTGTGTGTGTGTGTGTGTGTGTGTGTGTGTGTGTGTGTGTGTGTATTCACAGCTGTTTCCACTAAGAACAGACTTGTGCATTCGCACTATGGACCACACATATCGCTAAGCATTTGCTAAATAGTCTTTTACAAAAGCTGAGCTTCAGACTCCAGTCTGTATTTATTTATTTCACTATAAAGGCAAAAGATAGGCGATGGACAGCATTCAAATTACCACATCTAGTGAAAGGTATGGGTATATTTGCATTACAATACTTCCTATTAATT
Source organism: Cricetiscus sungorus (assembly GCA_030556225.1). Taxonomy (NCBI): domain Eukaryota; kingdom Metazoa; phylum Chordata; class Mammalia; order Rodentia; family Cricetidae; genus Cricetiscus; species Cricetiscus sungorus. The sequence continues at coordinate 6,998,646 of JANBXA010000372.1, forward strand.
TTGCCATTTCTCAGCTTATTCTCTTTACTTAGTTCTAATTATAAGCTCTGTCTGCAAACAATCATGATAATTTTTATACTCTTCTACAATACTCACAATTAAGCTTCAATATTATTGCCGTAACATCAAACCCCTCTCTTAGACTGATAGAATTTTTTTTTGAGATAGGGTTTCTCTGTGTAGATTTGGAACCTGTACTGAAACTTGCTTTGTAGACAAGGCTGTCTACAAACTCACAGAGATCCACCTGCCTCTGCCTCCCAAGTGCTAGGGTTAAAGGCATGCACCAAGACCATTCAGCAAATTTGGAAATATCAACAGTGAAATATTTTGTTCTTTGATGTCATTTGTAAGGCTTCATCATTATCTTTCACTGTCATTAATGATACAATATATGATGAAAATTTTGCTTTGAGACAGACAACCGCTCCATGTAAAAAGGATTTCTTTCAGTCCTTGAACAAGTAGATGAGATACTTACTAATACCTTTAAATAATCTAGATATAGCCTGGTGGTGGTGGTGCTTACCTATAATCCCAGTACTCAGAAGGCAGAAGCAGGCAGTTCTCTGTGAGTTGGAGGCCAGCCTGGTCTACAGAGCAAGTTACAGGACAGCCGAGGCTACACAGAGAAACCATGCCTCAAAAAACAAAACAAAACAAAACAAAACAAAAAAAAAACTGGTTATAGTTTATAATAATACACCAAAAGAAAATAAAGCATTTCATTAACATAATTCTAATAGTGTATTTGCTTTCCTATTAAGACCAGATTTTAGTAAAATATTGTACTAAGTATGCAATAAATTTTCTCTATTGCATCTAAATGTTTTATGCCTGTCTTTGTAACAAATTTGATTGTAGACCTTGTTTATGAGAGTACATTTGGTAACTTTTGGTTATTGTTTGCACTTAAAACTATTATGAGTAATTTTCTGTTTTATGGATTTGAACTAGTTTATAAAATGTTAAAGTATTTCCAACCAAATGTCAATAACTTATTTATATAATAACCTGTTTCATTTTTTTCTAAAAGAAAATTGAGACAGGATTTCCCTGTGTAGCTCTTGTTATCCTAGAACCTAGAGAAGCTCTTGTCTCTGACTTCCAAGTGCTGGGATTAAAGGTGTGTGCCACCGTGCTGGCTAAAATCTTGTTTTAAAGTAATTTTGTATATTTCTAAGCTCCTTGTGACTTGTCTTGTTACACTTATACACTGTTTTGCATCATATTAACAGTTTTTGTTTTTACAGCCACATCTTTTTTTTATGGAATTTTAAAGAATTTGACATGGGTTTTCAAAACAAGTTCCATTATTGTATTTAAAACTATTGTCAGCTTTCTCAGTTACTGGTTACATATTTCCCATGATTCTTAAATTAAATGATAGGGTTTTTTTTTTATTTTATTGAAAGTTTTACAGAATACGTCTTAAGATACATCTGGGATTATTCTATTTACTGGTTTATGGATTTCTTTTGCTCTTAAGATTATTGCTCTTTATTTAAAATGGCTGGTTCTTTTCTTTTTTGAAACAAATGGTTGATAGGTTTTTGCTTTAGTAACTGAAGAGTCATATAAGTTCTGAGAATTGTTTTTTGATAACTACCATCACAACATCCCTAAAAGACTACATCTGTACTATAATTCTGAGCTTTGCTTTGAGCAAAGATTATTTTTTTTAAGATTATTTTGTTTGTTTGCTTGCTTTTAGATTTCAGATTTTAATAAATAGTTAACATTTTAGCTGTTAGTTTGACTCATGTATCATAGCCAAAACACTTGGGTAAAGTCCCCAAAATATTTACTTTAAAAGCTAGCTCTTCTTGGGCTGAAGATGTAATGTAGTTAGTAGAATGCTTGCCTGTTAAGCATAAAGCCTTGAGTTTACACTCTGCACTGCACATTCAGCGCTGTGACACATGGCACACACCTGTCACCCCAGCACTAGACAGGCTAGGGCACAAAGGTCAGAAATTCAAGGTCTTTTTTCTTCATATAATAAGTCTGTGGCCAACCTGTCATGCATAACTCGTTCTCAAAAACCAAAAATCCTTTTAAAGAGAAAGAAGGAGCTACTCCATAGGATTTGGGCTTTTGTTATTTTTCTCTTTTGTAGCTGATCAGTTTGATTAATTATAGAAGGGATTTTCATGGTGTAGTACTGTTTGATTCATTCTTTAAAAACAAAAAACTTTAATCACATCTCTAATCTTTACATTCTGCTTGCAGAATTGATCTCTCAAAAACTGAGAAAGAAGAATTTATCTATCTTACAATTGGTGGCTCATGCCTGTAATCCCAGCTCTCGGGAGGCAGAGGCAGGAGAATTTCTGGTCTACAGAGCTAGTTCGAGGATGGGCTCCAAAGCAATACACAAACAAACCACAAACCAAAACTCCCCCACAAACCAAAAATCAATTGTAAGGAATTTTGGATAGTTTTGAGTAGTGAATTGCTGCTACTAATTTGGTGACTTTATTGATACTTTTATCTAAAAAAATTAACATTTTGATATAAGTACCTTATCTATGTATGAAATTTTTTTGTTCCTTGATACATATTTTTTTTCTCAAATAACTTTGCAAAGCCTACATTTTTGTTTATATTTGACTGATATATTTTTGCTCTCATCTTATTTTTAACTTTCCCAACTTGTTCCATGCTTCTTTTGAATAAACAGCATCTGCTGCTCTCTTGCAATATGATCTAATTTGGTGCTTTTTATTAGTTAATGTGAATCAAACAACTCACAATTTATTATAACTGGTTGGTATATTTGGTTTCTTGTCTGGTAATATTTTATTGTTTCTACTTTTAGTTCTGATATTTTTTTATCAGAACTTGTGGTTTATTACCCAACTAGATTTTACTTCCCTGTGTTTTTCTCCTAGTTATTAATAATACATTTACATATATTATTTTGTGCTTGTTATTTTATCTTAAAAAGAAATTATGAGGGTCATGAATGAAACAATAGCTATTAGCTACTACTATGTAAGATAAAATAGTAATGCTTACTTACTTACCCAACAATTTTCTCATGTATATGTGACTAGGGATGTAGTTCAGTGATAACTGGGCATGCTTGACGCCCAGCACAGCCAACTGTAATCAGTCAATCAATGTATTTTGTCATTTTATACAAAGTTCTTAGAAGCATTTTTCCTGTTGTGATTTAATGCCATTGACAATGCTTTGCACTTAGCTCTGTGGTTTAACTGGACAGTATGCTCCCTTAAAGTTTGTTGTGCTATACTTTTTCTCTTTCCTCTATCTTCATTAGAACTCAATGAGCTCACAATCACTTTTCCAAACACACAAGTTAGTGATATATTTCCTCAGCTGTGATTGTGTGATTATGTTTTTCTAATAACCTTGTCCAAGAAATGCAATGTCAGCTGGTATACAAATATTTTTCTCTGAAATATTCTGATGTTTTGTTTTCTGATGTCTAATTGGGGAAAAATAAGACAGTAAACTACCCTGTCCCCTCTTTTTTCCTTCCATCGGAAGCTCAGTTTTTCCCTACCAGAATTAGATGTTTTGTTTTGTTGTTTCATTAATTTTTACCTTCTCTAACAGAAGCAGAATACATTTATATTTGGGATTATTCCATTAATGTGGGTGCTTTTCAATAATACCTTTCAACTTAAGACTCTTTTGCTTTGACAATTCCATTCTAGGGATGGGAGTGTTGCTCACTGGGTAAAAGCATTTGCTGCACAGTTGCAATGACCTGAGTTTGGATCCTCAGCATCTGTATAAAAGCCAGGCATGACCACTTATGAGTATAACCCCAGTGCTGGACCATGGGCCAGAGGGACAAAAAGTAAGATCACGGGGGCTTGTTGTCCTGTGAGCCTAGCATTAAAAAACAAAACAAAAAACCCAAAAAACAAAAGAAAACAAATCAGTGAACTTTGGGTTCAGTGAGAGATTTTGACTTAAGAGATTGAAGAGTGATAGAGAAGGGTACATGGTATCCTTTCTGCCCTCCTCACAACTGTGCACACTTGTGCACACATGAAGAACATACATAACACACATACATGCACACACATGCACATCCTTGCCTGTCTCCCAGCATCCACACATGCTTTGTCTTCTCTTCTCTTCTGTGGATAGCTGATAATTTCTTGTTTCTTGTTTTAAGAAGAGTAAGTAACAGATATTTGTGATTTGTGACTATTTCTGCAAAAGTAGGTGAATTTGAGCTCTTCACTCATAAATAAAGGACAGTTAGAACATAAATGTTCATCGACTAATATGTGCGTCTTTTTATTTAATAGAAAATTATTTGTATCACTTTTGTTTTCAAGTAATTTCTCTTTCATTTCTTTAAAAAACAACATCTCAGTCGCTTCCTCACTCCCTCTCTCCCTCCCCTCTTTTCTTTCCTTCTTTTTTTTCCATACTTCTCTCTTATCTCTTCCATTGAGAAGTTACCTCAATGGAGTAGGAATCAGAAGAATGGACCTCAAATGTATTCTCAATAATGGTCAATTTTGTGAGCTCTGATTTTATTACCTGTAACTGAAGTAAGAGGACTGTGTTGTTTCTAAAATGTCTTAGTGTTCTATGTCCTACATTGCTCCCAGCAAATCTACAAGGAGAGGCAATGTTGTTCTCTCATGTCACGAGAGATCTGTGCTGAGCTGTTAGTGTGTAGTTATAGTGCTTTTGGGTTACACCTGTGAGGCGAGATTGAGTGTGATGTAGTTCTCATCATGCCTTATCCAAGCTTCTCATAAATTTGGTCATGATACCTTTTATGTGTTTACGATGTTTATTATGTTTCAAAAAGGGAATGAATGCCATATTTCCTTCACACTGTGAGTGTTGCTTTTATTATCTGTATAGTTATTCTGCCACTGTTGGGGAACCGGATAAGCTGGAAATGGGAATGGCCTTTGAGTGCTTTGGTTACCTCTCAGGTGTCACAGACTCTGCTTTGTTTCTGAGGTGGTAGTTTTACCAAAAAATGTTCCAAGTGAAACCATAATGCAAACTGATGGAGACTCTGCTTTGTTTCTGAGGTGGTAGTTTTACCAAAAAGTGTTCCAAGTGAAACCATAATGCAAACTGATGGAGACTCTGCTTTGTTTCTGAGGTGGTAGTTTTACCAAAAAAATGTTCCAAGTGAAACCATAATGCAAACTGATGTTTTGTGCAAATGCTAATCCTATCTGGAAGTGGTAGAAGGAGGCTTTTCTCTTGAGTGTTCTGTGTCCATCTATGACATCTAACATATTCTTCCACTCTATCCCTTAATTCAAACATTTTGTTGAATTTTAAAAAGTTGATTTTAAATGAGTTTAAAACCTTTAAGAATATTGGTCTTTTTGATAAATTTATAATTGTTCTTTTCCTTAAATGAAAACTATGTTAATTATGACTTAACTATTGAAAATAAGACATTTTAAATGTAATTGTTTTTATTCTTTAAAACTGTAATTCATGCCTTGAGCCTGGCACCATAGACCACAGGGCCTTCTCAACCTAGATACAAGGGAAAGGGTCCTTCCCAAATGATATGGCAGACTTGGATGATTCCCCCATGGGAATCATCTCCCTGAGGAGTGGATAGGGCGTGAGATGAGGGGTTGGTGGGGGGCATGGGAAGATAGGAGGGAAAGGGAACTGAGATTGGTATTTAAAATAAGATTGTTTTAAATTTAAATAAAATTTAATTTAAAAATGTTTAACTCAACATTTGTGATATATTCTGATCATATTTACCAAAATATATTCTCCAATGCCTCTAGATCCTCCACACTGCATATCCACCCCATCTTCACATATATTCTTTATATTTTTATAACCCTCTGAGTCTAATTAATGTGTGTATGTGTGACCATCTATTGAAACACTGCCATTTTGGACTACACCACCAAGGAAAACTGACTCTCTAGCAAGATATAACTGATTTACAGATTTGAAGAAGTAGCATTCTTAAATATCTCATCTTCAGAAAGAAAAATAAAGATTCAGTGTAATCCATATTACCATTACAATGATGTTTTATACAGAAAATGCTGAAAATGCTTTATGTCCTAAAGTTACATGGAATCACTAAGCCCAAACAAACAAAGCAATTGTGAGCAGAAATATCAAAGCTAGAACATTTTACTAACTTGTTTTAAAAATATATAGCATAAAAAATCTATTTTCAGTAAAATAAAATGTAAAACTACAGTAATCAAAGCATCATGCTACTGACATGAACTTTGACACACTGACTAACGGAACAGAACGTAGAGCCCAGAAGTATGCCATATGTTCAATGTAACTAATTCTAGTAAAAGTGCCACAGACTAGGAAAAGCACAATGCATTCAATAAATGACAGTTGGAAAACTCGTTATCCACATGCAGGGGGGTGATATGGGACCCCAATTTTATGCCATATGTAAAATCAAACTTAAAACTTTTACTTGAACAGGAAAACTACTAAAATATAGCTCAGAGGGGAGGCTTCATGGGACTAACCTGAGACAGGATCATGTTGGCTATGATGGCCAAACACATTAAAAAAAAAAAAAAGCCAAAAATAGATGAGCAGGATTACCACAGGATGGAAAACTTCTGCGTGCTAGAGCCAGCGGGGCAGAGCTTGAAAAGACTACCCAAAGAACAGGCAAAAGCTTTGGCAAACCAGACACCACATAAGGGCTTAATCCCCCAAATGTGTAAGGATTTCAAACAATGCAACCTAACCCAAGTAAGTCAATCACTTGATGAAAACAATTAATGAAAATACCAACATGTGTATGAATGGCTATCTAAATTGATATTAATTAAGATGTCTCTAACTTTTTGAATTAACATGATTGTTGTTGTTAGTAAATTCTACCATAAGCAAAGAATGAGACCAATTTCTGACTGGAGATAATTCAGATGGCCTTACAGAGCTGGAAAGCTAGCTCAGCCATTAAAGGCATTCTCCTGTCTTTTAAAGGATGCAATTTCAGTTCTTAAGTGGCCTTCTTATTCTTTCCAGCATTTCTAATTTTATCTTATTTCCTTTAGCCTGCTTGTTCAGGATCCTGCACATCACATTATTGAAAAGGCCGAAGAGTATTTGGGTGCCACCTTTACATTCCTTTTCATCTAGCTTCATGTACCATCTCATTTGACTTCCCCACATGCTCAAAGTTATCCTTCTTGGTTTCAACTCTTAAGGATTGCCTTTTCTCTTGAGCTCATCTGGCCCTCCTTATTTTGAGAGAAATTCCTCTTAAACACTCTTAAGCCTCTTAAGCGTGGCTCTCTCACACTGAGAAATGTGTGCTTTGGTTGACATTTGCTTTCCATCCTGAGTGGAAAGCCTCCTAAACAAGTTTGCCTCATCTCATGTCTTTACCTCTCACTGCTTACCCACTTTTTATCATAATCATAAATACACAGTAATATTATTACCTATTGTATTTCATGTGATCTGTGGTACATGCACCTTATTATTTTACTATCTTTCTTAAAAGCTTCAGCAAATCTCCATTGACATTTCACTTCCTATTTGTCATTTTCCCACTATACTATATTCTTTTCTGACTAAATCTGCAACTTGACCCTCAATCCCCATCCAACTAATCTGCTATTGTCCCCATATGCCTCCTTTTCTATAGGTCCAGAGCCAGACACTGCTGAGATCTGGGCTTGCTTATAATTTTTTTTCAACTGCAATATTCTCTTACCTAGGCCATCTTTGGCAGCTCAGTATAAGTTTCACCTCAGCCAAGAAGCCATGGGAATCCCTTTGTATTAATTTCCGTCCTTATTGCTGGGGGGAAATAGTCTGACTAATGAAACTTAAAGAAAGAATGATTTGTTTTGGCTCATGGTCCATCCGTATGGGGTAGGCATGGCAGCAGGAGCTTGAGGGACCTGATATCATTGGATCTCTAACCAGGAGGCAGACAGATAAATGAGGATGTTCAGTTCCCTTTTGTCTTTTTGCTAAATCTAGGACCTCAGTCCATGGTTTGGTATTTTTCTAATACCTTATGACTCTACCCTCAATTAACCCAATAGAAACTCCCTCACAGCCATGCCCAGTGTTTTGTCTCTTAGGTCAATCTCCACCTAATCAAGTTGATGATCAACATTAACTATCACAACTCTCAGTGCCTGTAACCCTTTGCAAACAGAAAACAATATTGCTCTAAGTCATTTTGGTTTCTGTTGAGAGGAACAAAATAAGAACTAGTCTTGTTGTTGCCTGTGACATATTTGACTAAAACTTCAGGTTCTTCATCTAAAATAGGGACTAAAGTAAATGATAAGTAAATACTGTATATAAAATCATGCTCATGCATTATATAATTTATATAATGCAGATGTAAATTTTGTAATATTTTAGAAATTGTAAGTCTGAATGATTTTGTCACCAACAAATTATAGGTGGCCTTGTTTTACGGTTTTGTGTTTCTTTATGTCATTGCTGGACTTGGTGTTATTGTCCTTTTTGTAGAATTATTATGACTACCTAGTTCACTAGATGGGTTACTATCTAGTTATCTTATTATAACTTCTACTTTTGCACATCAAATCTAGTATTTTGCACATATCAGGCGAGAATTCTGCTACTGAAGCACCTCAACCCTAATTATCTAAGTTTTTTAATTATTTGGAGGCAGATGGTATGTTGGAGTCAACTCCTGTTTATGTGGAAGCTAATTATCTTCAAGGCATGACTGTGTGCTACTTCCTGTTAAAGTAAGAATCTGTATCTGAGAAGCTTAGTGTGTTCTACTGGTCACATGGAGACAGCAAACTGAAGGTAACTGAGAGGTGCACTCTGCCAATACAAAGGGACAATAGACATCCAGAGGATAAAACAGACCATGACACACCCTTTACTTCCCTTTTTGTTTTCTTTGCACTCACCATAATACTGCTTAAGTTAAACATTTTTTGTACATATAAGTAATTCATAGCTTTTATTATTAAGAATATCATTACTTTTTCATTTCCCAGTTGATAAGATTTGAGATGTTTGGGGTTTCAGATATTATTAATTATTTTTAATTAAAAGGTTGGTATGATCATTCTTGCCTGGTCTTTTGGGAAGTACAGACATCATTATTCTTGTGATGTTCAAACTTGAAAGATCAAGTTCTAGGGTTATGCTTTTACAGGTACAGAATGCAAATACCAAGCAAAAAGACGATAGGATTATATTAGTGACAAATAATGTATATTTCTTGTCAGAAGATACTTATACAAAATAATCATTGGATAGAGAAGAAATAATTCATTTGTTTGTTTAATAATTCCCATGTTTGTATGTATGATGGTGTGTATCTGATGATGTGAGTGCATGCCTGCACTTGTGTATATTTTAGTGTAAATATAGTCATGTGATTTTGGATGCAACACATATGCAACAGTGCACATGTGGAGGTCAGGTGACAACCTCAGATGGATATATTCATGTGTATGTATGGATGCACACATGTACCAGTGTGCATGTGGAGGTCAGAGGACAACATCAGATGGATGTATTCGTGTGTGTGAGTGTGTGTGTGTGTGTGTGTGTGTGTGTGTGTGTGTGTGTGTGTGTGGTGTGTGTAGATACACAGAGGCAGCAGTACACATGTGGAGGTCAGAGGTCAACCTCATATTCTACACTGCTTTGCTCTTGTTCCTATTTGCTGTCTGGGGCCAGGCTGTGGACCCTTGAGTTTCTAGGAACTCTCCTGCCTCCACCTTTATTCTCACAATAGGAACAAAGAGACTGTCAATGTATGTTACCATGCCCAGCTCTATCTAGGTTCTGGGAATTCAGACTCACACTTACGTGGCAGGCACTTTACTCTTTGAGCCGTCATCCCAACCAACCTCCCAAGTAGATAATTTTTAAAAAGAGTGATAATTTTATAAGAGTTTGTAAAAACAAGTCTAAAAAAACCATAGCATAATAAAAATTAGATAAATTTCCTTTAGCTAAAAGTGTTTTTGAAACAGGACCTCTATAATGCCCTAGCTGTCTTAGAATTCACTGAAAAGACTGTACTGGTCTTAAACTTGAGATGGTCTGCCTCACATGTGCTGCATTATTTCAACAATCCTCTGCTAGAAACTAATAAGTCAAAAAGACAAAGGGAAGTTAAAAAGAGAAGAAATGAATAATACCATCAATTATCAAACTTAAATGTAATTGATATTTATTTATGCCTTGACACTTCAATGTATTAATATTTTCTTTTTTGCTGTATTGGTTTTGTTTAATTTTTAAAATTTATTTTTACTAGTTTTTAAAAGAATTTTGTATATGCTTTAGTCATTTTTTATTCCCCAACACCTGCAAGATCCAGGCTTCCTTCACTATCCATCCAAATTTGTGTCCTTTTTTAAAAACCTATAAAGACCAATTTGGATTACCCAAATATTTTTTGATGTGTGCCCTTCCACTGAAGCCTGGTTGACTTAGCAGGACTTATTCTCTTAGAGAAAATCAACCCTCCCATTCTCAATAGCTATCAGCTATCAATAGTGATGGAACTTTTGTCCACCTCCTCTCTCCATGTTTGGATTTGGTCTGGCTTAAGCATGTTCAGGTCTTGTGTGTTCTGTAATAACTGTTTTGAATTCATAGATGCAGTTGCCCTGGTATGCCCAAACAACTCTGTTTCCTTATAGCAATGGATTACACATGGCTTCTTATATTCTTTCCATCTCTCATCAACAAAGATCCTTAAACTTTGGGAGGAGGAGTTGCAGTATACATGGTTCATTTAGGGCTAAGCATTCCCAACTCTCTATTCACTGCACTTTGGCCAGTTATGACTCTCTGTGCTCATTATGACCAAATAACAGTTTCTATTTTGAGAGCTGAGTTTCTATATTAGTATACATTATACTAAATGTATAATAATAAGTCCTCAGGAGTCATGTTAATACTATGTCTACTTAAAAATAATTTTTGTAGGTTCTTTTCAAGAAGGTCCTATGATTTGTCTAGTCATAGGTTCTAAGCCTGATAATGATGCTCAGTACAAATTCTATCAGTAGATTATAATTTAAATCCAGTTAGAAAATGATTGATTATTCCAATGATATTTATGTCATTTTAATTTTTATTTTTATAGAATTTCATGTATGAGTATGACATTTACATTATATCCACTCTTCTCTCCAACTCCAGTGCCTCCAGGGTCCTCTATGATCCCTTTTAGTTTAATTAATATTGCTAATATATGGTGTGTGTGTGTGTGTACATAAATATAACCATGGTGTCTATTAGTGCTGCTCACATGTTTATGTGTTTGGGAGTACCATTTCCAGTTGTATAAACTAATAGAGGGCTTGTTTCTGGACAACACCAACTCTTCTTCTCTCAGCAACCATCAATAATCTTTAGCCCTTTATCTAGGAGTTGTGTCTTCTGAGATTTTCCCTATCAACACCAGCATGTCAACTGATGGTCTCATTGACTATGTCTTGTTTAGAAAACATTTGTTTGAGATTTATTGAATATTGTTTTCCCCTTCTTATATGGAAGACATTAGAGTAGATACCATGGTTCTCTGGCTCTTCTAGTATTTACACACTCTGTTCTTCAATGTTCCCTGAGCCTTAACTGTTAGGGGTTGTATTAGAGATGATCTATTGGGGTTAGGCATCTCATGCTTAAGTGTTCTCTGCATTTTGGCCAGTTGTAGATTTCTGTAATGGTCTCCTGCTGCTACAAAAAAGAAATTTCTTTGATGAGGGATGATAACTACACTTTCTGAGAATAAAATGATAAATATATAGAATGTATTTAGGAATTCCACTGGTTTAAGAAAATGGCAGTAGTAGGTTCTCATCTAGGTTCTGTGACCTCACCAGCCATGGAAGTTTGGCTTAGTATCTGGCATGGATTCCTTCCTATTGAGTACATATTAAGTCCAATTATCTGAGTATGGGCCATTATTGTACCCTTGGAGACATAATGCCATGTTGATCATTGTGTTTCATAAGTTTTTACAGCTGGGTATGTTGTCTTTATTGCTTTTTCCCCCACCTGGTAGCTACCAGATACCATGAGAGTTAGTCCTTAGGTAAGAGAATTTGGGTCAGTTTGGGCTTGATTCCTTCAAGTCCTGTGTCCATAGTGGGCGGTGTCTTCAGCAATATGGTCTTACCTTTTAATTCTGGGATGCATCCAAGGGTAACAGCAATAGTCTATATGATTTTTGGAGTCTGTTGGACTGCTTTGGCCAACAACTTAAAGGGAGGCTTCATATGGCTAATGCTGGATTTTTGTTAGTCTGTGATCCTTACAGGCATCATTGTTACCCTAAGTGCATAACTTCATTGTGTGTGTGTGTGTGTGTGTGTGTGTGTGTGTGTGTGTGTAAGTAAATATAAAATAGTGTGCTTAATATGTTTTCCCATGACCTTTTCAAACATCCTTATGTTATTTATCACTCCTTCTTCACTCTTTCTGTTGCCCTCCCTACCAACTTCTTTGCCTTCACAATTAAACTCCTCCCATCATTTTTCCTATGTCTTCCTTCATAGCACCTGTGTCCTGTTCTTCCTTCTGTAGAACTCTTCCTCTCTGCCTCACAATGAAACATTTTTATTTTTCTAGTTTCTGTAACATATTCACATCTAAAGATTTGGAGCTAGGTAAACCATAAATAAGAGAGGACATGCCACATTTATCTTTCTAGGTCTGTGTTACTTCATTGAATATAATGTTTTCTACTTTTATCCATTTACCTGAAAATTTTATTATTTTCTTTATAGAGCTGAATATAATTCCATTGTGTATATGTACCACATTTTTCTTATCCATTCAAATTCTTTTTAATAGAACTATTACCACAGATCAAACCCTACCTACAAAACAATTCTTGATCCATTTAAAAAATTACTTGATTGCAGTGGATTAAATTAGAGGTTAAGAGCAATAATATACATAAAAGCCTGCTTTTTTAGAAGAAACCATCCTTAGTGAGGTAACCAAGTCACAAAAAGACAAACACGGTATGTACTCACTTATATATGGCTTTTAGACATAGAGCAAAGTATTACCAGCCTATAATCCATATCACCAGAAAAGAGACAAGATCTCCCAAGCAAGTTGGGGGCATGGGGGGAAGGGGAGAGGGAGTTAGGAAGAAGAAGAGGGCAAGGGTGGGCATGAGGAAGCAGGAAAATTGAGTCAGGGAAAGAATAGAGGAGAGAGAGAGAGAAAAAAGAGATACCATAATAGAGGGAGCCATTATAGGTGTAAAGAGAAATCTGGCACTAGGGAAATGTCCAGAGACCAACAAGGATGACCCCAACTAACAATGTAAGCAATAATGGAGAAGCTACCTTAAATTCCCTTCCCTGATAATGAGATTAATGACTACCTTATATGCCATCCTAGAGCCTTCATCTAGTAGCTGACAGAAGCAGAAGCAGACACCACAGCTAAACACTTAGCTAAACTCTTAGAATCCAGTTGCAGACAGGGAGGAGTGATGAGCAAATGGGTCAAGACTGGACTAAAGAAACCCATACAAACTGCTGACCTGAACAAGGGGGAGCTCATAGACTCTAATCTGATATCTGGAAAAACCATCATAGGACCAACCCTGATTCCGTGAATGTGGTGTTAGTTGGGAGGTCTGAGCAGTCTATGGGGTATTCTGGTAGTAGATCAATATTTATCCCTAGCACACAAATGGACTTTGGGAGCCCATTCCACATAGAGGGATACTCCCTCCACCTAGGCACATGGGGGAGGGCCTGGGCCCTGCTCCAAATGATATGACAGACTTTGAAGAGTCCTCATGGAAGGTCTCACTCTCCCTGGGGAACAGAATGGGGGGATTGGAGTAGGGTTGGTGAGGGAAACAGGGGAGAAAGGGAGGGTGTGGGAACTAGGATTGATATGTAAAACAAGCTTGTTTCCAATTTAAATAAAAATTATATATATATTTAAAAAGAAGAAAAGCCTACTTTTTAAAACTAAGCAGTACATGTTTAAAAAAAGCAATCCATAGATTAAACAAGAAATAGCAAGACTTAGTAAACTTCCTGTACTGAATGATAATTAAAACACTGTTTGTTAAAAATACGTGTTGAAGCCTTTAGTCAACATTGTGTCAGAAACTGTTTTAAATGTATTATCATTTCATACTCTTCAGAAGGCATGATAAAAAAAAAAGAGGCAGAGAAGCAGACAGGGGGCTGAGAAATACAGAAATGAAGCCCACATCAGCCCATGTCTCCATCTTATAGTATATATGATAAAGGGGGTCTTGACGAAATCACTAGATAAATGCAAACAAACAGAATGAAAAACAAATGTTTAAGCAGGATTTCCCTGGAAATCCCCATAGGCTGGTGCCAGAAATGTCTGCAGCAATAATCTAAAATGTATTATCATTGACAGTGATCCTCATGAAAGAAAAAGTTACATGGTGATTACAGAGTTGAATACCAAGCCTAGGAGAAATCTGAGATCTGTTATAAGGATGAGACAAAGCCATCTGCTTCTGCTTCTAGTTTAACCCATAATAACCATATGAATCTTGACTAAGTGATCTGGTGGGGGTCCCATCAAAACTAAATCCATTATTTTCCTCAACTGAGATTATTCTGGTACCAACAGAAGAAAAACTTTGCAAGATCATAAAGAGAGAGATGTTTCTAATTCCAAATCCATTGTGTGTTCTAATTTACAAAGTCTTCAATTTGGAAAAATATTTTCTTTATAGAACTCAAACCATTTCCTTCTCTGGCTCTCTTTTATGACATACCGAAAGGAAATTGGTTTGCAGTTTGTGATCATGATTTGAACTTTTCAAAAAAGGTGTGAGTCATCCCTTACTCTTTGATAATTTCCAAATAGCAAGGCTTTGCTTTCATGGATCAGTTCTAGCTTTTAGTTATTTCAGTATATTTTTGCTTGGCTGGGGTTGAGAAAAATAATTGAGAAATGTCATTTATGAGTATGAGCCTGTTAATAAATTTGGAGAAAGTCAAGGGTCACTTTTGGGGGACAGAAATATGATTTTCTTAAACTTTTGCCCTTTTCATTTCTCCAGCATTCTTTGTTCATTCTTTCTTTTTAAATTATCTGCTGTAGGTTTCGGTGGGAATCACATAAATCTAACAAGGGGTTGCTGTGTCTCTGTGAACCCAGATGAAAGTGCTATTCAAAAACAAGTCATATTATGAATTCTAACCACACTTTCAAAAATAGTGTATGTGGAACTGCTTCCAAAATATTTAAGTATGAAATGCAGGAGATGTCGTTGGTTTTAGGCTCCCTTCCTCCACCTATTGCTCTGGGCAAAACATGAAATTTAAATAACATTAAGGGAAAAATGAATTTTCAAATGCTTTGCTCTTGAAAAGAATGTTCTTCTAATAATCTGGATTTATTCCAGCTGCAATCCTGTGAAGCTAGCCAAGACCTAAGTTAATTTTTAATCTTGGGGGGTGGGTAGCAGAAGAAACAAAATGTACCAGTGCCAAGCATGATGGCCTGTGCCTGTCATCCTAGCCTTTGAAGAGCTGAGGCAGGAAGATCACAATGAGTTTTAGGTCAGTTTACACCACATAGTTGAATTTCAGGCTATCTTGTGTTGTAGAGAATTTAAAGAAGATACAGGCAAGAATACTTGCCCATATATGGAGTAAATAAGATTCCCAACATGGTCAACAATCCCTTTCACTCCAGAGAGCATGCAAATAAGTTGTGTGTCAGTACCTGCTTTGTAGTTAGAATTTTTATTGTTGCTATCATCTATTCTGAAAGCTGCATCATGGTTAAAAATAGTATCCCTTTTTCCCTCTAAGATGTTGACAGTGTTAAGGAAAGGCAACACTTGGTCTGTGTTTCTAATGTACAGCTATTTCTGTGCTAAATTTGGCTACTGTGTTTCCCAAATCTGTAAAACTGGTCCTGGATGCTGGCCCAGGCAGTCATACAGGTTTGGATTTTTTCCTGTAGTCCTGGGCAAAGCTGTCCTGCATCAGTATCTCCTATGCTTGCTTGCTTGCATAATTTGATGCTGAGGCAGCTGAATAACAGTGATCTTTCCTTTGTTTGTGGTTTGATTGCTGGTTCTCAGGGTCTGGCTTGGGCTCTGATCTTGACATTTATGTCACAGGTGTCACTGCTGAAAGTGCTGTGAAACCAGATGGCAGGCCCTCCCGAGGTTGGCAGCATCTGCTATTGTCATTGCTACCTGTTCTACTTTCTGCTTCCTGCTCATGTGTTACTGCCTTGTGTTGTCATTCCCTGTGTTCAGTGCTATTTACCTTCCTTCAGGCCTTTCCAACTATGAGCAACTTTCCAAATGTCCACTCTGCCTGGAGCTCTCTCATCCAGGAAGACTCACAAGACTGGCTTCCTCATCTTCTTCCTTAAGCCACAATTCTCCAGCAAGAAGCTCCCTGATCACCCTACTTAAAATTGCAACCTGCCCTCTTCCTCTTCACTGTAGGATTGCTCTCTTGTCCTACATTATTTTTTTCTAAAGCAGTTACCATCAACTGCTGTGTTCTATACTTAATTTACATTTACCTCCTAATTAAGTTATATAGAATGTAAGTCCACATAGGCATCATCTTGAGTGCTTACCTCAATATTCAGTGTTGAGCCAAAGTAGTTTGGAGAATGGTGGTCCTCTGTAGATGTCTAAAATTTTTGTTGCTTGGCTCACATAAGCCTGGATTGGATCCTCACCAACAACAAATAAAATATTAAAGTATAATAAAATAGAAGCTGCTCAGTGATGAACTGGATTACTAATGTTGAAAATATGTAAGATGATTGTTTTAAATTTAATTTTATTCACATGTTCAGCATAATGCTCCATGTATAAGACTTTGAGAGATATAGGGGGTAAACAAATATTCATAACATTCAGTATGTTATGTAAATCTCCGAGCTGTTTTAACCCTGGACATAACCCAAATATTTTCATCAAAGAAATACAACCAAAAAAACAGCAGAAGAAAGATAAAAAACACTTGCATCTGCACTGAAGTTACTATCTCTGTCCAGAGGCATGGCACTACCAAATAGCAGAAAGTAAACCCAGATCTTCTAGATGGAAGATGTTGCGTAGGCACAGCTGGACGGTGAATGGCAAAAGCATACATGAGCCTTCCACAGACAAAGGCAACAACCAAAAGGAGGCATGCCAAAGTTGGGAGAGCCATAGCACTCTGAATTAAGAGGTTGCATTTCCAAAATCACTAATTTTGACATATTCACTGAAATTACATGTTTATTTATTAGTCAACAGAGTAAAAGAATATTTTATTTCAGATGCTCTAAGTGGTCTAATGATATTGCTCTTGAATGCTTTTCTCACTCTAGTCTAAAACAATCATAATTATTGCATTTTAAAATTTATCCTTCTCTCTTATGTCACATCCCAACCATAGTTTCCTCTCTTGTCCTCTCCTCTCTTGTCCTCTCTTTTTCTCTCCTCCTCTCCTTTCTTCACCTCTCCTCTTAAACTTTCCCCACCAGATCCACTCCTCCTCCATTCCCTTCCCAGGGATATCAAGAAAATACGACATATATTGCAATAAGTTTAGACACATCCCCTCATAGTAAGACAATCCAATAAAAGGAAAATATTAAAAAAAAAAACAGGCAAAGAGTCAGAGACAATCCCTGCTCCTACTATTACGTGTTGCACACAACCAAGCCACACAACCATAACATGTATATAGAGGACCAAGCTTCCTGGCTGTCAGTCTCTGTGAGTCCCTATGTGCCCTGATTAATTGTTTAGTGAATCACATTTACTGATAAAATAAAATTCGTTACTTTGTCTTTTCCTCTAACACATTTAGATCTAGCTTCACAGATGCAAATTTGAGTTCATTATTAATTCAACACCATATATTTATGAAGACACCACATGATGCACAAGTCACTAGAGATGAGAGTTTCCTTACCAAGTGTGGACTAGCCATCTGCTCTGGAGGTGGGAGTGGGTGTGTGGGACTCTCCACTAATCAGGAGGATGACATGTTCTGTGGTCACCTCCGGAATTTGGCTGGGGTCTTATCCAGACTTTACATAAATCATCTTAATAACTATACATTAATATTTTTCATATTTTATATGATAAGAGACAAATTGCTGATAAATTATAGAATCTAGAAGTAAAAAAAATGATTGTGAAACTATATTCATATGAATATTCTAGATAAGTACAAATAACCAAGTACCCTGCTTGGTCTCAAGCAGTGGAGAATTGCTAAACATTTCTAAGCATTCATTTTGTATGTGTAAGTCTCAGTATTTAAACAGTATTACCTATGTTTATTTTTTTTTAATTGAGCATAGTTTTTTTTTTCATATACTATCTTCTGACTACAATCTCTCTGTCCTATACTTCTCCAAGTCCTTCTTCATCTCCCTTCCCATCCAGATCCATACTCTTTTTGTCTTTTGTTAGAAAACAAAAAGGCTTCTAAGGAATAAAATAAAACAAATAAACACAGAAACAAATGAATCAGAAAATGACAACCAAACAAGAAAAACAGCCAAGGAAAAAGCACAGACATGCAGAGACACACAAGTTCACACACAGAGGAATCCCATAAAAACCCCAAACAAGAAGCCATAATGTTTATGCAAAGGATCTGTAGTGTTAAAAAAGAAATATGACCTGGCTTCATTTTCTGAGACAAAGAAACTCCAAAGATGCTGTTGAGTTCCTATCGTGTTGGTCATCTACTGCATGAAATGGGGCCTGCCTGTAAGAGTGGCTTGTTATATTTATAATGAAGTAAAGCTAAAGAATAACACAATTTGAGGGTTTGTGCAAACATCAATTCTTCATTCAGACACCTCTAAACTGAGGTGATGTGGAGGTTTTGTAAGAGAGCTCAAGAGTATATCAAAGGAAATCTGTGTTCAAATACAGCTGTTGGGTCCTAGTGGAAATGCTTGGTACTTCTGATTGGTTCACACTGGGTTTCATTTTCCACTGATAGGGTCAATAAAAAGGAAAGGTTTCTGTTTTGCCTTGCGTCTTCAAATCAAGGTGGATATTATCATTTATGAGACCCAATGGTCTTTGGTTTACTTTAGGGTACTGAAAAAGATATTTATTCAGTCAATATTAATTAGTTTTAGATCTGCCCACCGAGTCACAGCAGCGTGTTGAACACAAAATCCCCTCCAAGGTGTTCAAAGCAAAGTCTCTGAAATCTCCTGCTATTCAACTGTTTCTTTGAGTGTTCACTGTGTTCAAGTCATCACTTTATGTACTAGAAGAATTGTAAGGCAGAATACAGAAGAGCCCCTCCTCTACATAATAAGCATGATTGCCTCTATTTATACAAATAGCGCTTGGCTAACAAGTTTCCTGGAGCTTGAAGAAGTGAAGAGGCATGTTAAGTTGGAAAGCAGTGAAAATGTTCTTGGAAAATATAATATTTGCAGCTCAAAGTTGCTAATGTCAGGTTGAACTGGTATGTGTTGTATTTTAGGTGATGGAATTCACATCAGCTGACTCTTGGAAGCACAAACACATCAGGAAGCAACTTAGGAAAGCTTGGTTAGCATGTCTGAACAAGGTAAAGGTAGATAGGACAGAAAAACCAGACAATTGGCTGTTTCATCCATGGCACAATCTGTACGTATTAGGGATAGTAGTGAAGATGGGTTGGAGTCTTTGGTGGAGGTGACAGATGCGATGTCATATATTTATTATTTTTGGCCAAAAGTAGTTTGGGGAAGAATTAAAGCAAAGAAAGCTGTTTTCAAAGGGGGAGAATCAAAAGATTAATACCAAACAAAATTTCTACATTGGATGAGATACAAATTTAGAAAATAACAATCTAATTTAAGAAAATTTTCCAAAGCAAGTGGACACTGATAAGCTTTTTTAAAATAATTTTTACTTATTTATTTTTATTATTTTACATATTGATCCCAGTTCCCTCTCCATTCCTCCCTCCTTCCCTCTCTTCCACCCTCCCATGCCCCCCGACCACCCTCCCATCTCATTCCCCCCCCCCCACTCCACATGTAGGGGGATGCCTTCCTGAATGGGTGAAGGGGTCATCTAAATCTGTCAAGTCATTTAGAGTAGGGACTAGGCCCTCCCTCCTGCCTCTAGGTTAAGGGAGTATCGCTCCATGGGGAATGTGCTCCCAAGGTCCTTTTGTGAACCAGGGATACATCCTGGTTCCACTGTCAGAGGCCTTCTAACTGAGACCCATGTCCAGGGGTCTAATGTCAAATGAGTATGGACTTTGTGTGCCAGTGACATAAGACTCAGTCATAAAGAAATGCCCAGCATGTATATGTGTGTATGTGTCTGTGTGAGTTTGTGTGAGTATGTGTGTATATGTGAGTGTGTGTGTGTGTAAGTGTGTATATGTGAGTGTGTGTGTGTGTATGTGTGTGTGTGTGAGAGAGAGTGTTTAGGGGGTTGGGGGAGGGATGGGGTGAAGGGGAAGTACAGAGGAGAGAAGGAAGAATGAGGAAAAGGAATAAAAAGCCTCATTGACTGTAGGTTAGAGACTATGCATTAGGGAATGCAGTAAAGTTAAAATTAGAGATTTCTCCTAAGTGTACCCAGTTACTCACATAGAACTGATATCTGAAACTCTGTAACAGCAGACTCTTAGAAGATACCTTTACCCTAACAAGGGATAGAGCTGGAGAGATTCCTCAGTGGTGAAGAACACTTGCTTCTCTTCCAGAGGACTTGAGTTTGGCTGCCTGTAATTCCAGCTCCTGGGAATCTGGCATTCCCTTCTGGCCTCTTTGGGCAATGGAACATACATGACCATACACATACAGATTACATATACACACACATAAGTAAACATAAAACATATTTTTAAAAATTTGTAGTTACTTTTAATTTGTTTTCATTTATTTAGTATACTAACCACAGTTTCCCATTCCTCCTCTGCTCCCATTCCCCCTTCCCATTTACCCACTTACCCATCCTTTCTCCACTCAGAAAGAGGCAGGCCACCCATAGGCATGAACAAAGCACGTCACATCATATTGAGGCAATACCAAGCTCCTCTCCCTGCATCAAGACTGAGCTAGGTAATCCAGCATTGAAAAATATTTATTTTTTAAGGAACTAACGAGGAAGAAATAAGTATATTAAATGAAAAATAGAAGAGAAACTTGCTTTTTTTTCTGAAGGTAAATAAAGCAGAAGTAGATCTGACAGAGAGGGGAGGGGAGGAAGGGGAAGGGAACAGGGAGGGGTAGCTGGAGGGGAAACTGCAGTAGGGATGTAATGTATGAGAGAAGAATAAAACAAAAGAGAAAAAAATTAAGACGAGAACTGCTAGGTAAAATTAGGTTTAAGAAAATTGATTTATCACTTGGTTGCGGTACAATGTATCTCACATGTGATACTGGGCTCAGTGATCTGGAAATCACAGAGAAAAATAAGACAAGATAAGGAAGATGAAGTAAGAAGAGAAATATAAAAATTAAGCATCTACACATGATGGTCACAATACAATATAGGAATTTATGTGAAAAACACAAACTGAGTCACATCAGTAACTTATCTGAGATCCAAATCAATGAAGTACTAAGCGGCAGGACTAGGTTTTTATTCAGACCATTGGTTTCAGAGCCTCTGCTCTTTCCACTGCTCATGTCTTCAGAAGGGAGAAGCAACTGCTAGGCAAAAGACAGACCTTGCTTACAGAACATGCTGAGACTCAGCTTTAATGAGTGCATTTTGAGTTATTTGGTGGAAGCAGGAACACATTTCATCCTAAATGAAACAAAAATAAAAAGGTGAGAATTGAGGGATTGGAGTAAAACACAGTTCCTCTTAACTTGAATATGATTGAAGCAATATCAAGGATGTAAAGGACAGCTAAGATCGAATGAAAAAAAAAGAGAGAGAATTAAGTTGAGGATTTAACAATACTTGAACATCTAACTTTGGAAATAGCTTAGTGTAACTACACATTCTTTGTTTGCTTGTCTGGTTGGTTGGTTTCTTTTCAGATAACATCTGACTTTAAGGCCCAAACTGGCCTGAGACTCAGAGTGTAGCCCAAACCAGGCTTGAGCGTTTGTCAGTCTTCCTGCCTCAGCCATCCACGTGCTGGGATGAAAGGCATGAACCACCTCCCCAGTTCATAGTCACGTTTTAAAATGGATTATGCTAGAGCTGTGTATGAAGTGGATGGAGGAGAATCAGACTGTAGGTTAGCAATTGTTTACTCAAGTAGTACTGTTCACTGATAATACAGTTCTAAGCTTGATGTACTGAGGAAGGAGAGGAGAATAATGAATAGATGAGTGAGAGTAAGTGCAGAGATCTGGTTGACAGAATGGAAGAGCATGAAGGAGAAGAAGGGAGGGAGGGAGGAAGAGAAGGGAGGGAAGGAGGGAGGGAAGAGAGGGAGGGAGGGAGGGAGGGAGGGAGGGAGGGAGGGAGGGAGGGAGAGAAAGCATGTTGACACTATGAATATAACCTGGGTACAGAGGTGGTGCTTCTAAAAGAAAAAGAATAATTTGCCTTGGCGAGAAGTTTACTTCTATGTCCCCCGAGTACCCAGACTATTACTGTACCTGTGCCCTAGAAGGTTCATATTGCTTATCTATATATTTGGTTCCTGTAGGGGCTAGAGATCCTCCTAAGAATAGGAGATACCGAAGCAAAAGAAGAAACTATCATGGTCTCATTTTGACATCACATTGCTCTATGCAGTGCAGGATCGCAATGGTCCTTTCTATTTCTTCTTGTGATCTCCTGCCTCTCTATAGGTTAGTGGTTTCTTCTAGGATTCTGCGGTTGTTTCACTTTTAAGAGGACCTTTAGATTATTTGAATCTCTGTTCTCACTTCATCAGAATGTTGAAAGTGTCTAGGAGTTTCTATTTATTACATAGTCAGCAAATGATTGGCTAACTATGTAAGTCAAATGTTTGGTTGGCCTCCTGTTCATACAGATTTTTCAGCTCTACTTCCTTAACCCAATTCAGTATCTGCTCCTGGAGTAACTGACCTAAGATGTGAACTTGCATTAGAATTAACAGAGAGACACTATAAGTAATTCAATTATATAAAAGTAACAGATGAAACAATAGAGGGAAATAAGGAAGAAAATGCTGTCATGGTACAGTTGAATGTGTACAGATGGTTTACAATTTTATAAAGAATGGTTATAGAAGGAATCATCATTAAGGAAAAATGTAAGCAAAGATTATGACATTGAAGGGAAATAAATTAAACAAATGACTAGCACTGTGTGTGTGTGTGTGTGTGTGTGTGTGTGTGTGTGTGTGTGTGTGTGTGTGTGTGTAAGCATGTACGAGTGTGCACACGGGCACCCACCCACCACTTCAGGCAAAGAGAAAAAGAACTAATGTGTATTAGCTGAAATTATTTCTTTAGTATTTGTGGTGACCATGTTGGACAGTACAAGGAATGGAAAAAAGATTGTGGAAACTGGTAGAGGTGCTGGACAGATCTTGCCTACTAACACAAGGTTCTATATGTCCTTTGGTCTTTTCTTGGAAAATAGAATTTTCATTTTAGAAGTTTTAGCAGACTAGTGACTAGGTTTGTCTTGCATTTTAAAATAAGCTGGCTTCTACACTGGTGAGAGCAAAAATAAATCAGGGAGTACAGTTGGTTGAGAATTCTATCAGAGCTGGATTGGCAGGGAATCCTACAGACCTCCATGTTGCAATTATGCCCCTGTCCCTGATATCCTAAACTGATTGGCATTCCTGCTCTCATCTCTTCCCAGTGACTACTGTTACCATCCACTAAGTTACTGAAGGGAAGAATTTTACATTCTGCTGTCACTAATTTTGTTGGGACTTGGGGGGTACAAATATTGGCCAAGGTTTCATCAAGAACACATTCCAGCCTGACAATGCCAAGGCAAATAAGAGACATGACTTTGCATCACAACCAACCCAGGTATACTCAGATACCTGTGATCCACTGAAGGGAGAAGTCTACCACAACAATAGTTAAAGGAGGGGACTCACAGGAAGAGTAAATTGAATTCTCGGAGAGACAGAAGAGATACAAGCCCATTTTGGGTCAAACGAGACTGTGCAGCTTAGGGCTTGCCTGTATCTTCCTACTTTAATTAATGCAGCATTAAATAGTAAATAAAAAAACATAAGATCAAGAGAGTGGTCACATGCACACACAAGAATATGCTCATTCATGCATATTGTGTGTAGTGTAGGAAGTTGCACTTCTGTGAGCATTTGCGGAACTCAGAGACTATCTTAGTGTTTCCATTGATGTGAAGAGACACCATGACTACAGCAACTCTTATAAGAAAAACATAAATTTGAGGAGGTTCATTTACTGTTTCAGAGGTTCTGTCTATTATCATTATGGCAAGGAGCAGAACTGTCTGCTGGTAGATGTGGTATTGGAGGAGTAGCTGAGATTTGTGCATCTTGCAGGCAAAAGGGAAGTCAACTGAGACACAGGGTGATATCCTGAGCATAGGAAAACTCAAAGCCTGCCTGCACAATGACACACTCCCTCCAACAAAGACACACCTCCTAACAGTGCCACTCCCTGTGAGATTATGGGGGGCAGTTACATTCAAACTACTGCAGGGACCAACTCTGAGCATCTTCCTCTTTTGCTCTCTACCTTATTTTGGAGGGCAGGGTCTTTCAGTGAACCAACATTGTGAATTTATTTCTGGATTGTCTTGCCAGTAAGTTCCCTAAATACATCCATCTCAGCCTCTCAGTACTTGATTTCAGAAGGCACCACCATGCCCCAATTTTACAGCGAATCTGAACTCAGCACTTTTTCACTGATGCATCTTTCCAGTCTGGAATATCTCCCTTTATAATTTATTTGTTTTTCAGAAAAATTGCATGTAGAATGATTTTTTTTCAAATTGGCTTATATTTTTCTGAGTTTATCATGATACAATTTATAAGAATTTATGGTAAACAAAAAATACACAAAGGCAAACATAAGAACGAATGTTTGTCTTAGTAAAAAATATCCTCAGTGCATATAATATGAATGCAAAGAACTGAAAATGAATTTGTTCCATATCAGAATGCATTGAGTATTAAGAAAGGAAAAAGTGACAATTTTCAACTGGTACATACTGCACTTTGGCTTTTCATGTTGTATTGTGCTCCCTTTGTAATCTACCACAGAAAACATGAAAGTCTGGTTGTCCAAAACTTTCTTCCCCTGGGAAAATTGTTCGTTACAGAATTGGGCTGGATTCAGGCTGAATAAAGAGAAAGGAAACACAAAACCACAGCAGGAGACTACTAAAAATCACAGGAGGATAGACTCAAACCTCAGGACTAAAGATGTTAAGAAATCTGGGGGGAAAAACTTCAAATAAGATTTAACAAGTGTTATCTTAGTTTATGCATATATTGAAGAAAACTAATTCACTATTTTAAAACAGGACTTAAAGGGCACCACTGCAAACCCTTATCGCTCAGATTTTTCTCAACCTTCTTCACACTGGGGTGCCAAAGTCTCTAGGATCTTAAGTTATCCCAAGCTATTAATTATAAATTACTCCATGATTACATCTTTATCTACAAGAAATAATAATAGTCATTTTCTCCCTGTGTGTTTATCTTTACAGTACTTATTATATTATATTATATAAATGCCAATTCTTATGCAGAGAAATTAGTTATGCAATAGCTACTGCATGGCCGTGATTTTAAGGCTGTCCCTCTATGTATTTATATTTCTGTCACTATGTACAATAAATGGCATACTTTACATTTTTATTTCATCAATGTTCCTTGTGTGTGTGTGTGTTTATGTATGTAGGTGAGTGTTCATGTGTCTGCAGATGTACATAGTATGTGCAGATATCATATACACATGAGTGTGGAGAACATAAGACAACGTTGGCTGTTGAGCATCAAGTGCCATTCACCTTGTTTTCGTTGTAAGACATGGTCTCTCAGTGACCTGGAGTTTGCCTGGTAAACTCAGCTGGCCTTGAGGAAGCCCAGGGATCTGCCTGGCTCCGCCCTCCCAGCAGGGGGTTACAAGTATGCCGGACTGTGCCTACTATGTCACCAGCCTGTCCTGTTCTTTTTGGTAATTTGGAAAACTAAAGAAAAATAAATCATTGACAGAGAAGCAATAGAGCAATAACAGTAAAATTTAAAATGTAATTTCTAGTGCTCTTTCTTTCTAACTTCTTTATATAATATTGCTGTCTCTCCAGTTTTTTATGAGTCTTCCAAAAATAAAGCCTCACCTTAAAAGTTATTAGAAAATCTTCTGTACAAAGAGTCATACAAATGAATATAGTTTTAAGTCTTCTGGTATTATTATTTGCCAAATTTCAGGCATTGAAATTTGACTGCTAGTATATTACTAAAGTACATGTTTGTATTAATGTAACCTTTACTATACTAATCACAATTCTGGTTTTTTAAAGATTTGTTTCATGTGTGTGTTCACTCGTGAGAGAAAGAGAGAGACAGAGACAGAGACAGAGACAGAGAGACAGAGAAAGCATTGTTGCATTGTTATTGTTTTCTATTATACTTGAGTTTGGGAGGTTGGCAGACTGGACTTTCTGTAGGACTTATCACAATAAGAGCCTCTAAAAAAAGTACCCATCACTATGGAAATGACAGCCAAAAGATACAGTGTAGCTCTGTGCTGATAACATCAGCTGAGGTCCTGACTCACCCTATACTTAATATTGGCCTTGGACAATAAACTACTACCAGCCAACAAATTTCTTCTTCTTCTTCTTCTTCTTCTTCTTCTTCTTCTTCTTCTTCTTCTTCTTCTTCTTCTTCTTCTTCTTCTTCTTCTTCTTCTTCTCCTCCTCCTCCTCCTCCTCCTCCTCCTCCTCCTCCTCCTCCTCCTCCTCCTCCTCCTCCTCCTCCTCCTCCTCCTCCTCCTCCTCCTCCTTCTTCTTTTTTATTTTCTTGTTGAGTCACTCTCTCTTACAACCAGAAGATATCTGCTCTGGTGAGTAAAATACTATTTCTGGCTAACTTTTTCCCTTCTTCATTTCCAACAAATACAATCTCTACTGAAAACAAGACAAGAAAAATGTGCAAATATGTAGCATTAGTAGATTAACTTGTTTAATAGAGTAACTTGTATTAGCTAATTTTCATGGAAGTTACAAAATACCTGACTTAAGAAGGTGCCCAATCCATCATGGTAGGGAAGGCCTGGTAGCAGGAGGTAGCAGAAGAATGTGACAACTGGGAACATTGTGTCTGTAGTCAGATAGCAGAAAAAAATCTGATAATCAGCTGACTTTCTCCTTTTTACCATTTTATTCAATCTAGGACTCTGGCCCCTGGGACAGGACTTCCCATATTCAGTGAGAGTCCTCCCTAGTTTAAAATACCCTGAAAATACCCTCCAAAAACATGGCCAAAGGTGTGTCTCCTGGGTGATTTCAAGTCCAGTCAGGTCCACAACGAGGACAGACTTAAACCATTGACCAATGTGTAGTTCGTGTTCACTTCAGACTTAAGTTTCCTGAGTGTTTCTTTTTATGATTGTGTAAAGGTTATAGGCTTTGTTTTTTGTTTGTTTGTTTGTTTTGTCTTGTTTTGGGGTTTTTTGTTTTGTTTTTTTGTCAGACGTTGAGCCTGAATTGTGTTTACACAACTTCAGAGAATTTCCTGATCTCAGTGTGCCTCTTTTCTTTTCAAATACAAGCCTGGAAAGTGTTATTTGATAGAGTTTTAGGGCCATGCATGCAGGGATTTTAGCCTAGTGATTGGCACATAGTAAGTTTTCCATTCTTATGTTATTAGTTGATAGAGTGCCAGCTATGGTCTTTTGGGCTTGTGTATGTATATAGGGAAGTGGTTCTAAACCTTTGAAGGTTGTGTATCAGATATTCTGTGTATCCAATACTTACTTTATGATTCGTAACTGTAGCAAAATTAGTTGTAAAGTAGCAATGAAATTATTTTTATCATTAGGGGCCATGACAGTATGAAGAACAGCATTCAAGTATCATAGCATTAGGACGATTGAAAGTCACTGGTATAGATTGTGTGTGCAAATTTGTATGTGCATGAAAAATATACATGGATGCATGTGCATGTGTGTGTAGAGGCAAGTGATTGGTGCTGGGTGTCTTCCTTGACTACTCTCCTTTGTATTTATTGATCAACATCTCTCAGTTGAACCTGGAGGTAATTGCTTTGGCTAGACTACCTAGCCCGGCTTGGAGACTCACTGTCTCTGCGTTGGCAATCCTGGGATTGCAGGTGGGCTTTAATACCTGCCTGCTGTTTTATGTGGGTGTTGTGGATCCAAGCTGAATTTCTCATTTTTATGCAAGTGCTTTATTCACAGAGTCACTTCTCCAGACCCTCCCCATGGTTTCTTTTCAGTGACCTAGTCTGAGAAAGAAAAGAAAAAAAGCTTTGTGCATTATTAGGTTAAACAATTTTTACTGGAGAAAGTTAACTTACAAAGCACAAGGGTTGTATCTGTCTTACATCAGCAAATAATTTATTTATTGGATCCTGGGTATTCTGGGGTAATGTTAAATCTGACTGTGTTTAATGTGTCCATTAATATAATTTCATTAATTGAATCAGCAATTCACTACTGAGAGTTAAATTTTTTTAACCCTTGGTTATTGGCTTCTTTATACTTTTGAATAATTTATTTTGATTAAATAACGTCCTAGCTTAGAAAGTAAAAGGAATGAGTGGAATCATTGCCAGGCAGCGGCTTGCAACCCGGCCACCTGCCGGAGGTCTCTGACAGCTTGCAGACCCTCAGGGATCCACCCCAGAAAGCCGAGGGCTGCCTGCTGCATACTCAGTGTTTTTCTAGGAAGGTGTTTTTCTTCACAGTTCCCAGCCCTCTAGTGGCAATTATAAAAATGTCACTTTGTAGTCCACACACAGGAAATGCCTGTTCTTACTTCAGTTACCAGAATCCTCTTACAGGAAGTTAGGTGTGGTCTTTAAAGGAGAATTTGAAAAAAAAAAAAAATTTTTTTTTCTTTTTTTTTTTTCTTTTCTTTTTTTTTAAAGCATGATGGAATTTTAGCTGCACTCTTCTTGGTTCCAGCTTACAGACCCAAAACCCTGACTATAAAAGCTTCTGCAGGGGTAATGTGTTCCTGTTCTTATTATGCTTGCTCTCTGTCAGGCTGCTCTACCTTTGCAGTAGAATCCTTGGGGGAATCTGCAGGGGGGACCACTTTCATTTGGAAGCTGCTGCCTGCATGTCTGAGCATGTCTGTCCCCCTAGAACACCAGGCATGGGCACTACAGTTTCCTCCCTTGAATACGCAAGGATCATCTTGATGCCTGTGCCTACGGATTCAGGAGAACCTCTGGGGATGAGTGAAAGAAAATGAGGGATGCTTTGGAGGTCCTGTGATGCTGACAGGGCAATCTGACAGCCGGTGCCTGTCAGGTTCTGGGGAACTATATATATATATATATATATATATATATATATATATATATATATACATATGTATATATATATGGACTGGCAACTTGTTTTACTCTTAGAAGAGGCATTTCATATATTACAGTGGCAACTCATTTCTGTAGTGTGGAGGTTGAAATGGATTGATTTTTTTTCTAAGAAAAAAAAAGAAGAAATAAATTAAGTGATTTTGAAGAGATGGCATTCTAGGGTCAAAAATTTTGCTGTATTCTTTAAGTAGCACAGAAATTCCTGACTGGCTGAAGTCATTTGCAACCACATCTGTCAAGTCATGTACTTTAATAAAATGTGACTTGAACATTAGTGAAAGATCATCTATATCATCAGGAAAACCCATGCCATATTTTTTTTCAAGTCCAAATTCTGAAATGGATATTTGAACTATTCTGCTAGGTTTTTTTATTATTTATTTATTTAATGAAATGGGACTTACTTGGAAACATGGTATCTCTCTGTGGTGTTTCTTCGTGTACTGCAAATTTGTTAATTTAAGAAGCAATTACACTAGTTGGCAGCAGGTTGCTAAGCTAGGGATGCCCAAGCTCCAGAGATCTGATATGAGTGACTTCCTGCCTGGCCTGGCAGGTGCCTGGTCCCTTCCTGTGCAGTATGCCAGCAGTTCCAAAGGCAGCCAGGCATCTCCTGATCCTCCTTACCCACCCCACCCTTCCTTTGCTCTCTACCTGTTTCCACAGGCAGGCCTTGCATAATCTCCTGAGTTCTTTCTCAGGTGACACAGTTTTAAATAAATTCTTAAAGGTGATAAATTGGGTCAAAGGGAAACTAGAAGGACAGAGAGAGAGAGAAAGAGAGAGAGAGAGAGAGAGAGAGAGAGAGAGAGAGAGAGAGAGAGAGAGAGAGAGAGAGAGAGAAGCAAGATTCCCCTGTATAGTCTTGCTTCTATGATTTTGTTTTGTTTTTTGGTTTTTTTTTTTTTCCTTCTCTTGTTGCTGAATCTCATGTATTTTCAGAAAGAATGCGGGGAGGGGGGGAATGGCTCCCCAAAAACATTCACACAAGTGAAGCAGCAAGCACACACCAGTATCTTCCATTTGCAAGTTCTGAACAGGGTGTTTTCCCCCAAGTAGCACGATCACTTTAAACATTTCAGGAGTGGGAGAACGGATTACCTCATACACACCTACTGGATGTGAGCGAGAGATCTCTATGCAGGCAAATGAATGCATGCTCGAGAGCTCACAATGCTAGATGCAATTGCCTTTGGGAAGTTCTCTGGCTGTTTGCTTTACATACTTTATGCTCAGTGTCCTGTGATTGCCACCATCCCCTTTTATCTTAATGGTCATTGCTTTTTCCCCTCCTGTTTCTGTAGCACTTTCTTATGCGAGGAGCTAAACAGTGATTAAAGAAGCAGGATGAAAAGATGGCACAATCAGTGCTGGTACCGCCAGGACCTGACAGCTTCCGCTTCTTTACCAGGGAATCCCTTGCTGCTATTGAACAACGCATTGCAGAAGAGAAAGCCAAGAGACCCAAACAGGAACGCAAGGACGAAGACGATGAAAATGGCCCAAAGCCAAATAGTGACTTGGAAGCAGGAAAATCCCTTCCTTTTATCTATGGAGATATTCCTCCAGAGATGGTGTCAGAGCCCCTGGAGGACCTGGACCCCTACTATATCAATAAGAAAGTGAGTGTTTAGTTCAGTTGCTTTTATTTTCCTTGTTTCTTTAAGATGGTGAAGAATGTACCTGTTTCCATCTCTCAAAGTATCTCTAGAATACTAGGTGGGCCTCACCAAGCAATGGAACAATTATTCTATAAGTGTTTTGAAAGCACGCTTTTGAGCCTGTGTTCTGGGGACAGGCAGATACTTGAAGAGGCATCCTGCAAGAGGACATGTGAGAGAGACAGAGCCAATTTATTTTTCTGAATACTAATTATACCATAAATTGAGCGCAAATTCACCTCAGTGCTACTGCATTGTGATGAAGTGCAAAGCAGAAAGTGAGAGCATATGGTTTTGGTTTTTATATTTCTAAGAGCAGAGTCTCAGATTCCCCTATAACTTGAAACTCGATGTAAGGCTTAGTGTCCTTAGCAGTCTTAATTATGCCTTCACACCACAGACTGTCACTTTCCTGTGCCCCCGCCCCCCAGAAGAAACAATACCAGAGCACATTCAATGCCAAAAAGTCTAACAAAGAGCATATTTGGAAAACCCCAAAGTTTTCACAAGAAAATTACCTAAATGAAGAAGTTACTGAAGCCTCATCTTAGATTTTGTAAGAACTACAGATATAGCTGAAAAATATAAGTAAAATATTGGCAAAGATGCCCAAAACTCCTGTGGTACTAATCACAAAGTTATCTTGGTATTACTTACCTCCTAAAGCCCCTTCCCATATTTTGAAATTTTTGCAGTGCCAAAAAAAAAAAAAAAGACTATTGTCCTGCCATGTGTTGGTAATTATTGCAATATTTGCTTTTTAGAGGAGTCTCTTACTCTCTTAAAATGTACTTGATGTGTTCTGTAAAATCTGTTTCACATGGTTTCACATGTTGTGTTTTCTTTTTCAGACCTTTATAGTATTGAATAAAGGGAAAGCAATCTCACGATTCAGTGCCACCTCCGCCCTGTACATCCTAACTCCCTTCAACCCCATTAGAAAGTTAGCTATTAAGATTTTGGTACATTCATATCCTTTTAGTAATATGGTCATATAAATGGTATTTTTTCTATGACTTAATTATAAAGTTAAGCCTTTTCAAAATATGTGTAGCTGTCCCTTTACAGTAAGCCTATGGCAAGCGAAACACTGGGTAAGTAAAATGCTCCTCTATCTTTTAAGTAGCTTTCTTTTCTCCTACTTGCTACATCGTTCTTTCCTTTTCTGTTTCCTTCCCAATCACTTGCCACCTCCAAGACTTCATTCATTGTAACTAAACTGCCAGGGTAGCCTTTCATGCCTTCAGCTTTTATAGAGTTATATTGGAATGGTTTTCATGCATCAATTTTTCTCAATGATTTATTATTTAAAACACACAGAAACACACAATCTGTGCTGTGTATTTTGCACTTTTTTTTGGTCAGAATTGAACAAATTTCTCTCATTATGTTACAGCTTGTGAACTTTGAATTTGTGAACATTTATTTATAAGTGTGTTTATACATACATTGGACTTGCTAATGTTTTCCCAGGTTCTTTCCACAATGGTATTTTTACTGACTTTCTCCCCAGCTCACTCTTTTGATTGCTTGTTCCATGCTTTAGTAATAGGCTTAAGTCTGCCGGTCTCTATAAAATCAACTGCAGTCTTTATTCTTCTCATGTAAGGACACAATTCCTAGAAGCAGGATAGCGGTGAACTTGATGGGTAACAGTGACTTGACTTAGTCCTTGGAATTGAACCCAGTAGTTGGACTGAGAGGCATTGTTCTAGGCAAAAGCAGCAGTCTGGCTGAGAGTCAATCCTGAAGAAGCCAAGGAAGCAAAGACTTAGAAGACCAGAGCTGTGCTGGAGAGAGGAACAGGGGCACTTAGAAACTTGGAGATAAGAGTTGTTTATTTCAGGAAGCCAACACAAGTGGAAGAAACTGAAATACAGCTAGGTTTCTATTAGGATAAACCCTTCTTTTGTTTGGTTGGTTTTTGGTTTTTGAGACTGGGTCTCTCTATGAAGCCCTGGCTATCTTTTGTAACTCACATTTAGACCAGGCTGGCCTTGAACTCAGTAAGATCTATCTGCTTCTGCCTCCCAAGTGCTGGGGTTAAAGGTATGTGTCATCATGCCAAGTCCAAGACAAACCCTTAAATGTTTTTCTACATTCATTCATTCATTCAGTCATTCACTCATTCAGTGTTTGTGTATACTTGTGTGTACAAGGACATGCCGTTGCATACATGTTAGAAGTCAGAGGGCAACTTGAAGGCGTCAGCTCTTTACCATGTGGGTCCTGGAAATCAAACTCATGTCATCAGGTTTGGCGACAAATATCTTTATCCACTAAATCACCTATGAGTCTACTATTGTTTTTATGTATGTGATGTGTGTGGTGGTATGTGTATGTGAGGTACCATGGTGCATATGTGGAGGTCAGAGAGCAACTTCGTGACATCAGTGCTCTTCCTCCACTTTCATGTTAGTTCAGGGATGTAATTCAGGTTGCCTGTCTTTCCTGGCAGGTACTTGACTCATGGAAGCACTTCACAGGCCCTGACAAAACAGATACTGAGTTAGTGAGAGTCATGGCTTGAAATTTTTCAATGTCTTTTTTCTATTTTGTACCTCTAGTGGATTTTTTCTCCCACAGTTCTACATAGATATCAACTTATTTTCTTTTGCTCTTTGTAGTTACGCTTTTAAAATTAACTGTGCTTTACCTTAAGTCAAGAAAATTTCCTCATATCTGCCCCAGTAAGAGAATCCAGCTGCACACAGAAAAAAGTCTTTGAGCTAGCATTAGAAGTGAGGAATAAGGTTGTGATCTGTGTCTCGGTTCCTGAGTTTAAAACTATGTTCTATTATGTTTAAAGCACTTAGAATCTCTGCCATGCATAAATATCTCTGTAAGTTAGACATTATATTTTAAATAACTATCATTTGTTTATTCATGTGACCATAATCTATTTATGAAGATATGCCCATTCATCTAGTAGACACCAATAGAATATGCACTAAGGAAAATAATGACTAAAAGAGAAAAAGTAAGAAAATCTGGCATGAAACAGGTAGAAAAGAAGACCTGAATAGAAGAGAAAAATCAATTGTGTCCTCCTCTGATTAAGAAGTGGTAGCTCTTGTATAAATATATGGGTAGCACCTGTGTAAAAGAACGGCAGCACTTTGTTTTGAAATGTAAGGAGAATTTTATCTTATAGAATATTTCACAAAAACTACCATCCTCACTTTATGAAAGTCCTTGAAAATTAAGAATCCTAGGAGTCAGCCCCAGTGAAGAGACAGCCCCTAGTAGAAGGCACAGACAGCTTTAGAAGTTTGGACAGAGAACCTAGGTGTCAGAGACATGGTTTCTCTTAGGAGCTCTCTGGAGATTCAGATTTGCCTTTTCTCATAAGGAACATAGTAAATAGGCAAGCAGGCTTATAAATTAAAGCTGTAGTAAGCAAGTCTATTAAGACTGTTAAAATGAACTCCTATTTCAATTTTAACTTTTGTTTACATTTATTTGTGGGGGAGAGATTTGCACATATAAGAAAGCATGAGCATAGAGATAAGATGACAACTAGAGGGAGTCATTTCTCTCCTTCTACCATGTAGATGTTGGGGGTGACACTGAGGTCAACAGGTTTGATAGCAAGCTCTTTTACCCACTGAGCCATCTAGCTAGCCTCAAGATGAAATGTTGGATCTCCTGGAGCCTCTTAAAGGATGCAGATTCACAGGCTTCTCTTGAAGTAGAGATATAAGATGAAGAAAGGCAAGTGAGCTCATAGTAACTGCAGATAAACCCTTCCTATCTTTGAGTGACACTGTAAGAACGGAGCAAAGATCCCACTAAACCAGATGTATGCGACACAGAAAGTATCCAGCCCTTTTTTTTTTTTTTTCAGAATGGCTTTGTGCTTCACTCCACACAATGCAAGCTCAAGCCTTGGTTCTGTGATTTTCATAGCAGTGCCTTTGCTGTACATTGAAATTGCTTGGGAACAGGATAGTAGTTGACTATGGTCGAGAGAGTGAGAGTGCCATCAAATTTAGACGTATATTCTAGAAAGGCTGGCAGTTTCCAGAGCAACTGACTGTAGGCTGTAATGTAGTAAGAGAAGCTAAAGATGGCACTAAGTACTTAGTTTGGACCAGAAAGATAACTGGAATTCCTATGGACTGAGGCTGGGACATCTCTGAGTACAACCTGTAGACAAAACAACTGCTTGTTTTTCAGCATCAATATTTGAGGAACGGAGGAGCTAGGTACATATGCAAATCTGAAATCCAGAAGGAGTAGGACTAGATAAGTAACTTTGGGAGATGTTATCATGTGGATGCTTGAATAGTTACACCACCAGATTAAGCCACTAAAATCCTGAGAGCTGTCACAAAGGGTAGTAGAATGAAAATTATTGTGTTAGAGATCAGAAACAAAGACTCCAATCCTACCTCTGAGATTTTTTTGTTTTTACTTATTATTTGTTGCTTACCACATTATAGCTTTTCATCTCAGTTTCTCCATTTGTAAAATGGTAGCCATAGTATGTAAATCAC
Organism: Cricetiscus sungorus; assembly: GCA_030556225.1. Classification (NCBI taxonomy): domain Eukaryota; kingdom Metazoa; phylum Chordata; class Mammalia; order Rodentia; family Cricetidae; genus Cricetiscus; species Cricetiscus sungorus. Next base: position 7,034,241 of record JANBXA010000372.1, read on the forward strand.
AATAGTAAATGCATAATTGGCTCTGGAGGTGGACGCCTATAACCCAACTGCTCAAAGGCAGATGCAGATGGCTGAAAAGTTCAAGGCTATCCTCAGCTATAAAGTGAATTCAAGGCCAGCTTAAGCTACATGAGAGCCTGTTGCAAGAAAAACAAACAGAATGTATGACAATTACCTAGTGCCAGGGTCCATGACAAGCTCTTAGGAAATACTTGAGAAAGAACATTAGGACAGCTGCTGTTGGTAACTACAAATCTATCTGCAATGGCTACAACAGTCACAAAAAAGAAATCTTCCCCTTGCCTACGCATTTCAGAAAGAATTCTCAATATACCAGTATTCTGCTCCAACTTGTACTTGAAAAAAAAAAGATTCATATTCCACCAGCATCTGAAGCTTGAAACAACCAAAACATGTAAATCCCTCTCAACATCTCACTTTTCTGATGAGGAATGCAGCTGAAAAATTTTTGATGTACAGTCCTTATCTAGGAGGTCTCTTCCTGTCTCCTGTCTTTGTTTGTGTCTCCCTCTGTCTCTCTTTCTGTCACTCTATCTCTCTCTCTTCCCTCCCTCTACACCTCCTCCTCCCACTTTGTGGTCCCGGCTTGACTGGAACTTTCTACTGGTACTCAGCCTTGCAGGTACATCACTTACAGGTTTAGCCAGCAGCCCCAGATTTCTGAGCCTGCACTATCAGTCCTGGGGCTAAAAGTTGAAACATGTCATTCATTATCAGCCAAGGGATGTTGTGGTTTTCTTTCAACAGGAGCGAACTGATTTTGGAACCCAGAGGTAATATATTGAGGCTATTAGCAATACCCATCTCTGTGTTTTTAATCTTTATAATGATTTTAATTAATATATTTATGATATTTATACAGACTTTTAAAAATCAGTGGTCTGTATGATACAGCTGTGTAGAAAAGAGAGTTCTTCAACATAGCACTTTTCCTTTCTTCTGCCTTTAATAATCAAAGATTATTGCCCGGGTATCGACTATCTACTAATAAAAATCCATATGAAGAGTTAATAATTGTATGTGTGTGTGTGTGTGTGTGTGTGTGTGTGTGTATTTAACATTCACATTCAAGTTAGAAACTAATAACATTAGCTCCTCTAATTTCTTTGTATATATACAAGACGAGAGCAGTCTCTCCTTCCTTGAAGGCAATAACAATGGCAAAAATACTTCATATCCCAAAACCCAAATGGTTAGTGGTAATAAAAGTAGATGGTAATTATCTTAACAGATAATGACTGTATGTTATGAGAAAGTGTTAATACAATCATCCACATTGATATAATAAAACTGAGCCTGCTGCTGAATTTTTATGACCAGGTCAAACTGAATCATACAACTTGTGAGGCCTGCCTGGTTGGTAAAGGATGAATCTGACCCCTGAGTGTTGGGACTGTCCTCATGGGAATAGAGGTGGACTGCCAATGCTCCTTGTCAAAAGCTACACAATCATTTTTCAGTACAAGCTTTTAAAAAAGTTTTCTTTACCAACACATAGAAATTATTTAAAATTTGCCGCTGATGAGTTAGTATCTATCACTAGGTCAAACTACTTTTATTAATACTTGGTACAAAGAAACCAATAAATCAAAAAGATTGCTTTTTTCTATTATGATATAGATTAGTCTGCTTATATTTTACTATATATAACCAAGATAGTATGAAAGTATTGTTTCAAGATAAGTTGGACTTTTGAAAATTATTCTCTAGTTTATCACTTGGCCTTTATATTTAGAAAATCATATAGAATATATGTATTTTGCTCTTAAAAATGTGCCTTAATGTGCAGTTTCATAGTTTTTCTAATATGTGGCTTCATCAATATGACATTCACGTCTATATTATGTTTTAATGTGTTTTAAATTTTGCTGAATACCTATCTTAATCACTCACGAAGATCCAGAAATTTGAAAACTATATGATTGATGAAATAATAATAACTATCAGTGACTAGTAAAGTAGTAGAAGTTGCAAACACTGCCAGAAATACATGAGCCTGACTCTATTCCTTATTTTAAAATGAAAATACTTGTATTTGTTCAGTGTCTATCATGATTCTTAATTTAAGTATCATTTTGCTATTAAAATAATAACCGCACAATAGGAACAACAACTGTTTTGAGTATGCTTTATTTTCTGTAATTTATGGGAAATTAAGTCATTATCTCTAGTGTTTATCTTGAAATATATTTGACTTTGTTATATATAATTAAATTTTCCTGTTGGAAATAGCACTTTATAAGAATTGTAAGACCATATTCCAGTTCATTATGTAACATTAGTTTCTTGAGGTTTTGATTTTCAGTTTGCGTTTATTGCACATGTTCACACCTTTATCAGTAAGGACATTTCTATAAGGATAACTTGTATCCATTGTGTGTACAGACTTCGACATTAGGTGACTATTGTAAAGTAACTGATAGACATGACCAAAGCAGGCATTGTTGTGAATATTAAACAGTGTGCATGTAAAATGCTCATAGCATCCCATGACTTTTAAACAATTAAAATTATTGGCATGAATACAGTACAATAAAGAGCAAAGGAGCTGAAGACATTTTAGAATCCTGACCCCGTGTTAATACATATTATCATCTTATACTGTTGGGATATATATATGTATATATATATACATATACATACATACATACATATACATACATACATACATACATATATATATCAGTGGGAGGCTGCCAAAATGACCCCAGCTCCATTTACAAAATCCATTTTTGTGCAGTGTGTAGAATGAACTAATTCCCAAAGACTTTCACAGGAAAGCACAACAATGGGCAAGTCTTGTTACATGTACTGTTGGTCTTGATGAACTCTTGAACAACTCAATAACATAGGAATAGAGAGTAATGGACTGAATCCAGATATAGTCAACAAAATTGAAAGTGTTCTGTGGACGTTAGATATAAAAGTTTAGGAAGAGAGAAATCCGAGTTATCTCCTGGGCTCCTGGCTAAATCATGAGAATACAGAGATTGTAAGGGAGTTGTATTCCACTGTAGCAGAGGAATAGGAAAGTTGATGGTTCAGTTTGGGAACTCTACATCTTTCAAAAAGTTTTGAAGAGCCGTGACACCAAAGTACAGATGTCATATACACAACTCAGTGTGTGGACCTAGAGAGATGTGTCACCTGGAGATAAGGATTTGGTACCTGGAAAGATACAGATGACACCTGCAGCTTGCTGTTGTACTATGGTAGGATGTTGATAGCAGAAGACTGGATGGTGGATTGATTTTATTTCTTTTCAAAAAGGAAGATGAAAGATTTCAAATGGGATAGAGACACTGTTGCTCCTGAGGCATGAACAACCAGACAACTGGGGCCTCATATAAACAAAGAGGAAAAGATTTAATGTAAAGGGGAGGGGTAATCTTTGCTGGGCTCAGCTGAAATGCAAGTCAAACAATAGCTATATTATAGCTGTAGATTATCCCTCTCTTTTCAGTGAAACATCAGAGAGGTTTTTCATCTTTAGGCAGAATAGCAGGAGGGCTAAAGATAAAAGACAAGAAAGATAAATATCTTTTTCAAGAACTTTGGCTGTGAAGAGGAGAAAAGACATAAATCTGGAAGTTGTGATGAGGGTTGTGGGATAAGACCTCCCCCAAAGACAGAGGCATAAGCAAGTTTGTGTTGGTAGGAAGAAGCTAAGGTACACAAAAGGTAAGAGGATGGACAGCTAAGATATTCCTGAAGCATTCTGGGAAAGGTAGCTGTCCAAAATACAGTTGGAAAGATGGAAATTTCCCCACTGTAACAAGGGAAAGAGGGCAAGTCCCAACAGAGGGAGTTTTGCCAGCATGGGTGGGGAGCAGAACTTAATGTTATCATTATCTCTCTATGAAGTAAGAAATGAGGTCATGAACTAGCAATAGAAAAGGAGGGAAGAAGAGGATTGGAAATTGAAGGACACAGGGAATGCTGGGAATTATCTTTGTGGGAGGTAGAAAGTGCATCCAAGCTGGAACACATAGGACTGTGCTGAGGACCATTGTGGTCAAGTCCCATGCATTTATTTCAAAGTGCTCCACATCTGCCAAGACATTATGCATTATATGGAGGGACTTCTACTTCCTTATACTAATGGTAAACTATCACACACACACACACACACACACACACACACACAAGCAAATACACGCACACATGTGCACACACACACTATACATACATACATGTATATATATATATATATATATGATTTCAGCAATAAAGGTAAAGTAGGCGTTTCCTCTTTAAAATCATGTTTGCTAGATTGTACTGCCCTCACATGGCTGATCCCCATCACTCGTTTAGAACTACTCTTATGTAGATGCTTTCAAACAAGCTGAGAATTAAACATGAGCTAAGAATATTATTACTAAAATCAAAAAAAAGTCAGTTGTTGCTTTTACTAATGCCTGTTATAGGTGAAAGCTGTCTTTCTAGATTAATATAATACCACACTCTTTGGCCTTGAGCATGGCCTTTTTGTCTCATAAAATGGATGAAATGGTTTACGACAAAAAGAGAAGGAATATGAATACCATTATTCCATCTCTGAGATTATTATGGTCATGTGTAAGTTCAAAACAAGTGATGTTTTTATATAACTTAAGTCTGATTTTTGTTAAATGAGAACATCAATCATTTCAATTATTTGACTGTTGACCCTTTTTCGAAAGAAACCTTTTTCTGCTTGTTTTCATCACTCCAAAGGAATGCAAGATGAGTACTGGCTGTCCATTCAAGAGCAATGAGGGAAATAAATCAGATAATCATTATAGCCAGTGTTTCCAAGAAATAAAGAGAACTGTTTGCCGAGTGCTCTCTATAAGATATGAGTTTTAGGATACTTATCATGTTTTGCTAGTTTGGTTGTCACAGAAATTCTGAGATATGACTTTTTTTTTTTACTGTTAAAACCAAGTTGACCAATACTAAAAAAACTTAGTAATCAATTTGACTTAGTTACAAACCCAAGAGATATCAGCATTATCAGCAACCATCTTTTCTTACATTTCAGGGTCTTTTGAACAACTGCTGTAGGTTTTCCTTTCATTCAGAAAGGGATTTTGCATGCAACATTCTTCCAGGGTCACCCTTAGAATAAAGTCATAATTGTATGTCATTATCTTTGATTCTTTCATCAAATGTTTACCATCCTGGTTTATTTATAAGGTGAAACTGTTTATTTCTATCATGAAGAAAATTTACATTAATAAGTTATTCACCAGTAAACTTATTTCCTTGCATTTTTCTATTCTTAATTAGTATTTCTTGCGATTATAAAGATAGTTTATGGGTTGTTTTTTGTTGTTGTTGTTTTGAAAATACTTTTTTACATGTTGAGTTGAAGTATGGAAGTAAAAGAAAGTGGATGATAAAATATTATGTAGAATAAAGTAAGCATGCAGCCTTTAGAGTTAGTGGGGGTGAAGACAGGGGCGTGCATGAATGTAGTGGTCTCCTACTGACTGCGTTTTCCTTGACAGTATATTTCTACTTTATTCAATGTTCTCATTATGTGCACAATTCTCACCAACTGTGTATTTATGACCATGAGTAATCCTCCAGACTGGACAAAGAATGTGGAGTAAGTATAAACTTCCTTCATGTTTCAAATCATTCACTTAAGGACTTCAAGACACTTTGCAGTTTCATCACTACATTCTTCTAGTCATGCTAACCCAGATAATTCAAATGTATGCCCACCACCAACTTCCTCTAGGACAGTGGTTCTCATCCTTCCTAACACTGCAACCCTTAATAGTCCCACATGATACGGTAGCCCCAACCATAAAAGTATTTTATTGCTACTTCATAACTGGAGTTTTGCTACTGTTGTAAATGATAACTTAAATATCTGATTTGAGGCCCCTGTGAAAGGCTCATTTGACACCCCTCCAAAAGGGTCACAACCCACAGATTGAGAATTGTTGCTTAGGATAAAGTTTTCAGCTGCATTGATCTGCCTGTTGCTATTTGTGGACTTTCATCTTCCTTCGGAATTTCACACACTGAAGATTATTGATATCTGTTGCTCATTTAGGGATTAACACCAATTTGCTTAAACCATACAGAAAGTCAGTTGGTGTAGTTCAGATACTATCATCACACAGAGTGGTGCTTTTTACATCCTTTACACTGAGTAATATGGAAGCAAGCTATCCATTTGCTTATAGTCAAGGAGAAAATCATTTGGAACTGAATGGTACGTTTTTGCCCTAAGCCCCACCTAAGCACTTTATCAGAAACCATAATGGAGCTTCTATTCATGTGTGTCATCTGAATCATCTCTATATCTGTACAGTCAGGGAATAAGTGCGTATCTCATTGGTAGTGTCCTGCTTTCAAGTCTGGCACCAAAACATTCTTTGAAAATTAAATGTGCATATGGGAAGCACCCACAAGTTCTTTAACATGAACTCGGCTATTTTTCTCAGGTACACTTTTACAGGAATTTATACTTTTGAATCACTTATAAAAATACTCGCAAGGGGCTTTTGTCTAGAAGATTTCACATTTCTACGGGATCCATGGAACTGGTTGGATTTCACAGTCATTACTTTTGCGTAAGTATTTTTATAATGTTTCCTATCATAGTAGAGTAAATGCAATTGAATCTATACCATAGTTCTCAGTTGTTGGCTTCTTTCCAGTCATAAAGCATTCTTATTAGCTATCATGTGAATTTAGAATAAATTTTTTCTACTCAGATTATTCAGTTTAGAGAAACTAGGAACAATCCTAATAAATTATATGGCTTTAGTGTCAATTAGCTGTAAACTAATAATAATTCCCCAGTAACAGCTCATAGTGATGGCAATACCATTCTCCTCTTAATTGGGAAATCTGATGACAACACTCGCTGAAGTTGAAATGGTCTTGATTCAAGACCAACATAGACTTAGATTTCCCAAAATTCTGAATAACTCTGATTTAATCCTACAGGTATGTAACAGAATTTGTAAACCTAGGCAATGTTTCAGCTCTTCGAACTTTCAGAGTCTTGAGAGCTTTGAAAACTATTTCTGTAATTCCAGGTAAGAAGAAACTGGTATAAGGTGGTAGGCTCCTTATATCTCCAACTTTTCTTGTGTGTTATTGTGTTTGTGTGTGAACTCCCTATTACAGATATGTGACAGAGTTTGTGGACCTGGGCAATGTCTCAGCGTTGAGAACGTTCAGAGTTCTCCGAGCATTGAAAACAATTTCAGTCATTCCAGGTGAGAGCTAGGTTAAACACTGAGGCTGACTTTAGCTACATTAGTGCGCTGCTCATGGCTTGTCATTAAAAGCCTGGTTTGCTTGCTGCAAGAAAAATAATCAAAAGCAGGAACGGACCCATCCTAGTCTGGATCGGTTTGACTGTTTGCTTTTGAATGGTTGCTTTCACTCAATTTGTTATAAATCAGCCTTTGAGTTTAACAAGTTTAACAAGTTTGCATGAGGCTCTTACAGTCGTCACAGGCTACCTGGTTTGCATCTTATAGCATCAAGCTTTCCGCATAGAAGCTGAAATGTGAGACAGCAGGCCAAGGCAAATTTTGATCAATGACCTCTAAAACTGGCTATCTATTTAACTGGAGTTAATGGAAAAGCAAGACAGAGCATGGGCACTGCATGGGCTCAGCTTGCAGATGTCTTCCTTATTTTGGCCCATTCTCAAGTTTTCAATATTCAGACAAATCTATGTCCTTGTAATTCAGTGGCTTCAAGATTTCTCACTACTTTTCTACTCATATAGATTTTTCTAAAAATCCAACTTAGGGTTAGAGAGTAAGACATCTGCAAATAAAAGCAAACTGTTTACATAAGGTTGATCGTCAAGCATGAATAACAGTCATATCTTTTGCTGTGAGGAGTGTGTGAAAACACATTTGGTTCATCTCCATTTGGTTTTCTAAAGAACATGTAAGTTTGGCTTTCACTCATTTCCACCAGCTAGCAGGCTTTTCATGACATTTTTATTCAGTCACAAACATTAAACTAATATTGTTGGCATTCTGCATGAGATTTATATTTTTCAGGAGAAGCTCATGATATTTTTGTTTGTTATTTCCCTGTAGAATTGTCAGTGATATTCCCTCCCTCTGGTTTCATTTGTAGGCCTGAAGACCATTGTGGGGGCCCTGATCCAGTCAGTGAAGAAGCTGTCTGACGTCATGATCCTCACTGTGTTCTGTCTCAGTGTCTTTGCACTAATCGGGCTGCAGCTGTTCATGGGCAACCTAAGGAATAAATGTTTGCAGTGGCCCCCAGATAATTCTACCTTTGAAATAAATATCACTTCCTTCTTTAATAACTCATTGGACTGGAATGGTACTGCCTTCAATAGAACAGTGAACATGTTTAACTGGGATGAATATATTGAAGATAAAAGTAAGATATACTCTTGTAGCCATTAAGTTGTTTGGTTCTTAAGAGATTAAAAATTGTTCATGGTAGAAAGTATCTAAAGTTTGTTATGAGCCAAATGTCCTAGGATACTTTACTGTAACGTCCTACATGTATTAAGAAGACCAAATTTTATTATTCCTTTTTCTAATCTAATGAGTGACATGATGAAAGCAACCATTTCAAAATGTGTAATCTGTTCCTAAAGCAGAGTTGAAAGTGGTCCCATATCCTGCTGTATATAATCAAAACCTTTTATCATGTAGTTGGGCAGGAGTTTTTCAAACATCTTAATATAACATGAGTGGATTCTTGCAGTACATTATGCTTCAGTGTATTGTTAGGGAGACTGGGAGAGGGGCTGGAACAGTAGCTTAGTAAATAAAGTACTTGCCTACCATGTAGGAAACCCAGAGTTCAATCCCTAGCCCAGCATAAGCTGAACATGGTAGCACACACCTCTAATGCCAGCATTAAAAAGGTAGATGTCTGTCAGAAGTTCAAGGTTATCCTCAGGCACATAATGAATCCAAGCTAGCCTGGGACACATAGATAAAATGACCTGAATCTTGTCGGTTGACTCAGTCCATATGATCTGTCTAGATAGAGAAAATATTTTCCAGGGTGAAAAGCAAGCTTGTGTACTGATCAGAAAGGAAAGCAACCATGATTTAGTCACTCAGTATAGTTGAATATTGATTCCTTTGCATGAGTCTTGGTCTTAGAGTTGTTTGTCTTTGTTATTTGATTTTATTTGAGGCATGGATATTAGAATAGGCTAATGTTACACTACAAATTATTGTTTCCTCTTATTGAAGCTAGTACCTCTGTAACTTGGTGACCTAAGCTTCTTCTCCATGTCCTACTTGATAAGCCAAACTCCACTGTCTCTTGATCACCTGATTTCCATGGTATTGTTTACTCTGTGATATCCTACATGGTCAACATGGTTTTTTAATTTTCAGAAGAATATGGGATTATATCACAGATCACTTGATACTACATTTATAAAGTTTACATTCTTATGAAGGTTTTACTTAAAAAAGATTCATTGGGGAAAAAATGAGAAATTTTAACAGCCCCAACATGAGGTTTTCTACTTGCTAATAATAGATGATGAAGAGCTTTGCCCATAAATCTTTTTTCTGCTTCTGGACTGCTACAGATGGATTTCTATTTATAGTGCTTCAGTGGGAGGGGTTGATTGTAGCTCAGAATGCAGAGACATACTGTCCAATTGTTCTCCTAAGAGGCCACCACTTTGTAGATCCCCACAGCCATGCTCAACACCCTCAACTACAGAGAATACAGAGTCTTACCATAGAGGAAAACAGAAGCCAGTATTTTACTGTTCTTTTTCTTTATTTCTTTATTAATAATGTGGAGAATTTTAAAATACATTTTCTAGCATCAGTGGCACATTATATATTTCCCACTGTGTGGAATATCTGTTCACGTTTGTACCCCTTATTTTACCAGGTGGTAGCATTTTGGAGGAAGCGATGTGGATTCTTTATTAGCAATTGTCTTTTGTCATGACAAGCTTTCCAACTTGTTTTCCATCTTACTGCTTGTTAGGGATCCTCAATTGGTGTCACCAATATCTTTTGCATGTTTTTTTTCTATTTTTGTGTTCATAAAATGCTTTTTACTTTTTACATTTTTTTTTATTTATTTTACAGTTTTGTTTTACATGTCAATCCCAGTTCCCTCTCCCTCCTCTCCTCCTCTATTCCCCACTGACTGCCTATCTCATTCCCTTTCTGCCCCCCAGGGAAGGTGAGGCCTTCAATGGGAGAGCTTCAAAGTCTGTCATATCATTTGGAACAGGGCCTAGACCCTCCTTTTTGTGTCTAGGCTGAGAGAGTATCCCTCTATGTGGAATGGACTCCCAAAATCCATTTGTACGATAGGGATAAATACTGATCCACTACCAGAGGTCCCATAGACTGCCCAGTATTCCTAACTGACATCCACGTTCAGGGGGTCTGGGTCTGTCCTACGCTGGTTTCCCAGCTATCAGGCTGGGATCCATGAGCTCCCTCTTGTTCAGGTCAGCTGATTCTCTGGGTTTCTTCTGGGTTTCTTCCTCCCTTTCTGCAACTGGATTCCAGGAATCCGACTCAGTGTTTAGCTGTGCTTCTTAATAAGAGATTAAATAAATATTTAAATATTTTACCTGTATAGCAGTCACATATTTTTTTGGTAGTGTGTTAGTAGACTTGCCTTAAATTTTATAACAACTAGACTTTTATAATTTGATGTAAAGATCTAAAAGTATTTTGTAAAATTATGACCTAGATTTTCCTACATAATCTATTCATGTATTCTTTGAAGACAGGGATTTAAGTGTTCTTAAATAGCAACACAATAAATCTTAAGGTTATGTGTGAATGTGTTTGTTTGTGTGTGTGTGTGAGAGTGTGTTTATGTATGTGTGAGAATGTCTGTGTATTGTGTGTGTTTGTGTATGTGTGTGAGTGTGTTTGTGTATGTGTGTGTGAATATGTTTGTGTGTGTGAGTGTGTTTGTATGTAAGAGTATGTGTGTATGTTTGTGTATGTGTGTGAGTGTTTTTGTGTGTGGGTGAGTGTTTGTGTATGTGTTTGCATTTATGTATGTGTGTGTAAGTGTGTTTGTGTATGTATTGTATTTGTTTATGTGTGTGTGAGTGTGCTTGTGTGTGCTTGTACATGTGTGTATAGTTCCTGAAAACATTATTACAAATTTTAAAATTATATATGTGTGCATTAAAAATGAGTTTAGGCAGCTTACATTTTCAAGATTATTTTGTTCATTTCAAAGAGAAATCAGGGGGGAAACCCCAAAAATAAAAATACAAAAGGCTGAACCAGGCATTTTAAGGAGAGATCAAGCGCCTAACAAGCAGTAAGATAGAAAACAAGTTGGAAAGCTTGTCATGACAAAAGACAATTGCTAATAAAGAATCCACATCGCTTCCTCCAAAATGCTACCACCTGGTAAAATAAGGGGTACAAACGTGAACAGATATTCCACACAGTGGGAAATATATAATGTGCCACTGATGCTAGAAAATGTATTTTAAAATTCTCCACATTATTAATAAAGAAATAAAGAAAAAGAACAGTAAAATACTGGCTTCTGTTTTCCTCTATGGTAAGACTCTGTATTCTCTGTAGTTGAGGGTGTTGAGCATGGCTGTGGGGATCTACAAAGTGGTGGCCTCTTAGGAGAACAATTGGACAGTATGTCTCTGCATTCTGAGCTACAATCATGAGCTCACTTCTCATAAGAAACTACAAGACACTTGGCAGGAAAAATGTCTGCATTTACATTGAGTGTAGGCAAAAAGAACTTTGAGTAAAATTTCCTTTGCATGCATCGCTGAGAAGAAACAGGCATTTCTTTGCTCTCAGTTTGTGCCAAGAAAACTGCCTCAATGCCACAGCTTTCTCTTGAAGTGTCTCCTAAGCAGCTTAAGTTTATTTTTGTAATAATTCTGAACTGTAAATGCTATTATTATTATTATTATTATTATTATTATTATTATTGCTCCTGGAAATATTTCTTTCTATAGTAATTTTTCCAAATAGTATTTAATCATATAGTTGTTGGATAATTAGTTTCTATGGGAAAAAATTCTCATTTTGCCATGACTTTCAGTTATTTTATTTAGCTCTTTCAGATATTTAGCTTTTCTATTACAACTAAAGACACTTATAAGCTTCCTTACCTGAACACAAGAACTAAGTATTGAGAGGCCTTTTAATGAGTCTATCTTTTTTTCTTTAAATAGGTCACTTTTATTTTTTGGAAGGGCAAAATGATGCTCTGCTCTGTGGAAACAGCTCTGACGCAGGGTAAGTTATGCCTCTTATTGATGCTCAGTTGACCTCAATAATCTGCCACCTCCTACACATACACATCTGACCCCTACTCACTCCTCATCCAAAGTCCCACATAAATTCTCCTTCATGCTGACTCACAGAATAGCCAGGGCAAGTGTGGATTCTCACCTCCTTTACACACTCAGAAGAAGCAAGTACTTTTCCATACTAGGTCACATCTAATCTTCTAAATTAGTACAATGGAAAATAGTCAGAACAAATGCATTAGAATTCATAATCATATAATAGTGTGTAATCATTTATTTAAGCTAATCTTATCTCCATGGCTTAATACATGAAATCCCTGAAGATCATGTCACTAGCTGAGAAAATGGTGACCATAAGCCTACCGTATTTTAGCAAAGCAAAGTGCATAAAATAGACTGGAGTGTCAGTGACTCTACCGTATTTTGCCATTTTTTTCTGGTTCTTCTGGTTTTTCTCCAATACCACTTATAGTAGGTATCATAATTCCATGGATTAAATGTATTAATGGATGCATGGCTCCGATATAGAATTTTTACTTATGCTTAACATCATGGAAATTGTTGTAATTGTAAAGCATTATACATTAAAAAAAACTGGGCAAATTCTCTACTTGACTAATATTACAAAACATAGGAAAAAATCCCATGTGTTTTCTTTGATAATGTTGCAGACATTTACAAATGGTACATTTACCAAAGTGACAACATGGTTTACATTTGGTTCCTATTATCAAAAACCTGCAGACTTTATGTACAATTAGATCTGTGATAGGTAAGGCAAACATTTTAACTCCCCAACTGTATGGTACTAAATGCTTTCCACACAGTATCTTATTGAATATTTGAGTGTTTGTTTTTTGAGGCAGGTTCTTTTATTAGCCCATCCTGACCTGTGAGATCCCTGATGGCTAACAAGGTAGGGAAATTATCCCAAGTTTGCTCAGATCAGAAATGTCAGTCACAATACTGAAGGCAATAAGGTGACTGTATGAGATGCCCATGACAGTGTTATTATCTCCCTTCAGGATACCCACATAATTGTATATTTTCCTCTGTACTTTTAACACACACACACACACACACACACACACACACACACACACACACACACCAAGCATATCTAAAACATCTTCAGAGAAAATCAATTACATCTTTATGGATTTATTTATCTGATCATGTCCATCATCCTAAAATAAGTTGTTAAATATATGATTACCTTATATAGATGCATAGTAAACATACCATTACAATTAGGAATTAGAGGAATCCACAAAGTAAACTTGGTAAATTCTATTACTACATAAGAAAACCCACCTAGTGCTGGGTAAACACTATGTAAGGCCAATGATACAGTTTCCCTGGAGCTTGTACAAAATGATTAACATCAACTAAAATGGAAACAAACACAAGAAGATTCACAGATACTGAGTTCCTCTTTCCTCTCTAATGTAATTTCAGCCAGTGTCCTGAAGGGTACATCTGTGTGAAGGCTGGAAGAAACCCCAACTACGGCTACACGAGCTTTGACACATTTAGTTGGGCCTTCTTGTCTTTATTTCGTCTCATGACTCAAGACTTCTGGGAAAACCTTTATCAGCTGGTGAGAACTGATGTAATGACTCTTCTAGGAAGCAAGGGATACTGTGGCCTAGGAAACTGCCAAGGAAACTTTCAGTACTTCGAGAGGGAACTTGTAACAGTCGATGTAATGTTTATAAACATCTTCCTTCCTTTTTTACAGACCCTACGTGCTGCTGGGAAAACATACATGATATTTTTTGTGCTTGTGATTTTCTTGGGCTCATTCTACCTAATAAACTTGATCCTGGCTGTAGTGGCCATGGCCTATGAGGAGCAGAATCAGGCCACCTTGGAGGAGGCAGAACAGAAAGAGGCAGAGTTTCAGCAGATGTTGGAACAGTTGAAGAAGCAGCAAGAGGAAGCCCAGGTAGAGTTGACCAGCTTAGAGAAGGTTGTGTTTATCTCCATTCTCAGACCTGCAGGTTGCTGTTGACATTGGAGAGACAAAGATGTGTGTGTGTGTGTGTGTGTGTGCTGTCAGGAGCCTGTTTTGTGTTAAGCAGAAATGTACTTAATTTGGTGATAATGATATACACTAAGGGCATCAAAATGCAGACAGTTACAATTGCTTCGTTGACATTTTCCTCCTTGTGACATCTGGAGGAAACTGACTATCAGCACTCCCATTCCCTGAATCTTATAAAGTGGCAGATGACTGTGATGCCAAGGGAAATGTTTGCTTAGTACTCCAGCAAACAGGGATTCAGTTAGAGTGGGTCCTTCAAGGCAGCAACACTAATGCAAGGAATGTCAGAGAATGCAAATCACACTGCAATAACTTCACAAATTCTAGAAACACAAAGCCCTATCTAATATGAAATCATGATACCACTAACATTCTTAGCTTCGTACACTGAAAACTCTTAAAAGTAGAAGCAATGAGTCTTCAAAATTAGGTCAGTATTTTTCAAAATATATTTGCTTTACTTAATGTCATTCACTAATCCAATTGCCTGATTTTATCTTCTATTGCCTGGATATAGGTCCCTTATGTCACGATCATTCAAAGTACAATGAGAACCAAAAATAAAGTAGGCTGAGATAGTAACAATTACACTGAACACTATATTTTTAAGCCATGTGGTTATTATCATTTACAAGTCCATACTGATATCCTGGGATTCCCTATTATATAATCTGTGACATGCTTGCACATTTTCTAATTAAAAATTAAAGAGATTGAAGGTTTAATCAATAAATATTTGACTGAGACTGACTTAATTCTATAGTTCAGTTTGATAGCCATTATTGAATGTGATGAAAGGCAAATACCTCTGAGGTATAAATAGGAAAATTTAATTCTTAAATTCCTCTTTAAACATTATTTAGATTTCATGGAAAATGTTATTAGATGTTTTTATGTTTGTTATGTTCACGTTGGTAGATAATTGGAATGCCATATGAGGTCAGAATTAAAAGATTTTAATCATTCAAATGTGCCTACTTCCATGTTGATTTTTATTCTTTGGCTTGTGAAAATGTTGTTTTCCAAAGGATAGAACAGAATGAGAGAACTGGATTTTAAGGCCATGTTCACAGTAATCTAGATAAACGAAGCGATAAATGGGTAAAGTTGAAGGCTGTGTACAACCTTTGTTCACTTTGTACCCTTCTAGGCAGCAGCCGCAGCTGCCTCTGCAGAATCCAGAGACTTCAGCGGAGGAGGCGGGATAGGCGTGTTCTCGGAGAGTTCTTCAGTAGCATCAAAGTTGAGTTCCAAGAGTGAAAAGGAGCTGAAGAACAGAAGAAAGAAAAAGAAACAGAAAGAGCAAGCTGGAGAGGAAGAAAAGGATGACGCGGTGCGGAAATCTGCCTCTGAGGACAGCATACGGAAGAAAGGCTTCCGGTTTTCACTAGAAGGAAGTAGGCTGACCTATGAGAAGAGATTTTCCTCTCCACACCAGGTAAGGAAGGAAGGGAGGGAGGGAGGGAGGGAGGGAGGGAGGGAGGGAGGAAGGAAGGAAGGAAGGAAGGAAGGAAGGAAGGAAGGAAGGAAGGAAGGAAGGAAGGAAGGAAGGAAGGAGATAGATTGCATTTTCATAACAACTTAACAAGGTTTCTTTTAAAGTCTATGCCAGCATTTGCTGGGGCCGAAACTGCCTTCTCCTTAAACTTCACGGTGCTTTCACCATGGTCATGAGCATCAAGGGTTGGGTTGCCATCTCAGAGATACCGCGAGTTTTATAACTTTTTTGGAAGCACGGGAAGGCATGTTCATGCCGTACTGAGCTTGGGAAGGTTTGAGGCTTTGCTAAAGACTGAGAATCTCTGGGCAGTGTTCCACATGGGGAATGATCACAGATGGTCCCCATCCCTTCTTAGCTTCTGTGCCTGGACCCAGTGAGCTGTAGGTTTTCTGAGTGGCTGGTGCCCAGAAGTGGACGAGGGACCCTTCTGGGCCATCTGTGCAGTGTTCCCGTGCATCTGAATGCTCTCATGAAGAGTGAATTATTCATTGTTTCAAAGCCGGCTGAAGCAAAATCTTTTCTAAACTGTAGCCAAAAGTCTCAGGTAGACAGGAGCTGAGAAAGATGCGTGGCACTGGCCAGCAGTAATGTTTGATTATACTTGGTTTTCTGTGACCCATGTTAAAGTAAGACTCAAATTCAGAGAATGCACTGACTTACATATTGCAAGAGAGTGTTTTCTGCATGACTTTGGCTTATGTGTCCAACGAAGCTGTTGAAATTTCACTATTTATGTCCTTGGTCTTTTTAAATTACCAAGAGAATGCCAAGACATACACGGTTCCTTGGAGGGCAATTTCATTATGAGTGAAACTACAGTATTCATGTAGTACCAATAACAAGGACAACATTATTTGTATTGGTACCTACAACAGGAATTCTTAAGCGTCTCATTACAGACATAGGTAGCTACTAATTTAATTGTTATGGCAAATTTTCAGACAGGAAGAGGGAAGGCTGTGTGTGTTTTTGAATGCCCATTTTATGTACATGTTATTTAATTTGAAATTTATTTTATTAGCTCCTATTAATTACACAAATATAAAGGATTTCTTTATGGAAGTTTTCACATAAGCAGACTTTGACCATATTATTTGACCATATTTATTATTTGACCATATTTATCCCCCTATTTCAGTTATCATCTCTACCTTTTGAATCCCTCTCCCCCCCTACCCCCCGGACTCTTTTCTTTCCAAATCAAACCCATTCCATTCTATTTTCATATATATATTTCACACTTATATATACATTGAGTCTGACTCATTTCTGCTAAGATGATATGTTATTGGTGACTAATTATTATATTCCATTGCATAGTACACCATTTTCTTTATCTGTTAGTGATGAACACCTAGGCTGATTTCATAGCTTTAGAATTTTGCTTAGTACTGTTCTAAAATTGGATACATAGCCATCTGTATGATATAATGATTTAACTCCTTTGAGTATATACCCAGGTGTGGTATAAATGAATTATATGTTAGCTTTATATTTAGTTTTTTGAGGATCCTCTTTACCAATTTCCATAGTAACTGAGCTTACATAAATCCACACTCACATTGTATAAGGTTCAATATCTTTGCCAGCACTTGTAATTTTTGTTTTCATATGATGGTGTCTTATGACTTTTTTAATGAATAATTTTAAATGAGATGAGACAGAATCTCAATGTCACCTTTCTCTTATTTCCCTGATGGCTGATGATATGGAACATTTTTTTTCATATATCCATTGGCTGGTTATACATCTTAAAACTAGTTTGAGAACTAGCTGTTCATTTCCTTTGTCCTTTTATTGACTTGCTTGTTTGTTCTTCTGATGTTTAACATTTTTTGAGTTCTTGATATGCTCAATATCAATATCTCATTTTTATCCCTTTTCTCATCAATCTCCCATTCTGTAACCATCTTTTCTCTATGGTAATTTTTTTTTTTTCTGCAGTGCAAAAGCTGTTTAATTTGTTGCAATCCCATGTATCAATCCTGGCTTTTATTTCTTGAGCTGTTAGAGTGTTTGTTTTTCAGAAGATAGTTTTCAATGTCCATAACCTGAAGCATTTCTTTCTGGGCTTTTTTGGTAATTTTTGAATTTCCAGACTTACTTTAAGAGCTTTGGTTCACTTTTCAAAAATATGAAAGGAGCTTATGTGTTTCAAAATGTTATCAGAGGAGCATCCATTCACTGGGAAGATTAATGAGAGATGAAATTTTGCACTTGAATGCAGAGAGTTAAATAACAAGTCTCATGACTGACTCAATTTAATCACCTTGATCACTTCACGAGGACCATAAGATCGTCAGCCATCATTGTTGCTTTTGGTTGCTAGTGATAAGGTCTCACGTTCCCTAGGTTGGCCTCACACTTGGTGTGTAGCTGAGGATGACTTAAATTCTTGATCTAAATGCCTCTGCCTTCTAAGTGCCGAGATTACAGGCATGTTTCACCATGAATGGATACAAACAGTGTATCTTCTTGATGTGCTCTTCCCTTTATTACTATGCAATAACTTCTTTTTATGTCTTCCACACAATTTTAGCTTCAGATATGAGTACAGCTGTGCATACTTGCTTTCAGGGTCCATTCAATTGCTTTCAATTCACTCAATTGAGATTATCTTTTTGCATCTTCCCACTTTGCTTCTGTTTATGTCTTTACTGTCTTTACTGGTGACTTGAGTTCCATGTGGCTAGCAAATAGATGAATCTTGGTTTTTATTCCATTTACCCAGTATACATGTTCATTTATGGTAATTACTTAAAGATATGTGTTCATTTCTCCCTGACTCATTTTTCTAGTTTATCGAGGTTTGATGACTAAATACATTTTTTTATTTTGATTCCTTCCCAATTATTTTGATTCCTTCTGCATTTTTTAATGCGGTCATGATTGTACATGCCTTTCTTCCTGTTCTCTGTAGAGTGATGCTTTAAGTATCTGCTTCATATCTGGCTTAGTGGACATGAACTGCTATAGTTTATACATGGCATGGAGGTCCTTTCTCTCATTCCATTTTAAGACAATTCTGCTGGATGTGGTCAGCTTGTTTGGCAACTATTTTGTTTCAGAGTTTGATATATTTTGGTCCTTGCTCTCCTGGCCTTAGAATTTCCTAAGCAAAGTCTTCTGTTCTAAATGCTTTAAAAGGTCTTAACCCTTCCCTCCCACGGCTCCCCAGACTCTTTCTTCACTTTGTTTTGTCAGCATTTTGACCATACTACGTTCTGAAGATGTTGCTTCCTGCTCATGCCTACTTGGTGTGCTCTGTTCACTCCCTGGCCTTCATTCCACTGGTCTAGTTGACTGGCCATGCTTTTCACTGTTGGTTTTGTTGTTGTTGTTTGATTCACGGAGCTTTTTTTTTTATTTCTACAACTACTGTTTAATCTCTATCTCTTTACTAAAGACTAAATTTCATGTGTAGATGTTGGGTGGATTGTGCTCCCTCTAGACCTCTTTGTGGTCTCATTGATCATTTTTTTTTAATGTTTGGCATTTAAACATTTACTGTCTTTGGATTTGTTATTGAGGACTTAATAAATTTTGGGGGGAACTGAGAATTCAGCTGAGTTGCTAGAGTACTTGTATGCAATGCATGAAACTCTGGGTTCAATCCCCAGCAGTGCATACATTGTGGTGACACAGGCTTGTGGTCACAGAACTTGGGAGGTGGAGACAAGAGGACCAGAAGTTCTAGGTTGTCTCCAGTCACAAGAGTGTTCTGGGTCTGCCTAGGCTACATGAGAGACTGTGACCAAAACAAAACAATAACAGCAACAAGTACTCTACCTGCCACAGCCCCCCCACATAAAGAAAGTGATGAAAACAACATAGCATAAAGTATGACGTTAAAAAAGATTAAAAGTGAAATTAATAACAATAAAAATGAAGTTAGAGTGAAGAAAGGGAAAAAGAATGAAGCAAGGTTTTAGAAATGAAGAGTGTGAATGAATCTATGACTCTACCAACTCTAGAGTTTGTGTACCTAAGTCCTGCAAATTTCCAAACCTAGACATGTCCCTCAAGGGCTTTGTAAAGTAGAAAAAGCAAGCACAGGTCTTCCATAGAAGTTCTGCAGGAGAGAGGAGAACTCTGGGAGCCAGGCACTCTGCCTACTCACCTCAGCCCTAAACTAGCTTCACTTAGGAATAATCTTCAGAAATTAAGTCACCTTCTGGACCTTGGCTCAGAGAGTTTTGACACACAATAGGCAATCCTATATAGTATGGACAGCTTCAGAAGATGTATCCAGCTCTACCCACTGAAGTGTGAGGAACAACAAAATAGTTTTCTTCTATAGTACTGGCCTGTCCTGCAGGAAGACATACTGCCAGCCAAGCCCTGTATTAGATTTGGGGCTTTCAGACACTGTAGCATTCTCTTGGAGCTATAACTGTTGTCCTGCTCTTAAAGGAGCTGTCAGCATGCTCCAGATTTTCCCTGTGGATGACTTCCATCACAGGTGTTTGTTTTACCCCCCTCCCCTTAGTCAGTGCTAACAACTGGATGGCAGAGTATTTGCTTTCCCAATAGTCATGGCTCCGCTGAGTTAAAGATCACCTAATAATATGCTTATTAGACTAAGATAGAATTCAAACTTGGTCTGACACTAAAACCCGTGGACTTTCTGCCTTTTCAGGCAGCCTTAAAAGCATCTTTTTGAACTGATGATGAAATGTATAGTTTGATTCCACTTAAAATACCTACTTTCTTTTTTCTTTTTCTTCCTTTCTTATCATAAAGCCTTCACATAACCTAATATTTAACATATGAACATTTTGGTAGGTCAGCTGATCCATTCCAAAGCCAAATGATATTGTTAATTCAGATAAACTGTAGTAAATTAAAATTGAATAGAAATTTCTTGTTACTAAAAAAGAGTACCTTGCACCGCCCTTATGGTTCCATCTGTATAAATATCAATTGATAAATACGCGTACACTAAATGTTGGACTCTCGTTAAGATATGATTCTTTTGAAAAATTTTTTTAATGAAAAGGATGAAAGAAGGGAATGGAGGGAGAGAGTTAAGATGAGATCAAAAGCAAGAAGGGGAAAAGAAAGAAGAATTTTTTTGTCTGCTCCTGAACTTTTGTAAAAATTATAAACTAAGTTTGCCTAAATATGAAACTTCATATCCACTGGCACTACAGACATTTTCTTCAGTTTGCTTCATTCCAGATCTGAGAGGACTAATTCTAGTCTGTGCATTATGCCTGAGAATGCTGATGCTGTCCTTGCTCCTTTTGTAGTTTCTCACAGATACAACATTCCCTATGGAGTATCTGTACACCTCTCTTTGTGTCTGTTTCCCAGCTGGTTGGACGTTGTGAGAGATAACTGTCATAAATGGCTTGCCATTTTTTTCATTCATTTTCATATTTGTTTCTTAAGCAATGTGTGTAAATACAGTGAAGTTTTTTCAAAATAATTGCCTGATTAAAAAACATCATCAACAAGCTGCAAAGAAGATAGAGAGGTGTTTACCACTCTAAATGCAGTGGGGTCTGGGAGAATGGAGCCAATAAGGCAGACTAAAGACTCATGAAATAACCAAGTTAAGTTAGAGCATCAGACAATGTATACTCTGAGGGTTAAGAGGAGTCACATGAGTTAAGTATCCAATCACAAAGGTAAGCTGCATATGGTGGAGAAGCCATATTTGGCAAAAACATACTTTTTCCATAAAGGCAAATAAACAAATAACAATAGCCAATTGTAATGAATAATCTGAAGTGAACTCACTCATATCTGCTATACCTAGGAAGGGCACAAAAACATAATCTGATAACAATTGCATGTTTCTGAAGAAACGGAGGTCACAAGATTCTTGTCTTGCTTTCTTGAAGTTTTCCCACAAACATTCAGAATTCTCTTCATAAAACTCCATTCTTGGACCATGCTCTGACAGAGAGAGGACAAGATGGGAGGGGAAGGTGGAAAGTGAGGGAAATCAAGAGTGAGGAAAATGGACAGAGAGAGAGAGAGAGAGAGAGCACTCAGATATTGTACTAGCTCCACTTTGAAAGAAGCAATACTGAAAATGTCAAACCAAGTAAATAGATTTTGCCAGGGTATGGTGGAAGGAGCCTCTTGAGTCTTGTGAGATTTAAAGGTCAAGGATCACAAACTATCAAGAAACTGTGCTGTATAATGGCATAACACAAGTTTACATTGATAACCACTTTTGCTTTCATACTGAAAAAAAATACATAATATAAGCTTTCCCTGCAAGATTATAATTTTCACAGTAGAGTAGGTGGAAATGTGAAATATTTCTTAGACATCTCTGACTTGTAAGTGTGGGAGAGCGAAGAAGGGGAGAAAGTCAAGAGTGCAGTCTCTATCAAGTCTCAAGGGAATCTGGATATTTCCTTTTGAAACTTTTCTAAGAATCAGGTCACCTCTTTGTGCCAGGAGTTGCATTTTTGAAGATTTACTTGTGGGAGGATTTGTATTCTTGGCTATCTTTCATTTACATCATATCATTTTATTACTGTAAGTTTATGAAACCATTGGAAGCATGTCTGTAGTAGAAGCAATGGTTCAAAGAGAGGCATGGGATTGTCCCATTGAGAAAACTATCTTTTTCCAATTTCTGGGAAATCAAGATATCTTTATGATTGGGGTTCTTGGGATTGCTGACACTAAGAGCTACAGTGTGCATCTTGCCACACATAAGGAAGCAACCTGAGCTGACATGGAGAAAGACATGATTTGGTTATTTGTAACATAGCTAGGGTTATATATAAACTCTGGACTGGAATGGATTAATGTACCTCTTGGTCATAAGAGATATTGTGTGAACTTTTACTGAAATTATTTCCCTCCATCTGTGATGTACTTCAAGTTAATATATAAACTCTACTAAAAGTGTTACACATAAATTAATTTATTATACTTTCTTTTAATCATTTTATACCTTTCTTTTTAAGTTAATGATAAATAATTGATTATTCATTAGATTGGATGGTTTGGTGTGATGCCTTGAATGAGAACAGTTCTAATAGGCTCCTGTCTTTGAAAACTTCATCCCCAATTGGTGCAACAATTTGGGAAGTATTACAATGTGTAGCCTTGTTGGAGGAGGTTTGTCACTAGGAGTGGGATTTAAAATTTCAAAAGCTCTCCTCTATCTCCAGCATACTCTCTGCTTCCCTTTATGACTGGAAATGTGAGCTCTTGGGTTCTGGTTCTGCTGCCTTTCAATTGTTATTTCCATTCTGCCATGAGGAACTATAACTCTCTGGAACCATAGTCACAAACAAATATTTTCTTCTATAAATTGCCTTGGTCATGGTATTTTAATCACAACAATAGACAAATAACTAAGACAGTTGGGTAAGGGGTAGTGATAGAAAGAAATAATTTTTTGAGGGGCAAGTGTGTCTTCTTAAATTTTTCCTTTTTGAAATAATGAATGGACACAACAAAAAGAGTATTTAACACTTACAGATTATGGTATAGGTATTACACATATTTTTGAAGAAAAGATGATTATCTAAAAAAATTAGAATAATACTTTATGGTCAAGGAATATAAAAACTTCATAAGTACAAATTTTATTTAGCTTTAAATTCTTCCAAGAGGGAAAACATCAAACTCATCACATTAAGTTGTGTAATTTTTATTTCTATTAATAATTATAGACATGGAATGTCGAATAACTTAAGGAAAGAACAGAACTATTAGATAATTTGAATAATGTCTATGAATAGCTATAGGCAAGTGTAGTGGTTTGATTTTACAGGAATTACAATTGCCTTCAGTCTCAGAAGAGATTTTGGACTTTTGATATGAGGCAGTTTTAAGACAGTGATAGACTATGGGGACTTTTGAAGTTGGATACTAAATGCATTATACATTTTGATATGGTTATAAGCCTATAAGCACAAGGAAGTGGAATGTAGTGGTTAAATGGCCTTCGTAAACTCATGTGTTGAATGTGTATTCACCAGAGAGTGGAACTATTTGAAAAGATTATAAGGATTAGGAGGTGTGGCCTTTTGGATTAGGTATGACCTTGTTGGAGGAAGTCTGTCACTGGAGATGGGCTTTGAGGTTTCAATAACCCATATCAGACCCAGGCTCTCTTTGACTATGAATTTGGGATGTAGCTTTCACCTACTGCTCCAATATCTGCCTGTATACTACCATGCTCTCTACCATGATGATAATGGACTATGTCTCTGAAATAGTAGGCTAGCCTCCCCCCCTCCTCATTAAATGTTTTCTTTCATTAGAGTTGCCTTGGACATGGTTTTTCTTCACAGCAATAGAACAGTAACCAAGATAGCAAGACATTTATAGGGACTGGGGCCTAATAATGTCTTTTTTTCATATTTTAGCCCAGGTTTTCACCATGTGTGTGGCATGACTCCCACTGTAGCTCTTAGACACAGTAATCTCAACAACCCCAGTTGGGAAAGTATCTTTATTTCTCAACAGTTAGAAAAGAAAAGGGTTGGTTCTCAGAGGGCCAAGAAACACCCCATGTTTCTCTCTAAACCATTCCATGTATTACGGTATTACGTGCTCTAGTTGGCTGAACCTGAAATGTTGTCCTGTTTCTAGTGCCAGGGACTGAATTAGTGCCTCACAAATTAAATGAATCAACAATTGAGGAGCTTTTCCTAAGGTACAAGTACTCTCAACAACAGAGAAATGGATATTGGTCAAGTGACAGCATGTGTTGCAGAGGTTATAAACATAGACTAGCATAGGGACTAGTTGGGCTGTGATGGCCAAGAAAAGAACTTGATGTAGAGACAGGCTATCATTTAGAAAATGCTAAGTGACTATAATCAGATTCTTAGTTGAAAACCATTTTTTTTTTTGTTAATATGGTGTTCAAATTTCTTGAGACAGAAGAGTAGAAATCAGGAAATGAATCATACAGTTATTTCAGTGTGATTTGTTTAATTTATTCATGAAGGCCATTATAAAATATGCAAAGGGAAAGAGAGAAACTGCTTTTGTACTATAATTATGTAGGTCTACCAGCAAGCTGGCTTTGCTTCTCCTCTAGGGAGAATCTGCCTTGGGGTGTGGTCACTTGTGAGCTCTTACTGCATCTATTTTAGGCTTCAAAAGGTATAAATGTAGGCGTGTGTTTAATTACTTTTCATTCGATTGTTAAGTGAAATTCAGTTCTAAGAGAATAGTCTAGCAAGTACTGCTGTTCCAGGCATCAGTAATAAGACCAGACAATGTTGTGGGAGTACTTCTAACTATACTAAGGCAAAGAAAATGACGGGAGAGGAGGAAAATAAAGGAAGGGGGAAAGTAAAAGGGAAGGGGCGGGTGCAGGAAGGATACCTTCAGCTTCTGCCCTGTGACTTATCCTGAGATAGCCCACAGCTATGAACCAGAGGGTCAAGCCATTTTCTTCTAGGTGCAGGTTCTTGTTTCGTTGGTTGGTTATCCAAGACAGGGTTTCTCTGTTTTGTTTTGGAGCCTGTCCTGGAACTCACTCTGTTGACCAGGCTGGTCTCGAACTCTCAGAGATCTTCCTGCCTCTGCCTTATGAATGATGGGATTAAAGGCACCTGGTTGGTGCAGGTTCTTAATTCTTTTCATCTGTTTTGTTTCTTTTGTTTGTTTCTAGTCGCTATTGAGCATCCGAGGCTCACTTTTCTCTCCAAGACGCAACAGTAGAGCTAGCCTCTTCAGCTTCAAAGGTCGAGTGAAGGATATTGGTTCTGAAAATGACTTTGCTGACGACGAACACAGCACGTTTGAGGACAACGACAGTAGAAGAGACTCTCTGTTTGTGCCACACAGACATGGAGAAAGGCGACCCAGCAATGTCAGCCAGGCCAGTCGTGCCTCCCGTGGAATACCCACTCTACCCATGAATGGAAAGATGCACAGTGCAGTGGACTGCAATGGCGTGGTCTCCCTAGTCGGAGGCCCTTCTGCCCTCACATCTCCTGTGGGGCAGCTGCTACCAGAGGTGAGACCTATTAAATCATCAGCTGAGAGCACAGAAGAAGAAGGGGCACTAGTGCAGTCAGGAATGTGGGGTTTGATTTCAACAGACAATAATTTCCCTGCAGCTGCTATCCCAATGCCAAGAGGTTTTTGTTAATATCAAGCTATGAATTTATATTGTCAAAACCTTCTACACATCTCTACAAATTAAGATCACACAAGGAGTTCCATAGAGGCATTTGTTCATTATTATTACTACAACTTGAAATTCAGCAACAGCAACAACAAAAAGCCCAACCCACATTTTTGCTGTGCAAACATGTAATAATAATAATTGTTATTAATATTATTATTATGTTTGTTGATACAATGTTTCTCTGTGTAGCCCTGGCTATCTTGAATGTCTTTTTGCAAACCAGGCTGGCTTTGAACTCAGAGATCTGCCTGCCTCGCCTTCCAAAGCTGGCATTAATGCTTGTATCACTTGTCAGGCAATGTGATTAAATATTAAGAAATTCGTTTGCATGATTATATAAATATGCATTTCAAAGGTTTTGCTATCCTGTTCCTTTAAAACAACTTCACACTTCACACTTGCTGTCATGCAAGTCACTAATTATATCTAAATCCCTTAGTCACAATTCTCTCTATTTTACAAAATGTACCCTTCCCCCAGCACCAACTCAAATGACCCAGCCACTCTATATCTGTTAGACTCTTTCTAATGGATTTCAGCTTTCATATTAGTGCTATAAATTCTTGTTATATTCAAAGATGCCCAGATCAAGCATATGGAAAAAGCTTCCAAATTAATAATGTATATCAAGATTCAGCATTGATGGTTCCTTTATAAAACAAGACACCCTTCATGTTGGCATTAAATAAAAAGTCATTTGACCTTTATAAAATACTCCAGCCACACTGTCTGATCACATTATAGTGTTCTGTGCTGGAATAAAATCGTCTTTGTATGTAACTTAATTTTATGTAACTTTTTTTTTTGAAGGGGACAAGCCCCTTAGGACCACATTACAATGGTCTAGTTAGTTTTCAGTCACTTTTTTAAAAAGCATCTTACCTTGGAATATGACAATAGCTGTTGCTCCTCCCAGAGAAATTTCCAAGTATCCTAAAAAAATAGCAAACCTCATAACCAGTAGAACTTTGTTATTTATGAAACAGACAAGAAGAGTAACAAGGAAATGTCAAATCTCCTTAGGAAAAAAATGATTTTAGCCAGTTATATACAACACATTGCCTAGAACATTGCAGAGCTAATACATTGACCCCTCACAATTACCCATTATAATGTTTACTAATTTATTTCTTTTCACAGAGGAGGAAAATGAGGCCTGTGCATGATGAAGCTAAGATTTGACCCCAGATATGCTAGATACAAGTCCTACTACATTCCATTCACAGCAAAATATAATATTCCATTGATTTTCTTAAATGGAAAGAACAGATGATTAAGGAAGAAAATACTTCCATTGAAATCAGTGCTTCTTCTTTTTTTGGAGGGGGAACAGGGAGGGTTGAGGCAGCATTTCTCTGTGAAGCCCTGGCTGTCCTAGAACTCCCTCTGTAGACCAGGCTGGCCTCAAACTCACAGAGGTCTGCCTCTGCCTCCAGAGTGGTGGAATTAAAAGTGTGTGACACTCAGTGCCCAGCTAAACCAGCGTATCTTTTTTATTTTAAAAATTTCAAAAATTAAAAACAGTTCATTAAAATACTAGAGCCACCTCAAATAAACAAACAAACAGATAACTCAAATGCCTTCCAATAACCCTAACACAGGATTTGGATAAACTCTATAGTGAAACGGAAACACTGATAAAGGAAGGCGAGGAAGGCAATAGGAGGCAAGGCAAGTGCTGGTCCAGCAAGCTGCTACAACCCCAGTCCTATAATATTTATGTAACACTGAAATAAAACTGTTTTGATGGGTAGATAAAGACAAAAACAGTGTTTCTTAAGGGATGCTTTAAAGTCTCTCAAAAAGACTCTCAGAAATACAAATTCAAGATTAATTTTTTGCTACACCCAGAACTACTCTGATTGAAGCTTTGAAGAGGGGCCCTGGAAATCCTGTCTTATATAAATGTTCCACATGATTCCTGAGTACAGAAGTAGGCCTAGCAAAGATCTTGATACCACTGGGGTAAAAATCCCAATTTAATTGCATAAATATAAGTGCAAATCCATATATCAGAACTGAGCTGGCATTATTCAGGAGTCAACAGAGATTTGTCCAATCAGAAAAAGTAGAATACATAAATAAAGGCCGTTTAGGTCTAGTTTGAAGCTAAGCCTGTGATAACCCGAGAAACTACAAACTTCCACATGTGCACTCTTTCTGCCATGAAGTCAGCATTTTGGGGCAAGATTCTGTCCTGCAGAAGGAGCTGAAGGGAAACACACAATTGGCAGGCTCTGGGATCCTGCAGAGGGGACATTCAAACAAAAAACAAATAGCAGCAAGCAAATGGCTTGTCTCAAAGCATACTATTTCCTGTTCTTTACACACATATCCCAGTGAGACAATTAACTTCAGAAGAATTATCTGAGTAATACCATTGGAGATTCTGGAAACTATCATTAAAATTCATATAGATTTGGACTTTTGAATATTGTTTTGCCTCAAGCAGAAGAGATGGAATTACATTTGTGTGACCTGCACATTTTTCTTAAAATTGTTCCTTTTTGAGGAGTTAAAGTATTTCCACATTATGAGCCCATCTTTACTTTAATGGTTTTATTTTCAGTGAAGCAATTCTCTCTTTCCCCCTTCATTCAACTTCTTCTTTATCTTGAACTTAATTTGAGATGACTGCATGGGTCTTTGTCACCATTCATGATAATGTCAGTTGAGTTAAAACAAGTTTTGAAAATACATGATCATGCAAATCAGTAAACACGATGGTAATGTCCATTGCTCACATCACAGTGAGGTCCAGATTAATAAGCAACACCCATATTGCTCTTTAAGCAATGGGAAAAAACACTCACAGAATTGAACATGCCATATTTATTACCAACTCACTCAAACCTGCACCTAAAATGTGTGAGATTTCTTCTTTGTCCTGTGACAGTTAACTTCATGTCTGATGTCCTGAAGTAAAAACATGTTTCTAACCATCTTCAAACCTGGACAGTTTACTTCATAGTAGGAAAGAATTGAATCATTGTAAGATTGCTAAAATCTAAACACCACTGACTGGTATGTTTTGAGACTTTCAATATTTAAGTAGCTCAAATATAAACAGGGTTGTTTCATAAGTATCATATGTAAAAATAGATTAGCCCCCAAAATTTTTAAGATGGATATTAGCAAATAATATTTATCTCCAAAAAAAGAAGTATTTTACATGAAGACATCACATTATATCAGCATATTGGGTAATGTATTTTTTCCACACCTGTTCATAAAGATCTAAAATCTAAACCTGGCAGTGCATCAGGAACAATGCATTTCAGTGTGAAGTTGGAGGTTGAAATGAATGAGGGGCTCAGAGTTTATCCAGTCAATATTAATTTTGGTCTTTCCGATCTAAATCTCTAGCATGGAGAAAGCTCACTCTGGCAAACTCAGGCATCTCGGAAGACTGAGGATCTGGTAGACCTTCAAAAACAATTCTCAATGTTAATTCTAGGAAAGTCACCATGAGTATTGTGGTCTAGACATGAAATCTACACTATAGGCTCAAGTTTTCAATCATTGGTCTCTAGCTGGTGGCACTATCTTTGAGATTGTGGAACTAACTATACTGGATAGAGAACAGAAGGAGGTGGCGGGTCGCAGGGGGTGACATTTGAGGCTATATAGCCTGGTCCCATTTTCTGCTCACTGATTGCTTCCTGGGTGTAAATGTGGTGTGATAAGACAGCCCCCTATGACTGCCATCATACTTTCCCTATTTGTCTTCCCTGCCATAGGGGGACAACACCCCCTTGGAACTTCTGTGAGTCAAAACAAAGTTACTCTCTTTAATTGCTTTTGTTTGATATTTACCACACAAGAAAGTAAGACACTGCTTATCCCTGAGAAAACATGGCAAACTCTTGGCTAAGTAGTATCCACAACAGGAGTACATTCAGGATTGTTACCCAAGAACAGTGATTATTTTGTTGTCTGGAATTTTGGTATTTCAGGGCACAACTACTGAAACAGAAATAAGGAAGAGAAGGTCCAGTTCTTACCATGTTTCCATGGATTTGTTGGAAGACCCTACATCAAGACAAAGAGCAATGAGTATAGCCAGCATTTTGACCAACACAATGGAAGGTATGTTAAAAGTTCAGCCATCTCTCTTTGGTCATAGGTTGGTAATGATGTGAAACCCTTTGCCTAAATTTCAAGGCGATAATACTTCTCAACCCAGTACCACATCACCACTTCTTTTAAAAGGTAAAGACAAATCAGTGTATAGCACATGGAATCTACTATTTTGTGTTGATTTTTAAACAAGCCTCTTGGGAACTGCTACAAATTCAAGGTACGCTTGGAACACAACTGTCAGAGCTTAACTTCTAAACTCTTGAAGCTTGAAGATGACATTAGTATCAGTGTAATGATTTATACTTACTACTATCATGCTAACTAACACATGTGACAATATATAAGATATAAGAAGCTAACACAAATGTATTGACTCAACCAGAATTATAAACAAAAGTGCCAGTTAAGGTGTCATGCTCATTGAAGCTATGTTTAAAATTTTACCACTGTATTTTATTCTTTTCTTCTTTCTCCCTCTCTCCATCTATATAACTCTGATGAAATATTATATCAACTTTTGCTTTGTTCAAATATTATGTCTGAATAGTTAACACAGTATTTATAAGTCTGGCTTTCATATTACAAAAATGAAAGTTTGGGGTTTAATTGCATCACTTCCAGACTCTGCCACAGGTTGAATGTACTAATTTGTGATTTGAATTTATTTCATTTTCAACTAAAATGTGGACTATGATGGTCAGGCTTAAAGTTGTTATAAGGATTAAATAAGGAGACACATGTAAAGCACCCTGTACTTTGCTTGTTTAGACCATCCACAGATGATATGGTTATTGTTTTATCATGCTACTTTTGTAAATTCATGTGTGTTTTTTTCCTTTTTATATTATAAGTTAAATCAACAACTGTCAACTTCAATACATGGAAAATATGTTCATCTAAATGTATTCATATATAATCTCCACCCCAGTTTTTCCCGTCTTCCTTATTTTCCCTTCCTGCTTTCATATAAAATTTATTTTATAATTATTTTATCTCACAATTTTTTACAAGTCTCTCTGATTCCCATTTTTACATGTGTAAAAGTGTGTTTGCATATATAAGTCAAAAGAGAAAGTTAAGAAGGAGCATAAGGGTGAGAGAAAATGAGTGTGTACACTCATTATATTTTTTAAAACTCCTCTAAAATTTTAATAGCTATATATACACTGTATCTTAATTATATCTCCACTCCGTCCTCCCTTTTCCTGGCCCTCCTCCCAGTATATCTCCTTTCCTAATTTTTGTTTCTTCAGAGACTAAGTAGATTCTTAGAAAGATATTTTTTTAGTCATAATGCAAAAATTTCATGATCTCAGGATCAAAAACCCTGAAAGTCATAACCAGAAAAAATTACCATAATAGATGACTGTCTTCATAGACAAGATGTTGGTACAAGACCCAGTTTTCTAAGTCCTGACCTTTTCATCGACTTCAATGGAATATTAAACTCTAGTCCATTCTTCCCCAACCTTGCCTGCCTAGCTTACATTCCTTCCCCCCAGCTGCCAGTAGTTTGCTCCTTCCTATCCCTCCAGGTAAATCTTTTGAAGAGTTTCTGGTCTTCTGCTCCTTGCCATAGCAAAACCACTGAGAGGAAGGGGCCAGTGGTTCTGCTTCCGATGTCAGCAGCATGGCTGCTCCCCCAAAGCAGGAAGTAGAGAAGGAGCCAGGGTAAGTCTAAACTGACAGTCACACTTTGCACTTCTAGTAGTGTTAAGTTCGAACTAATGTAAGGAATAACTGAAGGAAAACAAAATAATCAAACCCTTACAAATTGGACCTGCCCAGGAATTGACTTCCAGAGCTCAGGATGAGCAAGCCCACATCTTCCTCCATGGAAACATATCTCCTAGAGTTGCTTAGAATGAAAGGTTGTTCTAGAGGTTGAAGAAACTCAGGAAGTAACAGACGATAAGCTTCTGTTTTTAATGTCTTTGGAGCTTTTGTGTGAATGAAGTTGATTTCAGTGAGATATCTGGGTTAGTCTTCATTCTCCCCCCCCCCCACCATTTGTGACACAAAGTGAAAGCCTGATATTTCTTTAGTCACTTACATAGGAACAGTTTGAACATGACACTGGCCAAAGTTGGTGGGAAGCAGTCTTCTGCACATAACATGGACAGTAAAGTTTACTTTCATACAATTCTGTTCTGTTCCCATTAATGATGGGGAAGTTTCTTAGTTATTATTATCTGTTTATTTAAATGTGGTTTCTTCTAAAATTTGGTTCATCTCCCTTTTCATGAACTAGGCTTGTTAACTGCGGCTGGCAACTTTTGCTTTTCTTCATTTCATTTGCAGCCAACCCTCTGTTATCCAGAGTAACGAATAGTCATGCCTACTGATGAGTGAAAGTTATTTTAAAATGCAAAGTTGCATAGAAATGGTTCATGGACACACTTTGTATGATGTGTACGTTGTGTGATAAAATTACTGAAGGAATTCAGATGGATCAACAGAATATAAAAACTCAGCTGCCACTACATCTAAAGTGGGAACCCCCCCCCCAGGAATAATGGAGAAGTGGCTGTAGTTCTTCTGGGTGCCGCACTTACTCCAAAGTGGGAGATAGTCCCATAGGAAATTAATAATTGAATGATTTCTATTTTAGACTTAAGGCAACTTTGCTCCAGCTTTTCCTAGTGTCAAGCCCATCAGCACCTGCTGAATTTTCCCTTTGAATGTTTTTCTGATATTTTCCCCCTGTCCTATGCTATTTGCTCTTCTTTTTATACTAATTCACAGCTTGTATAAATAGAAATGGAACTTATTCTGTTAGCACATAGGCAGAAAATTTGCAGCTTCTCTTCTATTATTTGTTACAAATTATATGATCTTTTTTTTTAATTTCCTGTGTGAACATGACCTTGTTTGGAAGCATTGGAAGCATTTATAAAGTAAAAATGCATGTGTAAAATAAATAAGTAAAAAAGATTAATAATTTTATTTATGAGATTTTTTTTCTCTGACTTAACTAAAATATTCTTTATTGTTTACCAAATTACCAATCGAAAGACATGGAAATAAAATGTTCACTTGAAAAATTTCAGCATCCAAAGAGAAATTTGAAGTGTCTAGATTTAACAGAATTCCACTAAGGCAGCTAGGAATACATTGGTTTAAGGAGTAACTTTATAGCATAAATAAGTAGCAAATATTTATTAACAGAACAAAGATGTAGCAATATGCTTCTCCATTTTCTATGCTGTCTCCTCCCTTATAAATTTTACTTTATGGTAAACTAAAACAGTGGTGAAGAAATACCCTAGTTGCTACAAAAATAGGACTAAAGTGACTGGTCAGCAACCACATGTCAGGGAATGAACAAAAGAGGGAGGCTTCCTTTCATTAATGACAGAAGGGATGATCACATGTTTGGCAGAGCAGGTAACCTGCAGTGGCATTGGCAGAGAGCAACAGATGTGGTACCCTTTCCCATTGAAGACTTCACTAAGTGACTATCTTACCAAAGGAAGATGGAGATTATAATTTTCTTCTTCATATTTTCTCAAAAGTCATTGTCAAGGTTTGCTCAGCAGGTGTCATCTAGAAGGTCTCTGAATTGATTAATTTTATAAGAAATTATCAAAAAGCCTTGTAGAAAATAATCAGAGAACTCTGATCCTACATTGTCATTTAGCTTAAATCCCTCTTTAAAAAAAACTGCATGTTTTCTTAACATTTTTAACATGATGTTTTATGCAATATATTTGATGCAATAGTTACGAATTTTAGTATGTTAAAGTAAATAGATCCCATAGAAATGTATGAACTCTATGAATGTTTTGTATTAAATCTTGTACTTTATTAATTGTACTTGTATCTAATTTTGCAAAGTGTTAGCATGATAACAGTCAGGACCCCAGTTATTCAATTAATGATTTCTCTCTCTCTCTCTCTTTTTTTTTTTTTTTTTTTTTGTACTTTCTGGTCAATGATGTATAGAGAGCATAAGAAACTTGTTGAACTTAATAGGCAAACCCATGTAACTAAAACTTATTATTAATGTGGGTTTTTTAACTCAGAGGAGTGATTCTATTAAATGTGTCTCATTAGAATCCCTCTAATGATATCTAGGAGACCAAGGTTTCCTGTGACTCTTTGAGGTTGTTATGGTGGCTCCTGGGGAGCCTCTGGTAACATACCCCACCCCTTGTTCTATCCTAAATATAGATGGACGTGTATGTAATGAAAGTTCTGCCATTTTGTTTCTTGTAACCTCGTAGACAATTATTTGAAAAAAAAAATCAGTATTGCAGATAGAGTGTTAGCGACATCTATCTGAGAAACACTGGGCAATTTATTAGCCTTTCTGTACCTATCATTTCTGTGACTGAAAACCCATAATTTTTCTGACTCTTTCATCAGATTATCTTATCTTTTCAAAATACAATTAGATTATTTTTAAAGAATTACTTCTGACTTACACCAAACACCAATTAATAGAAAGTAAAAAGTTTTCATGAATACATTTATTCTTTTCCTCCCCAGAACTTGAAGAATCCAGACAGAAATGCCCACCCTGCTGGTATAAATTTGCTAATATGTGTCTGATTTGGGACTGTTGTAAGCCATGGTTAAAGGTGAAGCATCTTGTCAATCTGGTAGTGATGGATCCATTTGTTGACCTGGCCATCACCATCTGCATTGTGTTAAATACACTCTTCATGGCTATGGAGCATTACCCGATGACAGAGCAGTTCAGCAGTGTGTTGTCTGTAGGGAATTTGGTAAGACTCTTTGAAGGTTCATCTTCCTACTAGTTCATGAATGTTTATATTAATTTTATATGATACTGTCAAATAACATATCATCTTATTGACCACATTTACTAAAGACACCATAATCTATTGCAACCTTTTTTAAGCAATAAGAATAGGTTGCTACACTTAAACATAGTGCAAAGGATTCAGGTGTAACTTGATATAGAAATTGGCACTCCTCTATTATAACAATAATTATGGCCAGGCATAATGACACATACCTGTAATCCCAGCAGCTGGGAGACAAAGGCAGGAAGATCACAAATTCTAGGGTCATCGATTTTAAACTGGGAGATCCTGCCTCAAAGCAAACAAGCAGAGAAACATAAGTAAGATGAGGCCCAGATAAAAGTCTGATGACCTAAATTGAAATCTTGAACCCAAAAGGCAAAAGAGAACCAACTTTTGTAAGTTATCCACTGACATGCCATTTTAAACATGTGCTCCTCCAAACACACAGGACAAATAAGTAAGTAAAGACATGATTTTAAAAATGAGATTATTATGTTGATCTGAATGGCTAAAATCAAAAACATCAATGGCAACTTATGCTGGGGAGGGGATATGGAGAAAAGAGAACACTTCTTCATTGCTGGGGGAGTGCGAACTTTTGCAGCAGCTGTGGAAATCAGTATGGAGATTTCTCTGAAAATTAGGGATCAACCTCCTTTAAGACGGGACAATACTACTGTTGGGCATATACCTGAAGGAGGCACATTCACACCACAAGGACATTTGCTCAACTATATTCATAGCAACATTATTTGTAATAGCCAAATCTTGGAAACAGCCTAGATACCCTTTAATTGAAGAATGGATAAAGAAAATGTGGCATATTTACACAATGGAGTAGAAACAATGATGTCCTAAAACTTCTCAGGCAATTGGGCAGAACTAGAAAAAGTCATCCCAAGTGAGGTAACCAAAAACGAGAAAGACAAAGATAGTATTTACTCACTCATAAGTGGATACCAGACATAAAGCAAAAGATACCTAGCTTACAATCCACAACCCCAGAGAAGTTAGAACCTTTTTCCAGAAACAAATGGAAGCAGATGCAGAAATCCACAACTATCTAATGGGCCAAGCTCCTGGAATACAATCAAAGTGAAGGAGGAGCAAAAATATGAACAAAGGAGTCAAGACCATGTTGGGGAAACCCATAGAATCAGGTGACTGGAACTAGTGAGAGATCACTAACTCAGGTCTGACAAACGGGGAATCTGCAGAAGAGAGAACTAGACTCCTATAAAATTGGTGACAATGGTGCACCTGGGCCAATATATGAGGCCACTGGCAGTGGGTCCAAGACCTAACACATACAAAGTGACTTAGTGAGCCATTCTATATGGAGAGATACCACTCCCAGTCTAGATAGGGGGTGTGGGGGTGAAGAGGTGCCTTGGTACTGCCTCAACAAGGTGAAGGGACACACTTAGTAGACTCCCCATAAGAGGACTTACCCTCTCTGTAGAGCAGAGAGGAGGAGGGGGGGAGTGGAAGGAGCGGGAAGAAAAGAGGGAGAGGGAACTGGGATTAGAATATAAAAAATAATAAGAAAATTAAAAATGTCTAACAAAAAAATGGGATTATGCTAGAAATTTGGGACTATACACTTACATAAAATAAGAAATGCTTATTAAGTTCTCATCAGCTCTAAACAAATACCTTAAAACATATACATTTCTTATATTTGAAATATATTATTTACTTTATTTCTGATAGATCTAAAGTGAGTCAGATGCTAAAGTGTGCAAAATAAACACATATTTTATATCAAGTTCTGCATTAAATAGCACACCCTCCATTTCTTTCCTCTCCCACTCCCTGCACCTTCCCAATGGAGTCATTTTGATTTAACAGATCACTTGTGAAAAAGAGATTGTGGAACAGGAAGTGTTGCCGAGGAGACCTTCTTCAAAGTGTTCTGCCCCATTGGGCAAATGTGATTTTGTAGCCAAGGAAAGGAAATGCCACATAGAAAAGAACCTGTTCAGCTTATAGTTGGCCTTTGCTTTAAATTTGAATTGGTCACCTGTATTGTATCATCATGATTTCAAATTATGATCAAGGCTTTCAGCAGCTCTAAATTCTTGGTTGGTTTCATAGACATTCAGCTGCTCCAATTGGCTGATATTCAGTAGCTTGGTTATATGGTACAGACTAATTTAGTTGAACATTTATTTACAAATCAAGCTAGGTTACAGTTCAGTATGTATGATTGCAACTTTGGGCCAAACTTGTTCTCAAATAAAGAAGACTGCTTTAGGATTAATTCACTTTACAGCAATGCAATAATTTGAAAAAGCAGAACTACTGAATTTCCATAGCTCACAAATTCTTAAAATGTATTGGTCTTTAATAAGATAATAATGTCAGCAGCCAAGGGGGCAAGTAAGTGCCAAGAGAGTTTATCGGTTGATAGAGGTGGTATTTTTAAGGTGAGTGAAGGATGGAGTCTCTGTTGTTTTCTCTAAAACCCCATCAGTGAAACAACCAGTAGTAGGAACAAATTGGAACTATAGACCATATAAGAAAGCAAATAACTCATAGAATTCAATAGACAGCCACCAAAAAGGGGGAAATTAGCTCAGAATAGGGATACAGCCTCTGTTTTAATAAGAAGAAATACAAAGCTGGAAAGATAACTCACTGGTTAAAAGCACTGAATATTCTTTCAGAGTACCTGGGTTCAATTCCCGGCACACACATGGCAGCTCATAACTGTCTGTAACTCCAATTCAGAAACATGTCACCCATCACAAAACACCAATGCACATAAAATAAACATGAATAAATTAGAGAAGAAGACGAGGAAGAGGAAAAGGAAGAGGAAGAGGAAGAAGAAGAAGAAGAAGAAGAAGAAGAAGAAGAAGAAGAAGAAGAAGAAGAAGAAGAAGAAGAAGAAGAAGAAGTAGTTCATCAAGTGGGGATATAAACATAGTATGTAGTACATTGGGTAATGAGAGACAAAAATCAGATTGGCTAACTACAATCGCAATCACCAGTGAGAAACATTGAGAGTAAAGGGAAGAAAACATAAAGTCAAGATAAGTGGCAGAGAAAGAAGGTTCAAAGTAATTACAGAAAATGGAAAACATTGATTTTGTTTTCTAAAATAAACAATTTATTAAAGTCTTTACCTTCTTTAAAGCCACTGGTGACTGTTTATTACAGTTTGCATGAAGTCTTGGTAGAACTTGTTTCATCTGCAGATCCATGGAAGGAGACAAGCCTATTATACTTCAGCAGCTAAAGCCTGTGCTCCTGGGCAAACATTGATGAAGTTTTAGACAAGAGAGATTAACCACAGCCAAGCACTGTGTGCCCAGTATACTTTTTGTATAAAAATTAGGGTGTTCATTTATTATCTGAATCTATACTTTATCACCTGGAAAACCTTAAGTATAGTGAACAATTAAATACTGGGCTGAGTATAAAACATGTGAAAGCATCAATTTGTGGAATGCAAACCAACCTTTAAAATCCAGAATTTGTGTTTGATTTGTGGTTAGTTGCATTGCTCCTTTTCGAGAATAGGCATTCCTAATAATCAACTGTGTTTCTCATTTAGGTCTTCACTGGCATCTTCACAGCAGAAATGTTTCTCAAGATAATAGCTATGGATCCATATTATTACTTCCAAGAAGGCTGGAACATCTTTGATGGATTTATCGTGAGCCTTAGTTTAATGGAACTCGGCCTGGCTAATGTGGAAGGATTGTCAGTCCTCCGATCATTCCGGCTGGTAACTACTTAGCAGTATCCATACTTACTTTTGTAATTGATTCCTCCTCATTCTTTCCTATTAGCAGGTTAAACATATTTCACAAATGTAATATTATTTGAAAAGATATGAAAGTATAGTGCCCTTCCCTGAAATGAAGTTGTTTCTTCATGACAAATATATTGTTCTATTCCAATGAAGAGCCAATAATGACTCTCATGCCTGAGACTACGTTGTTACCTTGGACTGCCTATTTTATCCACTGAGAAACTAATACTTGGAGTAGGGTATATGGGAGCAGGAAGATAAACAGCAGTGCTCTTTGAATATTTTTCCTTCAGCCAGCTCAGGAAGTTATCAAACCAGCTCTCTGAAAAGTACTGCCTATAGTGTATTTTTATGATTTTAAATTAATTATCTTTTATTTGATCTTTTATTTCCTAACTATTGGCTTCTTTTTAAATTACAAGACTCATATCATTTGACACATTTATGTTAAGGGTTTGGAATATTTTATTATATATGCTGTGACTAGGGCCTGGTTCTATTTTCAAATAATAAGGTTGAGTATAGTTGCCCTCCATACATACACAAAAAAACTTATTGCACTGCCAATTAATCTCAAGACTTTGATTTGATGTCTATTTAGGACTTCCCTTATGAATTTTAAAGTTCAAATTTGAGCTGAGACCCTTAGAACTCTTTAAAAAGAGTTATGGTTTAATTTGAAACTATAAGAATGCAAGAATTAGAGAAAACTATTAGAATAATTATATGACAGGTTAATACAGACAACAGCTTTATGTTTGGTAAACCTTTGTGATAAATGATACAATGTAGAGAACTGAGGATCACACTATCATTAACATCTTGCATAATGTACCAGGTGCTTCTTCATAAATTATCTCTTGGAATGAATTAAACAGTCTGGTGCTTCTACTCACTCCTTTGAGTCACTCAGGGGTCATTAGATAATGCGCTACTGCCTGCCTGACATTTACTTAAGCATCAGAAATAAAATGGCACTATTATTTAACTGATATGGTGCTTTGGGAGCCTCTGCCAACCATTACCACCAATTTGTCAGGTACAGTGGCAAGGGGATGTGTAGATATTTGTAATGACTTCATTCCTAAGTTACTGAAGACACCAATGTTGAAAAAAATGCACCTGAAGCTTAAGCCTCCTGGTAGCATCAATCCTAAAAGAGAATAGTCTAATATTATAGCAAGCTAAAGATAACAGCTAGATGAAAATCATGTAACCCCTCCCAGAAATGAATTCATCTTCGTCTTCTAACTTATGCAGTGTGTGCCATACGTTATAACCTTTCAACTCACTGAAAAACATGTTCACTCTGAAAATAAGTCTCTGCGAATTAACTTACATGATCTTTCAGTGTCTTAGTTAAAAACAACCAAGAAGCAACAGTAAAAAAAAATCCAAAAGCTTCTATAGGGTCCTCTCTCTCTGCCTCTCCCGTGTGTGTGTGTGTGTGTGTGTGTGTGTGTGTGTGTGTGTGTGTGTGTGTGTGTGTACAATATTTGCTACATCTGTTAGATACTTCTTTGGCATATGAATAATCCATCATTCTACAGTTGACAGATATTTGCTATAGATTTCTGCTGCAGATAAGAATAGAGATGTTTCCACAAAGCAAGGCAATAACAGTATTCTTACATTACTTGTTTTCTAGCTTAGAGTCTTCAAGTTGGCAAAGTCCTGGCCCACACTGAATATGCTCATTAAGATCATCGGCAATTCAGTGGGCGCACTGGGAAACCTGACGCTGGTGTTGGCCATCATTGTCTTCATTTTTGCCGTGGTCGGCATGCAGCTGTTTGGAAAGAGCTACAAGGAGTGTGTCTGCAAAATTTCCAATGACTGTGAGCTTCCACGCTGGCACATGCACGACTTCTTCCACTCCTTCCTGATCGTGTTCCGAGTGTTGTGTGGAGAGTGGATAGAGACCATGTGGGACTGCATGGAGGTCGCTGGCCAGACCATGTGTCTCACCGTCTTCATGATGGTCATGGTGATTGGCAACCTAGTTGTAAGTAGTAAGATCAATTTTCTCCTATTCAGGCACAAATAATATGGTTTCTAAAATGTTTGACTGAGAACATTTTGTGTTTTAGGGAGGATTATTTTGTAAAGAAATTATTTCTAGTTGTCTATTACATAAGATTGCAGGAGCCAAACATGATTTAGACTTCAGTAGTTTGCACACCCTCAAAACGTCTCTTAAGCCAAAGTTCTTTCTTACTCTTCTATGCCAAGGAACCTGCTGGTTTTATGTTTCCATGCTAATGTGGAAGTATGCATAAAATCACTCACTCATTTCATTAGAAGTATTAACAATAATATCTTTCAAAAATGTTGCAATTTGGGATTTCCTCAAAATTAAAGTTAAATCTTACTAAACATCTCAAGTTAAGAATGGTATTCAAAAACACTTTGTAACTAAAAACTAAAGTATGAGTTAGTAAAACACCATTATCATTTCTGTTTTAAGTCAACTTGGAAGCAGAGGAAGAGCAGCTAGCCTCTTCCACTTCATATAGAACCAGAGAGAGGGTGTGAAGACAGCCCTTCCATTCTAATCCTGAAAATCACACACTAACACTGTGCTGTGAGATATTTATAAGAAACTATGTACTAAAGGGAATGAACATGTAGTAGAAAATTAATTTTTATTTAAATTTTTAATTTTACATATTGATTCCAGTTCTCTCTCCCTCCCATCCTCCGATGCTCCCCACAGACCCTCCCATCTCATCCCCAATCCACCCCCCAGGAAGGGTGAGGCCTTCCATGAAGGATCATCAAAGTCTGTCAAGTCATTTGGGGTAGGGCCTAGGTCCTCCCCCATGTCTCTAGGTTAAGGGAGTATCCTTCCATGGGGAATGGGCTCCTGAAGTCTGTTACTGCACTAGTGATACATCCTGATTCCATTGTCAGAGGTACCATAGACTTCCTAGGCCTCCTGAGACCCATGTTCAGGGGTCTGAGTCAGTCTTATGCTGGTTTTCCAACTGTCAATCTGGGGTCCACAAGCTCCCCCTTGTTCAGGTCAGCCATTTTTGTGGGTTTCTCCAGCCTGGTCTTGACCCCTTTTCTCATCAATTCTCCCTCTCTGCAACTGCATTCCAGGAGTTTGTCTCAGTGTTAGCGGTGGCTATCTGCTTTGCTTCCATCAGCTACTAGATGAGGGCATATAAGGTAATCATCAGTCTCATTATCAGGGAAGGGCATTTAAGGTAGCCTCTCTACTATTGCTTAGATAGTTAGGGTTATTCTTATAGGTCTCTGGACATTTCCCTAGTGCCAGATTTCTCTTTAAACCTATAATGGATCCCTCTATTATGGTATCTCTTTTATTGCTCTATTCTTCCCCCGACGCAATCTTCCTGCTCCCTCTAGTTCTCTCCCTTCCTCTTCTCCCTTTCTCTTTCTCCAAACTCCCTCTCCCCTGCCCTGCTCCCAGTTTGCTCAGAAAATTGATTTTTAAGGGACAAGCATCAAGTTATTCGTGGGTATATGTTAATGCTACCAGAATCACAAATACACCTTTAAAGATGAATCTTTTAGGAAAGTAGAATAAGATTATATGGAACAGGAAGAAATGATCATGGGGTAACAGGAACAGAAACAACAAAAACAATGGCCATTCCTGTAACATAGACATTCTCATCTAGTGTAATATAGCACTAGCTAAAGAAGGCAGGGAAGGCAATGAACAGAGTGTTTCTCTATGCAGCCCTGGCTGTCCTGAAACTTTTTCTGTAGATCAGGCTAGCCTCAAACTCAGAGATCTGACTGCCTCTGCCTTCTGAAAGTTCAGACTGAAGTTTACTACTGTTAAGAAAGTATTTTCCTCATGCACTTGGTTAGGTATGACTGAACTCCATGTGCTGGCTCCTGCAATACTGTCTTTCTGTTTGGTGGAAAGAGAGAAGGGCTCTCAATGGCCTCTCAAAGGCATGACTTTGTCTCATTGCATATGAACTGCCCTAATAGGTCTCCACCACAGTTGCTATGAGTAATGTCTGCCAGGGCTAGCCCACAAGCAATTGGAAAACGGGACTGCAGACAGCCCACCCCCACCCCCAGCTAGCATTTTCACAAGCCATTCTTGGATACTGTTTCTTCAGTAAGTGAAGCAACGGACTATTGAAGAGATGTGAAGGCTTTGGGTTCCTCTCACAGGTTGGGGATCAAAAGGGAGAAAAATATGAGTAGATGCATTATTTTTTTATGTGGTACCCTAATGGAAGTAGTTACAATATCTTCCTTCTCTGAGACTAATTCGGGGAACACTCTAAAGGGCTGATTTCTTTTTGTGAGCTGACAGTCTGCCCATTCGTCTTAGGGAAACAGAATTCCAAATTTCAAACTATTTCCGAGAAAACTTGCTAAACTCTTTCTAAGTCACCATTGGCACAGTAAACGAGGCCAGCTGGTTACAAAAGAGGTCTAGATGAAAAGGTCAGCTTGTCTTTCTAGAAAGAAAAGACCTGGAGGAAAATGATAGCAGTGAACCCTTCTCAAGCGTTCACCATAATGATTTGTCGTCGATTCTTTCTTTGAATCTTTATAATCTTATACATATGGCACTTGTGAAATGTTAAATTTATTTACAGGTACAGAATTAAAACCAGCATTGAATAAAGGATAAAAACTTGAGTTTTATTCAGCACCTAAGCTCTGACAGATATCTTCCTCTGTTATAGAAAGAAATGTGCAGAACTTGAGCTTGCAAGATGACTCATTTGGTAGGAGAGCTTGTTGCAAGGCCCAAATTTCTTTCCTGGAGTTCCCAGTGGAAGGAGAGAATCAAATCTACAATGTCATCCTGTGACCTCCATGAGCACGAAATGACATGTACCACCCCACACACACACAGCATCATACACATCATCACAATAAAAAATTTTAATGAAAAAAATTTGTGGAGCTAATAATGTCTATAATATTTGTAATAAAAACATTTGCCTCTTACCACCAAATGAAGATTGAATGCTTTGAAAAAAATTTAAAAATCTATATGGGGAAAGGAGAGGTAGTTTTCTTTAAGGTTGTGGTGCCTGGTAGATGGGCCATGAACCTGTAAACATTTGAGCAATATAAACTGGACTTGAAGGTTATTGGGGAGGGAGGATAGAGAGGTATGGGCATATGTAGGAAGTGTTAGTGAGAAAAATGAGGAATAAAT
The DNA here is from genome assembly GCA_030556225.1 of Cricetiscus sungorus. Classification (NCBI taxonomy): domain Eukaryota; kingdom Metazoa; phylum Chordata; class Mammalia; order Rodentia; family Cricetidae; genus Cricetiscus; species Cricetiscus sungorus. Next base: position 7,077,980 of record JANBXA010000372.1, read on the forward strand.
ATGACCCAAACAGGTTGTATGAGAATCTCAAAGCATTAGTAAAAATATCATATTTTCAAAACTAGAGAAAGGGAGAGTTCATTGATCTATGAAATAGAAAATTTGCATAATAAGTAACTATTTCTCTGGCAATGGGATAACATTAACTTGTCAATTTGTGGTAGAATATGAAAACATCTAGAAAAGTAGTAGCAAATTTTTTATACTGATCATAAGTATAGCAGAAATACACAAAAAAGAAACATCAATATGTAAATATGGAATTCTATTTTCTTCACCTGTTTTGCAAACTTAATGAAAATCATGCAAATTGGATGATCAATACAATGATATAAACTTTATTTACTCATCAACAATGGTCTCACACAAACACAAGGTAAAGAAGTCTATTTTCTCATTTACAATAATCCCTGCTCAGCAGAACTGCTGTGAGAAATACATAATATGAACCTCACAGAATGCTTGGACCAACACATTTTCTAGGAACTCAGCGAAAATCCCTTTATTATTATTGTTATCAGGTGTGAGTTCTGCTGTGATTCCTGCCTTGAAGCATTCTTGGGAGCCTAATACAGCAGTTATTCTTGCAGAAAATTTGTGGGACCCACCCTGGTTTTCTACTGTAGAGTAAGAATGATAATTGGCAAAAAAAATGCATTATATACTTGAAAATAGCTAAAAGGAGGAATTAGAATGTTTTCATCAAAAAGAAATAATAAATGTTTAAGGTGACAGACATGCTAATCAACCATACATGATCATTGCATAACGAATACATGTATCAAAATATTACAGTGTTACTCTACAAATACACATCAACATCATGTGTTGGTTGGTCAAAATTAAGATAAAACAAGAAAGCAAAGTCAAATATTGTACATTGTATGGGAGGATTCAATGACTTGGATAATTTTTTTTCATGATAGACTAGGACATTCCATTAATGAAACTTAAGAAATTAAATCTAAGAAATAATTTTGGCACTATTAACTCAATTTTCTTACAGATAAAACTCAAATTGAGTACTTAAACTTATTTTCTTTTATTGAGTTTTCACCAAAGTAAGAAATTCAAAGGTGAGTCAGAGTAAAACATAAGTGTATGGTAAGTTTCTGAAATAGAGGACAGGTCAGTTTTAGATTGACTGCAAGGAGTCATTGCAGGGTGATTGACAGATTGTCAGTACAGACCTGACTGACTCTGACATTCCACACATCATCACTGACTCTGACCTTACACACACATCACTGCCGTATTTTCACTAGAATTTTAAGCTAAAATCTCCCCAGGGTCCACTTTTGTATTAACAACATTTGCATTTGGTCCCTACTATATTTTATTTTGATTCTGTGTTTGAATAATCAAGGACTGTGTCACTCAAAAAAATTAAGGCAGTCATGTTCCCAACAATACCTGATTCCTCAGTTTCCTGCCTGCTATACAGACTTAACAGATGGTGATAACACAAACTTCATTTTTAATTCAGTATTGTCAACATTAGCATTATATGACAACCATGTCTTTATTATATTTCCAGTTGTTTCATAAACATAGCTACCACAATTTTTTTAAACAAAATTAGGAGTGTCAATCTAGCAATATAAATATTTTTCTTGAAATTAGCAAAGTGAAAAATGTTGCAATGCTGCAAAAGCCAAATTCATATTTAGGATACAGGGTTTCTATATGGTTCTAGGAGTAAAATGACAATAAATAGTCACTGTCCTAAGAAATACAGATCATATGTTCAAAATAGCAAGCATCCAAACATTTTTCTTTACTGCAGAGTTCTCTAGATTCTTCTGGATGTAAAGTGAGTACATAAGTGCCATGCTATGGTATGGTTTTAAAATGAACCTGAAATAAAGAGTGCACATAGTTCTTGCTATGCGCCAGGTATTTGTTTGCTTGATTTTACTTTTCTTTGCTAAAGACAGAGACATCTTCTTTAATGAGATATATGAAGAAGAATTTCATGTCTTACAGGTGAAGCAAAGCAAACAGGCCATCTGATCACTCTTCCTCCACTCTCTTTTAGGTTCTGAACCTCTTCTTGGCCTTGCTACTCAGCTCTTTCAGCTCTGACAACCTTGCAGCCACAGATGATGATAACGAAATGAACAATCTCCAGATAGCTGTGGGAAGGATGCAAAGGGGAATCGATTATGTTAAAAGGAAGATACGTGAATTCATTGAGAAAGCTTTTGTCAGAAAGCAGAAGGCCTTGGATGAAATCAAACCCCTTGAAGATCTTAATAACAAGAAAGATAGCTGTATCTCCAACCACACGACCATAGAAATCGGCAAAGACCTCAATTACCTCAAAGATGGAAACGGGACGACCAGTGGCATAGGTAGCAGTGTGGAAAAGTATGTGGTAGATGAGAGTGACTACATGTCATTCATAAACAACCCCAGTCTCACTGTGACCGTGCCCATTGCTGTGGGAGAGTCTGACTTTGAAAATTTAAACACAGAGGAGTTCAGCAGCGAGTCAGATATGGAGGAAAGCAAAGAGGTAGGAATTTTAAATAAAGGGATATCTTGTGTATACTTCTGTGGCATTGATGATACTAGATATTTTATATTATATGCTACTTCCCTGTAAGAAAGTAGGAAATAACTACTCTAACATTCACATAGTAAATATGATTGATAAATTAATGTTAGAGTATACTAGCTAGCTAGCCAAATGTCATGATTTAACTTTTCTAGTAGTCACTTTCCAAACTCACAATACTTATATGAACTTTTCTAAGCATTTTAAAAATAACTTCAGATTTACGATAATACCTCAGTGAGTATACTTTCTTCCTTACAATTCACCACAATAAAGGTTTTAGCATGTATTAAAAGATTAGTGGGAAAATAGTTCTTGTTCTCATCTAATAGTATTCTTGCCTATGATGAAATACTTCATAAAAGAATAGTATCTAGTTTGCGGAGATCTATTAAAGCTGACTTGGATCTTGGCTTGATGGTACTTCAATTTGTGTTTCCTAAAGTTTGTTTGTTTGGTTTTTTGTTTTTGTTTCTGTTTTTTTTTTTTTTGGAAAGAAAGTTTGTGATAGGGATTTAATTGAGTGCGGACAACCTGCTTACATACAGAAAGCCTGCGTATGTTATAGAACACAAATTCTGAACTTACCAACTCAATGTCTCCATAATACAGTCTTTGATTTATGAGATGATTGTGGATATCAGTAAATGCTTTGTTGTGTTTTGTTATTAACCCTTGAGTTAAAGGGGAAAAAAATCTGGTACTGCCTATTTTGTAGTAACTGAATCAAATTCTTGAAAGGTATACAACTGGATGGACTCAGAGGGTGTGAAGATGTTTCAATAAGTGCTCTTTTATGCTTCCCCCAAATCTGCTTGGTTCTTTATCAGCTTTATGGTGTACCTCGACTATATCATTTAAAATCCATGTCCTGATTCTGTAGGCTTTGACTCTTCTGCTGTTTTGACTAGATATGATGCAATTCCCATTATGGTTTTTATGCCTGCTTCTCTTTTTAACTCTTTTTGAATAATGTTGAATACATGCTTGAACGATAACCTTTCAAAGAGAAATTTAGTGGTGTAATATGGTGACCTTCACTTCTGACCGTTCTTACTTCTCACAGGCGTGAGACCAAGCTGGAGCCGTCAAGAATGCAGCTCTGGTGTTTTTTAAGCAGCCAGAGGCTCGAGCCATCACTTTTACCCAGGTTACCAAAGCAAGTTGTGCATATATAAATATAATCAGTGTCTAAATGACTTGACTGGCCTGCATGTTACTCAGCTACGTCCCTTGCCCATCCATTGGCAGTACAATAAGAACATGCACAGCTGTGCCTAGGTTGGGTCCTATAAAGCATGGTCAGGCAAGGCTGACAACCCCAACCTTTTATTTTGTTTTAAGGGAAATTAATTTAGCTGCTAATTTCTTTTTGTAGATTTTAATAGAAAGTACACTCTTATTTAAAAGGAAAGTGCATGCCTTTGCAGATTTTGTAACTTCCACTTAATGTCATAGTTTGGAACATGCTAGTGGCCTGGATGAAGATCATAGGTGCTCTCAAAAAAAGTTTTGTGTTTGTTTTTTTACTACAACTGCTTTTAAAATACATCCGCAGTAAATGTGTTTTGTTGTAAATAATTTGCTCGGTGTCTGAAGGGTAACATGCAAATTAAAGCAACCCCTCCCCAACTTGCACACTTCCCAACTGACTTCCAATGTGAAAATAATGTAAATGAATGGGAGTGTTCGCATTTTGCTGCCAGCAGCAAGGGTATAATTTTCATTCACTTCATTTTTGGGAAAAGGGCAATGCTTTATTTAGCAATTGACCAAAAGCCTTTTGCATTTAGAATGATTCCCTTGGAGATTCTGTTTATATTTGCTCTTAAAATTCCTAGAATGAAAGAAATGTACTCATACACCAAAATAACCCCCCCCAAAAAAAAAAGAAAAAGAGAAAGAGAAAGAAAAATTGACTTCCACCTACCTTTATATGGTGTGCTTACTCAAGAAACAGATCTGCAGTCCACCGTCCCCACCCCTTAACCTGCTGTAACTTTCTTCTTTTCCCTCTCCCTCCCCCACGGCACCTATCAAACTTAGTTCATGTTATTCACCTGCTTCATGTTCCATAAACACCTCCACAGGAAAATCGGAGTGAGCCCTTGCCTCCGTTTGTTTATTAATGAGAGAATTCCCACATTGTGTGTAACTATTCTGGGACCTCTTTGTATCGAACTTTTCACTGTCTGATACTGAATTCGCAATTCCATGCACAGATATTAAAGCAAGTTGTTTCTTCTGCTTTCATCAACTTTTGCATAAATGTTAACAAGAAACTTTGTCACTTAGAAATAGTAACATTAAAACTGTAAATTAACTCAGAATAATATCATGTTGAGCTTTTTTGAAAGGAGGAAATACCCTAACAGTATTAAAACATACTTTGGGAAAATTCAGTTGCTCGTACTCCTGCTTCTTTCTGTCAGAGGAGTGTAGAAAATATCTGAGAGACAGGTTCCTCTCCTGTTGATTCCTATCATTCTAGTTTCTTATAAAGAAGCCAGGTTAATTCCCTTAGCCCTTGAATACTCCACTTTCCACTTTCTTTAGGAAAAGACACTTGGAATAGATGGCAATCAAGCGCACGACCTTTTAAAGTATTGAGGCAGTATATCAACAGATCAAAAGAGAACTGATTCTTACAATTTTCTATTTCTTTTTCAAAAAGTATTTTATAGTCTCTTTTTGAAATATGGTTCAATCCCAGAAGAACATATGAGACATGAAGGCATTTTTGTCTTAAATGACTAATTACATTTAAAAATAGCTTAGCTTCAAACAAATGTGCACATGGGAAACTTAATGTGGAATATAGTTTTCTAGAGTTTTCTCCAACCAGGACATTTTTTTCCTTTTGGATTTTCAAGACAGGGTTTCTCTGTGTAGCTTTGGAACCTGTCCTGGAACTCTGTAGACTAGGCTGGCCTCGAACTCACCTGCTTCTGCCTCTGCCTCTCGAGTGCTAGGGTTGCACCATCACTGGCTGGCAGGACTTTTATTTCTTAAGTTATTTATTTTCATTGGCTTTCTGGAAAGTTATTAGTTTGACACAGTGTCGTTTAATAATAATTTATTATTGATATGAAAAATAAAAGTTGAAAATATAATCTTTAAAATTAAAACATGGCATAATAGAGTGTGGAGCAAAAACTCAGCTGGTAAAAATGCCTGATGTGCAAGCCCAAAGATGTGAATTTGGATCTCATGAGTCCACATGGTAACCAGGTACAGCAGTGAGTGTCTACTCCAGCTCTGGGGTAAGACAGAGACAAGGGGATACTTGGGGCTTTCTACCTAATCAGCCTCTCCAAATCATTGAGTTCCAGGTTCAGTTAGAGACACCGATTCAAACACTAAGGTAGAGAGCAATGGAGAAACACACAATACCAACCTCTGGCCTTTACATACACACATATATCTGCACCAACACATATGCACATACCCACATGACCTGTGCATACAACACACATACACACCACAGAAACATGAAATAATATAACTTGATATTTATTGGATCATTAAGTGAAACATGATTCTTCTGTGCTCAGTTTACAGAAATTTGAATAACTATAGTATAATGATAAGTATCTTAATATCATTGATATGAGGAGTTCATAAAATGTGAGTTTTATGCAAATATTTTTCATATTTCTAAGTGAGTTCAGTTGCTACTGATTTATATAGCAGCCCTCTGTGACCACTCTTTTATAATCTCTCTGTTATCCCAATCTCATGTTGTGTCCATATTCTGCTCAAGTTTAACTAGGCAAATGTTCCTCTAACAGTATCATTCTACCCATTTATTTCCTGCTAAGTATGGGTAGTAATAAGAAAATTTAAATATTTCAATATTACCAGAGGGAAATGGAAAACTCACTAAACTGTTGTCTATGTGTTTAGCCTGCTTATAGTTTGCTTTCTTACTTTGTAGTACTTTGCAGTGTGTGGTGCCCAGATTGGGACATTACCACACAGCCTGTAATGAAAACTCTTTACTTAAGAATACCAGGTGGGCAGAAGTGGTGCAGCCTTTAATCCTAGCACTCAGTAGACAAAGACAGGCAGATGAGCTCAAGGCCACCCTGGTCTACAGAGCTATAGAGAAAGTTTCGGGACAGGCAAGGCTACACAGAGAACCCCTATCTCAAAAAAAAAAAAAAAGACAGAGAGAGAGAGAGAGAGAGAGAGAGAAGCTCCAACAACTGTTAGTTACAATAATATACATTTGACGGCTATAAGTGGCAAATTTGCTCTGTGGTCAGGTTCATCATAACTAGGAACTGAATTGAAGCTTATGATTTTTATGTTCTTGCTTCATTCCATTTTGTGGGATCTTAATACATTTTAAGCAGTATATTTTATTAAAATGATGACATTTAACTCCTGTACAATAAAATGATTGAATTGAAATGAAGAATTTCATTAATCATCACTTTTGTTATGTATCTCCAGTATGATTTATGATAAGGTTTTTATTCATTAGATATTTCAATGTGTGTTTTCCTCATCCTACAATAACCAGTACAGGAATTATGAATATGACTTGAGTAGACAATAAGGTTCTTAGTTATGACTCATATAACTCAACAGTACCAACATTAAATCTATAATGTTGAGTCACATATCCAGTCTACTAAATGTTCCAAATTAACTAAGCTTGAAATTTACATGTGAATCATCAGAGAAATGTCCTCAAACACTGTAGGAAGAACAGAGTACAGAAAATCTAGGGCATAGCCACTCATTAACTCTGACATTGACAAGGTGAGTAAGCCCACTGGATAGTGGTGTGATGCTCCAATGTGCAGCATGGTATCTGCTGTAGTAGTTAACACCACAAGCGTAAGCATACCCACTGACATGTGTGGAAGACACTTACTATTGCACTTTAGGGAAGAGGAGATACAGCTGCTCCTTAAGTGGTTCCATTCACTCTGGAACAGTAAATCCACACCCTTAGTGTAGAAAGAAGGGAACTAGGTCTAAAACAACTGATTCAGTAGTAAGTTTCCTTATAGCTGACCTCATAGGTTCCTCTTGATTATGAATGAATTCTTGGCAGCTTACTTTTCAGAACGTACTCCCAACTTTAAGAATTGTTTATCATCATTTTAAAATCCCTGAATATCCAAATAATCTTGATGCTTCGTGACTAATTATATTCCTTTGAACCTGGAAGAATCAGGCAAGAAGAAGTAGAAGTACTTAGACGTTGAAGTTCATAAAATAGGCCATGAGGCCAGTTGTTCATTGACACAAGAAATTTTCACTAACGACAAGAACTGGCGATAGACACAAGGGATAACGGCAAAACCACAGTCTTCTGCCCTAAATCTAGTGAGGTGCATATTCCAGACACACAAAATACACTTTAAGTTGCACTTGGTATTAAAGTCATAACCTGAGTGTTAAAGTTCATTGCAAAATTTTGCTGTTGCTTCTTTGTTGGTTCATTATAATGACAAGGAGTTGTGTATGTTCTGTCACACCATGGTTTGAAAAAGAGAAAACAAGAAGGGCCTTGAATAAACTCTCCACAGATAAGGCCTGTAAATATTTTTCAAGAGAGTAGAAAAACACATCAGGAGAATTCTTGTTTGCATTGCAGTATGGGGAACTCTGAATAGAGCAAATCGACTTTCTCTAATAATTTTTTTTTTAACTTGAACAAGGTAATGAAAGCAAGTGGTTGGCTTGGTCATTTGTTCATTCAATGGAGAGCACATCAGGACTTCAGGGTTAGCTCTGAGGGCTGAACTGCTTGTGTTGTTGCCTCATCCACAGGGTTTAGGGCACTGTACATACCCCCTGAATATCTTACAAGTATGTTGAGAAGACTTCAGTTTTTCTCTCTCTCTCTGAAGTACTTTTGCCCATCTTTCATAAACGACAAATCCAAAAAAAAAAAAAAAAGTTATGAAACACCCTGAACACCCAAATTAGGGAAATGGTGGAATGGAAAAAACAGGAACTGGAGGGACACATATAAGGGAGGAAAATGGTGGTTGCAATATAGTGAAAAACTGAATGAATACTGGTGATATGGTCTTTATGGCATCTTTTAAAATATTGACAACCCAGATATGTAGTAATAGGAGTGATAGCTGATGTTACAGGGAAACTTTCAAAGATTTTGCATCAAGATATTCTGTGACATTTTATGTGGTGACTACTCTGAATCCTACAGTGCCTGACTTCATTCTGTTATAAAGCTCTTCATTTATATATACATCCATCCATTCACTTCTAAGTAGTATTTATTGAGTATCTATTACATACCACTAATGATTGTATTAGTTAATTTTCCTATGGCTGTGATAAAATCCTCACAAAAGCAACTTTTAAGGAAGCATGGAAATATTTCATCTCATCGTTTGAGGATACAGTCCATGACAGGAAGGAAGGCACAGTGGTTAGAGTGTGAGACAACTGGTCACATAGGGTCCACAGTCACAGAGCAGATAACAATGGTTGCTGGCTCTCAGCTCACCTTCTCCTTTTATTTACTTAAGAGTCCAGCCCATGGGATGGTGGTGTCCACATTTGAGGTGGATCTTCTCACCTCAGTTAATTCGGTGTAGGAATTCTCTCACAGAGAAACTCGGGGATTTGCCTCTTGTGTTATGCTGGAACCTATCAAATTGGCGATCAGATCAACTATTGTGCTGATATATATGCTGACCAATGTCAACTTGAACACGTGACATAAAGAGGGACCCACATTTTTGCATTGGGAGCTCCATTCTGTATTTCTAGTGTTATCCTCTTTAACAAACAGAATATTTTCCATTCTTACTGTGTATAGTTAAATCAGATGTGACTGAACTGCAGTTTGTCTGGTTACTTGAGATATCTTTCAAAGTCCTATCAATGACAACGCCTGTATCATCTGGACTCTAAAGTATAACAACTTGATGTTAGATGAATCTCTACAAGTGATGAGAGAGTGTTTTTTTGGAGTCGATTACATGATTGCAAATCCAAGTATACTTATGTAAGAAAGAGTCAAACCTAAAAGAAAGGATGTCCAATTAGAAAAGGTCCCCAAATTTGGAATATTTGTGACAAATTTTATTTTAATGTTTCATAAAAGAACAAAATATATTCAAATTATGATGGCAAAGATATTATATATCTAATATCATAAAATGCTCAATGAGGAGAAAATCAACTTATAGCTTTTAACATTTTAGACAAATTTTAAAGTAGTTATAAAACTAATTCTTAGAAAGCAGGATTATAAAATAGTTATGCATCTATTAATTATTTGTATTGTTAAACTAGTTAAGACATTTCAATTTCATATATATGCCCATAATACTTTCTTCATATGAACTCAAAACTAAATCAACACTTCATAAAAATAAAACTGTCTTCATGCTATAATAGAGTCATCTTATTAGGAAAGAAACCATATAATTCTTATCCAAAAGTATGTATGAGTAGAATCTTTCCAGTAGAAATTCTAGCATCCATTTGATCCCAGTGTTCCATATGTCAATGTTCATCTTATCATGTGCTTCCCTCATCTTCTTGGTAAAGGAGCTCTTTGAGCTCAGCCACCTCCTAATGTTATGCACTAATAGTAATAACATTGTGACAGGTTTGAGAATGCTGTGGCCTAAACTACTCTGGTTCCATGTGGCACTCACACCTGGCCCTGCACCATGCCTGTGGCATTTTGAGATCAGGTTTAAGACTGGGACCCCACCCTTTATGCTGGTCCCAAGGATAGACTGACCTGGATAAAGTATATGCATGTCAATATTTGAGACAACTTCTTTCCTCCAGAGTTTCTTTTGGATGGTTTTGATTTAATCCAAAGGAAACAAAATAACATGCAATGATCTATTTCTGCATTTCTAAGAGGACAGGCAAGAGTGCCAAAGTGACAGGTAGTTTCTAAATGCACAATGAAACCCAGGAGTGCATTGGCCAAAGAGAATGCGAGATACCTGCTCTTGCTGTATAGCTAACAATGCGCTGCTCTTCTCCAAAATAGAAAGTTATAGATTGTCTTTAATAACAACTAGTAGTCTATGTTTTCATGTCAATGAAAAGTGGAAATATTTAGATTGTTGCTGTTGATGTGCATTTGACCCAACCTTTTCTACATTTGACATGAAAATACTCTTGTGCAGCTTTTGTTGGACGGGTCACAATTTTAGAATAAAACAAGCTGTACCATTTACAAATGAATTTGCCAAATCAAGAGCCCACTGACCATCTGACCGGCGGTTTGCATAAGCTTTCTATAGAATTCTATTTCAGAAACCTTTTGATGGGCTTAAACAAAAGTTATTTAAATTTCACTGTTTAAGAAAAAAATACTCTGCATTGCTGTATCTAATCTTGTGACCTCCACCTCTCCCAAAGCAGATTGGCAATATATTTAAGTTACTCTTAAATTACAGCTCAAGAGAATGCATACAGAAGACTGGGGCGGGGGCACGACTTAGGAACCGTTGTTTGGATTAGAGGACACGTTTAAAAGATTGTCTGTGGGATTAACTTTCAGAAATTGAATGCAACCAGCTCATCTGAAGGCAGTACAGTTGATATAGGAGCTCCGGCAGAGGGAGAGCAGCCAGAGGCAGAACCGGAAGAATCCCTTGAACCTGAAGCCTGCTTCACAGAAGGTAAGCAAGCAGTGGGGTGGTGTCAGTAGCCCTCTCCTGCCTATCCATCTTTCCTGTCTACACGTGTCTACATCTCTCTACCACATAACCACTTATAATCACCCATTCCTATTCATCTACCAACTCTTCACTGATTTGCTTTGTTTTCAATCTCAAAACAAAGGTAAATTTATCTGATGCTAAGCTTAAATTATGTAACTAGAGACTTTTGCTTTTGAAGGTATTGATCATCTCTAAGATATGCTGCCTCTGGTGTGTTAGTTTGCTTTCTGTTGCTGTCATAAAACCTTTTGACCAAAAGCAAACTGGAGAGGGGAAGGGTAACTGGGCGTCCATTTCTATGTCAGAGTCTACTATGAAGGATGCCAGGACAGGAAGTCAAGACAGAGAAACATAGAGACTAGCACTGAAGCAGAGGCCATGCAGAAATGTAGCTTACCAGCTTGCTCTCCCTGCTTTCTTAAACAATGCATGATCATGGTCAAAAGCTGGCAGCACCTCAGTGGACTAAAGAGTCATCTAACAAACCATTAAAGGGCTGTACCATTGGTCTTGATTTTTGTAAGCAGAATTATAAACTGCATCTTTAAAATGCAGTTTATAATTCACAATGAGGCAATAACAGGTGCACATCTCCCCTTCACAATGATGCGCCAAGAGCAGCTGATAACCTTTTCTTCATCCCCTGTCCTGCATTTTAGACTGTGTGAGAAAGTTCAAGTGTTGTCAGATAAGCATAGAAGAAGGCAAAGGCAAGCTCTGGTGGAACTTGAGGAAAACGTGCTACAAGATAGTGGAACACAACTGGTTTGAGACCTTCATCGTCTTCATGATTCTGCTCAGCAGCGGTGCTCTGGTAGGTGATGCAGGACCTGCTGATTCATCGTTCCCCTTCCCTTCCAGTGAACCTCACTTTATCCATTTGTAAAACAGACGGTTGGGAAAAGTGGAAGATGTGTATGGAAGGGCTTTCTAGAGCAGCTGAAACTGCCCTATCTGAAGGAGCCAGATAGGGTTACTCTCAGGCAGTGTGTGTTCCCATAATACACTGGAAAGGATCTCTCTGCCTTTCAGTCACCAGTAACAGTTTATTTTCTTTATTTTTTCATAGTGAATTGTATTTTTTTAATTCACAAGTCCATCACTATACTTCCCAGTATTTACTGAATTTGAGCCTTATGACACAATGCAAATGCAATTGTTTTCTTATTTAAGAAATGGACTTTAGAGTGTCCGTGCTTGCACCTGCTGGCACTTCTTTAGAACGGCTGTGCAGATACGATGTGGGGTTGCCAGCTAATGTGGTGGCTGTTTAATAGAAGCCCCTGGCTGAAAGAAGTCACCTGACTTGTTCACACTAATTCACTCGCTGGCCACAGTGAATGGGGACTAGGATCTCTTAATTTCTAAAAGCATTACAAACCTATTTAACATCTGACTTCATTTAACAGGATGAATAATTTAATAAAATACTGCTTAATATAACAAAATGGAGTGACCCATTTTCCCATCTTGTGATGTGACAGTAGGTTGCATTTCCTTTACTTTTAATTTGCAGAAAGTATTGATGAGTAGTTTTCATTAGGAGGATGACTACCTCCATTCGGGGGTTCTTTAAGCCCACTTCTGCTTTGACTGAGTCCTGCATCCTGCCATCTACTGAGTCTGCAGCAGGGTGAGACCTTCCTGTAAGAACTGAATCCTCCCTGGTCCATTCAGTCACAGCTCATCAAAGCTCATGCCCTTGCACACACAGGAACTGGCTTCTGGGGGTTTCCAGCGTGAGCTCTGTGCTAAGCTCCAGAGCCCTTCTGCTTGGCCCCATCATACACCTAGATACCCTCCTTCTCTAATAAGAAAACATTCTTAGTTCCTTGATCCAGGCCACTACACACTGTTTTGATGCTTCCTTGACACGGGTTGCGTTAAAAGATCTTTTCATTGTAGACAGCTCAGGGGTTCCTGTGAAATGACCATACTCTTTCTTTCCTAACAGCTACAGAATAATGGCAGCTTCCAGACACACCCATAACTGCTGGAGAAAGTGAAGAGATAATCTTGCCTTCTTTTCCCAGGCTCAGGAAACTCTGTGCCATATATTTACACATTCCTGAAAGAAGGATGCCAGGCACTCTGGATTCTGAGCTACTTGTAAATGACACCACCTATTGCTTAAGAAAGAAACATCTGGCCTTATCTCACGTATCTCAAGCTCTTTGAGGATAGTCTCAATATCCAAATTTTAAAATTTTGGGAGACTCTTCAGTAGCCTGCAATGCCCAGGTGCTCCTCACCTGTGCAGATAACTGTGAAACCAGAACAGTGTGATGACCCTGTTGCCCCTGACTGAAGAAGGCTTGATTTGTGTTTCGTTTTTTCCCCCAGTACATAATGTAGAAACTGTTCTTTACAATGACATTCAATACCATGTTTTCACTTGTAGGCCTTTGAAGACATATATATCGAGCAGCGAAAGACCATCAAGACCATGCTGGAGTATGCTGACAAGGTCTTCACCTACATCTTCATCCTGGAGATGCTTCTAAAGTGGGTTGCGTATGGTTTCCAAATGTATTTCACCAATGCCTGGTGCTGGTTGGACTTCCTGATTGTTGATGTGAGTACTCGGAAGTTTCCCTCTTCTGTTTCTTGGCAGCGGATGGTTAGCTCTGGTCTTGCCTGTGGCCAGCAACACAGAAAAGGCACTAGGGAAAACACTGTTTTCATCTAATACAAATGCTATTTTCTACTTCTCCAGTGGAAGTGTACCTGAGACATATTTTGTCGATTGAAGTACCACTTTATATTTAGTGACTTAATTTGAAAAATAATATTCAAATCAGTATAAGAAATTCTAAGCTACTCAAAGTAAGCTTTTTTTACTTTGTTTTTAATTCTCACATTTTATACAATTGCAGTTGTTAAAATTCTTCATAACAATCTTTGGTAATAGAATTCATCTGCAGCTGAGTTTGCTGAGTAATATGTGTCCCACATGTAAAACAAAAATTGCATATGAATTTGCAATATGGTGATGTATTGTTTACGATCTAAACAACTGGAGGTCAAAACGCAAAGCTAGCCACAGCTATAGAACCAGGCAGTGGTGATACACACTATTAATTCCAGGACTCAGAAGACAGACAGATCTCTATTAGTTCAAGGTTACACTGAACTACATGAAATTGATCCAGTCTAAAAGAGAAACACCTCACACAAAGGTGATATCAGCATTTGGAATTACATACCTTTAATCCCAGCACTAAGGGAGGTGGAGACAGGAGTGATATGGCTGGGCAGAGAGAGGAAATACAAGGCTGGAGGAAATGGGAACTGAAAGGATTACAGTCCAAGGCTTGCTTGGTGGAGAGCAGTGCACTCTGAGGATTCATAGAACCAGGATGACCATTTCAACCTGAGGTAGTGGTAAGAGCTGGTGGCTGGCTGCTTTGTTTTTCTGATCTTCAGCTTGAACCCCAGTTTTTGTCACTGGGTCTTTATTTGTGTTATAAAGTTCAAAACCAAGTGATACCGCTGGCTATATCTAGCAATTAAAAACAGATTAAGGATTTGTTGACTTGTACTGGTGTTTAGAGGTATTAAGATGGAATATCAGAATATAGAAGTATTTAAAATAATTGAATGTGGTAAATTGTTCCTAGATGTAATATGCAAAGGATACATAAAAACTGCATTAAAAATATTTTTGAAATGCAGAAAGACAACAAACAAAAGTGAAAGCTACATGCTTATGTTTGCCAATTACAAACAACTAAACAAGTGTGTCAATTATGCTGCCGCTCTTTCTTTTACGTGACAGGTTGTATAAGATACCTTTTTTTTCACTTTTTGTATGTGATTATGACATATTGGTAACAATGATAGCATAGCTAATATTTAATATATAAGCAAGGATAAGTCACTATATCCATATTAATTAATTATTTAAAAACAAAAAAAGAAAGTTAATTGCCTTGCCACTGAAACTCACATTGTCTAATATACATTATCTAATATGAATTCACATGGTCTAGTACGCTCTGATATCTATTTAGATTTTTCAATACTCTCATGAGTGTACATTAAACTGATTGTCCATTAAACTGATAATTTGTTTTAAGTCCAATATACTTCCTAATTATCTATTTTCTTATGGAGCTATAAATAGAAATGTAACTTCTCTGGTCCTGAGGGAGCTTACAGTTGACTCATAAGACTCAAAATGTATAGTCAATGGCTTCCTTTGAGGGAAGGTTTCTTGAGAGTAGAGTAAGCCAGAGTTTGAGTGAAAAGAGCACCAGTCTTTTCAAAGAAGGGGGGACACTGACATGTGCCCACCCTGAATAGCAGTGCTGGAGGGTGAGCACAGAGTACAGGGCATAGGATGGGAAGTTTGTTAATGGAAGACAAATTAAGAAAGACAAGTGTTTGAGAAACCCATGATACCATCCAAGGAAATGTGATCTACAGATTTAGTGGAGAGGAAGATTTTGAAGACTATCTTCAAACAAACAAAAACCCAGAAGATTAAAGATTTCTGTGATGTCCCAGGAAGACCCAGATGCATCTCCTTTTCAAATGTACTAAACAACTTACAAGAATGGCTTGCCACTTGTGCAATTCTCTGATAGTTCTGCCCCAGTTCCAAACAGTTTTCATCTGTCTGCCTCTGCCTTGAGTTCTGTCTTCAGAGACTGTAAAGTACTCTAGGTCCTCCTGGCTTATGTTCAGAAAGCCTTCACAGTTCTTGATGATTCAGACACTGTTCCTCAGTTATCTATGAAGAGAAGAGTTACAAAGCCCTAAACTACCCAGATGAGTTTTGTACTTCATCTCCCCCTTAAATTCAGAAACTTTGCTTTCAAATTATACATACAAAGTTAGTTTAAATAAACCAAGTTTGTAAAAGAAATTCTATTAACTTCTGTTATTTTCTCAAAAACATTTTTCAAATACGTATTATTACAATACTTTTAAAAACTATAGTATATATTTATTTCTTGTTATCTGATTTTCAGTTTTTGGTGTGCTTTAGAAAGAGATAGCATTTCTTTTCTAATTTCATATAATTTTCATAGCTCCCAAAGGTAATCGGGATTTTAGTGATGAGTCTGGCCGCTTTTCTTTTCTTTCTTTCTTTCTTTTTTTTTGTTTTCTTTTCTTTTTGCTTTCCTCTGAAATTTTTACCAATAGCACTAGTAATCTGTATAAATAACTAAAGAAAATAAAAACCTTGAAAATCTCTACTTATACCAAAAGCTCAACTTTCTTGTCATTCACAAATTTTTATTTGCTTTAATTAATGGTAATTCAAAAAATGTGACCTATGACTCAGCACTGTTGATTTTACCAGAGAACTTAGAAAAATATAATTTCTCAGGCCTTTTTCCAAATGTACTAACTCAAACTCTGCCAGTTTTCAATTTTTTTTTTTTTTTTAGTTGAAAATAGATTTTTTTCCCATACAAATTCTGTTCTCAGCTTCACCTCCCTTCACCTGCTTCCAGATCCCCCCACCCACCCACCAAAACCATCATCCCCTTTCTTTCTCTTTCATTACAAAGAAAGCATCTAAAAAGAAGGGTGGGAGGGCAAAACAGCACAGCCAGAGAATGACATCTCTTCTACAGCTTGAGATAATCTCAACAAGTTCCAGGTGATGTGGAAACTCAACCAAGTTTGAGAACTACTTGCTTCTTTGTTGCATAGAGAAAGGCTGAAGGGTGTGTAGACATTTTGATCTATAACTTTTAATCAGTTGTATGCTCTTTTTTTTTTGTATAGGTCTCATTGGTTAGCTTAACTGCAAATGCCTTGGGCTATTCAGAACTTGGTGCCATCAAATCCCTCAGAACATTGCGAGCGCTAAGGCCACTCAGAGCCTTATCCCGGTTTGAAGGAATGAGGGTAAGACCAAACATCTTAGAATTTGCTGGAATTATAATTAAGAACAACCTGAAACTTTCTACAGTAGAAAGGTCACATCTATCTTCCTGTTCAAGTAACCAACCAATCAGTAATATGTATGCAATGTCCCTAACATGTATCATCATTTGACTCATCAGAACACAATGCCCCATGCTCTTACTTCCCTTCATTTTCATTAGGAAAATTCTTGATTCTGTCTCACAGATTGCTGATATGAATCAATATTACTTATCTTCCCTCTATTCAAAATGTGAAGGACATCTTACTGGATGTCCTTTAAAACTACCCAATCATGACTCATCATTTTTTCACTGAACAGTATTGTGTACTTGGAGCCTGTTGAAGTCTGAATCTGGCCTTTGGGTGTTTAAGCACAGAGATGTCTAAAAGTAGGTCAGCTGTAGAAATCTAATTCTCCCTTCGAAAGGCAGTACAAAGAACCAGGAGGAATTCGTGCTGATATTTGTCATCCCCTGGGACAAAAGCCTGAGAACACATATTGTCACCACCTAGAAAATAATTGTGCCCTGTCTCCATGGTATTGAGTATTTTAAAAAAAGATTTTCAGAAATTGATGCTTTTTGTGATATTTAAAAACATTTCCTGTAATCCTAGCACTCAGAAGCTTGAGGCAATGGGATTACCAGTTTATGTAGTCAGTTCCAAGCCAGGCTGAGCTACAAAGTGGCACTTGTCTCAAAAGCTCTTTACAAAACAAGACAAAAACAAAAACAGAGATGAAAATAGTTCTTCACATTTAGTCAGAGTATTACAAGCCCAGCCATAGTGAATGTAATGTGTTGCTGTATACCCATGTTTGTGCATGTTTTTCTGGTATAGGAAGAAATGGTTGGTTAGCTGTTGAATTTTTTTCTCTTTAATAATTAATAAATCCATGTTTTTGCACTAGTAGGCTTGATAAACAAAGGATATTGAATGTGCTATAAAATATATTTCATATTTTCTATGTCAAACTCATCTTTATTCTACTCCTACTTCCTCTTTCTTGGCCTTGGGACCAAATCCCAGGTCTTATGTGTGATGCAGGTGCTCTGTATCAAATTGTACCCTTAAATGTTCTCTGTTGCTCTCAATTTGGTATTGTTTACTTTATATACAATACAAAATTATATACTTTCCATTTTTAAAGTTGGTATTCTTTATATGATCATCTTATAAATTTATGCCATTATTTGTGGTCTTAATTACTTGTTGATTTTAAGTATCTCCATTCCTTGTTGAAAATCTGCTGCATACATGTGCTTATGCCCTAAGAAAACACTCCATAATGTAAAATCCATTTCATATTCTTCACAAATTTAGAATTTAAAAATTCTTGGATCAAGCTATTGGATATTTCTACCCAATAGTCAACTTTGAGGAGATATATTTTTTCTAAAATTTTACCATTATTTTCTTTATTATATAAAGTTTTATATTTTAATTAATTTTTATTTAAATTAACATTTTTATTATATATATCATTCCCAGTTCCCATTCTCCCATGCCCCCCATTAACCCCTCATCCCACTCCTCTACCAATTACACACACACACACACACACACACACACACACACACACACACACACCTGTCCACTCCTCAGGGAAATTGAGGCCTCACATGGGGGAATCATCAAAGTCTGTCACATCATTTGGGGCAGGACCTAGGCCCTCTCCCATGTATCTAGGCTGAGAGAGTACCCTTCCATAGGAAATGGGTTCCCAAAGCCCATATGTGCACCAGGGATAAATGCTGGTTCCATTGCCTGAGGCCCTATAGACTGCCCAACCCTCCCAACTGACAAAAGTTTTATATGATGTGTCTGGATATTTACCTGCTTATAAGTATGTGAACTACATGTATGTATGTTGGCCTTATAAGCTAGAACAAGGTGCCAGAATCTCTGTAACAAGTTTGAGCCCCCATGCTGGTGATGGGAACTAAACCTAGGTCCTCTAGAGCAGGCAATACTATTAGTCATTGAACCATCTCTCCAGACCATTATTCTCTCTTTTCTTTTGTAAGACATATTTATGTGTTTTCTGTGTATGTTTGTATGCCAGAGTATACGTATGTGCAACACACTCATTCAGATGCCCTGGAAGCCAGAAAGGTGTTAGATCTCTGAAACTGGAGTTACAGGAGAAAGTTAGCCACCTTACATGGGTACTGGGAACCCAGTCTGCGTCCTCCTGAAGAGCAACAGTGCTCATAACAGTTGACCCATTTTTCAAGCTAAAATCATTATTTTCCCATAACATTTGAAAGTAAGTGAACATAAATACTTATTGTTTCATGGGTTTCTTCCTGTCCAGGTTGTTGTAAATGCTCTTCTGGGTGCCATCCCATCTATAATGAATGTTCTTCTGGTCTGCCTGATCTTTTGGCTAATATTCAGCATCATGGGAGTGAATCTCTTTGCGGGCAAGTTCTATCACTGCATCAACTACACCACTGGGGAAATGTTTGACGTGAGTGTGGTCAACAACTTCAGTGAGTGCCAAGCTCTCATAGAGAGCAACCAGACAGCCAGGTGGAAGAATGTGAAAGTCAACTTCGATAATGTGGGACTTGGATATCTTTCTCTGCTTCAAGTAGTAAGTGACCACCTTAATATTGCATGCAATGTGTCTAAAGTTGTCTTCCTCCTCAAGTAGATATTGCCTCATAGCTGTTAGAATACTATTATCAAAGAGAAGAAGAAAGACATGTTGGCAGCAACCTGCACACTGCTTATGGAAATGCTAATTAGTAAGTCTTAGGAGAAACACTGAAGAGATCCCTCAAAAAATATACAAGAACTGTTGTATGATTCCAGTCCTGGGCATGTGTCCAAAGGAAATGCACACTTGGTGTGTGAAAACATGTCTGCAATCCCATGTTTTTTTTACATACTGGTTTCACATTGCATGTAGAAACATACTGATTCTAATCGCAGCATCATTTATGACCATTTTCTAGGATACCAGTCTAAACCTGTCAGTGGATGAATGTCTAATGGAAATGGCATATGCACATATGAAATAGTCAACCTTGACCCATGCTGAAACTCTCCCTGAAATGCTTTTCTTGGTTCATCCTAATAATCATACCACAGTCGAAGGCTGGTGGAGTGATTTTTATGCTCCTATACTGTGAAGGGAGATCTGGATTCAATTATTCCTGTTAAATATGCATAAAAATTTTACAAGTTGTGCATGTATTATAAAATATTGTCTACAAAGTTTAAAGAATAGCCATAAACCATATTATACAAATGCCTTTGAATGTATCTTGGTTAACTACTCACACATTTTTTAAAAATTGTTTGTCTTTGTAGAGCACTCTGGGATGTGTTAAACACACACACACACACACACACACACACACACACACACACACACACACACTGTGTAATGTGCAGTTAAATGACACTTATCTGTTACCCAAGACCATTTTCTTGTGGTGGAAAGATCCAGAAAACTATCTCTCAGGGTTTTAGTTTCATTTTTTGTTTGTACTTCTACCCTGATAATATATTTTCTAAATTGAAATGTAGAGGAAAAGTAAATAGTTTGACTGTTTTACAGGCCACATTTAAAGGATGGATGGACATCATGTATGCAGCTGTTGATTCAAGAAACGTAAGTATTTTGACAAAAAAATTACTTATTTTGATCAAATGAACATTTACACATTATTGTAAATTTTCAGTGGCAAACAACAACAAAATGGTATAACTATAGATCAATTTACATAACACAACTATTTACAAAAACAAAATACTTATATTACATTGTTTATTAAAAAATTTTGTTGGGGATGCCAGTCTTTAGTTACAGACTTAAAATTTTTTAACATGCTAAAGGTCTAATAGTAACCTTAAAAATTATTACTAACCAAAGATTTGAAGCCAGCCAGTTTTTCCAATTTTTATTAGAAAGTTTTTCTCAAGTCACTGTAAACTGTTTTTAAGATTTATTTTATTTTATGTGTGTCAGTATTTCTTTCCTATTGCATGTCTGTGCATCACATGTGTGTCTGTCCGGTGCAGATAGAGGCCAGAAGAGGGCTTTAGATCCCCTGCAGCTGGAGTTATAGACAATTGTGAACCACCATGTGAATGCTGGGAATTGAGCTCTGGTCCAGTGAAGGAGCAGCAAATACTCTTACCTGCCCCACACTATGATTTCTTCTTCTTTTCTTTGTATTTACTTGTTTATTCTTAGTCTTTTGCTGGTAAGCTTGGGCCCTGATGCTTTCTTAAATTTTTATGAGGTGTATTTTCAAAATGAGACACTTTATTTTTCGTGAACAGCAAACCTCATGGCGATTTTCTTCATCTGCCATGAGTTTCTTCCAGCATTTGATCTTCTGCGAGGACGGATATGACTAATAATGACAAATGGTGGGAAACACAGGAAACAAAACAAACAAGCCAAAACCTAATAGTGTCTCCTGCTGGGAGGCGGAAGTGTGTGAGAGACAGCAGAGAGATTTGCAAAATCTACCTTATAAATGTAGTGGAGTTTCTCTCTCTCTCTCTCTCTCTCTCTCTCTCTCTCTCTCTCTCTCTCTCTCTCTCTCTCTCTCTCTGTCTCTCTCTCTCTCTCTCTTCCTCTCTCTCTCCCTTTCTCCCTCCCTCCCTCTCTGTCTCTCTTCTCCCTTCTTCCCCCCCTTCAATTTCTATTAATTTCATACAGTTTTTCAAGGAAGAAAGTGGAAACAGACTGATTTCTGGTTTGTTACATCCCCCGGATTACTCTCAAAACATAATTTCCCTGTACCAGCAATTAGCTCTCTGTATTAAAAATCCCCGAGTTGTTTTTCTCAACCACATGAAAACACACAGAAGAGAGAATTGGCTAGAAGACCATCAAAAGCAGAAAATGCTAAAGAGCCCTGCATTGCATCAGCAATCACAGCTATGAGTGTTTTCTGAATCACGATAATAATATTTTACTTGTCACTTAGGATACCAAGGACTGCCTCCTATTATCTCGCTTAATTTTACACAGTAGCCTCATGTGCTTGGTACTAACTCTATGCATTATTGAAGCAGAGAGGCTCAACATACACAATACAGTACATTTTTTTTAACTCTGACCAGAAACTGCTATAGTCGTTTCTGCAGAAACTCTCCCCCACTCTCTCTCTTTGATTAGTTCATCCAGAGCTATTTCTATCTTAGCAAGAGCCTCCATGCCACATAGCTTGCCCTGCTTCTCATTAGTAACCCAGCAGAAACCCTCTGCTACCAAAGCCGTCACACTCATGCATATGGCTGAAGACAAAAGCCAACTGGCCACTAAGTTTTGCAGAAGACTTTCTGGCTTTTACTTTTACAGGCATTTTTTAATTTCATGTATATATTCAAGACAGGTTCTATGTGTGTAGCCCTACCTGACCTGGAACTTTCTATGTAGACCAGCCTAGCCTGGAACTCACAGAGATCCACCTGCCTCTGGGATTATACACTGTGCCACCATGCAGGTACTGGCTTTTACTTTCATTAGTCTTGAGGGCGCACATGCACGAGTGAGCACACACACACACACCACCAGTAGATAAATAAAATAAGATAGTTGGGTATAAAGATATGATTTTTCTTTTGTAACATATTATTGAGAAATTTTTACTCATGTACAAGTGTATAGGAGAATTAATCTATGTACCGAAGTGATTAAAAGATTTTGAAATGACAAGATCTGAAATTAACTGGAAAATAATAGCAACCGATAAATATTATGTAGTGAAAGAAATGAATGAGGATGCATTAAGGCAAAATACTGAATATATACCACAATTTTGTTTATTGTTCAAAATTGGTACAAAATAAAACTACTGTTCAAGTATAGCAATGTATCAACTTTCAAAAATGGAGACTAATGTTGCTATAGGTGATGGTAGTGTCTACACTGCAGAAGAATAAACACACCCGGATTTCTGAAGTACCTGAGCATATGTTAGCCACTTTAGACTATTATATTTAACTTTATAAAATTATCATACTGAAAATATCATACTACACTGTTATGCATACATAAACATAGATAAATGATCAGTTTTAGAACTAGATGATTTTTTTTTACTCTAACAATTTCATTTAAAAATGTTTGTTATGACCCTCAAGATTGATGTCATGACACAATAAGCTGCAGTTTGCATTTCTTATCATCTGTGATTGCTTAAGGTGAGTTATTAGAAGTGTCCTGTGAAACTTGAACTTCTGTCTACAATCCAGAAGTTTTAACTATCATTCATTTTCCTCCAAGGTCTGGAGAAAACAGAGGATCATTGAAATACAAACAGCACTGACTGAGTAGAGTGGGTTACTATTTCCATTATCAGGAAAGATAAACCCTACTAACCTACTCATGAGTACAGTGTAGTTTCTAACCTACCCTGGAAGCATGTACTATTAAACTTTCCACACCTATCCATCAGTACTGGTTGATCTCGCCCTTAAGCACTTCTCTATATATTAGTAATATTTGCCTTTCACAAGTTACTCTAAAAGCTATAGGTTCTAGTACTTCCATTTCACACACTAGAGGACTAGGCAGAGAAAGTAAATACTAACTATTTTAAAATAGAGTAATGAGACCCTGATCTCTACTGTGGGATGAGGTTAACTCTATCTACATGCCACATTGAGATCTTTGCTCACTAAGGAAAAGAATGTTCAGGGTCGGTCTCAGGATTTATTTGGTGAGATTATGATAATTACTTAAGCCTTTGCATGAATGTTTTCATTTACTCAAGTCAGTGAATAATCTTGCATGATTCAACTAGCGCCTTAGACCTGGTGGTTCCTGAAATCTGTTCAATATTTGGCTGTTCCATGTTTGAAGTCTCGAAAACTTGTTATACTTTGTTATGAAACTATTCATTCTAATGGCTACCATTCTTCATATTTTAGGTAGAATTGCAACCCAAATATGAAGACAATCTATACATGTACCTTTATTTTGTCATCTTTATCATTTTTGGCTCATTCTTCACACTGAATCTTTTCATTGGTGTCATCATAGACAACTTCAACCAGCAGAAAAAGAAGATAAGTATACCCAGACTCCCTCTGTGCTGTGAAGTGAGAGCTGAGTCCGTCTTGCTGCTTCTACTGTCCTGCAGAATGCATTTGCCAAAGAAAACAATGCAATGTTCAGAATGCTTTTGTGATTTAATCAGTTTTAAGAGATTAGGTCAGCCAGGCCTGATGCCACATGCCTTTGATGCCAGCACTTGGAAGGCAAAGGCAGGCAGATTTCTGTGAATTTGAGACCAGTATAGTCTACAGTGAGTTCCAGGACAGCCAGGGCTATGCAGAGAAGCCATGCCTTGATAATAAAAAAATAAAGAGTTTAGGTCATTTATAATTCAGATACAATGCTTTGAAGGTCCTAGTGTGTGAATGTGGCTGCTATGACATATCTAATATGTTGACTGATTGCATTGACATGAAGGATCTTAACAACATTAGGAGTATTGACTTTTCACACAAGCACACAGATTTTCCAGTTAGTACACAACATGGTTTTAACCATTTTTTGCTTTTTTTTCTTTACTTTGGAGGTCAAGACATTTTTATGACAGAAGAACAGAAGAAATACTACAATGCAATGAAAAAGCTGGGTTCAAAGAAACCACAAAAACCCATACCTCGACCTGCTGTAAGAACAGAATTCTTTCTTATCAGTGAGCACTATGGTATCTATAACTTTCACAGTCAAAGTTCCAGAAAGGAGTGTTTTTCTGAATTTGTAACCCCATATTTATATTGTTACTTGATAGCCTAAATATATGCCATGTATGTACATATGTCAAAATTTTAATATATTATGTTATGTACAACCATATAAAACACATGTAAATGCGTTTTTAGTCTCAAATGATGGTCAATCACAAAGAATTAGTGATATTGAGGATATAATGTAGAAAAACTATTGCAAATATTTACATATATGTGTGGACATAATGGCTGCCCTCTGACTGCCTTGTATCTTGATTGGCATAGCTTGGGTAGTCTCACTTCCTGGTCAGCTCAGGAGGTTGAATGAAATCATGAATGAATCACAGTAACCAGTTTTTTCTTCTTCTGATTTTAAATACAACTAATATTTGCATTTACCCCAAATCCTCTTCCCTGAAGTGGGACCATACCATGCCTTTTATGATTTTCACAGCTCTTCCAGTTGCCCACTTTTTTTTCTTTCTATATACTTTCTTTGCTTTTTCCTTATAGAAGAGTTCATTCTGGACTTACTGTTTCAGAGGGTGAGAGTTCATGACCATCATGGTAAAGAGCATGGCAGCAGGCAAGCAGACAGGCATAGTGGCTGGAACAGTAACTGAGAACTAACACTTTGATCCATACCTATGTGGCAGAGAGAGCTAACTAGGAACGATGCCAATATTTTGATACCTCAAAGCCCACTCCCAGTGACACACCTCTTCTAACAAGGTCATACCTCCTAATCTTTCCAAACAGTTCCAACAGCTCAGGACCAAACATCCAAATATAAGGGCCTATGGGGACCATTCTCATTCAAACCACCACAAAACTGGAAAATGTTTTGGCCTATTTTTACATCTCTGTGCCTTCTCTATTATGTTTTCCTTTTATATGGGTAAATTATTTATGTTAAAGATATTTATGGAAGCATTATGGCATGTCTGGTGAAGGATGCAAAATTAATCACTCTATATAGAGAAGTTACTCTACAGCAACCAACCACAACACTGTGGGTTTTGTGGATGCCTAAAATGCAGTTGTCCATTTTTCAATTATGGCTAGTTCTTTTTGAATATTGTCAAAGGAGTCCCTCAGTTCTTTCATCATTTCTGAAGGAATACATCAGATATTAATTCTTGGTATCCTTCCAACCCAGTACCCACAGGTTAAGGCAACCTAGATTCTTGATTTTATGAATCCATTGGCAACAATAACTAGGTTCAATCAAGTGTTCAGCATGGAAGTCTGCCAATAGCTCAGAGGCAGTGGGTTTCTACAAAACAAAAGATAAGAAAACTAAAACCTGAGTCTAATCTTTGAGAAATAGTACAATTTGAATAGTTGGAAACTAGTAGAAGATAGTCCCTATATGATAAAATGTATACTCTAAACCCTTATAAATAAGAATTTCAGGAAAAGGAGGGGTACATTTCAGTTACTAACTAGTAGACTCAAGGTTTCAAAACATACTTTTTTTATTTGTCAATATAAATAGAATCTTATGAGAACAGCAGAGAATGGCATGAAGAAAATGAGAGGTATAGCAGAGCACTGGACCTGGAAGGAAGTGATTAAGGAAAGACAACACGGGGCTAATCAGTATATTGCCAAAGTATCATATCAACAAAATGAACATATCCTAGGAGGAGAAGCATCAGCCATGAATGCTGATAAAGGACAGAGAGCTGACTAACCAGGGGAAGTTTCTCTTGAAGTGATTCATTACTGGGGAGCATGAAGAATGAAGACATGTCTATAAGCAGCAATGTTGAGACTAAGCTATGTAGGGGAAAGCCCTGACAGAAAAGCCACATGGAGTGCAGAGAGTGGGAGTCCATCTGGGTCCTGTTGATGTAAAACGAATCAAATGGGTCAGCATCCTCAGATATGATCTTAGTGATCAAGTCACCTTGGGTTTTATGATGACCACTCAACATGTCTGACAAAGATGGAGGTGTGTGCATTGCAGACAAAGTTTGGAGGTACTTTGGAGATCATAGGTAGCCAACACCAGAGGGAAAGTGGATAGATTTGAATAATGTTGCTGATGTAGAATTAAAAGGGATCCACTCATCTGATATGTAAACTAAAGGTCAAGAACAGGAATGATTGCTGGATGTTGGTGGCACATGCCACCAGCACTTGGGAGGGGGATCTCTGTGAGTTCGTGGCCAACCTGGTCTACGGATCAAGTTCCAGGACAACCTGTAAAGCAGTACAGAGAAACCCTGTCTTGAAAAGAAAAAAAAAGAACAGGAGTGATGAACTATCACTGGGTTGATGAGATGCTCAGAGATGCAATGTAGGATATGTGAGGTGAAAATCAGGGGCTTCAATGTGTAGAATTTGGTAACCAAAATTGAGTAGAGATGAGGGAAGAAGTAGAACAAAGGTCTCCTTGGATCGAAAGGTTAAGTTTGAAGCCTGGTGAAAGACATTCTGGAAAGGAGCGAGTGGCTAAGTACAGAATAAATTGGGATGTGAGCCAAGAATAGACAGCTCAGGTTAGGAGAGAAAGCAAACTGAGTTCCTTAACAGATGTTGAGTGACACAAGAAAAGAGCATGAGAACAAGAAAAGAGCATGTGATATTTTGGCAAAGTATGAAATAAATAAGGCTGTTGAAGAACACCTTTACACTATTGATTTTGATATTCCCCCAACAACAAAAAAAAAAAAAGGAAGAAGTAAGAATACTAGCTAAAAGAATGGCAAAGAAGGACAGAAGGTTGCTAATTAATTGATATATAGGACCCAGATTATTTACAAAACACGTGCATGGGTAGGCCAAGCCTTCAGGGCTATGCCATTTCTTTCAGTATACCCCAGTGCCCTAAGATTTAAATTGGCAGGGACTCAGAATTGATATTTGACATTGAGACATCCCATTAAGATGCTATATTGGCAAGCAATCTGAAGAAGCTTTGTCTAGTCATGCTAACAATATTAAGACCAATTATTACTTCTAAGAGAGTCTGGATTAACTAACCCCTGAAGGCAGTATCTATGAGGAATGTTGTGCTGCTTTTTCCCAAGGATGCTCCAAACCAGAGGAAGAAAGAATAAACTAAACAAGACAAACAAGAGCAAACCATCTGCAGTGCAATGCCACAAACCTCGTGATGAGTGAAAGAACAAAATCTTCTGAGAGCACAAGGCAGTTGGAACTTGAGCCATTCACCAGACAGATAGGGGGTGGTACTTATTTCAGAGGAGGAATAGATGAGCAAGCTAAAATGGAAGGATTGAATTTGTGTGGTGAACTGAGAGTGGAGGCAATAAAGAGAACACAGAAAGCTTGCAAAGATGACCTACAGTGAGTAGAAACCAAGACAGAAAGTTGGAATTTGAAGGAATGGGAAGTAGTTGGTGAAATGAGGCTTGGGAGGAAAGAACCATATAAAGAAATGGGGGTTCAGCCCAGCCACCTATAGGTGTATTCGGAGAAAAGAGCTTAACAGAATAGTCGCAACTGAAAGTGATAGAGACTTGATTCAGGGAGAGAGCAGAAGACTGTGATGGAGAGTACAGACCAGCAAGTGCCGAGTTCTGAGGAAACACACTATTGATGTGTAGGTAGCATGGCACCAGCCTTTCTAGTTGAGAAGATTTAACCTGCAAAAGTTATAGGCAGGCCCGAGCTGTAGAGTTCAGAATCTCTGAGCAGATACAGGCAAACTAGGCAATAACATGTCTCTTAATGACAACTGTTTATAAATGGAGACTTGCTTTCACAAGCAAGACAAGAGGCCAGATAGTGTTTGGAAATAATATTCAAGCCAGGCATGGTGGCACATGCCTTTCTTTATTCTTAGTACCCAGAAAGAAGTGGCCAGATGTCCCTAAATTTAAGGTGAGGCTATGAGTTCCAAGTCAGCTAGAGCTACATAGTGAGATTCTATTTAGCAAAAAAGAAAGTGAAGGAATATAAGGTTCTAAACAACTAACACAAAGTTGACTGAGTTCTGAACCATAACTTGCTTTTAACAGGGTGTTTGTTGTTGTTGTTGTTGTTGTTTTACAAGAGAGTCACTCTGTGTAATATTCACGTGAATTTACCTGTGACAAGAGAGTAGGAACACGTGTAACTACAAAAAAAAAAAGTTATCATAGCTAAGAAATTAACCTTAACAGAATATCACAAAACATAGAATTTGATCCAATTTTATCAGTTTTCCCACTAATATTTTTTCTTAAGCTATAATCTTAATCATATCTATTATAAACTTGACAATGGAAGATGGTGACACTTTGAGGATGGAACATGGTCTAAAGAGGCTGGGCAGAAAGCAAGAGGAAATCCAGGACCAGTATTTATTCACTCTTTAAGGGTAGTGTTGATATCAACCTCCCAACACATGGAATAAAAATGTTTATTACAGCTGCAAATATCGACTATTCATTACAATCACATACTGATGTTTGGGGTCCTGAGATCATTAACTGTACTTAATATCCTTTTTCATAAAGTTCTTAGTATAAATAATATTCGTGAAGCAAATTCCCTTAAGAAAATTTTTCTCTGCCAGTACAAAAAAAAATTTGACAACAGATGACACAAGAATAGTAAATTTTCACAGAAGATACGTTTTCATATTACTAAGTTGAAATCAGGTAAGTTGAATGAGATGTTTCTAACGTGTTTGTGAGTGTAATTGTCTGTGTTGTTTGTTTCAGAACAAATTTCAGGGGATGGTCTTTGATTTTGTAACCAAACAAGTCTTTGACATCAGCATCATGATCCTCATCTGCCTCAACATGGTCACCATGATGGTGGAAACTGATGACCAGAGTCAGGAGATGACCAACATCCTGTACTGGATCAACCTGGTGTTCATAGTGCTGTTCACTGGCGAGTGTGTACTGAAGCTCATCTCCCTCCGCTATTACTATTTCACAATTGGATGGAATATTTTTGATTTTGTGGTGGTCATTCTCTCCATTGTAGGTAAGAAAGGAAGCTTTTACCCCTTAACTAATAGGTCCAGGTCTGGGGACAAATGCCAGTAACCCCCCCATATTTGGGAGATTATGGCAGATATCAAATCCCAGGATAGCCTAGACTGCATAGTAAGATCCTGTATCAAAAAACAAACAAAAAAGGAAAAAGTATTTAATAGTTATAGTCTATCATTAAAAGTGTTAGAGATATTTCTTATCATTTCAAAATTTTAGATAAAACCTAATAGTCCATTCCTTTTTGTTTTTCATAGTTGCTGTATCATCAATTCATGAAATTATGTGCTGTTTATTTTCCTTTTATTATCTTGCCTCAAATTAAAGACCAAAAACTGCAATTTAGATTATCTCCTATACTCAGCACATTCTTATAATATGAACAACTACTGCTTGGAATAAACATCTAATGCTGGCTTATGCATAAATCCTTAAAAATGGCCAGATAATACATAATACATACTCCTTTTTATAAGCGGAGTAGTGTATATGTGCATTTATACACATATGATACACATAGGCTTCATGAGTTCCTTGAGTTCAGATGGCTCTTTATAGTGTCCAATATTTCTTTTTATAAGTAGACATTATATTCAGAAATCCAAACTGGATTCATTATCATCATAATAAAGTAAGTGTTCAAGTATAGGATATCAAATAAGAAGATAAAGTTAAACATAACAAACTTTAAGGAAAGGCTTGGCTATTATCATTATTATTATTATTGTTGTTGTTGTTATTATTATTGTTATTATTATTAATTACTGATACTGAGAGGAAATCTCAGGGCCCTAAAAATGTTAGGAAAATGATCTATCAGTTAATGAGATCCCAGCTACTAGACCGGGCCTATTTGAAGAACAGGAACCCAGGAGTGCCTCATGTTTTTGCACTTTTCAGATATTGTGTCCTGTAAAAACTGAGAGTCATGACAGCTCCAAAATTGGCAAGTCAGTCTACACCATCTTTTCAACAGCTTAGATGATGATAGGATTTTTAGCAAAAAAAGCTGTTTAAATTAAGATCCACAGGTTTTTTTGACATAATGTCATTTTGTATTTAAACTGTGGCATAGTATGATTATTAATATTTATATGAAACAAGAAAATTTACTTGTGTAATTTGTTTGCTTTTGATAAAAAATATGTGTATGGGTATTTTGCCTGCATATGTCTGTGTACCATGTGCAGGCAGGGCTCACTGAACTCTGAAGAGGGCATTGAATTACCCAGAACTGGTGTTAGAGGCAGTTGTGGTCTGCCATGTGGATGCTGGGAGCAGAACTTGGGTCCTCTGGAAGAGCTGCAGCTGCTCTTAACCACTGCGCAACCTTAGCTCTCCAGGCCTGTAATTGGCTTTCTTGCTTGTGTATGACTATGTCCTGGTTATCCAAAACCGGAGCACAACACTGAGAGGGGCATCTGCATCTAGATGTCCACCCCTTACCAACACTGCACCACTGTGCCAGAGTTCTGTGATGGAGACAGATGGGGAATACAAAAACTTGATCTCATAGGAAATGAGAATGGATGGGTGGTGAGCCAAGGCTGTAGAGTATAGAGAGGGAGAGATGGAAAGAGGCTAACCATTGGGAACCAATGACTCACAGTTCATAGAAGCAAAATCTTGCATATAGACATATCCATATTATAGCTGTAATCGGTAAAACTATTAACATATACATATATGTATAGGTATTTATGTAATTTTTATATGTGTAGTTTAAAAATAGGTAGTACTTGTCTTAATCCTATAAAACTTTTCTTTGATACTGCCATTAACACTATTGGCTATCATTTTTCACAGGAATGTTTCTCGCCGAGCTGATAGAGAAATACTTTGTGTCCCCTACCCTGTTCCGAGTCATCCGCCTGGCCAGGATTGGCCGAATCCTACGCCTGATCAAAGGTGCCAAGGGGATCCGCACGCTGCTCTTTGCTCTGATGATGTCTCTTCCTGCACTGTTTAACATCGGCCTCCTGCTTTTCCTGGTCATGTTCATCTACGCCATCTTCGGGATGTCCAACTTTGCCTACGTTAAGAGGGAAGTTGGCATTGATGACATGTTCAACTTTGAGACCTTTGGCAACAGCATGATCTGCCTATTCCAAATCACCACCTCCGCAGGCTGGGATGGGCTGCTGGCACCTATATTAAATAGCGGACCTCCTGACTGCGACCCTGAAAAAGATCACCCTGGAAGCTCGGTGAAGGGGGACTGTGGGAACCCATCCGTGGGGATTTTCTTTTTTGTCAGCTACATCATCATCTCCTTCCTGGTGGTGGTGAACATGTACATCGCGGTCATCCTGGAGAACTTCAGCGTTGCCACTGAAGAAAGTGCAGAGCCCCTGAGTGAGGACGACTTTGAGATGTTCTATGAGGTCTGGGAGAAGTTCGACCCTGACGCCACTCAGTTCATAGAGTTCTGCAAGCTGTCTGACTTTGCGGCTGCCCTCGATCCTCCCCTTCTCATCGCAAAGCCAAACAAAGTCCAGCTCATTGCCATGGATCTGCCCATGGTGAGCGGAGACCGCATCCACTGCCTGGACATCTTATTTGCTTTTACAAAGCGGGTGTTGGGTGAGAGTGGAGAGATGGATGCACTTCGAATCCAGATGGAAGAGCGGTTCATGGCATCCAACCCCTCCAAAGTCTCTTACGAACCGATCACCACCACTTTGAAACGCAAACAAGAGGAGGTATCTGCTATCGTCATCCAGAGAGCGTACAGGCGCTATGTCCTGAAGCAGAAAGTTAAGAAAGTGTCATCTATTTATAAAAAAGACAAGGGCAAAGAAGGCGAGGGGACACCCATCAAAGAAGACATCATCATCGATAAACTAAACGAGAATTCAACTCCAGAGAAAACTGATGTGACACCTTCCACAACTTCTCCACCCTCCTATGATAGCGTGACAAAACCAGAAAAGGAAAAATTTGAAAAGGACAAATCAGAAAAGGAGGACAAAGGGAAGGATATCAGGGAAAGTAAAAAGTAAGTTAATAATAAATTAAAATTAAAAAAAACAAGATTATTCCATTTTGTGATCAACTGTTTACAGCCTGCATTGGTGGTGTATCTGTGACTCCCTCAGGAGGTCTATGCCAAACTGACTGTTTCTACAAGTGTATACTTAAGGTCAGTGCCTATAACAAGACAGGACCTCGGGTCAGCAAACTGGGACTCACTACACCAGACAAACAGCACCTAGAGGAAGTTTCTGTTTCCACAACCAGCTGACAAGGCTTAAGAGCGGAGGACAATGGCTACTCGGACTATAGGAACAATGGAAACGGGGAGGGAAGTTAAATTTTTATGTAAATTTAACACATGACACTTGATAGCAGTAACTGTCACCACTGTTTGTGTTTCAACTGCCACACCTGCCATATTTTTACAAAATGTGTGCTGTGAATTGATCACTTTTTTTTTTTTAAATTCACGGGTTGTTTACTCTTATATGTGACTATTTTTGTAAATGGGTTTATGTTTGGGGAGAGGGATTAAGGAGGGATTCTACATTTCTCTATGTATAACGAGATCTATTTTCAATGAAGGCATGCTGCAGCTCTCATTCACACGCGAAAATATCCCATCACACAAGGAAAGAGTTTACTCCTCATTTCAGGATGTTTTTAGATTTTTGAGGTGCTTAAATAGCTATCCATATTTTTAAGGTGTTTCATCCAGAAGAATTTTAATGTGCCTGTAAATGTCCCATAGAATCACAACCATCTGAGAGTTGTTTTATTTTTACATAATTCATTATATGTACATGTATATATGTATATATGTATATGGTCGTGTATATACATATATATGTATACACACATGCATACACATGCACACACAGACCATCACATGCTCAGAGTCCTGGCAGCATGACTATAACATTTTTTTGATAAGTGTCCTTTGGCAAAAAATATCCTATCAGTCCTTTCTAAGAAACCCAAACTGACCAAAAACCATCCCCACTGCCACTTTCTGAAGTTGATTCTGCTTTTTCCTGCAGTATTGTTTAGCCATCTTCTGCTCTTTGTAAGGTTGACATGGTGTATGTCAATTAAAAATAAAAATAAAAAAGTCTGCTTTGTAAATAGTAATTTTACCCAGTGGTGCATGTTTGAGCAAACAAAAATGATTTAAGCACAGTATTTACTGCATCAAATATGTACCACAGTTAAGTATAGTTTGCAAGCTTTCAACAGGTGACATGGTGTCATTGGCTCCCTTAGAATCTGAAGCTGTCACTGCTGCATGTCTCTCTTGCTGATGCTGCTGTATCTTAACCCTTCTGCTGTCTAAAAGGGAAGCCATATGCCAGAGTGAAGTGAAGCAAAGTATTCCATCAGGAACTTATTCTTCATGACACTGAATGGGTTACAGTAAACAAAGAAGAACTCCCCTGTTCTTTGTACCCCCCCACCCCCTGCAAACTTAATTGAACACACTGGTGAGAAATCTGACCGTGTAAACAAGTGGCAAACTGCTTAGATCTGTTGAAAGTATATGGTTAGAGTTTTCTAAGAAAATATAAATACTGTAAAAAAAAAAAAAGGGGGGAGGGTCATTTTACTTTATTTTTCAGCCTTTTGTACATAAAATGAACAATTAAAAGTATCTTCAGGTTGATGTCACAGTCATATTGTTAGTTTCTGTTCTGAGCACGTCTTAATTAAGGCACTTCACAAAATAAGAGATAAAGCCTGGGAGGCAGTGTAGGTTTCTGCTCCTGTTGTTGGTTCTGTGGACTTGCACATATTTCTACGTGAAACAATCCTTAAGCCAAGTTAAATGTTCATTTACTTTCAATAGTAATGCCTTATCATTGACAAGAGATTTCAAAGGGAGCAGATGATACTTTTGGCATTGCTTGAATGGGATATCCTCACCTAGCATTTCCCCCTAGTATTCATCAGTCGTTCCTACTATTTGTTTACACAGATAGATAGATGGCTAGATAGAATCTTACTGATCCACCTGGCACTAGAGCTGTATCAGATATGATATAGGAACCAAACTTTCTTTCTTTCTTCTTTGCTTCCTTCCTTCCTTTTTTTTCTTTACTTTCTTTTCCACAAAACCAGGTAGTAAAATGATATTACCTATTACAGCAAAACATTTTGTTTCACAAACAACATTCAATGTAGATTCTTTATACTGAAGCTATTGACTTGTAGTGTGTTGGTGAATGCATGCAGGAAAATGCTATTACCATAAAGAGCAGTAAGCCACATTACAATCAAGCCAAAAAAAAAAATAAAGACTTTGCTTTTGTTTCTGTATTTATTGTTTTGTCTGTGTTTCTATCTTCAAGATGCCATATAGAGGTAAATTTCTATCATGTAAAAATGATCTATCTGAAAAGTTAAATGTAAAAAGTACACATTAAGTATAATAATTCATCTTTAAATTTTTCATGGAATGGAAACTAAGGAGAGTGTATTGGATATCTAGTTTTAATATTGGCAAAAAAAAAAAAAACCAGCTTGGCACCAGGTAGAGTAGTGGGAAGTTAAAAAATTAATAAAAAATTGACTAACATTCTAAGTTGTGCATCTTTTCTTCTTTCTGTCTGTGTATTGTTTGATTTTCTTTTTCCTCTCTCTTCTTTTATTTCCTTCCTTATGTATTCACACCTGACCATCCTTTTTCATCCCTTTCTCAGATATTAGAAGTTTTGCTGGGGAATTTCTTCTGTAATTTTCCATTCACCAAAATTTTGTATAGCCCTGTCCACATGGACCCATATCTTAATAGTATTCTGCAACTTTGAAGATGACACACTATACTCGTTTTTTTTATGTTCTTTTCCCTCAGCAAAACTTTTGAGAAAGCTTAGATATTGGTTTTGCATACTATAAAATACATAATCAAAATGCACAGGTTTGTTTTTCCAATTTAATTATGAACAGTTTAAGAAGTGCCTCTCAACTTTGATTGCATCATTGAGTTACTTGCAAATCTTCTAATAAAAATGTCAACATTGGATGAGCAGGCCAATTGAGTTCTTTTCTCCGGAGGTGAAACTTAGCTAGTCATCTAGCATCTTCAAAACTCTCCACTGCTAAATAATCATAGCAAGATTGAGAATCAAAGTCCAATAGGAAATAGTCTACATAAAAACCATCTGCCATTTTCAGAGCCTATTATTTAATTCAGAATGTAGAGAGGATGTTGCCACAGTTCTGAAGTATTTATCTTCCAATCTGAGGAATATGGGCAATTGATACTGATCCACTTACACTCCTGTAGTATTCTATTTGGTGGAAAGAATTAAAATATTAAAATGATCTAGAGAATGCCATCAAGTCACACATATATGCTCAATATGACACCCTGCCCTCCATAATGTACACTGGGCAATTTGAATCTGAGAGTAGTTTAAAGCTGTAGTTTAAATTGCAATTTAAAAATTGATAAAATGTCCCTAGGCAGCTCTAACATGCCCCCTGTTCCATGAGAACCAGTAATCAGAACTGATGGAAGTTCACAATGGTTACACAAGTTGTCCTTAGCATCCAAAGCTAGTCAGTAGGGGCTGGAGAGATGGCTCAGTAGATTAAGGTCACTTGCTTCTTTTCCAGAGATCAGGTGTTTGGTTCTCAGCACCTACAGGGTGTGTGTCGTGTCTCCAGTTCTAGGGATCCAATACCTTATTTTGATCTCTGCAAGTATAAGGTATGGCTGTGTGCACAGACACACAGGTAGACATATCCATTTTTAAAAAGATCAAGTTGCACTGACTCCAAAATTCAACTATATAATCTATTTTTTTCCGAGCTCTGTGGTCTACAGACAGCAAGAAAGACAATGGGAATGTGAGGGAAGAAATGGGAGAGGTTGCTTCCTAAACAAACTTGTGCAATGCCTGCTGTAGAGAGAAGCCACAGTAGTAGGGAAAGGGTAAAACAAAAGAGGAATAAGGGAAAGAAGTCTTTCCTCAATATTTGTGATCTATCAAGTAAAAACATATGTTTCCCCTATCACTTTCTGATGAAAAATATCTATGTAAAATGTGAAGAGGACACAGTGCAACTAATTGTTACAATGACCTCCACGGATCCACAAATGGTGCTTTTGTTTATTTGTTGTTTGTTTTGGTTTTATTGGGTGCGGTGGTTTCTCATCCTCTTATGAGCAGTTTTCCTGCCAGCCTTGCCCCACAGCCCAGTCAGCACCAAATAACACACAGAGATGCTGTATTAGATATAAAGCTGTTGGCCTGTTACTAGCATTTCTTATTGCCTAGCTCTGTCTTAAATATTAACCCATTTTTTTTTTCTTTTGTTAGCAATCTAAGTGTTTCCACATGGTCTTATCTTACCGGAGAGAGGGTTCGGACCTCTTCCTCTCAAGTCCCCTACATCATGACTCTCCCTACTTCATCTCCTGAATTCTCCTTGTCTCCTGGTCCCACTTATCTTGCCTTCCTATTTGCCAACAGTGCTTTATTCATTAACCAATAAGAGAAACATATTTACAGAATGACATCTGCCATCATCATCCTGTTCATATGCACTAAATAAAAGTCAAAGCATCTACTGCACATTAACTACATAATCACAGCTGTGAGATACATGAATGAGCCACCAGACCCTAGCCACGTAGTTCTTATAGTTCTTGTGAGCAGGCCCTGCATTATGAAGAAAAGGAGAAACAAAAATAGAACATTCTTTCAAATTAACTGTCTGAAGGAATAGCTTCAATTCCAGGCAAAGCCCCTGGAAAGTCATGCTAGAGTCTGTTGGCAAAGAGGAGGTGACTGAACACTGTAGCTCAGCGGACTGTACCTGTACCATCTGACACCACTGTGCTGCAGTGTTGCCTCCTGGCTTTGGCTAGTGTTTTCCAGGCAGCTCACTTTCTCGTTTATACATTTCACTATTTACTTGTTTATTTGTTTTGTTTATACAAATGTGTCTTTTTTTCAGGTTTCCACTCAATTGATGTTTCCATGTGTAAAAAGAAAATCTCAAGACTCTCACACCATTAGCATGCACCATCTCATGTGAGTCCGTGAAATCATGTATGATGCATGCATTCGAATGAGGTCATCTCACATGAGGTCATGCAAGCACCTCAGTGTGAATAGAATCATTTCTGCCCTTCATTATTCCTGCTCTCATGGTGTTGTGATTGACAGAAAAATGGCTGGCTCGTGTACTCTTGGCTAGAAAATTTCATTTTTCTACAAAAGCAAAACCATGGAAGGCATTGGGAAGTTTCACCTCGTTTGCAAGTCAAAGTCTATTTTCTATAATTAACCCACAAATAGGCACAATGACAGTGTGAACACTGCAAAACCAGAAGGAGTAAGATGTTACTCCTTCAAATAGTTAATATACTAGATTCAACTATTTAATCTTATTTTTTTTAAGAGAGAGATTAACCTTCATAGGGATGGATTTTTTTTTTCAATTCTGTTAGACTGGATTCCGGAATAATAAATGGATAAACCCTCATGTAAAATTTAAAAGTGAAAAACTCCATTCTTTTGCATTAAAAAAAATATTGCTAGTTGAGTAGACTAAATACAATTGGTTTGCTAAATAGCATGATAGATAATCTTTTTAAATGGTTTCATTCGTGTGTGTGTGTTTCTGTGAATGTATATGTATGTAAAATTTGTAAGAGTGTGTTGTACAGGGAGGGAGGGAGAACTGTGGTTGGAATGTAAAATGCAATCAAAAATAAAAGAGCTCAAGGTATAATGATTGTGAACCACCTTTTGGGGGTGCTGGGAACCAAATTCAGGGCCTTGGAAAAGGAAGAGTGGCTCTGCCAGTCACCTAAGGAAAATCTTGATTGGAGTGGCACTATTTAGTTCAAAAGTCTCTAATCAAAGCCATTCTACCTGATGTATTGGCTATCTTTTAAAGTGATGGTTATTGGTATAATTTCATACAGATTAAATGTTAGTACTCACGAATCAAGCTAATAAATTAGTGCTTCTAAGAACCTCAGGGAAATCCCAACTAAGATCTTATGACAGTGCTTCAGAGGAAGTAGTCTAGTTCCTAGACTACTAGTTTCTAATGAGAAGCAGTGATCCTCACTTCAAAATAAGTGTCTGGAAACTGAGTAGTAAAATCAAAGCCGTTTATTTTATGACCTTACAAAATCAAGCCTTATTCTGGGGGAAGAGGAGGAGGCAGGTGCTGTCCTGCAGATTTTGCAGGAAGAGTGGTTGTTACATTCTAATGTTCCTTCATGCATACTAATGTTCCTAATAGTATTTCTCTGACCTCTAAATCCTCCCAACCACCCTATTGATTCTGCGCCTTATCTAGTGTGTATCCAGAAGCTCTGTATGGCTCAGGCACTTCATATAACTTTTCACCCCGGATGAACTGAGAGAAAGAGCCTACACAAGCAGGAACCAAATGCCTGCTAAGGAAGCATGGGCCTAGTGCCCCTTGATCAGTTGTGATTCTCTAATGAACTCTAAAAGCAACCTCATACTAAAAATAGGATGCAATGATTGACTTCTTACATCCTGTGGTGGATGAGGCGCGTAAGCATAGATCAGAGATATTTCAGAATTTACTGAGGAAAAAGGTCTAAAGTCATTGGCAGTTGATAGAAAGTGTCAATTTGGAATATTTTAAATGCTTCTTTTTCCAAGCAATGAGAGGTGCCCAGCAGGCTAGAGAGCATGCCACCAATCCTGAAGACCTGAGTTCAATCTCCAAGATACACCTGGAAGAAGGAGAGAACCAACTACCAAAAGTTTTTCTCTGACTTCCACATGTGTGCTGTGGCATCTGTGCATGCTTACATGTATGTGCGCGCGCACACACACACACACACACACACACACACACACACACACACGCAGATGCTAAATTACTGTGATTTAAATATGTCTTAAAAACAAAACAATAACAATAAAACCACCACAGGATCCATAACATCTTGTGGTGGTTTTAATAAAAAATGTCTCCCATAGGCCCATATGTTTTAATGCTTGATCCCCAGGTAGAGGAACAGTTTGGAAAAGATTAGGAGGTGTGGCCTTCTTGGAGGAAGTTTCTCACTGATAGGGGGTCAACTTTAAGGTTTCAAAAGCCCACACCAGATTCCTCCTCCTCACCCCCTTCCCCCAGCCTGTTGCCTGTAGATCCGGATGTAGAGATCTCAGCTACTGCTACAGTGCTAAGCCGGTCTTCCCGCTATAGTAATCACAGACCAACCTTCTGAAAACTGTAACCAAGCCCCAGACAAATATGTTCCTTTATTAGAGTTGCTAAGACACTTCAGCGAAAAGAAAGAAAGAAAAACTCTGGATTACCATGTTTGATTATGCAACAAAGTCTAGGATGAAACATTGATTAACTTTATCCATTTAACTCATTGCTGGGACAGCATTCATTTGCGAACTAGTTTGTGTTTGGTTTGGCTGTAATGGTGGCACAGGCTCTCATTTTCACAACTGCTCTATTTCCCATAATGGTGAGGGATGAGTTCCAGCAGCAATTATGTTCTGAAATGCTAACAACTTATGAAACAAATATCTGATTGCATCATTTCTTCTTTATACTTGCAGTTGCAATCTTTAAAAGCCTAATTTTGTCTACCTAAAACAAGATACTTCTCCCTAATCCAACATCTTACATAAAGGCTTTATCCTCTCCTTCATGTCTGAATTTGAATTTTGGGGATACAGGGGTGCTTAGGAACTTTGCATCAGATGCCTGTTTTACTACATTTTATTATATACCAGATCACAAAAGGCAATTCTTTTTTTTTTTTTTTTTTTTTTTTTTAGACAAGGTTTCTCTGTGGCTTTGGAGGCTGTCCTGGAACTAACTCTTGTAAACCAGTCTACCAGGCTGGCCTCGAACTCACAGAAATCTGCTTGCCTCTGCCTCCTGAATGCTGGGATTAAAGGTGTGTGCCACCAACGCCTGGCCACAAAAGTGGGTGATACACTTTAAACTTCTCTGCTCTGTTTTGTTTCCCACTCCCTTCTCCTGCCCCTCCCATTTTAGTATCTTTTATACCTGCACAATGTCATGTCTACTTTCATATCCTCTGTACATACATGGTTTAGATAGCTCTATATAACCTAAGTCCCACAAATGAGAGAGTGTCTGTGATACTCATCTTCATGGGACCAACATGACTGACTTAGTATTGTCTTCAGTTGCAGCCACTTCTCTGAAATCAGCGTGACTTTATTCTTCTTTCCCTTGTGTATATACACTACACCTGTTTATATCCATTCTTCTATTGGCAGACTGCTCGCTTTGAGGGACAGCTTAGCTATTGTGAACAGAGCTGTTAATCCACATTGATGTGCAAGCATTTCTGCAGCATGTTCACTTGGAGTCTTTGAGGTAAACACTCAGGAATGATGTATCTGGGTCAAACTGTATCTATTTTCAGGAGTCTCCATACTGCCTTCCATAGTATCTGGACAATTTGCATCCCATCTGCAGAGTGTGACAGTTCCCTTCTGTTCCCCATTTACCAGTGACTGCCATTCTGAATGGGGTGAAATGGAACCTCGATGTAGCCTGTATCAAATTCCCTGATGGCTACTGAAGTTGAACACATATTTTTTTGTTGTTGTTGTATTTTTACTGGCCATTTGTGTTTCATCTTTTAAGTACTGCCTCCTTATTTCATTAACCCATCTGCTGATTGTGTTGGTTGGTTTCTTGTTACTTCATTTTCTGAGTATTTTTGTATTTTCTTGATTCTAATCTTCGGCCAGATATGTAAGTAGCAAATGACTTTTCTCCCGTTCTGCGGGCTGCCTCTTTATTGAGCCATGTCTTCCGCTCTGCAGAGGTTTTATAATATTATGAAATCTCATTAGCCAGTTGCTGGCATTATTTTGTGGGCAACTGACATCCAGATAGTCTTTACCAATGTTGATAGCTTAAGTGTTTTCCCCTCTATCCAATTTAGGTCTTACATCAAGATGCTTGATTCGTTTGGAGTTGGTTTTAGTACAGAGAGAGAAATAAGCATCTGCTTTCACTTATGTATTTGTTTGTTTATTTATTAATTTATTTGCTTGGGTTTTGTAGCCCAGGCTAGGCTGGTTCTCTTGATCATTCTTTTTCAACCTTCTCAAATGCTGTGGTTACTGGAATGACACGCCATTCCCAGCCCCTTGTATTTATCCTAAAGATTTCTGTATACACAGCTTTTATAATAATATACATATATTTTAAAAGAGTATTACTACATTTTAAAAAATATTTGATCAGATAGTTTTAGTTAATGCTCAACCTTAATAATTACCCTTAATGAATTTTGAACTTATTTTGTTTCTATGACCTTACTTTTAATTTCTGATTTAAAAAAAAAAATCCTATTTTTTTCCTGACCTCTTTTACATTGCATGTTCCTTATTTTGCTCTACAACACATATGCCAATTAGAAAGTTTCTCATTGTATAGTAGGACTTTCTTGTTGGACCTTCTTTGAACCCATGAGCCCCCAAATAATAACATTCAGACTTAATATTAATTATGAAACTTGGCCTTAGCTTAGGCTTGTTTCCAACTTAAATAACCTGTTTCTATGAACAGGTTATTGTTATCTGTATGTTTGACAGGTGGTTCTTTCCCTCTACTCAGTACTGTGTGTCCCCCTTCTCCCACATCTCACTGGTGAAACCCACATGCCTGGATTCATTCCCCTCATTATTTTCTTTGCCCAGAAGTCCTGCCTAACCTCGCCTGCCTAGCTCTTGGCCACTCATCTTTTTATGAAACCAATCACAATGACACACCTTCACTAAGTGTACAAATATCCTGTAAGTTCTCATGATCCTACCACCTTCCATCTCTCTTCCTTTCCTTTTTTTCTTTTCTATGTGGTTATTCTTACATTTTAGTCATATGCCTGATGCAAAATATGACTACTACTTGTATTCTCAACTGAACCAATGGAGGATTTTTTAAATGCTAATGAACATTGCTGTCATTTTCTTTCTGTGTGTGTACATATACATGTGGATACATGTTTATGTGTTACACATCTGTGTCTATGTGCATATTTACATGGAGGCCACATATCAAGCTTGGGTTATCCTCCTTCTCCT
This sequence comes from Cricetiscus sungorus, assembly GCA_030556225.1. NCBI lineage: Eukaryota > Metazoa > Chordata > Mammalia > Rodentia > Cricetidae > Cricetiscus > Cricetiscus sungorus. The sequence continues at coordinate 7,120,851 of JANBXA010000372.1, forward strand.
TCTCCTTCAAGATGAAACTTCTTATTGGCTTGGAGGCATCAATGAGATAGACTAGGCTACCTAGATAGTAAGCCCCAGAAATCCCCTTTTCTCTTTCCCCAATGATGGGCCACAAGCAATTGCCAGCATGTGGTGATATCTTGTTTATGATCTAACAAATAAAGCTTGCCTGATGATCAGAGTGCAGAGCTAGCCACACTAGACAGCCATATAGGCCAGGAAGTGGTGGCACACACCTTTAATCCTAGCAGCCATACTAGGTAGCCATTGAGGTGATGGTGGTACATGCCTTTAATCCCAGCACTGGAGAGGAATATAAGGTGGGTGAATATTCAGTCTGCAGTAACACTTAGTAACACTAAGGACAAGATGTCCCCAGCCTTGGCAGAGATAAGAACTCTCTAGTGATTGGCTGCTATGCTTTTCTGGTCTTGACCTTGAACCCCAACATCTGTCCCTTGGTGTGGGAAGCCACAGCCCCAAGATGGCGCCTGGCTGGATGCCAGGTAGTTCGCACTTAGCTGTAAAAAAGCCTTATTTGGAAGTGCTTGATGGATCTGGTGCGCTTCCTCCTTCTGTGGCCTATCCCGGATCACCAGGTGGCATGAGCTGATTGGGCTGTGAGCACATTTAAGGGCTTGCTGGGGCAGAGAGAGGTGTAAGCTGATAAGAGAAGCAGCGTAAACTGATGAGAGAAGCAGCGTAAGCTGATGAGAGAATCAGAGTAAGCTGATGGGAGCAGAAGAAGCATGTACAAGAATCCTGAATAAAACTGCTTGAAGAAGAGTCGTGGTTGCGTGTTTCCTTGCCGACCTAGATAGGCGCGCAACACCTTGGTTTTTACTATTCGTGCTATACCAGCACACCTGGCTTCTTTACAAGGATGCTAGGATCAAACTCATCCTTATTCTTGCATGGCAGGTACTTTAGCAATAGATATGTCTCTCTAGCACCCACAGACCTTGTTTTTATTTGCTATTTCACCTAGTATTTCAACTTTAGCTTAGCTGGCTTGTAACAATTAAATGGTGTTTCATTGCATATTTCTGTAGGCAGGACTCTACACATGTGCGCATTGATTGGTCCCTTACTTTGCTTCCATAAAATGAGGATCTCTTCATTTTTTATTTCCATCCTTCCTCCGAGGACTCTATTAGTAAGAGGATTCTATTAGTAAGGGCAAGACTTTACTGAAACTGGTCTTAATTCGTCTACACTTTTAAAATATTAGTTTAAATTGAAATTGTCTTTTGTATTGGGATCTGTTGGCATCTAATCACATTTGGAACTGGAATTCATTCTACCACCATTTAGAGTCCACAAATCTACTAGCATATTTAATTTAAAAGATGTCAGGAAAATTATCAGCTTTTAGCACTTAGCATTTCACATCCCCTTTTATTTCCACCTGGAACTTCTGGATGCTGTGTGTTAAAATCTCCTAGGTCTTTCTTGCCTGCGTTAAAGCCCTTTCCTTCATTTCCAGTGCTGTAGGTGAGCATTTCAGCAAACACTCATTCCTGAGGTAATTTCTATAAGAATAGGTTTATTCATCCCTTGAATACTGGAAGGAAGTGAGAATATTGGTAGTGTCAAGTTATGTGGAATTTGAACATTGTGAACATTTTTAATTAGACATGTCAAGTTCAAGTTTTTTTAGCAGATATTGGCTTAAGCTTTTCCTTTTCCTTTAAGTTTTAGTGACTTTTAATTTTTCAAGACCTTGTTCGTTTAAGTAAATCATTCCAGTCCCTCCCCCACCACTGTGCAGCCCATCCCCTTTTTGCTCCTCAGGGAGGGTGAGGCCCTCCATGGGGAATCTTCAAAGTCTGTCATATCATTTGGGGCAAGGCCTAGGCCCTCCCCATGTGTCTAGGCTGAGAAAGTATCCCTCTATGTGGAATGGGCTCCCAAAGTCCATTCCTATACTAGAGAAAAATACTGATCCACTACCAGAGGCCCCATGGACTGCCCAGTCTCTCTAACACCCACATTCAGGGGGTCTGTGTCGGTCCTATGCTGGTTTCCCAGCTGTCAGACTGGAGTCCATGAGCTCCCCTTTGTTCAGGTCAGCTGATTCTATAGGTTTCTCCAGCCTGGTCTTGACCCCTTTGCTCATTATTCCTCCCTCTCTGCAGCTGGATTCCAGGAGTTCGGCTCAGGGTTTAGCTGTGGGCATCTGCTTCTGCTTCCATCATCTGCTGAGTGAAGGCTCTAGGATGGCATATAAGGTAGTCATCAATCTCATTATTGGGGAAGGGCATTTAAGGTAGCCTCTCCGCTATTGTTTACGTTGTTAATTAAGGTCATCCTTATTGATCTCTGAACATTTCCCTAGTTCCAGATTTCCCTTTAAACCTATAATGTCTCCCTCTATTAAGTTATCTCTTTTCTTGCTCCCCTCTGTTCTGCCCCAACTCAATCTTCCTGCTACCTCATGTCTTCCTTTTCTCTCCTCTTCTCCCTTTTTCTTTCTCCAAACTCCCCCTCCCCTCTCCCCATGCTCCCAATTTGCTCAGGAGATCTTGTCCCTTTCCCATTTTGTGGGGAGCCATGTATGTCTCTCTTAGGGTCCTCCTTGTTTCCTGACTTCTCTGGCAGTGTGGATTGTAGGCTGTTGATCCTTTGCTCTATGTCTAATATCCATATATGAGTGAGTACACACCATGTTTGTATTTTTGTGACTGGGTTACTTTACTCAGGATGATTTCTTCAATTTCCATATTTTAATCCATTTACCTTTGAATTTCAAGATTCTATTACCCCTACCCCTACCCCTGGCCCTGGCTGAGTAGTACTCCATTGTGTAAATGTACCACATTTTCATTTTCTTTATCCATTCTTTAGTTGAGGGCATCTAGGTTGCTTCCAGGTTCTGACTATTACAAATAATGCTGCTATGAACACAATTGAACAGATGTTCTTGTTGTATGAATGTGCATCTTTTGGGTATATGCCTAAGAATCAAATGTTGGGTCTTGAGGTAGATTGATTCCCATTTTCTTGAGGAACTGCCATACTGATTTCCAATGTAGCTATTCAAGTTTGCACTCCCACCAGCAGTGGAGGAGTGTTCCCCTTTGCCCACATCCTCCCCAACATAAATTGTCCTTGGTGTTTTGGATTTTGGCCTTTCTGATCTGAAAGGAGTAAGATGGTTTCTCAGAGTTGTTTTGATTTGCATCGATGGCTAAGATGTTGAGTACTGTTTTAAGCATCTTTCAGCCATTTTAGATTCCTCTATTGAGAATCCTCTATTTAGTCTTCTTCTTGATTAGCTTCTCTGAAGAGTCTTCCATTTTACTAGCATACTGAAAACCTCCCTTCAGGCTAAGGATTTATTCCCCGAGTTTTTAAACTCCTAATTCAGGGGCCTTTGCTTTTATCAACCCATCCCACACAATTCCATTTCCCCTTTTCACTGCTGTGGACGACCATCCAGTATAATCCCAGAGAAGCTTCAAGCGAGGATGTTTTGTTGTATTGTGTTTCTGGCCATATTGTGGGAGTGTGTTCAAAATTCAACCTTAAGTGTGCTGCTTAGTGTTCGATGCTGCTGTTGTTGCTCCCCCCCCCCCCTTTGGTTGATGCCAATACATACCCTTTAGCACAGTTCCAAACATTCTCAGAGGTTTACATACTGAATGGACACTGAGTACTGCTACCATTTCCACGAATCTAACTGACTCATGCCATTTTCATAAAAGTGGTTGGTTACTCCCATAACATTCATGCCACAATAGCAACAGGTATTTGTTGAAGGCAGATCATTGTCATTGGTTACAGGGTTTGTAGCTGAGTGATATTGATGGATACGCCCTGGAAAGTCAGGGAAGTCGCCTTCCCTTTTCTGTGAAGTGGGAAGATCCTTTACATAATATTCTTCTACTGGGGTCTGTATTTGTTAAGTTCTCTGAAATTTGCATCTTCACATGCAAAACCAAAATGTTACTATGGACTTACATATCCCAAATGTGAAGTTGAGATATTTTTCCATATTTTGTTATTTGGACAGAGAGCATCATTGTCCTCGTAACACAGAGGGTTCAGGAAAATGAGAGAAACTTACTGAAAGTGAGTTGCAATGGGAAACATGCCAAAACCTACCATAATAAGCATAAATGCATGCACCCGTGTTTTCAGTGTTTGATGTTAAGAGAGGCTATATTCCATGTCCTGTTCTGGAAGCATGTCCAGTGAAAGACAGACTTTATTTAAAGAAAGAAAAGTCTAGTGGGAACTGCCATTCTCCTCCCAAACTAAAAGTAATTCTTCAGGAAAATTTCTCAATATTCTAGAAAACTTATTTTCTGCTGTTTCTTAGTTGGCTTTTAAATTTTTTTGTTCAACTCCGGAAAGACTTAACCCTAGAATTAACATATGACCCAGCAAATGTACCTCTCACCATAAACCTAAGAGAAAAGTGTACACATGTCCTTATAGAAACTATATCCAAAGAAGAATTGTTTATAACAGAAGGAAGTAGAAACAATATGAAATACTCATCTGTGGATAGGTAAATTTGAGCATATTAATACAGTGGGCTATTATTCAGCCATTTACAAGAGTGGAGTACTGATATATACTAAAACTGCATGGGCCTCAAAGACACCATGATAAGAGAAGAAAGAAAGACACCCAATGTCATGGGCTGTATAATCCATTTCATATGGTATATTTGGAATATGTAGATAAAAGGAAGGACTAGGAGGGCAGAAAAAAAAGTCACTGCTGGTTGGTGTTTATGAAATGGCAAAAGCTGTGAATTATAGAGCTTCTGTTTAAGTAACACTGAAGATATACTACTGATTACTTCCACTTTCAACTGGTTGCATTATGAATTTCAAAACCTCGGTGAAATTTTATGAAAACCTCGGTGAAATTATTTGATAACCATTATGCAGCCTTTTCCACTAGGCGGCGCTGTTTCCATTATGAACCAAGTAGTTTATTATTTGGGGTGGAATGACTTTAATTCTTGCAAACCCCTCCCCCCTGTTTGTTTTTCAATGTATTTTAGGTATAAACAATGGAAGAAAACATACATTTTAGTAACTGCTAAAAGAAATTATGCTATATTTGAATGTATCTCTTAAAAAGAGTTTATGAAGTGACATGTCTAGTAAATAATTTTTCTTTGAACACAAATCTCATGGTTGCAAAATCAAGCCAGCATCAACAAACCACAACATTAAAGAAATGGTTCATGGAAGCAATTAAAAGTCCCAAGTGGAGACAGAATAAGGGAACCCTCCAAGAATTCACATCTTCGGGGAATTTCAAATATTCTTTTTCATGACCACTGCAATTGACAGAACCCTGAAAGTATATTTTTCATAAGCAGAATAAAAACCATCTACTTAAATTAAAATGACTTTATTAAAGCTCTTTACAGAAGCTATTTCTTGCAGCTGTTCCAGGAATAAAATAATTAGACATCGTGTCCTTGAATGTCTGTGGCCAGTGGCTTAAGGAGAATAATGTTGTGCCTGCTGTGTATCTGCCAATGTGGAATTTTTTCCGGCTCCAATCCCACAAAATACACGACTCTTTCTGCAACAAGAATGCCCTCTCTCTACCAGCCAAAGCAAAATCAAAAGGTGGTACAGAAAGTCAGGAAGGGAAAGCACAGACTCCAGAGGAGGCACTCCAATTAGAGCTTGTAATTACAGGCCTGGCTTCTATATAAAGCCAGCGGTCCGCATCTTCCAAAGCATGGGACTGGGTGGGGAAGGGACAAGCTGTTGATTTGCAAAGACCACACTGTGATGAAAACCAGAAAGCACTGGCTACTGGATCCCTCTAGGAATCAGCATTTTGACAGAGTAGAATGACTTGGAAATATCTAAGAAACTATTCTCAGTAAATAACGGAAATGGTATGTCACATACCTGAGTGGCTTCCATTCTGTCTTAGTAAAAATAAACCACTACTGTTGAGGTTGGAATACATCGTCACCAGCCGAGTCACCTCTCCAGCCCTTCTATTATCTTTTGTAAAAAGTCACAACCTCAGTATAAAAAGAGAGGTTTTCTGTCTTTATATGCTTTTCTTTGTATTTCACTGGTATGACAAGGACCTCAGAAAAACCGTTTAGAGGGAGGAAGTATCTGGGATCACAGATTCAGCCCTTGGTTGATTGAACCCATTTCACTGAGCCTGAGTGGAGACAGTACAATATGGCAGTAGGAGCATGTGCCAGCAGCTCACTCATAGTGGTGAAGAAGGTAGGGGAATAGCCTGCAGATAGAAGACATCTGGGAGTGAGCTACTTCTTCCAGCTGGGCCTTATCTCCCCAGATCATACCAACGTGTTAGCCAGCGTGTGACTCAGTAGTTAAGAACGCCTGCACCTGTCTGTAAATCCAGTTCCAGTGAGCCAGCGCCCTCTTCTGATCTTCAAAGGCACTACATACATGCTGGATACACACAAACGGGTAAGCAGTTAAACACTTATAATAAAAAAAAATTAAATAAGTTTATTAAATAAGATAGTAAAATTTAGGATTCAAAAACCTAAAAATTTTAAAAGCTGGCTGTTCTTGCTTGAAAGTATCTTCTTAGATTGCTATTTTAGCGGAAACTGAAAACTCCTTCTTTGTTATTACAGAAGACTCTCATAACTTTTAATTGACTACTGTGGGCGAGCCTGGTCAGGCCATGTGATCATTGTTAGTGGGTTGCAGCTACTTATTCCCAATAAAAATGTACCAACTCCAGATCAGCAGCCATGACAATGCATCCTGTGGGATCACATTTGCTTTACACTATGCTTAACTAAATCTAGCAGTAAAATTAATTAACTTATAAATAATAATGAATTTATTATCTTATTTCAGTAAAACTAGTCTCTTAGATAAAATTCTCTCTCACTTCCCTCTTACCCTCCCCCCTCTGTTTTTTTGTTTGTTTGTTTGATTGGGTTTTTTGTTTTGTTTTGTTTTGTTTTGCTTGCTGTTGCTAATCTCAGAAAGCATGAGAAAGGATTTTTTTTTTTCCTTTAACTCCTTAAGAATGGAACATTAGTTTATTGCAGACTGCCTTTAGTGACTCTACTGGACTGGAGACCAAACAAATGAGGAAACAAACGTAATTAAATGGAACTTTGCATGCAATTAGCATTAGAAAGAGCTCTTTATAGTTTTTAGAATTCTACCCTGAGGCTGTTTCTTCTTTAGGGGGGAGGGGCTTAACAGCTTCCCAACTGTGAGGGAACATTCCTAGGTAGCCAAATTTGAAATATCTTTAACTACAGGCAAAAAAAAAAAAGGTAACAAAGTAAAAGTAGGATAGACCTAGACTTACCCAGCTGTTCTAAAGAGTAAAAAGCGTGGCATGGCTATATAACCTGTATTGTTATTGTTAGATTTCTCAAAGAGCCGGTCTTCAGTGTCAGAGTCTGACCATGACATTTGACAAGCTTGTCGCTTTATCACTTTCAAGTAGTAGTTGACTAGGTCAAAGTGCAAAATGGGAGGAAACAGTGTGGCAGATGGCAGCCCATCCTCACCCGCTGCCCTCACCCCAAACTATCTGAAGTCATTCCTTGTACTCTGACACAAGAACAAAACATGTTCATGCCATAAATGAGAAGACTTGGAAATAAGCTGCACTGCAATCCACCTACTGGGATTTTGTTGTTGCCACTTTATAATTTTATTTTGTCACCAATGTAGAAGTTCACTTGGAAATGGCAATACTGACATGGTTTTGTTGTTGTTTGCTTTTGTGTTTGTTCAAGAAGGGGTTTCTCTGCATAGCCCTGGCTGTCCTAGAACTTGCTTGTAGACCAGGCTTGTCCCCCACCCTCTAGTGCTAGGATTGAAGGTGAGAACTACCAAAACCTAGCAAAATCACCTCCTGTTATTCAAGTGTAACAAGACCAATTTGTAGTCATTGTAGCCACTGTTTGCTTAACTTTTGTCAAAACTCCTTGACTGCTTTCCACTCCTTTGCCTTCCTTCAGACTCTTTGGTGAATTTAAAGCAATTGTGAGCTGGGTGAGCCCAGGGTCTCTGCTAATGGCTTTATTGCTCCTTGTGAGGCTCACACCACTCCACCTGTGTTGATGAAGAACAATGGTCCTCAGTCCAGCCACTTGATAAACTACTTAAACTGAAGGTAAGTGAACCCTGGCTGGGCACAGCGAATCTCTACTTTTCACATGTGCAGCTAGAAAGGGGGATGAAAGCATCTTTGGACAGATAGAACAGGAGGGAGCACTTGTGATTTTGTTTGTTTTCACTTTAAGCTAAGGAAGGAAATTATCAAAACAGTAGCTGTTTTAGCTTTTAAAAAAAGTCAACAAAGAAACATAATAACAAAAATTCCACTGAAATCATGTAATCTCAAGCTTAAAATTGGTGACTTTGTCAACACTTTGATGCCTAAATCTGGTCCCTTGGAGACTGGAGATTGTTTGTGTAGATGAATTGGTCTAATGATACTGGGTAGCAAAACCCATTCCAATCCATAAACCTGGAGGATTCTACACTGTTCTGGATTGAGAAGAACCAACTAGAAGGCAGTGGGAAGAAAAGGGTAACCAGCACACTGTCCTCGGGGACTCTCAAAGGCTGTGTTTTGTGAGTGACTTCTGGGCTTGATGGGATAAGTATCACACTATAAATGTTCTGGCGGGTTTTAAGAAAAGGCAACACCCAAGGTATCCAGAAAACGATTTGCTACAATTAATAGCATTAACTGACAAGCCTGGGGCAAAAAGTATGCACACTCAAAAAGTATTACATAATGCAGGAATTAATTTTTTTAGTTAGAGATATTTAACGATAACACATTAAAAACATTACAATAAGTGGGTGGGTCTAAAAACTCACTATTAGTAGGCAATGGGAGATTTTAGCTGTTGGTGTGGACCTTGAAGGGACCAGGCCCTCACCCAGCCCCCTGTTTTTGCAGCCATAACGGGCTGCAGAAAAGACATGTGCTTGCCTAACCTTGCCCCTCCTCCCTGTCACTAGGAGGTCAGATACCCTCAATGTGGCAAAGCACCAATCAGAAGTTAGCTAGTGGGCTTTGGTTGTGCTTTAAGGTGCTTTACAGTAAAAATGGCATAATAGTGCCATACAGAGCTTAGCAACTGTCCTGGGAGGGACTATAGGCCATAACAACCAGTTGACCAATCAACAAAGGACAGGTTGCCCAAGCCGGGAAGTGCACCAATCCTGAGACTGTTTCGTACCCCTAGGCACTCCCCTTATGCAGCCCCTTGGGGTCTTTCACACCAGTGGCTGTGTTGGACCAAGGGAGGGCCCAAGTTAATACAGTTAACTTGTTACTAATAAGATTCTTTGCTTTTGCATCAGAATGAGTCTCTTGGTGATTTGGGGGTTCAGAATTTGGGCACAACAGACCTGTGTCCCAATAGTGAACATATTTAGAGGGGTTCACATTGAATCACAGTGTGAGACCTTGGGATTACAGGCAGCTGCAGATCTGAAGTCAGACTGTAAGACCTGGAGAGTGTGGACCCTCATGCTCCCACTCAGGAAAGGCTGCCCCCACAAGTCACTCATGAGAAGCGGTCTTGATGCAAAAGCATGAGGTCTTTTATATTCCAAGTGCACTGGGGTCAACAGCCATACGCCACACAGGGGTAGAGGGCTGAGGACACTGGGTACAGAATTAAGACAGCTTTTATAGGGTTACAACAAAGCCCTTGCATCGTAAACCAATCATCTCATAGCATCCGGTGTGGACCAATCAATTTAAACTATTCAAGCACACGCTTAGCCCAGGAAGTCTGCTTTTGCACAGGCTCCTGGGTGGGGTGACAAGGCTCATTTCCTGTGTTCACTCATTCATAGGTGCTGTCTTAAAGAATGTGACCTTTTGCCTATTCACTGCCAGGGGACAAGGTCTGGAATTTAAACTTCTAGCTTCCTGGTGTCAGTGGAGAGTTAGGCTAAATTTTTCCATCCTTACAAGACAAAATTCAAGATGAGCAGTCATGGATCCCAAGACCAACCTCAGGTTTGGAGATTCCAGAAGACTCAGTATGTGTTTATAAACTTTAGAATCCTATAAAGGAAAGTGAATGTTTACCATAAACCACACAATTTATATATATATACTCTAAGGAAAATAAGCCAATTGGCTGTTCTTCTTTTTAAGTTATTTTATTTTATGTTTGTAAAGTTGCATATTTTCACAAGGAATTGTTTACCAGCAAAGTTCCCAAAGGCTAGTTGGTGGACAAATCACAAATCTGACCTTTCTAAAGAGAGTAGTATTGGGAGATTAACTTTTCTATTCAGCTTAAAACCTATATTTATTGTCAGGCAATAAAAACCAATATTTTTTTAAGAGCTGAAGAAAAGTCAGCTTAGGGATATTCAAGCATCAAAGACATGACAAAATGAGATTCTGAATTTGTATGTATGTATGTATGAACACATGTGTATCTATTTAATCCATTGTCTAACATCTGTCGAATCTATGACATATCAGTTGATTAGTAAATGAACCAGTGCCTTATCACTGTTGGATTTAAAGATAAATGGAGCTGATACAGCAAAAGAGACTAAGACCAAAGAGATACAAAACTGATATCTACATCATGCACTTAGTAGGTAATATACACATGGCTTTTTAATATTTCTTTCTCTCCCTCACAAATCAGGAAAGACCTGTTTAATTCAATATCAGTCATGCTAAACTCTTCTAATATACTGCTTCTCTTTTCTATACTGAGAATTGAGTTTAGGACCTTGAACATACAAGGCAAGTTCTCTACCACTGAGCTGTGGGACCAGCTTCCATTATACTTTGAATTAATATCCATCTTAGCAATCGCAAGTGATTAGATTAAAAAAAAAAAAAAAGTACAGAAAATCACACTTCTGTTCCTTATTGATTTTAGACACTTGGTTTCTGGCAAAAGGCTGAGAGTCGATACATTTATTGATTTGTCAGCTAATAGTGAACACAGCACAGTAGCCAACAACTCCAAGTGGATGCATAAAGGTTAATTCTCCGGCTCCTCTTTGGTCTCTGCCCCATACAGCATACAGCTTTCTCTTAAAAATCAACTTCAAGAGAGATGAGAGGTAGAAACTCAAGACAAGCACTTAAGAAGTAAAAGGTATTAGTGGGAGGAAGCTGTAAAAGTTAAACGTCATTCTTCTTAGCCATTTGTTGACGAGAGATGCTTGGCAATGAATTTCTGGAGTGAAGACCTGGGACTACATTGCTAAGAGACACTGTGGTGTCAGAGAACCATCTGTTAAGAGGACTTTGATGGATTAGGAATCTGCATCCTCCGGAGTAGGTCCTTCTCAGGGGTGGAACACATCCATGTGTTGCTGGAGTGTGGCTCATATGTATACATCAGCTACAAAGTCAGTATAGCAGCTTTAGAGATTTCTCAGCACTGGGTGAACAGTGCTATACACCAAACAAAGAGGCTGCGGTGTCCACAATTCCTAACGGAGGCAGGAAAGTCCGACAACAGTGAAACACAAGAACGTGTGAGCTACCCACTGGGGAGAGCAGCAGTCTTGCCACAGGAGAGGGTATGAGCACGCGGTCTGCTGCTGTGAAACACACAGATGTGAGCATGTGGGACTTCTGGAGGTCATATCTGGTCGAGGCTGGAGACCATGTAGAAATCAACAGAGGGAACCAGAAATATTTGGGTAGTTGAAATTGGCCAGCTATGCAATTAGCTTGTGGACTTCCTGATCTTGATGATGTTAAAGTCACCCATCCTGGGGCACCATTGTTCCCAGGCAAAGGGTTGGTCACCCAAGATGCAGCTTCAGTATAAAGCAATTGTACTGTACACTGATTAGAACTGGGTAGAAATATAGATAAAGTGCCTTTGAATTACACATACTTCAACAGTGCTTAGCTGGCCAATCAGAAAAGAAAACCTGGTAAGGGTATAAAAGTAAATCCTGTTTTCTGGGCCAAGCAGCCACAAATATAGGCAACCAGGGAACACAGAATTTTATTTAGAATATTACTGAACCAAATTTTAGAGGGTTTTTTTTCTAACATATATTCTCAAATTATACTTTGAAGTTATATAATTCAGAAATGTAACAATTATGTGTTCAATTCCACAAATAGGGGTTTAAAATATGATACATATATATGTATGTTAAATACAATTAGTTATTTCATGTATGCTGCTGGGCTGCTGGATAGTTTTTCAATCATTAAAAATAGTATCTTGAGCATATAGAACATATACATTCATATATATGTGTATATATATATACATATAATTTTCTTATTTTACATATCGATCCCAGTTCCCTCTCGCTTCATCCCTCCCATGCCCCCCAACCCTCCTCCCACCCCACCCACCCACCCCCCTCTCCACTGGGAGGGTGATGCCTTCCGGGAGGGAGCATCAAAATCTGTCAAGTCATTTAGAGTAGGGACTCGGCCCTCCCTGCTGCCTCTAGGCTAAGGGGGTATCCCTCCATGGGGAATGTGTTCCCAAATTCTTTTCGTGCACCAGGGATACATCCTGGTTCCACTGTCAGAGAGAACATATACATTTTTTTAATTAATTAATTTTGGTATCTTTGTTTGATTGAGAAGCAATTCTTCCAGACATATAAGGAAAGAAACAAAAGTAGTGCTTCAGGACATCTGATGCAAGCTCAACATGCAGGGAGCAGAGAGGGGGTGGAGACTCATTCCAGTTGTGTAGCCAGCAATTCAATCAATCGATACTTCAATAAGAACTCTGGAGATCATCAAAGCTTGGCGATCTCCAAGCAGCAATGCTTTGTATATTGTCACACATCACAATGCTGGCAAGATGACTCACTGTGGCTCTGTGGGGAGGCTGGGGCAGGGAAATGGACACTTTGATGCTCGCCCCCTAAATGGCTGCCTTTAGGTAGTTCTATCGGTATCATTTTTCCTATAGTAAAACTATATATAGCAGCACTTCCCCAGGGTCTGAGAGATGCTCTGCTGAATAACTAACTGAACCAGGGGAAATAGGAAGAGTTATCAGAAGTGACAGGGTGTGGGGTCGGGGAGCATCCACAGCTGCTACTTAAAGTGAGAACACCTTTGAGGGAAACTGGTGTTCATATTCTGTGAAATTTGGCTCAACTATGGTTAGAGTCACTTAAGACATTCCATTGGACATCAGTATGCCTTTCCCTCATTTATTCACACAAGGCAGATCCTCACCCCAGGGCCCTCACCCTGTAGACCTGAGACCAGAAGCATCAGTGTTTGGGGGGAACACATTACAGGTTTGAGATCTCTAGTTCTACCTCAGAGGTACTGAATCAGAGACTTGGGAGTAGGGTTGGAATATGTGTCTGGTTAAGGCTTCTGGGTAATGTAGATGTATACTAGTATAAAAATTACTGAGCTGAGGAAATATCACCTATTGTCACACCCAATCACATTCCTCTTCTTCACTGAAGACTTATTAGGCCTAGAAACCTGATGCTCCTTAGAGCTCCCAGACATCTGTGTTCTAACACAGCAGGGCAGGTTCCTTTTTTTTTTTGGCTCTAAAGTTCTCTTGAAATCCACGACTCTTCAAATCTCTTGTGATCTTCAAAAATCTTTTGTGTGTGTGTGTGTGTGTGTGTGTGTGTGTGTGTGTGTGTGTGTGTACATGGAACATATTTATTATGTTATAAATTAAAAATGAGAAAACTTAAACTTTTATTTTAAAATAAAAATAAAAACGGAGACTGTGTTGGCATAAACTATTTTTTATGGAAGGTAGTGTCTTCCAGAGCAAGCCAAAAAGATGTCATTGGTTTAATGTCTGCCTGATAGGAGACAACTGAGTTCATTCTTGTGTTTGTTTTTGTGCTTAAGCTGTTGAAATATGTTGTTTTGGTTGAAGTAAATGAGCGAAACTTGTCCTTCCACAGACCTTTATTAGCAGACCTAAGCATGTTAATAGCCTCTGCAGACCATAATGGCCGCTCCTGGCTGCTAGGGAAAACTTGGGTTGTGTTTGAAAAGGGAGTTGCAATGTGAAAATTGAATGGCATTACCTCCTTCTAGCTACTCCACTACAAGGAAATCCTTTACGGTCTCTCTTACATGGCTGTCCCACCATATCATTTTTTGCAAGACTGTGTCTTAGTTACTTATGTTAAACTGCTGTGAAGAGACACCATGGCCAAGGCAACATACAGAAGAAAGCTTTGAACTAGGGAGTTTGCTTACATTTTTAGAGGGCCAGTGCATGACCACTAGGCGGGGAGGTGTGGCTTCAGACAGGCAGGCAAGCAGGCATGGCACCTGAGTACTAGAGAGTTTACATCTGATCCACAAGTTGGAAGTAGAGAGCTAGAGTCCGGGACTCACATGGGCTTTTGAAACCTCAAAGCCCACTCCCTGTGACACATCTCCTCCCACAAGGCCACACTTGCCAATGTTTCTCAAACAGTCTACCAGCTGGGAATCAAACATTTAAATATATGAGCCTATGGGGGTCATTCCCACTCAGATCACCACATAACACTCACTGACTCGCTGAGTTATGAAGAACATTAACAGCTACCATATATTCCAAGATACATACAAAATAATCTTGTTAGTGAAGGTCCCCGTCTATCTTAGAAATATCCTGACACATTGAAAAGACTTCAAGTTAACAGTGGTAGACACATTTCAGAACTCCAGTCTTGGCTGGAAAGCTCAAATTTTACCACTGGCAACAAACAGTCAGTATTGTTTGAAATGACATATTCTTTTCCTTCATATTCATAAAAATGCCTGCAAAATCCCCAAAGCATAGTATGTCTGCTAGTCATAATTTAAAGCGAAAATGACTACACACACACACACACAATTCAGCTCCTAGCTGAAATAATACCGCATGTGTTTTTCCCTAAGCAGCCATCATGCTGTGGTAGCAAGCAGAAGGGGCTTAGCCATACTTTGCATGTAATCACACAATGTTTGAAAGACAGGATCTCAAAGGTTAGGACTCAGTAAATTGATTTTTACTGCTTCATCAAAGACAAGTGAAGCTCACTTTTATTTCCCTCCTTACCCTCCGCCTCTCTCTCTCTCTCTCTCTCTCTCTCTCTCTCTCTCTCTCTCTCTCTCTCTCTCTCTCTCTCTCTCTCTCTCTCTCCCTGCAGGGAGAACACAATAAAGAAACAAACAAGTCCTTTGGTTTCCTTTGGTGTTCTCTGCTGGAACAATTGTACCTTCACCACTCTGGCTTTTCTGTCACTTATGCAAATGCCAGCACAGGTAGAAAGGCTAACAGCATCTTTCGTGTGTTTAAGAAAAGCATTTTTATTTCATGAAACCTCAGGAAAGGTCTTGAGATGAGAACACCGCTGCAACTGAGCTCCCTGGTACCCACGATAGGTGGGGACCTCTGGGAGGCAGAGGGCCTGTCTTCTTTGAATTTCATTTTAAAGCCAAGAAAAGTACAAACAGCACAAAACAAATAGACTTAGAACAAGTGAATGGCTTGACTGTCAGCTACATTGGAACATGTTGCTCTGCTTTTCTTTCAGTGTTTGTGGAATAAATGTGTGCCTGCCACTGTAGGCTGGTAGGAAAGAAGGCAAGCACCGTAAACCATATCTTAGGATGTTCTCCCCGGCATGGGAAATATTCTAAGGAGCCAATAGTCATAAGAGATTGTGTCCAGTTTCATTAAGGAATGAATCTTGTGTTTGGAAGTGAGAGGTGAGGTTTCTGGGCTGCTATAGCATAGTCTCCATCATACAGGCCTGCTCAGATAGCCAGCTTTTCCATGGCAACCTTTTCAACAAACACTGCAAAACATAGTCTTTCCTTTTGGCTTACATTTACAGAAAAAAAAATGTCCTTTGCTAAAGTTGGTTATGAGAATTACTAACTATACAACATTTAATGTTCACTTACACTTCCAAGTACTTCCAAGTATTTTCAGAATATCTGTGACTTATTTCTTTTATTTATTTATTTATTGGTTTTTCAAGCCAGGGTTTCTCTGTGTAACAGCCCCAGCTGTACTGGAACAAGCTTTGTAAAGCAGGCTGGCTTCAAATTCAGAGATCTGCTGGCCTCTGCCTCCCAAGTGCTGGGATTAAAGTCATGTGCTACCACCGCCCACCTCTGTGGCTTATTTTAAGTCTTTAGTAACTACAGAGATCATTGTATTTCTCACAATAACATTGTTTTATAATAAATTTTCCAAGCTTTAAAACCACCTATCAAAAGCCATCAAGAAAGAGCCAGAGCCTCCAAACCTCTGTGTACACTCTCTTCTCTGTGGAAATGTCACTCTCAATTTCCAGACAAATGAAATATCATCTAAGCCCTGTGTTGAAGCCTCCTCTGTCCCTGGACACTACATACAGTTGGCTTATAATGAGACTGTGTCTGCTATGGGTGGGCTTCATTGCTTGAGTTTGTGTCTCGACAGCACACAATGGTGGTAGCACAGACAGAATGACCAGGGAGCTTGAAGAGGAATGTTCTGGGGTCCCAGCAGCCTCTTCAGAGACACGAGGTTCTGTCCTGCTCCAGGTTCCACTGACTCCCAATACTGGGATAATAAAATCAAGCCTTCAATGCATGGTCCTTTAAGACTCATTCAAAAGCCAAATTACAGCAGTCACTGACTGAAAATTACTCTTTTCAGATGTTTAACAGGATTATGTAATTGCTAAACTTGGGGTCCCCTAGATTTGATATGTGCTCAGAAAGCAACCATTTTCTCCCAGAAAGGGCTCTATTGGGAGTCCATCTGTGAGTTAAATTTTAAGTTTTAATTATTATGCCTTAGATATTCAAGTAAACAAAACTTCTCTGATCTTCAAGCCCTTTGTCCAAGGACAGATAGTTCTTGAAATGCTAGAGGCTATTGTTTATGGGAGGTAACAAGCCATGTTTTCACTCCTCTGAAAAAGTTCATTTGATCCATCTGCACCGGATATGCTTGATCACATGTGGGCAAGAGGTTCACAAGCAGGAAATATGCCAGAATGTGTGAATGCCCCTGACTGGGTACAGGCTGAAGGTGCTTCAGGATGTATGCTTGCCCCTGATTGGATGTAGGCTGAGATACTTCAGGATGCATTCTTGCCCCTGATTGGACCTAATGCAAAATACTTAAACTGCTGTAAAACTTGCTTCGGGACCATTTTCTGGAAACTCAGAGATGGACAGAGCCCAGCTACTTACTAGCCAGTATTTAATTAAAGCTTGCTTCAAAAATTGTCTTTAAATGGCAATGGCAGTAGTCTTATTCTAGGCCAGTGGGATTAACACATCCAATTGAACAAAAAAGCAAGAGTCTGTCTAGAAAGAAAGAAAGATAAAGATAAGAGAAAGGATGGAACAAACGAAGGAAGGGGTGGTGGAGGGAAGGAAGGAGGAGGAGAAAGGGGAAGAGGGATGAAGAGATGGGCAGTAGGAGAAGGGAGAGGAAGGATGGAAAGAAAAGAGCATTCAGGGCTGTTGGTGTTTAGAAAGGCAACATAATTTTCCCACCTGGTGGTAGTGATGTCTTCCCATGGTAAAGACACATCACAATGCATGCCTTGCAACACAAATCCTGCCTAGGATGAAGGCAACAGAACATCAAAGTAGCAAGGAGTAAAATGAAGAACTCTGAATGTTCCTCATGTGCATTCAGGGGAAAAGCAGTCACCCTGCAACTCACAGTGTGGCTGGCCCATTAACCAGCCCAACCCATTGCTGCAAGCTTTTAGAAATGCAGAATGCCCCATCTCCCTCTCTAAATCTACATTTAACAAATTCTCTGGGAGATTTAGTTTCTTAGGAAAGACACTATCCTAACTTGGCAAAAACAAACAGACAAACAAAAACCACACTATTCATTTATTTCTTACATTTTTTGGTTTTGAGCTTAGACATCTCTAGAGCCCTCATTTCTTTCTTTAATAGCACAGAGGTTAAGAGCACTGAGTTCAGTTCCCAGCAACCACATGGTTGCTCACAACCATCCATAATGAGATCTGGTGCCCTCTGCAGAATGCTGTATTCATAAAAAATAAATCTTAAAAAAAAAGTCCACCATCATGCCTTAATGATATTTAATGATGAGTAAGCCTAACATTCTGGACATTGAAGCATTTCCAGAAAGGAAAACAATTCCTCACCTCATCCCTACTCTCCAGAAAATGAGGCAGGACAGTAAAGATGGGACACAGAGTATGGGGGGAAGAATGTGCAAAGATAAAAGCTTCAAGAGAGAAGATTCAAGAATTTAAGTGGTGTCATGTATGGTGTCGCTTTAATCCCAGAGGCAGCTGGATCTCTGAGAGTTCAAGGCTAGCCAGGTCTACAAAGCAAGTTCTAGGACAGCCAAGGCTGTTATACAGAGAAATCCTGTCTCAAAACAAAACAAACAAAAAAAGTATATGAGTGGTTTGTTCTGGAACCTCTGTGGTCTTTAATATGGCCAGCAAAAGTAAAACAAATTTTATTTTTATCTTTTTCTTAGCTACACACTCTTGACAAAGAGCGTATTTAGTTTGTCAGAATATGGATGGATTACTCAGATTCCAGGTGTTAGAAAAAATAGTAATTAAACTAGGAAATCACTGTTGGGAATACATTGTGAGTTCAGAGAAGCTCTTCAGAGCTTCTGATCTTTGAAGAATAGCAGGATGAACTCCTGATTCACTGTAATTGTTTAATTTTGCCTCACCTGTGTATGATGAGATTTAATAATGCAAAAGAAGGCATTCTTTTCTAGATGTAATAATAAACTGTTTCCAGCTCTAACCCCATCCATGCAGAAAAAGATGAACCACAGAAAGGTGGGTACAGATGAGCTGAGAAAACCCAGGTACAGGTTTTTCAGTTGCAGCAAAGCTTATTTTTGTTTATTTAAAAATATTATTACATTTTATTTGCTTGCTTGTTTGTGTACAAGTGTGTGTTGGGGGTAGGGGTTTACTTGCGGGTTAGCCATAATGCCTCTGGAGGTCAGAGAACAGATAACATTCTGCCATTTTGTTCCTTCTTTCGTAGAGGAATCAGACAATCAAACTCAGTTCATCCAGTTTGGTGGCTAGTGCCCTCACCCACAAGCCATCTCCTTGGCCTCTTGTATCTATTAATTCATTTATTTTAGATAGAGTCTTACCAGGTGGCCCCACCTTGCCTGAAACTCATAGAGATCTATCTGTCTGTGCCTCCTGGATGATGGGATTAAAGGCATGCACTGAGACACTTTTGCATATTTCTTTATTGTGTGTATGTATATTATTTATTTTTGTGCATGGTCATAGCTTGTTGTTTTATATTTGATCACAAATATAAACTAAATTTGAGGCAACCCATGGCCAGACAAGAATTAGGTACCCTACACAGTTTTGTCAAGTGTAAGGTGAGACATTAATTACCACAAAAAAAAGAGTAAACCTATTACCAGACACATTCAGGTGTTAGGCACTTCCTAAAGTGTATCTAGAGTGCTATGATGAAATTAAATACATGGGTGATGTTAAAACTAACACTTATTTTCTCAGGTCGAGCTCCTCAGATGTTCAAATTTAAGCATTAGCAGATGTATTATCTAGCTTTGGCTAAAATTCAGTCAAGGTGTAAGGTTTAATCTTGTCAGGTACCTGCAGGGTCTTAGCCCCAAGGAAGGCTGAGTTGGTCCAAGGAAAGGTAAGTGCACTGCTTGCCAGTTCCCCAGCCTCCCAGGGTCCTGGAGGTTATCAGAAACAATGGGGAGTCTGGTCAAGCAAGAACTCATTTATTGTCCCATAGCAAGCATCTTTTAAAGCAAAAAACCGCAGGGCAGGAAAACAGCCAGCCAATAGTTTTAAAGGTCAACCTATTATGCACCTAGGTACCCTATGCTTTACCTAGTGAACAGGAGCTCTTCATGCAGCGACCTCATCTGGTTCTGTCTTGGTAACCAATCACCTTTTTGGTAAACATCTCAGGACTCACCCTCTTGACTTCCCTTTGGTGACATCTTTGACTGGATAGTGTGCCCTTCAGGTACCATTCAGAACTAGAAGAAAGCCCATACATTCACCTAAAGGCAACCCAGTGAACTTTTCACAATAATACTGCCATGAAACAGTTGGTGTCAATACCTCCCTAAGATGAAGACACACACTTCCCACCCACAGGCACCTGACAGCTCTCAATTGTTGTAACAGACTATGAAATGCTTTCCTGAACTTTAAAAAAACAATGCGTGTGTGTGTGTGTGTGTGTGTGTGTGTGTGTGTAGTATATGTGTACAGTATGTGTTGTGTGTATGTATATACAGTGTGTACATATAGTAGATTTGTATAATGTGTGTATATAATGTGTGTATATATAATTTGTATATATAGTGTGTGTGAATAGTGTGCATACAGTGTATGTAGTTTGTATATATTGTATGTATGGTATGTATATAGTGCATGTTCAATGTGTGCTTAGTGTGTGTATGTATGGTATGTATACATAGTGTGTGTATAGAATGTATATAGTACATGTGCATAATATATAGTGTGTGTAGAGTGTATTTGTCTGTGTGTGTGTGTGTGTGTGTGTGTGTGTGTGTGTGTTCTTTGTTCTGTGGTTGTATATGTTAAGACCAGAGCTTGACACCAGGAGTCTTTCATTGATTACTCTTCACCTTATTTTTAAGACAGAGACTCTTAGTAAAGGTAAAGCTCATCTATGATGTTAGATTGGCTAAGCAGTGAGCTTCAGGACCCTACTTGAATCTATCCCTCCTTGAACAGCATGGAAGGTACAGGTTTTTTTGTACACCAGCTTTTTATGTAGGTCATGTGGATGTGAACTCAGGTCTCAGCGGCAGGCAGTTTGTTGGTTGAGCCATCTCCATTATCCAATTATGGATTGTTTTATTCCCTCCATCTTCTAAGGATAGCCTAAGCATCTCACTTTAAAGACTGATTATTTGTGGTCACTGTCTCCAAGTTCTTGATATAATTGTGAATTCTCCCTCCCCATCCAGACACACCAAATCTGAGTACCTGAGGCAAGAAGCATGGTTTCAAGGCAAACCATACAACACAAAGTGACAACATGACCAAAATCAATTGTTCCCAAGGTAGAGGAACAGTCTAGTTTAGAAATCTATTTCTCTTGGTTGCAAAATTAACCTGATACTGAGTTCCAGCCAGGACCATCTAAAAGAATTAGTTTATTGAATTAGAACCTGAAATTTTGCATGTTAAGATGATTTTGTGTGTGTGTGTGCATGTGTGCGTGCGTGCGTGCGTGCGTGTGTGTCTGTGTGTGTGTGTGTGTGTGTGTGTGTGTGTGTGTGTCTGTGTGGGAAAGACTGCTGATTTCTAAGCCATTGCTGTTTTTATGGTTGGTGAGTCTATAAGAAGAAATTTGTCTTATTCCTCTCAATATGCTATTAGCAAACCTTCAAGATTCTTTATGGTTCACTGTTTACATGTTTCTTCATCTCTGTGTTCTGGGTCTATATCAGCACAGTTACCTGGCAGATTTAGAAACCCAGATTCTTAGACCCCTGTTAGAGAGACAAAAACAGAAACTACGGGGAGGGGACCAGAGACTGTGTTTTAACAAGCTCTGCATGGAATACTGATCCAAGCGAACATGGGAAACCACTGATTTGGGTCAAGGGGGAAAAAAAATGACTTCACTGTTCTCTCTGTTCTTTGTCCTATTCGGTCTGGAAGAGATTTTGTTTTTTAGAAACTGTATGTTTAAGAGCAAACTTAATGGTTGAGAAGATGTATTCTTGGCAGCGAACAAAGCAATCCATTTCCTCTCTGTGTTTTCCTTTTGTGTGCTGCAGATGTTGGCACATATGTAGGGGGAGAGCCTGAGAGCAGAACTGAGCGAATCTTTTCAGGTTAAATTCTCTCCAGCGCTTCCTCTGGAAGACCTTGTGCCAGTTCGTGATTTCCAGGCAGATGTTTTCCATTATGCTGCTACTGGGTCATGACAGGCACTGCCACAGTTTGCAGTTGCCGTGGCAACCACATTTTTTGGCCTGTAGAGAATAGTATACAGCTCAGAGGTATACATTTTCCGTTAGTAATGGAAATGTTGGTCTGCTAAAGGAACTGATTAGGCCGACAACCGTCCATTTGGTCTATCGGCAGTAAACGTGAAGGATCACATTTATTACACAAGCTTTATTTGGTGAGCAGTCACATGTTTCCTCTGTTAATTTTTAGGCAAATAAAGATCTGGTACTGAGAACACCATTCTTTACAAAGTCTATTTTTCCCTGTAGAGTCTAGAGAATCTCAGTTTTTTGTTGTTGTTGTTTTGTTTTTTAGGGATTTCAGCTTACTGTTTTTCCATTTATTTGAATCCTGTTTTCCTTTTGGGCACTATACAGGAATGAAAGCAAGTATTAATTTGCAAGGCAATGATAATCTAATAACACTGTAGACTTCAGAATAGTAAATGTGGATTCTTATTGTAATTTCACTAGGGAACTTGTTACCTGGGGTGTCATTAGAATCTACAAACTCAAAAATGGTTACAACAAAAACATTTTCAGAATTAAGTACTTTTGAAAATGAACTAATTATAATTATCACTTTTAAATTAAATCAGACAAAAGGTTTTTTTTTTTCCTTTTTTCTACCGATGTATGTTTATAGTTGAATACTTTCTCTTTCAAATGTTATTCACAAATTGCTGAAATCATGCTCTGGTTGGTTTAAGTCTTATACAGAGAAGGACAATCTTTCAAAGAGAGGTATTTTAAATGATGGTAATTACTTACAGTACCAGGTCCCATAGACTCTGAATCAAAGTCCTGTGCTCATGTGCTACACTGGGAAATCAAACTCTGCTTCTTTTACTACAACAATGACTGCAAAGAGGCTCTAGTTTAGGTTCATATTCCCAATGCTTTGGTATTTTTTTGTTTGTTTTGTAGTAAGTATTTTGATCAAATAATCAGTCATGTTGCTGTGTTCTAAAGTGCAACACTAACAATTATTACTCTGAAATAACTTTATTTACTTTGTTGTTGTTGCATTGGAAACGATGATACTTGCATGCCTTCTTTGCAAGTGGCTCTGAGTCGCAGACTTTGACATTATTGCATATGGTGCTTTGATGAGGTGCATCTTCTGGTTGGTAACAGTGTCATATGAATTCACTCTGTTTTTTTCATCGTAGATTGTCTGTTTCCTGAAATTGACATTATTATTATCATTATTATTATTATTATTATTATTATTATTATTATTATTATTATTGTTTATTTTGTGTCCCTCATAGTATCTAATGCACACAGAGGTGCTCAATATATCCTTATTATAATCACTTGAAATAAATGTCCTTACCCCTATACATATTGATACTGCATGTGTAGGCTTAATGCTCAAAGCATCCTTTCAAAGGAACAGAAATACCACAATGGATGTTCATCTGATACTATTTCAAGTATTCCTGAAATTTTAGAACATGATCAAATGACATGTGAGCTTTTGTGATGTGAAAAGAAGCACATGGAAGATATAAAAGTAACAACAAAAATGAAATTCCTCAGCTACCTTTGTGCCCCGTCCTTCTTCCCACCAGACCACCTGGGAGAGACTTGTGCTGTTCCAATGCTTCTCTCACTCACACTTCCTCTGAGGTTGAGCATCATATCTGAAAGGGAGTTAGGCTTCTTCTCAGAGAGTAATTCTTACATCTGTGCACTGGAAGCTGAGCATTCCTGACTCTCTTCATTCCATGCCGCCCATTTGATATGCCAGCATTCATTTTTACTCTGTGTTGGTGTTTTGGGAAAGGAGAATCAGAATTTCAAAAGTGAAAGGGACCTAAGAGTTTGCTAGAGTACAGGGTCCCATTCTCCTTCATCAGGCAGTCAGAGGACAGTGGTTGCCTACTGCTGATTAGAGACCATTGTTCTAGACAACATGCTGCTATCTCAATGCAATGTTTTCATAACAACATACTAGTTGTATCTAAATGAGATGCCCTTTTGCAGTACAATAAATTAATGGTGCCCCAAAAGGCTGATAGAGACTACAGGGCTAACCATGATCTCTCCAAATCTTTCTGGAACAGCCTGGAACATTTCTGTTTGCAAAAGTAATGCTTCAAAGTCAAGGTCAGACCAAGGAAAAGGGGGTAAATGGTCTAATGTCACCATGATGCAGACTTTGAAATGATGCTTTTTAAAGAAAACACAAATCTTCGCTGCCATGTTGATAATTTCTCTGTGACGTGACCTCATTCCAGAGGACATCATTCTCAGTTTGTTACTTTGAGACACACACCCCACCACCACCACCACCACGATGCTGAGTAAAAGTCAGTTCTCCAAGTGTAACCTCCTAGACACAGAATCCCCACCTTCTACTGCTCCTCATTATTCTCTCATAAGCAATTTTTGATCCCTCAAAACAGCAGGATGTGTATCCTTAGCTACAGAATTACTTGCCAGGTACTTCTCTTCCAAGGAAGGATAACTTCAGGGTTTCATGGAAGTTTCCTGTCCTAAAACTTAAAGACTTGTGATTTATCTCTGTGGAAGAGAAACATTTGCCTGTGTTTAATCTTTAAGCGATTCCATAATTTACATTTACTATTCTGTATACCCTCAGAAAGAGGTTGATAAGTATAAAAAAATTATATATGTACATATTTAGCACCTGACCTCAACTATATTTGTCTTGTGAGCACAGAATTATAAGTCAATGTTTGCCAAACTGCTCTGGAGAGCTAACTTCCTATGGTTTCATTGTTACATAGACACTTAGTGTGCATGCAAAACACACACACACACACACACACACACACACACACACACACACACACACACACACACGCAGGGACTTACTGGCTTGGGATATGCTGTCCTGAAACAAATATAAACTGCAGTATTTATTATAAATGCATGAAAGTCTATGCCAATTAACATCAAGGAGAAATATTTTGAATAGTCAATCCATTTTTTGGATTCTGTAATAAGACTGATTTTAGTAGTGAGGAACCTTCAGAAAAATGTGTTCTACATGTGAACTAGATAGTCAGGGACCATTACATCCCATATCGACTTTGAATTCTATCTTATTCACCAAGCCATCTGTGTGAATATGGACAAGCCACTTGATTCCTTATGTATAAGTAGATAAATAATGTCTGTCTCCTTTGAAGACTCCCCATGGAAGGCCACACCCTCCCTGGGGAGCAGAAAGGGGATGAGTTGGAGGTTTGTGGGTAGAACAGGGGAGGACAGGAGTGTGCGGAAACTGGGATTGACGTGTAAAACAAGCTTGTTTCAAAATTAAATTAACAAAATTATCAAAAAAAAATGTCTGTCTCACAAGGTTGCTCCTAGATGAAAAGGAGTTACACGAAGGTTTGGAAATAGACATTCTTGATATATCGGCAAGTGTACATTCCTTCCTTCCTTTTGAATGATAATCTCCTGATTCTCCTCCAGAGCATATGGGTATGCATTCATATAGGTCTCATCAGGTTTCACATATGTCTTGTTCTTACCCACTTTCATGAGCTATGCATGTGGCTCCATGTTGACATAGTCCATACCACTTAGTCAGGCAGCTATTAGTATTCTTTGGTATTAATAACTAGCTTCATTGAACACTTCTTGTTGGTCATTGGATTATGTTTACATTTTCCCTTTCATAAATGGCTTTGTGCAAATGCTTGAAACAAATCACTTGTTTGCTATGAGATTAATTTTTGAAGAGACTATTACCCAAAGTGAAATCACTAAATCAAAATGGGGAAGACATTGTATAGTTTCTGTCACATGTACCAAGAAAGAAAATTTGAGCCAATTTATAATGTCATTTAAAATACATTACCCTCTCTCTACCCTAACGTCAGTAGGTTTTTATTGCACAGAACTTATTCCTTGTTGCCAAATCCCCTTGGACAGTATCTACTCTGATTTATTGATGTTGCACAGGGATAGCTGTCCATTGCCAAAATGGAAACTTGCTGGGGAGAGAGAATGTGTTCTTTGACTTGTTGAACGAATATGACATTAACTTCCTTTTCATCCTAAGCATTAGCAACTATAAAATCATGTTATAAATTACTAATTGATGAAAAGCTGGGTGAGCCCAATAAACTCTAAAACTCTCCCGTTCCATAGAAAAGAGTATTTGTTAGTAACAAAGCAAGCAGAAAAGCTTTCTTTTGTCAAGACGAAATAAGGACTCACTTATATGTACACACATGACTCAAATACTGACTCCCTCTGTGCTGGAAAATATGTGGGCTTTATAAAAGAATAGTTTATTTAGGACTGTGTACTTAAAGAAAAGAAGCAGGGAAGTGAAATCTGGAAATGGTAACTGGCCATCATCCACAGAAACAGTTCACTAGGTGTCACCGTGCATTTCAGTCAGATAAATGTTTTCATGAGAACCCTCTAATTGGAATGATATATCCAGTTTCCTGCTAAAGAACTCAAACTGAAGTTGGTGGAGTACCTGGTTAGAAAATGGTCCCAAGTTATAAACCAACTTTGGGCTTTAGGCAATTGAGTTTAGAGCCCATAAGTTTTGACACTGGAGAAGTGATGTCATTATGCTAAATGTTCATGTAATTTCATATAATGCAGTCATATAATAGAAAATCTTGAAAACAAAAAACCAAACAACAAGAAACAAACAAGCAAACAAAAGCAGGGCTGGGGTGGGGTACAGATGGCTGTATTGCCTTATGACTTTAGTTCCAGGGAAGAAAGTATAAGATTTTGACACATTCTTCTAGAATTCTTTATACAAACACACATGCACAAATACATGCACACGAAGACATTAGGTCAGGACATAGATTACATCTTATAAACTTTTAGAGTATTAATACATTTTCCTATGGCCACACAATATCAGCATAATGATGTTCAATGTTTGAGATCCTAATTATTTTATTTTATTTTATTTATTCTTTATTTATTTATTTTGGTTTTTCAAGACAGGGTTTCTCTGTATTGCTTTGGAACCTGTCCTCGGACTAGCTCTGTAGACCAAGCTGGCCTCAAATTCACAGAGATCTACATGTCTCTGCCTCCCAAGTGCTGGGATTAAAGGCATGAGCCACCAACACTGGATATATATATATATATATATATATATATATATATATATATATATGTATGTATTTTTTAATGTATGTGTCAATACTGGAGGATAAAAGTAATTATCAGTATCACCCAGCTGCAAACCATGTGACCTACAATAGCTACTGAACTGCAAGATACAGTAGTGCAACAGTGGCACAAAAGTTAAGGGGGTAACCAACCACTTTCTAAAGTTGAATTTAAAGCCCACTCCCTGAGATGAAACCCATACTTGACACTGCTAAAGTAGCCAAGAATTTTGAGACTAGATGGGTAATGGACCCTAGAGGAAAACCTACTGCTCTTATTATGCTAACGGAACATAGCAATTAAATGTTTCCTAATAGCATATTGCTAAACCCATACATCAGTGCATTGTTCAACCCTCATTACGAAGCTGCTTCTTAATGTTTGTAGCTAGTAATTAATACAGAGATCCACAACTGGCCAGTGTGCAGAGAGGGAGAGACTTTGGAGCACCTAGCCTTAATGGATTTTTTCCCTCTGACCACTCCCCTCAGGGTTCAAGGATCTATGCAGGACAGGTAATAGAAAGAAAGTAAGATCCAGGGGGGCTGGATGTGGATGACTCCAAAGAAAAAGCAGCACGTTCACACAATAGGAATGGAATGATACACACATGAATTTACAGAGAGTATGATTGCACTCACAAGAGTGGCACAGGTTCAAACCAGGCAAATCCTGGCACTCGGGCAGAGAAAGGTGAATGGGTGCAAAGTACCATCCCCAGTTACAAAACTATTTGTAATTGATACCCACTAGGAAAGGGAAAATCCAGTTTTCTTCAGCAGAATGCCACTGAGTAGTTCATCCACATTCTAGGGCAGACCCCATGCCCAGGAATAACTGAACCTTAATGGATTTTTTTTTTTGGTAATTTTAGGGTTTTTTTTGTTGTTGTTGCTGTTTTTGAGAAAGAGAAAGACCTAGAAAAAGAGGAGGAGGTAGGGAGGATCTGGGGATCTATGAAGGATTACCATAAGAAATTGAGTATAATCAAATTATTATATAAATTTTTAATAAAAATTTAATAACCAAAATGCAAGCTTCAATGTACTTTACTATGTGTTCATATTAATGTATACCGCATCTATAACCCTACTTAAATTTACTTTGAAATTTTATGTAGAGTTTTTCTGTGACCTTATTGTATAGAATTAAAATAAACTATGATAGTAAGTCAAATATTTGATATTAAAACTGCGTACTGTTCAAATTTTAATATTTAACTACCTTTATTCACTGAACAAATTCTTAACTTCCTAGAAGTTGAAATAAGCTGATTGGAATGAATCATGCTTTGTCTTTGTTAATAAACATGAAATAGTTTTTTTTTTTTAGATTCAATTATATGCTGGGACAATTGTAAATAGTGTGTATGGGTGTGTGTTGAATCCAGTACCTTGAGACTGCTGGGCATGTGCTCTTCCACTGCTAAGCTCCTCCACTATCCCTGGAACACTGTTCTCTTCAGATAGCATAGTACTATAGTGTTACCAAAGTTTCTTTCTCAGCCTGATCCCACTGCCCTTTCAGCCCCAAATAAGCACACAGAGACATATTAATTTATAAACCATTGGCTGATTGCTGAAGTTTCTTATTGGCTAGCTCTGCCTTAATTATTAACCCATTTCTATTCATCTATATATTTCCACATGGTCTTGGCTTACCAGAGAAAGTTCCAGACCTGTTACTCCTTCCTCTGCTACATGGCATCTCCATTGTCTCTCTCTCTCTCTCTGCCCACTTTTCCCAGAATTCTCCTTGTCTCCCAGTCCTGCCTATTTTCCTCCCTCTATTGGCCAAACAGTGTTTTATTCATCAACCAACAAGAGAATCATATACAGAAGGATGTCCCCGATCACTAAAAGTGGTGACCCAATGATGGTCATGAGTTCTCTTTTTCAAGCTGCTCCAGTGGCTAAGATACATAATAAGCTGTTTCCTTACATTTGTGAAAGAGTGATAGCTCCATGAGCTTTCTTCCACACCCATGCATGCTCAGAGTCTACTCTCAAACCTTGTTACTATGGGCTCCTAAAACTAGGTATCCATAAGATAACAGCAAGTATGCTCCTAAATTGTACTAGAGAATCTATGTCAGTTTTATTATTTATTCTTTCATCAAATATTTATTTCAAAATATCTGACATTTATTTAAAATTATGAACTGCAGGCATTGTACTGAATGTGTGCCTGGAAGCAAACATATATAATATAAATATTTCTTTAAAATTGCTCTGCAAAGTGGATATTAATGTATTAACAGAAAGAGTTAGGTGTAGCAAGATTACTTGACAGAGCTGGATCTAGAATCAAGGCTTTGCAGCTGGAACATGGCATTGTTTTTTTTTTTAACTGCATCTTACTGGATAGTGAGGAGTAAATGAACATATTTGGTACTTCATGGAGTGGGGTGTAGTCAGAAAGTAGACCATAATTAAATCATTCCAAATATTAAAAGAAAAGCCAATAGTAGTATGTTCTCTAAAATGGAAATATAAAGTATAAAAATAAAACAAAAATAGGTTAAGGTTTAATATAGTGCTGGTAATGGTGGTACATGCCTTTAATCTCAGCACTTGGGAGGCAGAGACAGGTGGAGCTCTGTGAGTTCAAGGCCAGCCTGGTCTACAGAGCTAGTTCCAGGACAGTATGGCTACACAGAGACACCCTGTCTTGGAAAACAGAACCAATATATCATCTTGTATACAAAGAGCATTTATTTCTCAAAGTTCTAAAGGCCAAGAAGTCAATGATCAAGGGCTCAAACAGACTGCTGGTGCATCCTCTCTTCCTTGTGTCAAGTGCCTTCTTGTGTCATTCCTTAAAAGGTACAATAGCTATCTGAAAAGCTCCAGCCCTTGTGACCTTCTTCTTCAAAGGCTCAACATAGAAGGGGACATATTCAAACTAGAGTATTGGGAAAGGTAGAATGTTCTCTGAAAACAAAGCATAAGATTAGAGATGTATTCTGAGAATAAGAATGCTTTAAGCTGTTGCAGGTAATAGAGAAGACACCAATGGCTAAAGAGCATCTACAGATTGAAAGCTCTGAGGCAAGTGAGCACATAGTATGAAGAAAACAGTGTGAGCCTTCTTGAAAGAAAAGGGGAACACTTGAGATCAGCCAATGTCTGGCCAGAGATACTGTGTCTAAGCAGAATTTCCCAAGGTTTTGATAGTGATAAGAAAAAAAATAAATAAGTGGATATGTGGACCTGAGAAGATGTCATATACCTATAAATGTATAAGTTTAGAATTTCAGTAATCAAACTGAGTCATGGGGAGCAGGTAGGACAGGTGTGCAGTTTTTGATACAGCCAGACAGGATACCCATTCCGGTTCAAAGATCACTGAAAAGTAGTCTCATGCTTCTAGAAGCAATTAACACGACCTACAACAGTCAACAGAAGAAACAGTCTATGTAAAGTCACTAAGCTATTTCTTGAGAATACTACCTTATATTAAGTTCATGTGAGAAATGACATAAAAACGTCACTATTGATATTGTCACATAGAGACAACCAACCACTTAAAATCCATAGTCAGGAAAAACACACAAGAAGAGAGATGATTAATATGTATGTGCAACGATTTGGCTACTGATAAGCAAGCACTAAGATAACATCAGGTCTACTCAGTACATTAGTGCAGCTTGGCAAGATTTGTGACTTGTCTTAGCATCCTCCCCAGGAAGTGAAGTTTGGCTGAGGCAACACCATCTTAGGAAAGGCCAGATCTGCATATTATTAACATTTGTGTTGGTGAGTTCCCAGAAATGGGTGTAGTCTAACCCGAAATGAATGCTATAATGGAAAAGCTGTACTTGTTCTCAGAGTGTGAAACCATCTGAGGGAAGCAAAAAAAAAATTAGACATTTCTCAGCACAAATGGCTGGTGTCAAAACTAGCTGATGGTATCCTCGGCTCAGCAGCTGCATATGCATGGTAAGCAGAGAACTATCTGCCTATGAAGGTTTGCTCTTACGTCGGAATTCAAGGAGGAGGATGGTGCAAATCTTCATGGCTCCTGGAGATGAAAAGAAAAATAAAAGGTGATGGGGACAGATAAGATGGCTCAGTGGTTAAAGGAAAGCAAACACCTCTTAAGTCTGGTGACCTGAGTTCAATTCCCAGAGCCCAAATGAAAAGTGGAAAGAGAGAACCCACTGCACAAAGTTGTCCTTTCACTTCCCTATGTATAGCATGGCTATACACACACACACACACACACACACACACAGAGAGAGAGAGAGAGAGAGAGAGAGAGAGAGAGAGAGAGAAGAGAGAGAGAGAGAGAGAAAGAGAGAGAGAGAGTAACACACACACATGCACACACACAGTAACACATACAGAGTAACACACACATACACACACATGCATACACACACACATACACACATGCACACACATATTAAGACACACGCACATGCAGTCACACACACTAACACATATACATTAACACACACTAATAGTAATAATACAATTTTAAAGAAGTGTTTTTCTCTGCTAAGAATGAAATGTTGTTTAGTTATTTTTTTATCATTCCATGTCACAGTTATCTTAGCTTTTCCTTTTTGAGCTACCTGTTTTAGGAAGCTCACATTGGCCTAAGATCAATTTATTTACTCTATTCAAAAACTTGTTCCTCAAGCTCGGTTACCTGGAAAGTTTATAAAGTATGTGTTTTAGCAGGCTGAAGAAAACAGATTTTCAAATCCAGTTTGTTTTCAAAACAAACATTTCAACAAGACTGTTTTCTTTTACTTGGAGGAAAACATGGATTAACATGTTAATAAAGAAATGTAAAGAATATTGTCTGTGTTCAATACCAGGTAGACTTGCTCTGTCAGGTCCCTCTGTAGAATTGAAGGAAACACTAAAAGGACCACATCTGGAAATGAGGTTCTCCCACAGCGCCTCATTCATCATGACCCAAATTATTCGGGAATCTTAAGGAAAAACCTAAAAGTAAATACAGATACACATCTGTAGCAGCCAGATACATAAGTCAAAAGCAGAAAGGACCAGTAAGTGAGTTTGCAATCCCCAGCAGATAAAGCCCAGGAGTTTGATGGTCACCTAGTCTTAGCTTATAGCTTATTCATAGACTTCACTAGAGGATGGTAATAGATGCCCTAACCCACATATAATTCCCTCATTTTGCAAAGTGCTTTTTGTTCAGTTACTTTTAAGGAACCTGGAATTAAATTAGGTTTTACATCTAGCTGTTTGAATCTATAAAGACAAACTTGCCATCTATGAGTACAAAATAAGAAAAAAAGAAAGAAAGAAAAGAAAGAAAGATAAAGGAAGGAAGAAAGGGGGGAAAAGAATCTATAAGGATTGCAAGTCAAGTAAGAACAACTATGCTTTGGGATGAAGGTGGGTGCTATTAACAAAGTGTTCACATGGAACAATCACAAAGCAGGAATGGAAAAGTTTGCCTTTCACAGTATGTATTTGAGCCAAGCCTTATGGTGCAGGTCTGTAATCCCTAAGCGACTAAATCAGGAGAATCCCTGGCTGGGCTACTGAGCTACTGAGCAAGCTTAACTCAAGCCTAGGCAACTCGCTGATAGTGTCAGCAGTTTTACATACATAATAAATACATGTGCTGCCGATATAGATCAATGGCAGAACATCTGCCTAGCATGTGCAAGTCCTTATTCTATCCCCCAGCACTTCAAAAACGAAACAAACACAAGATTTTATTTGCCCAGGTTTGTAGCAGGAATAAATAAAAGACCCAGAGATAGATACTGGGGTTCAAGCTTCAAGCTGAAGATCAGAAAAGCAAAGCAGCCTACCATTAGCTATTACTCTACCTCAGACTGAAAAGCTATCCTGACTCCACCAAACCTCAAACTTCTGCCTCTCCTCAGTGTGGCTGGAGATCCTGAGATTTCAATGTTTTCCTATCCTCAGTGTGGCTGGAGAATGAATGCCAGCTCTGAGACCCTGTTCCTGTCTTAAATACCTCTCATGAGTCCTGGGATTAAAGGCATGTAATCCCAAGCACTGAGATTATCTTTGTGTGAGCCTTTTCTCTTTAGGACTGGATGTATTTTATGTAGCTCAGTGTGGCCTTGAACTAACAGAGATCCATAACTCTTAATCCCGAATCCTGGGATTGTATAGGTATATGCCTTGCTTCTATGGTTTGTGGCTGACTTTGCTTTCTGAATTCTCATGCAAGTCTTAATGAATCATCAATACATATCACTAACAGGCTTAAATGCCTACTCATACAATTGCAATTATGGACTTTGTGGTGATTTGAATGAGAAAGTCCCCATAGGCTTAGATGTTTTAATGTCTAGGGTCCAGTTTGTCAAACTGATTGGAAAGGATTAAGAGGTGTGGCCTTGTTGGAGTAAGTGTGTCACTGGAGGTGTGCTTTGAGGTTTGAAAAGTCAACACCAGGCCCAATGTCTCTCTGCCTGCTGTCTGTGGATCAAGATGTAAAGCTCTCAGCTACTGCTCTAGTGCCAGGCCTGCCTGCTTCCCATTGTTGATAATTAACCAACTCTTAAAAAAAGAAAACAAAAAAATAAGAAAGGAAAAGAAACCCTCTAAATCTCCAATAAAATGCTTTCTTTTATTTGAGTTGCTGCCTTGGTCATGAAGCCTCTTCATAGCAATAGAACACTGACTCAGACAGGCTCATAGATAAATTCACACCTCTGAAAGTCTAGAGGTTAGACACAGGGGAGCTCCTTTTAACATGACCGTTTAGAATCAGATCTAAAATACCAAACATGAAAGAAATTACATAAAGTTACAATGTTTACATTAAAAAACGGGGAAGACAAGATGTTAAACACCGAATAGCATTTGAAAGATAAAATAATGCACAGTTCTTTTCAACAGAGTTAAGAACACACTTTCAGATTTACTAAGCACATATCATGTAGTATATGCTAGGAAGTTGAAGGATGTACTTTAGAACTCTTTATAGAAAGTATGTATTTTATTGGATGTTTCAGAAACTAACTTTAAATCACATGTTGAGAGGCAGGAAACAAGGTATAGAGACTTCAACACTTCTAGTATTTGGAGGGGAAAAAAATGCCCAAATGCTGTCATCAGTTTTTATTAACTTATTCCTTAGGAAGAATCTGCTTCTGTGTATTCTCCATTGCTCTCTTTTATGTGCAGAGTCAGGTGAAAATTGTGTTCAACCATTGACATTCCCTTTAAAATGAAAGTAACAGTAACTTCTTGGTAAAGATACTTTTCATTTTAAATAAACGGTTACAAACAGTGTAGGTAGCTAACATCCAGCTGAAAGCCTAGTCATAAATACAAGAAAATCACTAGTAATAAATTCAAAATACAGTAGCAAGGATTTAGTCATTGAGAAAATAAATTCAGTTTCACTATTACTTAGTATGAACCAGTGTGCATTGCTTATAGTATAAGCATCTTGAAGGGAAAAGAAACTATTTAAATAGCATACTACCTTATCATGTATTTTTATTGGTTCCATTATACAGTTATGTCTCATATTCATTCTTTTTAAATTTATTTTTATTTGTGTGTGTGCGCGTGCACTATGCTTTTACAGGTGTCTGTGGAGGCCAGAAGAAGGCACCAGATTTCCTACTGAAGACATTTGTAAGCTGCCTTTCCTGGGTGCTGGGAAGGAAAATCAGGCCCTCTGGAGGAGTAGCAAGCACCTTTAACCACTGATCCCTCTCTCCAGCCCTCATGTCTATTATTTTAAGATTAAAAAAAAAAAGTTTGAAAGAAATTTCTAGCTCCAGACACATCTTAGCACTAGGGAGGCAGAGCCAGGCAGATTGGTCTGCATAACAAGTACCAGACTGGCCAGAGCTACAATAATGAAACATTATGACAAAACAAAACACAACTAGCTAACTAACATAAGCATAAAGAGAAAGAGAAAAATAATTGACACTGCAAGCATACAGTAGATCCATGAAAAATATGCAAGTACAGTTTCAGAGGTGAGGAGAATGAGGAACATTGAAACACAATTGCTGAGCTATTTCTCATGCTGACACAAGAAATACAGATTTGAGTGAGCCTGCAATCACAAATAATAAGTGGCAAACCTCCAAATAAAAAAAACTGGACACACCTACTGGGTGGTTGGTTGTGGTGCACGCCTTTAATCCCAGCACTCAGGAGGCAGAGGCAGGTGGATCTCTGTGAGTTCAAGGCCAGCCTGATCTGAAATACAAGTTCCAGGACAGCCAGAGCTATTATACAAAGAAACTCTAGCTCAAAAACTAGACACACCAAAAAGTCGTAAAACTAATTAAAGTGAAAATGCTGCTAATCTCAAAAATACAGAAAAAACACACCCAACACAAACACAAGAGCAACTGTAAAACATACAACATGTTGTTACTGAAATGTTAAGAGCTAACTCAGAATCTGTTATTAAGTCTCTTTATTAGAAACATTAAAGGGAGTTTTCAATAACAAAATGATACCATACAATAATACTGAAGACAATAGAGCAATATAATTAAAAACTATGTGGATGCCTTTAACTGGGTATGTGCTATTTAAGATAATAATGTCCTATGAGATTCTAATGCCTGCAGTGAAAATTTATGACAATAGTTCACAGCCTGGAGAGAGGCAAATGGTTCTAGTATTTGGGGGATAATGTATAAAAGAATTAATAAATATTAAACTCTAATAGGTGTAATCTCTAGAATAATCATTGTTTAATGAGGAAAAATGTGTAAACAAAAAGAAATACAAAAGGAGATAATAAAAAGATTTAGCGAATCCAGAAGAACACAGTAACAGGAAGAGAAACAAAAATGAGGGGGCTAGAGAGGTGGCTCAGAGGTTAAGAACACTGACCGCCCTTCCAGGGGACCTAGGTTCAATTCCCAGCATCCACATGGCAGCTCATAACTGTTGTAACTCCAGGGGATCTGACACCCTCACACAGACATACATGCAGGAAAAATACCAGTGAGCATAAAGCAAAATTAAATACATTACTTTCAAAAAGAAACAAAATTGAACAAATTGAAACTGAGATGCTAGACATAAACTCATTATGTTTGTATTTATATTAGATATAGATGTAAGTTATGCAAACTCCATAGTCATATACACTACCAGATCCATATACAGAGTCCTAGGATTTATGTGCTTCAGGCCCAGATTCACTCATAGCTTGTTTGGTCCCATTCATAAATATTGTCCAAAGATCTGATTAAACCGCCTGCTGTGTGGGAGAGTTCGGAGTCACTGTAAGTATATCCTTAGTGGCTAAAGTCTATTCTGGCTTCTATTATTTGTGTTCCCTCATTCTAATGTCCAAGGGAAAATTCTCTTGTTCCCACACCCAGATCTACTCCAAAACACTCTATTACTTCTTAAGAAAAAATGGTTCTTTCTATGAAAATAAACAAAACAACAAAATCCCCTACCAAGGTTATCTGAAAGAAAATGAATTTTGTCCCTGGGATATTACAAACTTACTTCTTATTTTTCACAATTATGTTTCTCTGTTAATATGTCACTGGGACTCCTTCATAGACATCCAAAGTACCCTTCATCCTGATCCAATACAAATCCCAGCACCTGGTTACGTCTCTTCGTATCATGCCCACAACTCATCGGATCCATTTCTATGCTACAAAGTCTTCATTCAAATTTCAGTATTTCACCTACAGTACTGACAAAAAGTCAAAGGCCTGACAATATCCACTATTGGCGAGGCTGTGACAGGAAAAATTCTCTTCAACATGGCTATTGATGGCCATACAAAATGGCAGGATGTCACTAATAGAGACATTTGGGAAGTTTTTAAAAAATTGTCTGGCACATACTATTTGGGTAATTTTATCTAATTATTCTCATTTTTATGACATGTACTAACTTCTTGTGTGTACATACATGTGCTACTTGCAGAGTCAATCTTTGCCTCTGCCATGTAGGTCTTGGGGATCATACTTAGTTCTCCCAGTTGGCAGCAAGCATCTTTGCCTGCCAAGCCATCTTGGAGGCCTTTATCTCATTATTTAAAAAAAAAAAAGAAAGGGAAATGAGATTTCTTTTGTCTTTCCTTTAGGAATTCTTAACTCAGAATAAGCAAAAACTGAATTAATAAATTTCTGTATTCCAGTTATGAAATATGCAAAGAAGAATATGGTTAGCTTGTCACTAACGTTAATTTTAACATAAAACAGCATGTGTATATTATGACTATGGATATCTACTTTCAGAAAAAGAAAGACAATGGCATCTGTCCTTTTAGGGAGAAAGTGCCTTTGAGTGTCCAAACTTTTATATTTATGAATCAGACAAACATGTTCAACAACAATTGGGGGGGGATAAACAAAATCAGAACCATGTTCTGTAATAATAAAATGCCTGATTTTGTTAATAAACACATTGTAACATAGAAGAGTGGAAGTAAAGAGATGAGGACAATTTGTCTACTGGAGAGGGGCACCTGCATTGTCCAGTATACAGATAGAGAGGACTCTTTTCCTAGGGTACTTACCAACTTCAATAGAAACTAGGTTAAATTTACTAGGCATTGGAGAAACAGGAACATATTCTATACATTAATTTATAGGTGGAAATGATTTTTTTCATTTCCTATTGCTTATGAATTTGTATGAATAGCATATAATGTTCTAGTGGGCTTCAGCGTCCTAGAGAAGTAGGCAGAGTCTTGAATGGAGAGATCACAATGACATTGAATTTCATTGAAGTAGCATGAAGGGCCCACATGAATTCGTCTTATCTAATAAGCTATGGTTGTTTGAAATCATTGTTAATAAACTATTGAAAGATGCAGCGAGAGTCTAGATAGACAGCTTAGTGGTTAAGAGTGCTGGCTATTCTTACAGATGACAAGAGTTTAGTTCCCAGAATCAGAAGAAGTGGTTCACAACCACCTGTTAAGTTGCCACAGGGGATCCAGCATCCTCTTCTAGCCTCCATAGGCATTTATACATGTGCTTACATACACATAGGTAAAAAGAAAAGAAATAATTTTTAAAAGATGCCACATCATTTCTTCATAAAATACAGATTTCTGTGATAAAAGAAAAAATCCATGATTTTTAATTTCTACATCTGAGATCAGAACCATGAATTTAGCTTATAGGTAGAGTCACAAATGTTTTTTATATAGGTTATAAAATGGATTGTTTTATGTCTCCCTAGAGCTTATGTAATAAAATATGATTATGTTACTGTATAATGATAATTGGCATGTGGGTTTCCTGTGGTCTTGACATGTTTCTGTCTTCTCTACTAAATAATAAATGACCTTCCATTTTTGTCTTCCGTATTATTTTTGTAGATAATGCCTTTATCATAAGCCTTTGAACATGTTGACATAGTTTATTCCTCTTAAAGAAGTATGTGTCCTTGGGGGAGAGCCTACATCCTGCTCTAATGATATGTTAGACTTTGAAGACTCCCCATGGAAGGCCTTACCCTCCCTGGGGAGCAGAAAAGGGATGGGATGGGGGCTGTTGGAGGGCACAGGGGAGGATGGGAGTGCAGGAACTGGTATTGACATGTAAACCAAGCTTGTTTCAAATTTAAATTAAAAAAAATAAAAAAAGGTATGTGTTTTTAGCACACAAGAACTTTTCCTGAATACAAAACAACACAAAACAAGTCACCAAGGCAATTTAAAGCTAACCACTTTAAAGCTAACTACTTCTTCGTAGATCACTTGCAATTTTGTTTGACTTAGTTGAGAAAAATATCCCAGAACATCTATATTTACTTTATAATCAGAGCTGATATTTACGTTTTGCTTTAAATTTGTGCACAACTACAAATGATCATAACCAAAAAAACAGTCATTAATGATGAACTGAGCATGATGACACAAACCTGTGGACCCAGCACATGGCAAGTGGGGGAAGCAAGATGAAGAGTTCAACGTCTTTGGCTAGCCTAGCTGGTCCAGATGAAATCACATCTGGAAAAGAAGACAAAATGCAATAATAATAAGAACCATCTCAAACTATCTGCTTTAATAAGATGAGAACTTTAAAGCATTTTTCTGAGGGGATGCGAAGATGATGTAGTTGGTAAGATATTTGGCTCACAGCATGATGACTGAATAGTTGGGGTCCCAGTATCCACACCAAGGTTAGGTG
Organism: Cricetiscus sungorus; assembly: GCA_030556225.1. Lineage (NCBI taxonomy): Eukaryota > Metazoa > Chordata > Mammalia > Rodentia > Cricetidae > Cricetiscus > Cricetiscus sungorus. The sequence continues at coordinate 7,160,030 of JANBXA010000372.1, forward strand.
GGTTTAGCTGCCCTCCTGTAATAGGCAGTCTACCATTTAGACAGTTAAATTCCATAGGAAACTTTGGACAAATCTCACACCATCATGTAGTCATGAGAATAGATCTTCATGTTCTGTTTATTACTTCACAAATAAAATTCTTGTACTCGTAAAGTAAAATTATAGATATCATCTGTCTCATTCCTGATTGAGTGGGAAAAATCAAGCACATCTAAATACTTCATTTATGAAGCAATATCCTTAGTTACATTACTACTTGTTTTCTATTTTCCTTCCAGAAAATCCATATTTAAGGAATATAATTTTAGAAACTCTTACAGGAAATGTGTTTGGCCTAATTTTTTTCATATATATATATATGCCTGAAGGGTTACAATTTCTTGTTATGATCAACCTACATTTGTAATAATTATCTATTTACTGAAAAAGCAATAGTACTTGCCCACAATTGTCTGGAAGAAATTCCTCTGTTGAGATATGGCTGAGCTATGCAGAGGTGATAAATGACAAAAGGTCTTTATTTCCTGTCACTCATTCTGGGATGACTATCTAAGAACAGGATGTACAGCCCTCTAGAAGCATTGTAAAGATTTACACAAATTGTCCCTTTCTTTCAGATTGCTGTTACTTTCCTCGGTGTTACATACTGTCATTAAATTCTCCACCCTCACTATTACAGCTTCTATTACCACCCACATGGCACTGCGGGTTTTATCCATGGGTGGCAGATGTTATCACCATATGTCATGCGATCAATTTTCCATTCAAGGGTAATGCAATGTTTGGGGGAAAGCCAACTCACAGTTTAGCAAAGGCTGTCTCCGTGGTCTTCACCAGCCGTAAATGGAAGCATCCTTTCAACTTCTTGGCTTAGGTATTTAACCAAAAAATCAGCAGGGCCCTTAGAGGCGCGTTGCACTCTTCCATGTCAGTTGGGCACTCTTTCTCACTGGCACCGGCCAAACTGCTTCCTATTAAGAACGTTGGCATTATTTTGTCTTCTATTTATCTTTTTTTTAAAACGTTTATTCATCTCAAAATATTCTGAGCTGAAATTATGAGATGAATGAGACGTGGTGGAAGGTATTGGTCTCAGATCTGGTTCTCAAAGCTGTTTGCTGCTGGCTTATTCAAAGATCTGTGTCTCCTGTCATTGTTCCCAGAGGTTAGCAGCCTCACACATGCAGTACAGTGCTTTAATTCTGATTAGACAGAGCAGCAAGGGCTATTTATCTGTGTGGTTTCAATCCTCTCTCTCTCTCTCTCTCTCTCTCTCTCTCTCTCTCTCTCTCTCTCTCTCTCTCTCTCTCTCGTTTCTTTTTCCTCATTTCTATACAACTGGCTCAGTGCCACCCGTATGGCAGATTTGTATCTTTCCACACAAATAAACATCTGTTATTTGTTACTCGCCATAATATATTTTTCATATTAAAACATTAGATGTAATTCTTCCAAGATTTCCAAAAGTTGAGGACAAACCTTAACTCACGTTGAAACTAGTCCAGTCTAAAGCCCAGTGTTGCCCACTTCCTGTGCCCATGTTGGGGAACTGCAATGTGGAATGTTTGGGAGCTGAGAACGAAGAAAGAACTACTTGTTTTTGTTCCTCATGAAATTATCTTTCCATCAAGCATGCTAGATGCCTGAAATTTGGTAACTGACTTTGTTTACACTATCTGTCTGCATTAATATCTAGAGAACTAAAAATATGGCCATTTCCCATTTTTAAGGTTATCAAGCAATCCAAATTTCATGGTCAAATATATTCTAAACTCTAATTCCAGTGATCACCTAACTTGACTCTATTCAGGTACACTGTGGCTATTCACATTGTTCTTGATATTATAGATAACCCATAATTACTGTGGCACTTCAAGTAGAGGATTAGAATTAACTTCATTTATTTCATTTGGCATGTATGTATGTGTGTGTGTGATGTATAACACACACATAGCATGTATGGCAGTCAACTTGCAGGAGTCAGTCCTCATCATCCATCAGGTGAATTTTGTCCTGAAGTTTTATATATAATAAATATGAACTTCTTTTTTAAATTCTCTATATCATTTCAAAAGAGAGATGAGTTGGAGGGTTTCTTTAGCAACTTGTAATAATGTATCTGGGGAATAGACTAAAGTGATAGCCTCCTTTTTATGATACCTAATATTGATGCCTGAATATCATAACATTTTAACGTTTAATTTAGTCTGTGATAGGATGGCCTCAGACTCACAGTGTTCCTGCCTCAGCCTCCCAAATGCTGTTGACTACAGGCATTCATGACTACATCTGAAAAATGACTTGTTAAACTAACAATCTGTCTTAGCTACTTTTCCTAATGCTCCAATAAAATCCCCCAGACAAAACTGACCTAAGGAAGAAGGGATTTATTTTGGCTCACCAGGATACAGTCTACCACAACAGGGAAATCAAAGCATGGGAGCTTGAAGCAACACTCACTTTGCATCCATAATCAGGAGGAAGAGCATGGTGTGCTCAGTTCTTTTTCTCCTTTTTATGAAGTTCAGAATCCCAGCCCGGGGAATGATGCCACCTATAATGGGCAGGTCCTCTAACTCCAATAAATCTAATCAAGGCAGCTTCACGTAGGTTTACTTGTAAAGACTCAGGCATTATGCTGCCCCCCCCCCCCCGTCACCTGGCAAAATGCCCTCAGGCAGCACCTTGGTCAGCCCAGGTTCCATGGCTACTTAGTCTGCATGCAGGTGTAAAGAACCCTTTAAAGGAAAATACCCTGCCCTCTTTTGCTCTCTTCCAAGTTCTCTTTCCCTCTTTCTTTCCCTTTGGTTCCCCTGGGGCAAACAAAACTTTTCCTGTCTCTCTCTTCTCTTCTGTCCTTTCTCTGTCTCTGTCTCTTTGCCTCTTTTCTCTTTCCTTCCCCTCTCCCTTCCCTTTCTAGTAAAAGGTCTCACTTAAGCTCTGTCTGCCTGGCATGTTTTGTCCATCACCTGCCATGGAATTCGACAGGGTTCTCCATGTGCTTTATTATAACAGTACTTAGAGGCCCATCTTCAAGGCTTCATCCATCGTTCATCCAGTCAATAATAATCCCTCAACCTTCTTTACGTTAATTTTGGATTCTAGTATTATGACTGTCCATGAGCTTCCCTTTTATCACATTATAAGCTAGGATCCCTCTCCAGAGCAGTAAGCATGAGTATTGGGATCCATCTGTATCTAAGGTGCAGCATTACCCATAGACTATTCAACATACCAATTTATTATGTAGATATATAAAATGTATTTATTATTGTTTAAATATAATTTGCCTTTTTTGGAATGTAAACTTCATGAAATCAAAAACATGACCATAATTATAGCATTTTAGTACTCAGAACGTTGTCTTCATATCGAAGTGTCATAGATAAATTAAATTTATACTTTAGAAGAACACTGTAGTTTTTCATAGGATACTAATAAGTAGATTCCTATGAATTTGTATTATTACCTAAGACATTTTGTGAAATATCTGTGACTGTTATGATCTTGACACAAGGCCATGGATCTCATAGGGCTGCTGGGAATTTACAACAATATGCAAGGTGTCTCAGTCAGTTAAACCAAATTTGATTCTTGGGTTTTTTAAATGTAAGTACTGGATCAAGTCTTGTTGATCTACTTAACCATGTGCATTGGTTAGGCTGACTGTCCTTATCAGCTCTTGTTTTGGCACTTCTGTGAATCTTAACTTCAAGAAAAGCTACCTGAAACCTCCCAATTCCAATCATTTATCAGTCTTTTGAATTTCAAAAAATATAAGTTTGAATTTTTAAAATATAGCATCATGTTGGATCAGCTAGATATGGGGAACTTGTATTGAATCATTTGGTCAGAACCACACCATATCCCCTTCCTGGGTGCACATTTTTAGTGTCTGAGACCCTGAGCACCAACCACAGTTCAATGTAGAAAGCTATCCTGTTAACACACACAATCTGGATCCCTTTCCCATGACAAGCTGCCTGATTTGGGATTTCCTTTAAAGTTGGCAATTCTTTTACTTTTTTGTCATTTCTATTTTTCATTTTTTTGAGCCATGCTATTTAACTGCCAATGATGTTGTATGTTCTGTCAAGAAAGATTTTAAAAAATCACTCAGACATTTTTCAGATCAGTTACCTTTGCTTCCTGCAAGCTGGAAAATGCTGCAAGCAGCATCCCATGGTCACTCAATGTCAGCAATCCCCAGGAAGCCATCTTCCTCTAACAATACCAGCCCTCACTGTTCTTATCCTGTTAGCATTGTCAAATTCATGTTCTAAAGAAGGGGCCCAGCGCATCAAAGCCTGTTGTCTCTGAAACCAAAAGAGACAGTCTGGTGCTAGACACTGTGCTAAGTATATGGAAAGCATGCAACTTGTCTCCATTTTTTCTCTCTCACTTGTTTTTTTACAGCCACTTTTGTCTGTCTGTAGTTGTCAAGCCACTGCCAGTGACTGCTCACCTTCAGTTGGCAAAGAAATAAAGGTCAAATTCAATGGCTGACAACAATGTGTCTCTATTTGAAGGAGTGTGTGACTCACCCAAAACATCTTGTTAAAATGCAGTTTACTGTGACTCTGGTTATGTCCAAGACTACCCTATAATTGGCTTTTAAAGGGTGTCTAAAGCGAAGTCAGGGTCTGCACTCTGACCCAAGGCTAGCCTGTGGGAGTGTATCCTTTTACTTTTCTCTACTCCTTTGTGTTTTGCTATCCCTAATACTCCTGCCTCCCCTTTTGTAAGTTGTTATAAAACTTCACCTGACTTTCTGTTATCTCTTTAAAGGTAAAGAATCCTTAGAGTTTAATTGTCAACCCATATCTTTTATCCCCAGGGATGACTCTCAAAGTTGAGTGTACAAGAAAGTTTGGCTGGGAAATGTCCATAAAATGGTGCTCCGTAATTCCTACTCTAGAGATTTGATACAATGTGTATGGCATGGAGTCCATTAATATGAACTTCTAATTTGGATAACTATTCCTTTTAAAAATAAATTACGTTTATACAGTTAAGTTGCATAAGAAAATTTTATGGTATACATGCAGGTAGTAAGATGGTTCCTAGAGTGACTTAATTCAAACTTTTGCCATCTTACAAGGCTGGTGGACTTCGTAGAGAGAACTTGGGTCATTGGGGCAGTTCCACTGAGGAGTTACAAGGACCCCATCTGTGTTCTGTCACTGCCTTAGCATTTACGAAGTGAGCAGCTTCCTCTGCACATAGTTTGGCCAGGATGCCATGCCTCACAAAAGGCCCAGAATGAATAGAGGCCAAGCAACCATGAACTGAAATCTCCCAAGCTGTGAGAAAGAGTAAATGTGGACACCCTACTCAAACACAGGTCCCTACTCAAAGATGATACAAATTTATTGTGGAGCCAAATGAGTGACCTAGGCCAGGGTTTATAGATTTGAAGTACCCCAAATTCCATGTGCTGACATGACAGATATTTCATTAGGTTTTTTTTTTTTAATAGTAATAGAAGAAAGAAAGTCATAAATCAAGACACTTTAAAAATATTTGTAGAAACACCAGGCAGACAGGTGTCAGCAAAGAGGAGAACAGTCTTAGATTTGGGCTGGTAGAAGCAAGTAGTCTGCTAAGTTGGTGTGTTCCAAAAGGTTTCACATGATAGAAAGATGCTCAATCAAGCAGAGAGTTGGACAAGGGTTGAGTATCAAGGAGTCCAAAGGTTGCCTGAAATAAATGTAATCAGACTTTGAACTTGCAATATTCTAACCTCCACAACCACTGAAGTTCTATTAGTTAAAGTACCTTTTAAAACAGTTCCTATAAGGTACAGTTTCCATTTAAGACCTTTGATTCATATAGATTTTCATCTTTTGAAGCTGATGTATCTCAGCTGTTTGGTAACAAGATAGAAAATTGACTAAGACATCCCTACTGGCGGTGAGGTAAATCTCATAAGCATTTTGGATGTCATTTCTCTGACAATTAGTGATGCTGAACAGGTTTCCAAATATTGTTGGCCTTTTTTATGTCTTCTTAGAAGAAATGTCTATTCAGGCCTTTTTTTTTTTTTTTTTTAAATAGGTTGATTTTTCATTATCAGTTGGTAGTTTTAGGTATTTTAGCATACTCATCCATTTTCATTGTTGTAATCTTTTAATACCTGCTGACAATTTCCAATGCAGACCTGCCCATGACTTCAACAGGAAAAGAACCATCATCTGATGGTCTGCACCTAGGAAAGCTAATCTTTGATTTCTTGTTTATAATTGTTCACCTCAAAATCACCAAGAGAGCTTGCTAAAAAGTGGTGAGACACATCCCTTCAAATGCAGATTCATTAAGCCTGGGTGAGACCCTGCTTTAAAACTTCCCCCAGTGATTGTGATGCAGGTATCTCCAGCCACCATTTAGGAAATGCTGTGTCTCCTATGGATTTCTCTAGCTTTTCCTGGGCACTAGAGCACAGTGTTTGTGAAAACATCCTTTAACATAGTTTTCTATAGAGAACTTGAGGGTAAAAATAAGGGATAGTTTAACACTCCTCATTATGGGAAAATTCTTTGTTGTCAAGAGAATAGACTCTCTGGGCTGGTTCTGGTTGGAAAACTAACATTCCAACAGGACCAGTGAATCATTTTGCTGAAGGGTGGCCCCACCTCTAAACACACCCAGCTCCAGAGATGGGTTCTGCTTAAACCAAGCTAGAGATAAGTGGAATAATTACACCTTTAATGAGATATTTCACTTTTCCTTTCCTGAATTTGAACCCCCTACTGCCATCTCTCACAGAGCTTTAGAGTCTTCCCACCTCTCTCTGAGTTACTCAGAAAAGCATAACTTCATTTTTCTCCTTATCTCTTTTCTTCTTCTGCTTCTCCTCCTCCTCCTTCTCTTTTTCAAGACAGGGTTTCCAGTGTAGCTCTGACTTTCCTGGAACTAACTCTGTAGATCAGGCCTGCCTTGACCTCAGAAATCCACCTGCCTCTGTCTCTGAGTGCTGGGATTAAAGGCGAGTGCCATCTCTGCCACCACCACTGCTTCCTTTATGACTTTTGTAAGGTGCTTCTCCAAACACTTTCAGGCTTCCCTAACACTTTAGGCTTCTCTTTCTGTAAAGCAAGTGGCCCTTCCTCCTTCATCATGTGGCGACTTACTGCCTGACACGTGCCTGACCCCAATGGCTGATTAGCTCAGACAGCATGGCTCTTCCCTCTTCTCTCTCCAGTCTCTTCTAGGTGTGCAGCTGCTAAGATCTAAAGTTTTTCTGACTTCAGTGTTTTGTTTCTTTCTTTTAAACTCTCATCAAATTGTCCTTACAGTTCCATTTGTGTTCATTTAAATTTTTTTTTCTTTATTTTTTTTGCTAAGAACCCCAAGAAAGGGCCCCAATTTCCCCAGTATCACCTAGGGGGCCTCAAAAAATCCCCAAAATTCCCGTAACATAATCTCAAGAAAAACTTCACAAATATACTTTAGATAATCATATAATCAAAATAAAAATAAGTCTCTCTTTCTCTCTACATTGGCATACATACATATTTAAATCTAAAGGTTGTAGGGACTCATAGATACTGTGCAAATACTTATTAATGGAAGAAATACAGGACTACAAGAGATGGCATATTTTGGAACCAAATATGCCCATGGCCTAGGCAAGTAGTGAGTTCACAAGCTTTTTATGAAAATAAGAAAAGAAGACTATAAAGTAATATACTGTTCAAACACAACAGTGGATACATCAAGTAGGTAGGTTACAACAAAATGGGAAAAAGTGCTATTGGCCTTAGATACTGTCTGTCAGCATACTTAGCCCTTTGGTTGGTAGAAACAAGGGATCTGTTCATACAGTCCAAGGATTTACTTGATGGTTACAAAGACTGTTAGGTTTTGTATAAGGATGGTAATAAGTAGCACTTAAGGGGGCTAAAGATGTCCCAAGATAACGCGGCTCTGAACTTGGAACATTCCAACCATTCTACATGATTAAAGCTATTATCAGTCTATTAGCCTTTGTAGGCAGAGTTTCTTTCCAGGAATTCTGTTCATACACTGAACTAATAAACCAGCCCCAGAGCAATTTTGTGTAGTCTGCTGCAAGTTAAATCGCCAGCCACTCCCTTTGCTTTCTGTACAGTTATCTGGACTATGCAAGGTTTGTCCTCAGATCAGCTAATTCCAATTATCAAGAATATAGCTGGGCATTGGTGGCGCACCCCTTTAATTTCAGCACTCTGGAGGCAGAGGCATGCAGATCTCTATGAGTTGGAAGCTAACCTGGTCTACAGAGCTAGTTCCAGAATAGGCTCCAAAGCAATACAGAGAAACGCTGTCTTGAAAAACAAACAAACAAACAAACAAACAAAAATCAAGAATACTCCCATTTCTTTCTTCTTCCTCCCCTCGGTCTTATTCCCATAAACACGTTGAGCAAAGTGATTGCAGAAACAGCCCATTGATATCTCCCTACTTCCATCACAGAGACATCAGCCATTAGCTGAGAGAAAACCCACTAGACTGAGGGACGGAAAGATGGCTCAGTGGATAAGAGTATGCGGCTCAGTTAGTCAAGGGTGGCTCAAGCCTTTAATCACAGCCTTTGGAAGGCAGAGGCAGGTGGATCACTGTGAGTTCAAGGACAGTCTGGTCTACAAAGCAAGTTCCAGGACACACAAGAATACACAGATAAACCCTCCAAAAACAACAACAATAAAAACGGAACGAAAAAAAGTTTGCTGCTCTTCTACAGGGTCACAGTTCAGTGCTCAGCACCCAGCACATCACAAAGCTTACAACATGTAAGTCCAGCTCCAGGGAATTCCTCTTAGAACCTACACACACACATACACACACACACACACACACACACACACACACACACACACACTTGTAAATAACAATAAATCTTTTAACAACCATTGGTGCATGTCTTTGAATGTCTCATCAGGTAATCTCAATCAGCAGCAAGTTTTAAGATTTGCATAAGTGTGTGTGTGTGTGTGTGTGTGTGTGTGTGTGTGTGTGTGTTTGCTTACATGTCATGGCACTGGTACAGAGGTCAGAAGACAACTTTCAAGAATTGGTTCCCTCTTTCCACCATGTGGGACCCAGGGATTAAACTCAAGTTGTCAGGCTTAATTGACGGACAGGTCCTTTGCCCTGATCCTGTCATCTTCCTGATCCAATTAGTAGCATTTTAAATGGTAACAATACTTGTATTTTATTACCTTTTGTTTCTTTAATTATATTACTTGGCTAAATGTGATGCCACTTGCCTTTAATCCCAGCACTCAGGAGGCAGAGGCTGGCAGGTCTCTTTAGGTTTGAGGTCAGCCTGGTCTACTTGGTGAATTCCAGGCTAGCCATGGCTACATAGTGAGACATTATTTAAAGCAATTTTTCTCCCTTGAAGTCGCATATAAATTTGCTTGGCTGTCTTAAATAAATCTAATTTGATGTTTTCCTCAATTGTTCTTTTATTCATGCTATGCCTTTTAGTTCAGAAGTGAAATGATTTTGCCCAAGGTTATTAGAGCAAAATTAGAGCCCAATTAGTCACTTAGAGACTTAGCAACCAAGTGGCTGATGCCTCTTTAATCTTTAACAAGCTTCATTATTCACAAATTGATGCTGGTATCTAAGGATTCTGAAGTCAGAAAACCACACAACTGTAAAATACTTGAATATTCTTCCACTCTGTGTGAAAATGTATATTGTGGTGATCTGGCCCCCAAACTGACTAGAAATACTGCCAAGCAGAGGTTGTCATGCCAACAGTAACAGAGTCATGGTTTGATTCGTTTCCATTGGATCGCTTTGAAAAGGTAACATCGATGGCTTGTCTGCCTCCTCTACCAATATTTCAAAATGTACAATGTGGAGGTGTGTGTTTCTTCCACCGGAGGGGGGCGGTCAATGGGGCGAGGGGAAACGGGCAATTTATCTAGGCTTTCCTCTAGTGTTTGATTTGATTTGTGGTGGGCGAGGCATAGATTAACCCCGTTTGCCTACATACAAAACAAGACTTTTGACTCCAGCTGGCTGTGCTTTGAAATCTTTCTTCTCTGTTCGCCTCTCCATGTTTCTTTTTTCTTTCTTTTCTTTCTTTCTTTTTTTTTTTTTTTTTCCTTTTTTTTTCTTCCTCCCTCTGCTGCAGTGATTTGTCCTCTAAAAGCTCAGGGTGGGAGGGAGCAAGGACTGGGAGCAGGCAGACAGCAGGAGCGGGAGGACTCTAGGATCTGGCTTTTGTTATTGGTTGGCTGCAGCCTGATGGATGGTCGAGGGCGGAGTGAACTCTTCTCAGTGTGTTCTGCCGGAGCCCAAGTACAGAGACCATATTTACAGGTAAGAGCGAAAATATTAATACTAAAAAAAAAAAAAAAAAAAAAAGAAAAGAGAATTTCTTTTCTTTCTTTCGTTCTTTCTTTCTTCTCTTTTCTGTCTTTTTTTCTCTCTTTTTCTTTTTCTTTTTCTTCTTCTTCTTTTTTTTTTTTTTAAAGGAAATTCTCAGATCTAGTAGAAGCATCCTTTAGGATGGGGGAATCCTAAAGGCGCTTGGCGAAAGCGGTTCGGTTGCTTTGACTCCATGCAGCCTTGAGGAGCAGTTCGTTGTGGCTGCAAAACCCTTCTCTAATTTAAAGACGAAAACGCACAAAAACACCAGAGGCATGTCTTCTTCTGGATAGCCATCTAAGCATACGGTACTGAGCAAAACCGACGGATAAAATCCTGCGTCTTTGTGTGTTTTTAATCAAGGCATGTGTTCAAGGAAACCAAAGGAGGCATGTGAAAAGCTTGATAGATTCCACAGGTCCTGAGAAAATGGAGCCTTCTCTGAGCGTATGGGATTGAGTGTGGGGGTCTTTATATTTACCGTTCAGTAAGGAGCTTATGAAAATTGTTTTTTTAGCTTGCAGTTTCTTTTAGTCTTGACTTGGAACGAATGGTCTGTGTGCCTGTAAGTCCTCTTCTCTCGATGCATCGCATGCCCTGAGTAGCAGCAGCGTTTTAGTCAGCAGATTTGAAGCTTACTTGTGGTGTGGCAATGAAGTAACCAGCAATAGATAGAGCTGTCAACATGCCTGGGGCTGTTTTCACTTTAAAAGCACAGAGTTCTAATTGGGAAGGATGAGACTTCGTTGCGAAAAGTAGTGTCTGACGGAGAAGTTTCATTTATGAATCAGATACGTCAAGGTTAAGACATTCCAACACATATTGTTAGCAATAGCCTCATGACAGTTTTTGTTTTTTTTAATATTTCTGAAGTTTGACTTTACTAGTTGCTTACAATGCCTGACTTTATGTTTTACTTTCCTTTAGGAAATTCAGGAAAGATTTTTAACAGTGTGGAATAAATGACGTATTTATAGTGATAAAGACAGGAAAGTAATTTTATACAACACTAGCTCCTCTGTTGATTTTAATTTATAAGACCACTTAAGGCAGAGAGGATCTCATTACTTTTGAGCTCTTAAGAAAATAGTACAGTTGTGCACACATTGGCACACAATTAACCTGTTGACTGGAATAAGACAAAAGCATAATAGTGGTGTAAATAATTCATTCATATGCATTTTTGATGCCCCTGAATGAGTGAAAAACTACCAAGGGTGACTATAATTTCTAAAAAAGATTTGTCTTGTGTTTGCTTTGATTTAGAAGGTGGGTGATGCAAAACTTTGAGTAAGGTGATGCAAAAGTAACAATTCTTAAGAAATTAAATGAAACAGAAACACTGCTGGATATCGAGTACAGATTAATTAAGTTAATGAACACCTATTTTGAACTTTCTAAACATGCTAAATATGCTTAATGTCTTTATACACTCAGTGTTATGCTGATCTCTTCTATGGTTTGTTTTGAACCATTTCTGAATTTCAACAATGATGACGTAATGCTAAAATTGTTCTGTTTTTTTTAATTGTTAATGTTTTTTAAATGTATTTTTGATTTTTAAATGTATTTTTGCAGTGATATCTGCAACTAATTCAAGTCTCCCACTCTCATGGAACTTAATGTGATACGCAAGACTAAATAAATATTCAGCTATTGGAACGTGGTGTTGCAGACAATAAGTCGACGCAGCTACATTTTTAAAAAAGGAATTATAAATTCTGAACAAAGCTACCTCTAGGAATGAAAGGGGATTGATGAAAATTAGAGAGCAGAGTTCCACATGGTTTTAAATTATTCCGTTTCCTTGGAAACCAGCTGCTGCAGATGCATTTTGCTTTCTTTAGCTAAAAATATCATCCTTTTAATAATCACTAAGGAAAAGACTCAGAATAAAAGCAGAGTATATTGTTGTTGCTTTTTATAATGTCCTTAATGGCTCACATATTTTGGATGGAAAGTAGATAAACCCTTTCTCCATCAGCGTTTCCTATGAGGCACAGGCAGACGTCTGTAAGGCTTATAAACAAGACACAACTGTGGCAGCTTCCTCTGCAGTCTATGGGAGAAGTGTGTGTGTGTGTGTGTGTGTGTGTGTGTGTGTGTGTGTGTGTGTGTGTGTGTGTTGTACTGGAGGCAAAATAGAGGAAAAAGCATGAGAAATGACACAGGTAAATGAAAACCTTCCAAAGCTCTTCAGTAAGATAAGGCAAGTCCAGGCTATTTGTTTTCCCTTGGTGGAGCCCCCCCCCCTTTAAGACGTAAATGTAGGTTTGTAGAGCAGATAACTAGTATTGTTTTGTCTTCTTTTGCTTGGGGTTTGATTTCATTTCCCCCCCCCCCATGGTGTAGTGTGATAATATACTAAGTAAGGTGGGAAAAATGTTTTGTTTTGTTTTTTAAATACGTTGGTAACTAAGAAAAAATTACTGGAGATGCATATCGGAGCTGTAAGGAGAGAACAACTAAATTGTATTTGAACACAGTGGAATAAGGACCATTTTCACTCAAAGTCTACACCACATTACTAATTCAATCATTCTTACCTTGAAAATCTATCTAATGAATAAAAGACTATCTCTTCTAGAAAGCTAAAAGATGGTTTAATGTTAAGGTTATTTATTTTAAATTTAATATTTTATGCATCTGTATTTGAAGTATTTTCTTTGTTGGTGGAAAGCATTTGTTTTATATGGCTTTTCTTTATAAGGAACAAGCCCATCACAATTATCATCCTATTTTGCTCTGGGCCATTTCTTAAATTAAAATATTTTCATTATGTATGCTTTGAAGACAGACTGTCATCCCGAACACCGTTTCATTTATCATCTGTGAAGGAGAATCATCATGATGTTTTAGTTTTGCTATTATTGTCATAATGCAAATGAGATTTTCAATTCTGTTATCCCTTTGCTGCTTGTTTAAGTAACTTTGACAGAGAATAGTTTATTTTCATAACAGTTACCTTAGCCAGCTAGATTTAGCATTACAGTACTGCACCCTTAAACCACGTGCTACAGTATTTGTTATCTAAGCAGTATATTACATGTAGTTAAATGCACCAGTTGTATCGCTGCTTTGGTTCTCAAGGGCCTTACGACAGTAGAGAGTATTTGGTTTTTCTCAATTGACATGAAAAAATCACTTCAGAGATACCACTTTCAGCGTGAATGATGATGACTTTGAAAAGCATACTAACAACAAACAGAAGGACCAAGGAATGGTCACATGACCTGTGCAAATAACCTCACCATCAGGCACAGCCAAAATTGTCAGGTATATTCACGTTCCTGAAGATTATATACCAAATACACTTAGATATCTCAACCTCAGATAACTTTAAAAAACGCAGCTTATTGCTTACATCTATAAAGTTTTCTGTTCCTTTATTTTCTAAAAACGACTTGCTACCATTTTAGATGCTTTTGCACAGGGCTCTCAAGTCTCATAAAATATACTAAGGAAAATTAATATTTAATAGCTTCCTCCATAATATAGGTAGGCGACTTTATGTCTGTAGTAGAAACACGCTAGTTTAGCAAATGACCACATATTTCTGGCAATGGGAAGGGCTGGGATTTACAAGAAAGGGTAATGACATCAGGGTAAGAAAGCATGGGCCACATTTCACCAATTTCACATATGCTTCATACTTAAGGTGATCTATACAAATGAACACTCACATTAACATCTGTATGACCAGGTACCATAACCCGAACTATTACTAGTCAGATGTTATTCTTGCTTTCATCTACATTAATACCCAATATTTAGTGTATCAGTTATACAAGAATGAAGTGGGAATTAATTCAAAGTAATTCAGCTCTTCAGTCATATTTCATGTGTCAGGGAGCAAAGCATGGGATTTGTTATCAAACCAATAATATCATTTGGATATTCTACAAATCTCAGTCAGTGGGCAGGACACTGTATTTCTCAGTCAGTTGTTTAGATCACAATTATAATAGACTAAAAAATTTGACTTAAAAAATTGTCGAATGTATAAATTCCTAAAGCACAGACTAAATCTAAGATTTCAAACATTTTATTCAAGATATGATTATCCCTATAAGTTCTGGTGCTTTCTATTTGATGTATACCAGCAAGGATATCATAAACAGAACATCTTGATGTATATTAACCTCATCATTTGACAAGGTTGACAAGATGGACTGTGGCGGTAGCTCGGTGATTAAAGTGCTTGCTGTGTAAGCAAGAGGGCTAGAGTTTGGACCCCATGCAAATATCAGATGGGCACACAATCAAGTCACTTCAGGTTCATCCTAGGAAGACCAAAACAGGGAACCCAGGTGGCTATGGACACTAGCCCTATCTGCCACTTCTAGGTTTGACTGAGAGACACTGCCTCAAAGAATAAAGGGCAAGTTTGACAGAGGAAAATTCCCAATATCAGCATGAGGCTGCCACACATATGCATATACATGTATGCATTTCTTCACACATGCATGCCTACACATGGGAACAAACACACATATGCATAGCATATGCATATGCACACGAGAAAAACAAAAGGAGATAGTAGTCCTGTGATATAGTTCTCAAGAGCCCTTATATTAAGGGTATGCCCAGTGTAGCAAAATAGTTCAAAACAGTAATGAAGCATGGTGCATAAATGCATTTCTCTGGATTGTTTTTCTGATTAATTTGTACATTAGTTAAAAATGAAATTAACTTAAACGGAAAACAACAAATGCTATTTTTTTTTACAAAAATGTATGTCTTTAATAAATGTTTAGCACAAAACCTTTTGTAAATATTCATATATTTCCTCGACTGTCTATGTTAGGCTCCATTCCCTGGGAGCATGTGACTCACCCACAGAGATATCTTCATGGAGTCTTCATTTCACTTGTCGAGACACTGAGGCACAGAAAATTATTCTTGCATAGTAGAGGGAAACTGTCTTTGCTGGTACAAAATCGTGATAGCCAACAGCTGTGTTGTTTGTATTAAATGAGGGATTAAAGACTGTGTAAAAGAGAATTGGAGTTAAGGAGGGCATTGAAAGAATGTAAAAATGCACGATTGACCAGATGGTCTCCAGGCCATAACATTTTACATTGCAGGGAATCCTGTGCTTAGACCTTCTCTGGTTCCCAGTGAGATGGTGGGTTTGATTTGCTGCCACTGTCTCCTTTACTGTTCATAAGTTTGACAACAGGGTCAGAAATATATTTAGTTTATCTTCTAGGAAGTGTCTAAACAGTTGTTTGCTGTCATGTTATGAATCCACCACAAATATTTAATAAACGAAACAATTTCCCAAGCAGCAGAAGGCATGAATATTTTTACAAATGTCTTTCCCCCTCCCTCCCTCAACCCCTCCCTCCCTTCCTGCCTCCATCCCTCTTGCTCCCTGGTTCTCTTATTGCTTTCCTTCATTGTCTTCTCCCCTAGGCTAGCCATGAAAAGTCATTAGTTCTGGTTCTGATGGTGTCAGCTTAGTGGGGGCAAATCAATTCTCAGAAAGGTTTAGCTTTGTTTTGTTTTCCTTCTCCTAAGTTGTCATCATTCTTGTTTTTTGTTTTGTTTTTTTAACTTAATTAAAATTCGGTCATTTTAGCTGATAAACCTCAATTTTTGCATTGTTTGCCCAGTGTGATACCAAAACCCTTTTGGGGGGTCCACAGAAGCCATGCCATTTTGGGTGTCAAATGACTAGCTGAGCTTGGAGACTCTATTACCATTTTTTTTTTCTTTTAGATTATCATACAATACACAAGTGAGGATATGTCCAAGAGAAGTCCTTTTCTTTTCTTGCTCTGTCTGGACTGTTTTGTTAGTGTGGTCAGTGCATCTCCCTTCCCTAGCTTTCTCCAAACCATCTAAGCTATAATTGCCAGTGGCAGGCATTTTCCTGTCTCAGTGCCTTACACAATACCTGATAGGCAGTTTGTGTTCCAAATGTGTTGCTGTCTAAATTATGAAGCAAGTGATGGTCTCAGCCAGCCAGCCATCTAGCCTCTTCTAACCCCTCAGTGACAGACGAACCTACATTCTCCAATAGTCCTTTTCTCTCATGTACTTCTCCAGAAATGCTTTTCAATATGACAACATCCATGTCAGAAATGTCATGAAGCCAGGCAAATTTTAACATTGCAAATTTTTATTGTCTAAGACCTCACTTGAGTTACCCTGTGTTAATGGGGGATTTCATCTGCACGCCTCTCTGCTTTGTTTCATTACAGTGCAGCAGTCAGCCCACCGTAGTAGCTGGCATCACAGCCCTGTACAGATTCAACCAAATACAGGTTGAAAACATTCAGGGAGAAAGGGCTTGTATTCCTTAAGCAAGATGGTGTAACAATGACAGACATCATGTTTTCACGACATTTGGCATTATACAGAATACTGAGGCCATCCGTCATCAACTGTGGGAGGACCCTGGTGTGTTACATGGAATATTCTTTGTGTTTCCACAGACATAGACATTTGTGGATTTTAGGTGAGAGAGTGTTTCTTGGAACCAATTCCTCACAATACTGAGGAGTGATTTCTATATTCTATACACATTCATTTTGGTGCATCCTATATTCAACCAATAGATTAGTTGCAAATTAATATAATTAACTCATTATATTAATATGTAAGTACTAATATTGATGTGTAAAACAATTGTATATATATAAGCCATCTCTTTCACATATATTCTGGGTCAATGAATCTCACTGTGTTATGATAAAGATGTCCAGTAACATGCGATTAAAGCTAAAATTGTAGGGGCTATGGGTGCAGCTCAGTAAAAGAACGCTTGCCTCACTTGAATGAGGCCCTGGGTTTGACTCCCAGCACTGAAAAAAACCACCACCACCACCACCACCACACACACACACACACACACACACACACACACACACACACACACACACGTAAACAAAACCCCACGCATTGTTCAGAAACCCTTTTATTATACCCCGATTTTCTGACAAATATGTTGTGCCCTGGTGACAAAGAAAGCAAGTGTAGGTGTTGTCACACCAAGTATCAGTGTGCCATTTTACTATTTTACTAACCATTATACATGTCATGACGGAGGTGAGCAGATAGTGTAGAAGGGCAGAGCCTTTTAATAAAATCACCACCACAACCCAACAGAAAGGTTGGAAGGAAGAGCAATGAAAAAAGGAAAGCAAGGCAGGAGGGACAGGAAAAGAAGGAAAAAAATAGGAGAAAGAGGGAGGCGGGAGAATCAGGACCCTGTTTTGGAAAAGAGGAAGAGGAAACGGTGTGAGGGAGGCTGAGAGCGAGAGAAGAAAACCATTTTTAAGGAGTGAGGTAATTCTGAGAGAGTGAGGAAGATTGATATATGGTTCCAAATGTTCAGACATCTGAATTTGGGTTTTAGCTCTGTAATCTACCTTTTTGACCTTGGCTTTGTTACTTAATCCTTGTGCTTCAACCTTCACTCCCAAATGATAGTAATAATAGCAAGAGTCAATGAGGTGGCATACACTGTTAGTTTTCTGTTGTGTGAGAAATTATCACAAGCATAACAGGGTAAGCCACTCACATATGTTAGCTTAAAACACTGAGCTTCACAATTATGAAGTAGCAATGAAAATAACTTTATGTTGGGGTCACCACCATGAGAATAACTGTATTAAAGGGTTGTAGCATTAGGAAGGTTGAGAGCCACTGCTCTAGGCCCAGTTTAAAGGGCTTGTGCTATTAGGTCATAGCCACACCCCCAGCTAGGTCATTGGTTCTTTTGCAAATTCTTTTGGCTATATTCCATATGTCTATGAGTGTAATTACAAGAGTAAGTTCTCATCATTTTCACAACCGTAGACTTGAATAAACGTGTATACCAGGAATAGAGAATGTCAAGGACTGTTCTGGAATCCTGTTTTTCACTCACCTAAAACATTGAACTCATACAAAACAGGCAATGTCTGTATGTTAACAATAATCATTAACTTGAATAGTTGGCAAATCTACAAAAACAAAATAAAATAAAAAAAAACATGTTGTATTATTAGCAAAGGTATGGTAAAAAATGTATCCCAGAGAACCATCAAAAGTATAAATTGGCTGGGAGGTAGTAGCACAGGCCTTTAATCTCAGCACTTGGGAAACAGAGGCAGGTGGTTCTCTGAGAGTTTGAAGCCAGCCTAGTGTACAGAGCAAGTACCAAGATAGGCTCTAAAGCTACACAGAGAAACCCTGTTTCGGGGAATTGGTGGTGGTGGGGGGGACCCAATTTGGTAGGGCCTCTCTGGCAGTGAACTTGGCAAGGTGTTTAGAAAAGTCATTATTCCACCCTTAGAAGCACATCCTAAAGTTGTATGCAACAGCGTTAAAAACACGGTAAAATGCTACTTTGATTTACACGTGTTTTCTCTGAATATGTTTCTTTGAAAGCAGCCCAGCATCCACTTTCTGAAGTTTTAGTTATTTACAGTATAATTAGCCAGTGAAATACTATATAGCCCTAAATACAAAATCAAAACCGAATTAGGCATTTAGTTATGGAACGAGATGTTTTTGTGACATAATTGGAGAAATTAAGACTCATAACACTGTATATCAAGGCAATCCAGTCACAGCCTTTCCCAGATTGTGAGGTAGGCTTTCAGTAAAAGCTGAAAATCTGATCATGTGATCAACAAACACACTCTGACAATTTCCCTTGAGTTGTTGTATGTTGAAATAGTCATCGAGACACTTCTTTCAGATATGAGGTGGGCTTTTTGCAGGATGTGGTCACTCAACAAGGAAAGACCCAACATTCTGCTGTGCACCACCAAGAAGGGAGCTGCCCTCAATGGAACACTTCCATCTTTTACCTTCTTTGCAGTGGGCATTCATGCGAGGACCCAAAATCAAGCAGCACAGCTTAACCCCTCACCCCTAATTTATCATCCTGGTTTGTGTCTGGTGTGTGTCTGTTTAATTTCACTCTCAAGCAAATGTTTGTTTGTTTGATTGTTTGTTTGAACTAAATTGATAAAGAAGCCAGTTTCTTACAGAGTTCTGGAAGTGGGTTAGCCAAGATCAAAGGGATTCCTTGATCCCTCATAATGTGGCAAAGGGAGGCCAGCTACATAGCCCAGCAGCCAAGAGCTATTGCTACCACACAGGATGACCTGGGTTTGATTCCAGACCCACAAGGTAGAAGGAGAGAACCAACTCATGCATGTTGCCCGCCTCAGATCATTATGTACCTGCTACAGCAAGTATGCATCACACACACACACACACACACACACACACACACACACACTAAATAATGACTGAGTGAACAAATGTTAGGAAAATCCTTTGGTGGAGGTGTGAAAGCATCATGGCGCAAGAGAAAGAGCGCAGGAGAGGCTGGGAGAGGAGTCAGAGCTGTCCGAATGTTAGGTTATGGCTTTGTTCTGCTTTAGCTCTCTGATGCATCCTGGGATAGATAATACTCAGGAATGGCAGGAGGCATAGAAATTATTAGTCATTAGAAGACCTGGAATGCATACTCTAACACTATAAACTAGCTACTTCTTTGTTCTATTTTATATGTGAGAAAACTCCAGGAAATTAAGCCAGACACCCACAAAATGGTAAGGAATGGTAAAACTGTGTTTGCAGCAATGGACTTTTATCAAATGGATAATTCCTAGTGAGTGTTGGGACTATGTATTAAAAAAAAAAAATCCCCAGCAATATCATGTTCCCCCTGGGTACTCTTTTCCATGCTAGATTTGATTTTTTTTCAACTGTAACGAACCCCTGAGATTTTAACATTCAGATCCCACAGGTGTGCTTTTAACTAGAGGATCTCGATGTCACCAGACATGTGGGTAATATGGTTCTTTCCAGCTGCAATCCAAAGCTTTGCCACCTTTGGATCTAGACACCTGGCCCCAGGCCCTACAACCATCCTCATTTCTTCTGCCTCTTGTTCTTGATGACTAAGTCCTTGACAAAAATCAATGCCAAGACATTTTAAGCTCCCCAATTGTTCCTTTTCTCATTTAGAGACTTCCTTGTCTTCAGAATCTCTTTACCCATGTTTTACCTGTCTTCCCTCATGCACTCATGTCCCCAGAATTCTTCAGTCTATCTTCAGTTTTCACCTTCTTCTCTGTAGCTGTACCAGTTTATCTTCATTGTTCTTATTGTTATTATTATTATTATTATTATTATTATTATTATTATTATTATTATTAGTGGTGGTGGTGGCAGCTCTCCTACCCAGGGCTTTGTGATTGTAAGGTAAGCAGTCTGCCACTAATGCCATTAAGCACTTTGGAGGTCTTCTTCCTGAACTACCCTTTGATATGCCACCCAAGCCCATGATTGTTCCCTGGATGCCTTAGCATTGCTTCAGTGACAGTGAGAACGGGATGTGAAAACTCCATGGAAATGTGCTAGGGACAGGCTTGCTGTTCAGTGTACTTGGGGTATGGGTGGTTACTCAGGTATCTTAGCCTGTAAAGTAAACATCAGCATAGACTTTCTCCTCTGTAACACTTGTCTGATAAGCCAAAACCCAAGGTCTGTGGAGGCATGCTTCCAGGCTCTCTACTAACTTCAGAAAGTTAACTTTCATTTGGAGGAAGGTCATCATACTCAACATTTGTCACAGTTCTTCCCTCAAAGCAGCAAATGAGATTTCACCTCTTTTTTCTTTAAGTGATCTTTCCTGAGTCAGTAGCTAATTCAGTTATTTCTCATATATATCATCCTAAAATCTGTGTTATAAATTAATGACTTAAAATTATTTACTCAACTCCAGTAATCTGCTTTTTGTTTTGAGTTTCTGGGCACATATATAATTACTACACTATTGTTTTTAAATACTTTAATCAAAATATGATTGTTCTATATCTTAGTCCATCCAGGATGCTATAGTAAAATATCAAGGACTGGGTGGATTATTAACAACAACAAAAAATACTTCTCACTATTCCAGAGTATGGAAACCTAGAATCAAGATCCCATTATATTCTGTATCTGAGGAGACTGTAACCTCACAGAAGAATGGGAAGGAATTTGAGCAGGGATGAGGGGCTCTTGGCAGGAAAATACTTATTAGCCTCAATGACGTAATGATTTGCCTCTTGATGTTATCACCTTGGGTTAAGTTAGGATTATAAAATTTATAACATTGTAGCAATGAAGGAACAAAAGCATTCATGATCCTCTGATTACAGTACAAATTGTAAGTTTTTACATTAGGACTAATGCAGTCTTGTCAGTAGGTAGATTTCAAACACTTAACAGGCCCATACATTTTGCATGTAGTAAAGGTAAGACCTTGTCATGGAACCCTGAAGTAGAACTCAAACATAACTGATTTACAGCAGATACATAGCAAATGCAACACTCACTCCCAGGAACTATCAATCAAGTAGTCCATATTTCTGAGTCTGATAACAGTCCCCTCCTGTTCTGAGGTCTCAAATGTCTGTTTCATAGGGCAATTTCAAATACTGCTTAGGATTATCACTTAGCTGTATGTTAAAAAAACAAAACAAAACAAACAAACAAAACACTCATTGAAAAGCATTCGTGGTAACTTTCTACGTTGCCTCCCTCCCTGCCTATTAGTGCGTGTTACAGCAGGTCTCCCCACCGGCTGCCGCTGGTCCTGCCGCCATTGTCCTGCAACCACGTGTGCCCCAAATAACACTCAGAGACTCTGTATTTGATACAATCCTGTTGGCCAGTTACCATTATTGTTAATGGGCTAGCTCTGCCTTAATTATTAACCCATTTCTACTTATCTAAGTATTTCCACATGGTCGTCTTATCGGGGAGCCGAGCGGCAGGCTTCCTGCTTCTTCCCGGGCTACATCTCGACTCCACCTACTACTTCCTCTTCCTCCTCCTAGTCTCCTAGCCCCACCTATCTAGTTTTCTATTGGCCACAGGGCTTTATTAACAGTATGAGAAACATATATACAGAATCACATCTCCCATCATCTCCTCTTTTCTGTCTAAAGTAAAAGAAGGGGTTTAACCTTAACATAGCAAAATATACCATACAACAGTTATCAAATAAGAATCACAGTTAACAATATTTAGTCCATTAACATTTTGTAAGACTTAAAGAAAATATCATAAATGCCATATTCTGTAGGTCTTTGAAGGGTTTGAAGAATGCCTATTCATCTCAAATACATCTCTGCATATCTAGAAATCCAAACTAACTTAACTCTAAGTTTTAACTATCATAGGTAACTCTCTATAATCTGTACTAAATTATACATTACATCTTCCAATGAGCTATATAAACACAATACCTAAACAAGAGGAGAAATATACATATGACAAAATTGACCTTAAATTGCATCAATAAAAGAAAATCCATTTCAAAGCAAAGTATTCATATCTATACCATAATTCCCTTTTTACCTTTAAAAAGATTCCTTGTAGCAATGAAGGAACAAAAGCATTCATGATCCTCTGATTACAGTACAAATTGTAAGTTTTTACATTAGGACTAATGCAGTCTTGTCAGTAGGTAGATTTCAAACACTTAACAGGCCCATACATTTTGCATGTAGTAAAGGTAAGACCTTGTCATGGAACCCTGAAGTAGAACTCAAACATAACTGATTTACAGCAGATACATAGCAAATGCAACACTCACTCCCAGGAACTATCAATCAAGTAGTCCATATTTCTGAGTCTGATAACAGTCCCCTCCTGTTCTGAGGTCTCAAATGTCTGTTTCATAGGGCAATTTCAAATACTGCTTAGGATTATCACTTAGCTGTATGTTAAAAAAACAAAACAAAACAAACAAACAAAACACTCATTGAAAAGCATTCGTGGTAACTTTCTACGTTGCCTCCCTCCCTGCCTATTAGTGCGGACATCTGAATTCGGATAATATCCTAATCTCTCACAGCCTCATTTCTCCCAAATGCCTTTTTTGTGTCGCCATGAAAGTAATTATGACATGGTGATTTCAGTAATGGAGCCCGGGTGGAAAAAAACGAGACCAGATTGGTTAAAACAAAGCAGGATGAAAATTTTTCTTTCTTCTTTTTTTTCTGTCCCTTCTCCCCTTTGTTCTCCCTCCCTCCCCTTTCCCACTCAAGTATCCAACTATACAACTCAGGTTTTCTCAAACAAGTATATTTGAGTTTGATAGAGGCCTTCTCTCTCAATTCATAGGGCCATTAACTCAGGAGTTAGGGTGCCCAGAGCTCATAGTCACACAAAACACCCACTGAGTAAGTGGCCTCTGGGACCTGTCTTGGGGATTCAAACAGTGCAGATCATAGGTCACGGAGGGTAGATTTTTAGGAAGAAATTGTATTATAAGATCATAGGGAGAGCTTAATAGAAAAAGGCAGAGATATTGGATAGCAGAAGTGGTTCCCTGAGATGGGATAATGCCATGCTTCTAATCTGAGATTGATGTCAGAAACTGAGGTGACCCATGGGAGTGAACTGGGATGTCACTGAGTTTGATGCAGGCCTTTTTTTTTTGGTGTTAGGTGGAATTTAATGTAGAAATTAGGCTGTTGGATGCATAGAATTAGACAAAGCTTTTACTGAGGCCTTTCCTGTAACTTCAGGTGGGCTTTAACTGGACACTCAACCATCACATACAAAGTCTACTGAGTCAGTGACCAGTTGGATTTTGTCTCATGACTTTGAAGAGTGAAATTTAAGGACCACAGAGAAGACTTTTAGGGCAAAGTTTTGCTGCAGGTGGGAGCTTGAGAGAGATAAGGAAGAACTCTTGAATGATAGGTTCAGGAATGTGTGTCAGCAGCTGGTAGACTATCTAGCTTCTTGGAAGGGCTACTCTTTCAGGAGAAGAGACAACAAGGATTCAGGATTCAGAGCTCTCCTGGCATCCCTGTTTTCTGTCAGGGACACTTCTGGAACTGTTGCTTTGGGATCTCTGTCTTACCTGACCAGTTTCTGTCTCCTGCTCTCATCATAGTGATGTTCAAGGATCTTTAACACATTCAGAAGTCAAAGTATAACTGAGAAAAATCTAACAAATGCTTTAAGATCGATTCCACATCATGACAAGAAATCAATTAAAGACCTTTCCCAAGTTTCTCTGCAAGACTTAGAACACCTCTCTATGAATGACTTAAAGTGAAGGCAGTTCTTCTTACTGTAGGGTAAGAACTGTCTCCAAGAGCGTTTTAAGGAGACACCACTAGATTTCAAACAAAGACAACTTAGGGTCCAAGTCTTGAAATTCTTGCAGACCAGGTAATGATTTTGTATTTGCCTTAAAAAAAAAAAAAAGAAAAGAAAAATATTGACTGAGCAACTTTAGGAGGATGTGGCTAAAGCAGCTATTTATACTTTAAATTCCAAATCAACATATAAATCCTTGCAGTGATTACTATTTGCTTATAACTTTTTCTCCAATTATTTCTTTAGCTTGATAGAGAAATGCTTGCTTTTAAAAGCAACTAATTCTTTTACCAAAGAAGCCTCTAAAGTACAAACTTTCTAAATTATTCTGTTGAACTGTAGTAGGCAAGATTTCACCACCATTATCAAGCAATTGGTAAGTCTAAACACACACACACACACACACACACACACACACACACACACACACACGTGTGCACATGTCAGAATCCTGCAGTGAATTCTTCTCAATTAGAGAAATGATAAAACAACAACAACAACAAAAACGTTTAAGTTCGTTTTCTATCCTGAGACATCTGTTTAATTTCACCACCAGCATGTTCTTCTCAAGCCCTTGATACACAATTGTTCCTTCACCCTGGACCACTCTTCCTTAAAGACCCAGGAACCAACTCACTTCCTTGTCTACTTCTTCACTGGGACACTCACCAAACAAATAAAAATTGAATGTTCTCTGTATGGCTAAATTATGGTCCCTGTATCCTTCAAGTGTTGGTTTTTCTCCCTAGCACTTATTACCCCATATGACATATTATATATTTAAGTTCATTTGTATGATGTTAGCTTGCCTCCCCCTACACCGTTAGCTCCCAGTAGATGACCAATGTCATACAGTAGTAAGGAGGTTTTAAAATATGTTACTTTTCTGTTGTTCTCTATCATCTAAAATAATGCCAGTGGGCCTAAAGACAAAGGTAAGAATGGTTGTTGTTTTTGCAGAGGGCCAGATTCACTTCTTAGAGCCCATGTTTGGGAGCTCACCATTGCCTATAATTCTGGCCTCTGCAGGTACCTGCATCACATATACATACCCAACCCAGACATACACCCATTTACACAATTAAAAGTAAAATAAATATGTAAAATGTAACACTGAAACATAAGAAAATATGTTTAACAAGTAAATAACAAATGCCTACTAAACAGAGAGACACAAATGACCAATGAAGACACTCAACTAGAAAAACAAGTAAATAGAAATCCAAAATGAGACTATGGTGACAAACGTTGATGTTAGCAGGAGATGATGAGGTGAGAGAAAGCTTTTGAAGATGAGCCATGTGCCAGCCCGGAGCCTGGGCAACCAGAGAGTGCAGATGCAGAGGAAGTCTGTTACCCAAGGGACCTGGAGCAAAAATGGTCCATGGAATTTTGGTCACCAAAATTAAGGGACATCATCTGGTCAATAGTGGCAGAAAAAGAGGGGCCAGACCCCAAAGTAGACCTTTTTAAAAACAAGTCCCTGAAGTAGTACTTCCTCCATGCTACCAGAAGCCATGTCTTGAACTGTCATATTGAGGTTTGTCTTACGAGGTCACTTTCCATTTGTAGCTCATGCTGCCATGGTTTCTTGTGCTCTTGGTTCTTAATCATGGTTGTTTAAGGGCATTTGTGGACGTGTGTTAATGGGAAAGACAAGATTTTGTTACCCCAAGCAATGAACCACTCAAGTCACTATGCTGACCATTCGTATCTGTGTTGTTGAATCAGTACAATGTAGGCTACAAATTATAATGTAAACAAATTCAGTAAGTGATAAACGTATATGGAGTATGACATACAGAGCTTCTGGATATGTAAAGGCACTGGCCAGGTTATGCCAGTAACAGTAGTTAAGCTGTGAAAACATTTAGCCAAAATGATCTAGCTCCAAGTAGGTATCTCTCATGCAGTCCTGGAAATATGGTCTTTCTTTCATTTACCACATCACAGAACCCACCACCTACTGTCTACTTGTTTGGGAGGCTGTTTATTATTGTAGTTATGTATTATTTTCCCTTAGAAAAGGCATATTTCTTGGTAGCATTGTTACAAACAGCACATAAAAGAGACAACAAAGAAGACTGCATGATTTTTATCACCGCTGACCCTATTCCCTCCTGAAGGTCTGTCACTGTAGGTATCTGTGTTCTCAAGCCCCAATTACCTTAACCGTTTCTCTAAGATGTGGAGAAATTGTTACTCTCAGTGGTTTAATGATTCATCGAACGTGACATTCACAATTTTTTAAAATTGTGAATCTGCCTGCATCTGACTGACTCTCCCTGGCGGTGTTGCCACAAAGAGTGAAGAAGTTTAAATTAATGCTTTATCCAGCAAAAAGATTTAGGGACTGTAGTCTGTCAGGTGTAAAATCTATTCAGCTATCCTTAGCACAGGCCTTGAATATTCCCTGTGGCTCAGCTGAATTGACTGGAAACATGATAAGGCATCTAAATTCTGCAGGTATTCCTAGCAACCAATTTGATTTTTGATGGACAAAGAGCCCCAGGAAAGTAGATGCCTTTGTACCCCGAGAAAAAAGAAATCCCCAACCAGATAGACATATCCTCATCAGCATGTTCCCGGAATGACAGCATGCAAGTGAGTGATCCATTTTGTTTTGAACTCTGCCTCTGTCAATGACAGTACATGATTTACTAGAACAAATCAAATGAATGCATTTGACTTGAGTTTTGGCATTTGAAAACATGAAGCCGTATTTCTTTATGCAGCATTCTTGTTCCACACTCTTAATTTGAACTCTCTTTTACAGACACCATTGCCAGAATGAGAATGCAAAGTAAGAGTGAATCAGGGTGCAGTGGTTCACAACGATTTTCAATGTTACAGAAAGTGCATTGGTCTGTGTGGTTCAAAGCACCCGACCCCAAGAAGACACTAAGTCCTTGACTATGAAGTCAGTCAGCGGGCACAGATTTCAATGCTCGCCTCCCCGTTCCTTCTGCAGGTTCATGTGACAGCTATGTGTGGAATTTTAAAGGGGATGTTTGAAGAAGCTGACAGCACCTCACTCTGCTCTTCTGTATGGGAATCAGATGATGACGTTTTCAGCTGTACAGTGCTGAGAGTCTTGATAGTGTCAGTCTGTCCACACCTGATCACTTACCCGTGAGTATCTGAGGCTGTGTTTCATGGTTCCTCTGCATCATATTTGGGTGGTTGGTTCATGGAGGCTCCAGCTTACTTCACTACCTTATACCTGCTTCTCAGCTCTTCATCATACGGATGCATCTGGAAGTATCATTTGTTTAATTAGTCTTCATGGTATGTGTCGCTCCCCTGCCACAGCTCTAATGGAATGGGTCTAGAGGAGGCAGAATTTAATCAGAGGTAAGCAGATAGCAACTGAAAATCACTTCACCTTCAGCTTTCCAAAATAGGGCATTGTTCGAGAAATCGAATCAGTGGAGCCATTTGCAGCATCTGAAACTGTAATCATGGTCGGTGTGTTAGGAAGTATTTGACATCTGGGTACTGTACTGTACTGGACTAGATTTGTTTTTTTTTCAGTTTGAGGACCAAACCCAGATTCTTGCACATGCGAGGCATATAATTTGTCACTGAGGCACATCCTCAGGACAGAGAAAGGGGGTGGAAAGGGGAGGGAAGAAGGGAGAGGAGGGGAGAAGAGGGGTGAAGAGAGAGGAGAAAAGGTTGCTTAGATGGCTCAATCAGTAAGGCAAAGGCTCTTAGCACTAAACTTGATGAACTCAGTCAGATCACTGGGACCCATGCCATGGAAGGAGAGAACCCAGTCTTGAAAATTATCCTCTGACCCCCACATACATGCCCCCACACATAAGTATACACATATAAGTAAATAAATGTACTATGGTAATAAAATGGATTTAAAAAAATGCCCCTGCAAAATCCAGACTTTGAAAGTTCTGAAATTCTGCAGAGACAAAACTCAGATGTGAGGCTGGGCCCATGAACTGTAGTAAAGATGACTTTCTTCATGTATATACTTCTTCTAAGGAGAGGAATGTGAGCAAAAACATATAGCGTATATAGTAGGATATGTTCTGATCTATTATCCTACTCACCTTCTAGTTACACTCATTGTAAAAAGGTACACATGAGTGAAGTTTTGATAAAGGGGAACGTTTTTTTCTATAACTCTGCCCATTGGAACCTAAGCATTAAGGGAAGGGGAGACTTGAAAACATGTTACTATATGTTACTATTGTTGCTTTGTTTCATTTTAGTTTTGTGGCACCAGTGCTTGAACTCAGAACCATGGACAGTTTTGACAGCTGCACTACAATCATCATAATAATTTCTTTATCAATTTTATTATATTTATTTGCACATGTGTTTATGTGTATGTGTATGCACAGCACATGTGTGGAGGTCGGAGGACAACTTGCATGGTCTCTCTTTCCATTATAGGAGTCACAGGGATTAAACATGGGTCATCAGACTCGGTGGCCAATGCCTTTGCCTGCAGACACCTATAACTATTTCTTCAAAGTGCTAATATACTAAGCATATTGACAAAGCCCCGTAAGTTCACATAGCCTTTACATGATGTCACGCTTGGCTTTGTGTTTCTGTGAAGAAGGCCATATCCGAAACTGACTTGGGGAGGAAAAGGTTTACTTGAGCCTGTGGTTATATTCTATAATGAAGGTCAAGTCAGAGCAGGAACTCAAGCAGAACCCTGGAAGCAGGAAGTGAAGCAGAGGCCATCAAGGGATGCTGCTAACCAGCTTGCTCTACATGGCTCACTCAACCCATTTTTTTAATACTACCTCAAACCACCTGCCTATAGGTAGAATCACCTATAATGGGTTGGACCCTTCCACATCAATCACCAAACAAGAAAATGTCCCTACAGGCTTGTCTACAGGTTAATCTGATAGGACTATCTTCTCAGTTTACATATTGTGTTGAATAACTTGTATCCTTTAATAAGTAAAGGCAAAAATTATTCAAACAAAGTAATACAATGTTATTTTCATGCAGAGTTTCCCACCTTTCTTATTTGTGTTTAGAGAATTTGAAACTCACTGAAATAGCCTCAAAAGTCTTACAGACACTTGTAGAAATCTTTCTATGACCTCTAAAATTTCATTTTTGTGCCTTTTACTTCTTGCTCAAGATTTAAGAATTTTATGTGGTACCTGGGCATATTCCATTATTACTAGAAGAATTTAGAATTCAAAATAGATCAGATTTTGTAAGAAGTTTTAGGCTTTGTATTATTTATCTCCTGATTAATGTAGAACTTTTTAAAATGAACTTGGAAACAAGTGTAAAATGTCAGTAGAAGATTCACAATTCCTTGGGAAGAGAAAAGGCAGCCACAGTATCAAAGTAAGATTGTTCAGTGACACAAAACTATTTTGTGTCCAGACAAAGTGTTTTGGGAGAATATGCTTTGAGGTCTGTTTCCTGTGTTTTTATACCTTCTTCTAAACTGCTGTACCCTTGAGAAAGGCCAGGACACTGGCTTTGTGTTTTGCTATGACCCTCTATGCCTAGAATAGCATAGAACATTTGACAGTCTTTAAATTTCTTCACTGAACAACCAGATCCATTCTGATAGCTCTTTCTTTTCTATTCTTTTTTATCTCAGTGCTCTCTCACTCAGTTACACTCCCTGCCACAATTCAAAATTCTCAAGTGCTGTAAGAATGGATCAAAATGCATTGTAGGCATTGCATGGAATTCCAAAGAATTAATATAAATTTTTCCTTAAAAAAGAATGAGTTTACCGAAGGTACACATCCTTAAAACAGCAGTAGTTCAAATCAAACACAAGACTGTGGGAAATGCTCTTAACAGTACCCCCTCTCTGTACTTGGAGGATCTCTTTTTCAAGCTGGACACACTAGAGAAGCTAGCTAGCATTTGTCAATCATTTTTCCCTTTAGCCACTCCTGCAAAGCTTCATCGTCTAAGAGGCTGTTTCTCTGAGGAAGCACCTAATCTGATAGTACAGAGTACTAATCTAGTGACACAGAAGATCAAGTACCACACCTCTGTGATTTTCTTTTTCCTTAAGCTCCAATATTTTTTCAACATCCTTGATATCTGTGCATCTCCTAAAGTCACAAATTGGTTCTTGCCTGGAAAAATCAATCTGAAGACTTCTCTATGCAAGACGTCAATTGATTTCTGTGACTTGTGAGAGCACAGAGTACCTGTAACGCTCATTTAAGCACCACCGGGTCTTACAGATGTGGTTCAAGAAGCATTCCAGATGAAAGTGATGTTCTGGCACTTTAGGGAAGGTTAGAGAAACTGCAGGTACAGCAGCTGATCTGAACAGTTGAACTTTTATCCTGGAAGAATAAAAGTAGCAGGTGGGAGTTTCCTTAAAAATATTTTGATGTATGATAACTAGTCCATTACCTCTCTATCACTGCAGCCTATAGAGGAGACTCAAACCCATTGTCATCATGAAGTCTTAAGCTGTAAACCTTTTCATTTGGGGTAGTGATGGTGTTTGCTTTGTTTTACTTTTCCCATCACAAGGTCAGGTGATGAGCCTGTCTTGGTGACCTTTTCAGTGTTGGAGGGGAATATGTGCTAAGTCTTCTTTGTAAGTGAATGTTGATGTTATCATTTCGTAGCTTGCCCAAGAGACCTCTGAGGGGGGCTCCACCAACAAGAGGAAGATTTAATGAAAATGTGATATTCTGAGGACATTTCTGTCACTCCAGGCTATTCTCAATGTAGTCTCAAAAGTAAAACCTTATTAATTTGTTTGTGAAGCTGGGAAAAGAGAAGAAAACCCACAACCCCACATCCCTTTCTTTAAGAGGACCTAATCCTTGGTGCAGGGTAACACAAAAGACAACAGTATTGCCAAATCTCAGTTTTTGACTTCAAGAACATTAGCAGTGCCTTTGAGAACAGCTAGGTTGGTTCTCATTCTACAGCGGTGAAGGCCAAGACCACAGAGAGGTCTTGACAAGAATAAAAATGTAAGCTTTCATAGAGTACTTAGGTGTCTCCCCACAGACTCTGCCTTCCCACCTAACCCTGCAGCTCCGTGGTTTGCTTACATGAGTGACTGCTAAGTATGGAGAACCAACTCATCAAGTCAGTGGCAGAGCTGCTTCATATATGCCAACTTCTCTTAGATGTAGAATGAATCTGTCTTTTGGCAAAAGCAAGTGAGTCAAAAAGTGGTAGGCTGAGAATTCAAGCTGAGTGTGAAATGACAGTTTGTGTCCCCTTTTTGCTAGGAAGCGACAGGGCAGGTTTTCCTCGCATGTCACTGACATTGACGGAAATATCTCAGAGCAAACATGTTTTACATTTACTTGAAAGGAATTGGTTTGTGACATAATGCTACTTGTGATAATGATGGAAACATTGCCGTAAAAAGTGGGTGAGCTGAAGTGCGCATAGGGAATCTTAAACAGCAACCAGCAAATCTAGAGTTATATAACTGCCTCTGTAGATAACAGTATTCATATATTTCAGTTTTGTCCCAGATGGGAACTGTGCACGTTGGACTCCCTGGAAACAGATGATATCCATCTGTCTCTCCAATTCCAGAGCCCAGCATTACTCATGTCACAATTCAGACCTACAGAAGCTCACTGTCCTCTGATTTCAGTTGAGCTCAGCCTCAACTTGCCACTATGGGAGTAATTTTACGTTCTTGTGCAGTGTATGTACAAAATTTGCTTTTACATTTGTTTGCTTTAAATCTTGACAAACCAATGAAATTCAGCATTGACCACAAAAGCATAGTGGGACCAAATTTCCAATAAAATTTGATGTGTCTGCAACAGGGCATCTAGAATAACAATGCTGCAAGTGAAAAAAGAATCACAGGGTAGTCCTGTGTCGAGGATAGAACTGTCTCTCACCTGAATTGAAGGATAAGGCTTTATTAGCATGAGATCTAAGATGTATAATAAAAAAAATCCCCCACTTCCTGCATCTATTATTTACTTAGGATGTTTATAGGTGGATTGATTTTGGAACTGTATTTCATTCAGAGAAGAATTAAAGTAGTTATTAAATATTAATGGTGCCTTCTTCACATTAGTGATCAAAATGCTTTTGTCTGACAGGATAATCTACTTACAAATAAATCTTAGAATGTTTACATTTTATAAACATCTCAATAGAGAGTCATGTCTGTCACTGGTGAGGGGACAGGGGCAGCATGCTGTCACTCTTAGCCTCATGAAAAGCCTCTACTAAAGCCAAACTTAAATTTGTATATCTGGGGCATAAAATAATTTCAGGAATAGCTGGTTGGAAGCAGGAGTTTTATTAAAGATAATTTTAATGCAGACTTTCAGTAGAGGTTTAAGAGAAAGATGCCCAAGTGTCTGTCTAGAGTTACACATCAAAAAGTAGCAAAGAAAGTACTTTCCTCTTTCCTTTCTCTTTAATAAGTGAGATAATATGGAGTTGGGAGATGCCTTGGATGGAATTACAATCTCACAAGACTAGAAGATGGAGGATTACACAAAGGCTTCAGTACATGTTCCTTTCCTATAAGTGGGGTTTCTGGTGAGAATCCTAGAAGATTACAGGTGTACACCTGGGAATGGAGAGAGGTTTCAGTCATTGGTTTCTCTACTGGCCAGAGGTTCCCCTGGATTCCCGGGTGAAGGGCTTTTTCCATTTTGTGTCTCCACAGCTTCCCCATTTTTTCTTTCTACTTAACCTCAATATCCTTACTCTGGGATCATCAAAGAGTGACCACAAGCACTGATTGGCTGATTACACAAAAATACTGTGGCTTGTAAATGGATCCAAATACAGTGAGGTGATTAAAATTCTAATACCTTCTAATAACTATCTTCCCTGAGTCGCAACCTTCTGGGTTTGGTTTGAAACCGGGAGACTCGATGGCTGGCTGTACACTGACTGCTGCTTATGATGACAGTGGCACTGCTGGTGGCATCAGTGCCTGAGGCAAAAGTCCCAGGGATTCTCTAAAGACTTTACAATGTATGGCATCGATCAGGCTTTCTGATGCTTTTGACAGCTCAGGGGTGGTACATTTATGTGATGTGAATACGGAGAAGAAGTACTTAGACAACTAATAAGTCATTTGGGGCAATTTCTGCTCTGCACAGGATATATTATGTAATGCTTTAGTTTTAGGAGTATGTATCCTCTTTTTTTAATTGCCCAGTTAAAAGTGTAGCGTGTAAAGGTAACAAAGAAAGAGGAATCATTACAAACATAGCAAAAGCTAAACCAAAGGCCAATATGCAAAAAACATGTAACATGTAAAGTAATTCAAAATCTTTCATTTCCTTTTTTTTTTTTTTTTTTGACAGGGTTTCTCTGTGTAACAGTGGAACTTACACTGTAGACCAGACTGGCCCCAAACTCACAGAGATCTACCTGCCTCTGCCTCCTGAGTGCTTGATGGGGGCATGCACCACCACCACCAGGCCTTTCATTTCCTTTCAATGACATTTAATTCTTAATAGGAAATGGAGCTAAAATGGAGCTAAAATGGAGGCAATCTCAGTTGCATTTGACTTTGGTTTTTGTTGCAAATATAGTAATGAAGTACTAGCAAAGATTCATCTATATAGCTGGCAATTCTAAGAAATTGAATGAAAGTTTATTAAATGATTCAAATAGTCAACTGTTAACTGTCACTTGAAATTACTTTTGTGGAGGAGGATTTAATAAGTATCACCAAATATTAACATTACCAAAAATACTCCTCCTCAAAACAGAAAACACACACGCAAAAAAAAAAAAAAAAAAAAAAAAAAAGACAAAACCCAAAGCAAGTAACAGTAAGAACAACACAGTTGACACTAACTGCAAGCAATTCTCAAAGCTCCATGGGAAGAAAATTAGGCAGGAACCACTGGGTACTTGTGATTCCAGTCCTGTTGGTTGGAGCAAAGCCAAGGTGGTTTCTTGATCAGATTCATTTGTTGTCACACATGGAGACCGCAGGTGCAAGGATGTGTAAGTTTTCTTCCATGGTTAGGCAGTCATGTTGCTAGAAATACCATGAGGTTCAGATAGGTATAATCATTTTAAGTCATCTTTGTCAAGTTACTCTTAAATAGAGCAATACTTACATCTCATCTGAAATTTGGTGTCTTCATTTTAAAAGGCATATGTATCAGAATTTGGCATTAACTCAATTTTGAGATTTTTGGTTTGGAAGAATTAGCAAAAGTAAAGTTTAAATATGGGTTATGTTTCTAGTGAAGTTAGTCCCCATCTCAACAAATAAGCTGGTCCATTAATTTTTTTCTTTCCTTCCTTCTTTCTTTGAACCCATGTCAGGTTTGATTTTCTGCCATTTGCTGTTTCTATGGCAACTCTTATTTTGGCTTGCAGAGCAGTAGAGAGTTCAGATTATTTACATTTTCAGATATATATATATATATATATATATATATATATATAT
The DNA here is from genome assembly GCA_030556225.1 of Cricetiscus sungorus. Classification (NCBI taxonomy): domain Eukaryota; kingdom Metazoa; phylum Chordata; class Mammalia; order Rodentia; family Cricetidae; genus Cricetiscus; species Cricetiscus sungorus. Next base: position 7,194,906 of record JANBXA010000372.1, read on the forward strand.
ATATATATATTTCAGGAATACTTACCAAATTTCACATTGGTTTATTTAAAAATAGAGATGTGAAAATGATAGCTTTATGGATTATTTTTGAAATATTTTTGTGACAAAAAATTATATACAACCTAGATAGCTTGCAATTGGTTAGATAATTTCTGGGAAAGTGATAAAACTGATTGCTATGTGGGTGACAAGACCAGTGGGGTAAATATATCAATTGATATAAAATATATTCACATTGCAAAACACATATGTTAAATTATATGCTTCCATTGGGGTGTTTGTGTGTGTGTGTGTGTGTGTGTGTGTGTGTGTGTGTGAATTTTGTGTTTGCAATATGAAGAAAAGTAAATGTATTTTCTGAGAATTTTCACTGGGTGTTGGAATTATGAGTGATTTATATCATCTGTCTGTCTGTCTGTCTATCTACCAATCTTATCTTCACTAGCATACAGTTTTTTCCCCAACAAGAAATCTGTGTTCATGTATTGTAACTTCTTTTTTAAAAGATTTATTCATTTTACTTTGTGTGTGAGTGTTTTGTCTACATGTACATATATGCATGGCTGGTGCCTGTGGAGGCCAGAAGAGGGGTCTGGATCTCCTAGAACTGGAGTTACAGAAGGTTGTAAACCATATGGATGCTTAGAATCAACCCCAGGTCCTGTGTAAGAGCAACTAATGTTCATAATCATTGAGACATACTTCCAACCCCTGTAACTTCTTCCTAGAATGCATCACTTATAATTGATTTTATGACATGTTCACATTTAAATCTCATGGAAACCCTTTAACGAATGATACAAAACTTGACCAATACACAAACACACACACACACACACACACATACAAAACACAACACATATATTTATATACACATTTTTGACATATGAGTGTTTATTTAACTGGTACCTTGCCCAAACTGACTTGGAATATTAGACATGTGTGTACATATATATGTTTGTGAAAGATTAATTTTTATATCTTTCCATGCCAAAAAATTAATACTGTGTATATATAACTTATTTTACACAGAGTGAAATTTCACATGTTTATTTATGGTGTTATTAAGATTTAAAATTGTTTTGTTTTTATTTTGAGGTAGACTTTCTAATATGTTAATTTTAGCATGAAGAAAGGTATAGCTTTTATTTGTTTATTTTATTTATTTTTTAGTTAAGGTGATTTTGGAACATCCTTCAATTTGGCCATAGATCGCTTTGTTCTGTATTAAAGATGTATCTTTTCATTCAGAGTTTAACCTCATCAAATTCCTTATCACTACATCTGATCATCTGACCTGTTAATATGATGGACTGGAATAGTTTTCCAACATAAAGTTGTTATTATCTTTTATTCTCTTAATCTAAAGTAATATTTTAACCTCACATAAATACAATTTGAGTCAGGTGTTAGTAGTGTATGCCTTTAATCCCAGCACTCAGGAAGCAGAGGCAGGCAGATCTTTGTGAGTTCAAGGCCAATCTGGTCTACAGAGCTAGTTTCAGGACAGGCTCCAAAGCAAAGTAGAGAAACCCTGTCTTGAAAAAAAAAAACAAAAAAAAAAAAAAAAAAAAAAAAATTACAAATTGTTATGTGCATTTAAACATATTTTGAAATGTTCGATTTTTTTAAAACAATTAAAGTATATATTAATTTATTTTGCGTGCATGTGTATGGATGCAGAGAATCATTCTGAAAAGTACAGCTTTCAGCTTCTACATTATATGCCATAGAGAGAATGTTAAAACACTGCAGCATGGCGAGAGTGCAACAGTAAACAACAAAATGTGTTGAGAGATCTGAAGGTGGTGAGTTCATTCTTCAACAGAATAAGCAAAAACTGACTTGCTCAAAATTAACAAAAATGGCTACCCAATTTCCATTTCCAAGAACTTCTATTCTATTAAGAAAAATTTACTCACATTTTCCCCTGCGACCTTTAGTAAGCGGCTGTGGTGTAAAGAGAGTCCAGCATTGCTGGACTTTTGTTTGTTTGGGTGGGAAGGGGATGTAGTCCTCATTTGGTCCCCTTACATGCTTTTGCAAGTGGGTTAGGTGACAAATCATCTCTTCACTTTGTTTCCCATACTCTCTTCATTTGTCCTGGAGGTAGGGCGTGGGGGACAAACAGCACAGCCCTGCTCCGTTGAACATGTTTCGATCTGTAGCTGCAGATTAGCTTTAGACTTAGACACACTTCCTTGTATTTGAGATCATTTTGTCTTCTGATTTCTCCATCTGGTGTGTATGTGTATCCTTTTTGAAGTCTGATTAGGGCACACAAGTCAGAAAATACAAGTGCCTTTCCTGTGTAAAAGACAGGAATAAATGACCTTTCTAGATTCTATTTCCTTCCTTCCTTCCTTCCTTCCTTCCTTCCTTCCTTCCTTCCTTCCTTCCTTCCTTCCTCCCTCCCTTCCCCCCCCCCCACAACTTAAATAACCATTTAAGATGAAAGAGAAAGTATTATGGTCAGTGACAGCCTGCCCACATAACCGTGTTATCTTGCCTTCTCTTGTTGGCAATATATAACTAAGTCCATTAGCTTCATTTATTCTGATGTTTGTTCCCACACGTCTTTATTCACAGCTAATTGTCAGAGTTATATTGACTTTACACTGAAAGTGGCAGTGGCCCCATACAATCTAACTTTAAAAGAGGCGTCTTAGTGCGTATAATAGAGAATGGCAGAGGTAAGAGTCCATCAGGAAAAAATGGACCTGGGGTTGGGACTTCCTTCTCCACTGTAGCATGGATGTCTTCTGTATAGGGAACTGGGTTTCCTTCAACGGCATATGGAACTGTGAACTTCCTAGCTGAGCTGTAGAATATTTAGCCCACACATGCACATATACAGCCACCTAGCACCAAGCTCCTTTTTCCTACTGTTTGATAATTTATACATACATACATACATAATATATTTTTATCAAATTCACCTCCAATTCACTTCCTTCTAACTCCCCCTAACACTAGACTTTTCCCTTCCAGCTGTACCAACTATCTTTAAAGCAGACTGTAGCATGTATGTTTCCGCCAGCCTGCCAGCCTGCCAGTCTGGGCCCACAGCCGCACCAGCCCCAAATAACACTCAGAGACTCTGTATTTGATACAATCCTGTTGGCCAGTTACCATTATTGTTTATGGGCTAGCCCTGTCTTAATTATTAACCCATTTCTACTTATCTAAGTATTTCCACGTGGTCATCTTATTGGGGAGCCATGGCGGGCATCTTCCTTCTTCTCTGGGCTACATCTCGACTCCTCCCTACTACTTCCTCTTTCCTCCTTCTGGTCTCCTAGCCCTGCCTATCTTGTTTCCTATTGGCCACAGGGTTTTATTAACCAGTATGAGAAGCATATATACAGAATAACATCTCCCATCAGCAGACAGAGTCCATTTAGTGCCACCTGCATGTGCATGGGTGTAGGACACAGTACTGGGAGGACGAGTGGCCTCTCAGGGGCCTTGTTCCTGAACTAAAAGAGCCCTCCATCCCCTAGCAGCCTTCAGTTGTCAACAGTTCTTAAGCAGTGTGGGACTCCATGAGTCTTGTCTGATTCCCACCCCATCCCAATCCATGCTGGTACTTTGGGCTGGCTTGATCCTATGCAGGCTATGTGCATGCAGTCATAGCAGCCGTGAGTTCGTGTTTAGCACCGAGTTCTTCCAACCTTGGCCCCAGTTATTTCGGTCTTGAGAATTATTGTAATGTGACAACAAGGCACCTCCTTTATGTTCATAGCTAAATTTTGCTTCCTCTGTAAATTACATTTTTCTACTGTGTCTACTAGCTTACTGGTTAACCATGCCTACTGGGTTCAGCAAATAAGAGTCACTTGTGGGACATCAGGGATAGTGAGAAAGGAATGATCACAGTGGCTCTAGCCCCACAGAGCAACTTCTGCACAGGTCTGTTTCCTACCCAGCAGTACCAGGCAACTGAAATGACTTCATGCTCCTTTATGCCCCTGTCTGATGGATGATGATCCCTTCCCTCTGTTGCTAACCTGTGAGTTTCTTAGGTTTTCCTGTTTGCTTGGCATCTCAACTCCATCAACCTTCTTTCTATTATGTTACTCCTTAGGCTCTGTCTTTTGAACTGAACCTGAGAGAGGACCCTGGCATAGGTTGTGCATCCTTCACTGATTCACTCAGTGTGAACAAAAGATTAAGAAAAACTTAACCACCATGATAGCAATACCTCGTGATCTCATTGTAAATAAAATATTCTACAGAGAGAAATTTGACATAATTCTTACATTTTATTTCGACAACAAGATGACAACATATTCTCATCAGAAAGTCTGTCTCACTACCTAGCTCTGGCTGTCTTGGAACTCACTCTGTACACAAGGCTGGCCTCCAAGTCACAGAGATCCACCTGCTCTGTGAGTGCTGGGATTAATGGCGTGTGCCACCACATCTGACTTTATATGTTTTTAAAAACTATTTTTCTTTCTATTATTTTTGTGGTGATATTTTGTTTATAAACTAACAAATAAAGCTTGCCTGAGGATCAGAGTGCATAGCTAGCCACACTAGTTAGCCATTGAGGCCAGGCAGTGGGTGGCACCATCTTTAATCTCAGCACTAGCAAGGTGGAGACAAGAATGATATGGCTTGGTGGAGAGAGGAATATAAAGAGGGGGGGAGACAAGAGAGAGATGCAGTCTGAGGATTCATAGAGACAGATTCAGTCTAGGCATTTAGTCTGAGGATTCCTAGAGACAGGAATGCCCCTTTGGTTTGAGGATTCAGTAAAGGGAACAACTAATGGCTGGCTGTTTTGCTTCTCTGATCATTCTGCCTTAATCCCTATATCCGACTCTGAGGTTTTTTACTTATTTATTCATGTATTTATTTTTGTTTTTTTGAGACAGGGTTTCTCTGTAGCTTTGGAGGCTGTCCTGGAACTCGCTCAGTAGATCAGGTTAGCTTTGAACTCACGGAGATCTGCCTTTTCCTGTCTCTCAAGTGTTGGGATTAAAGACATGAGCCACTACCACCTGGCTGGGTTTTTATTCTTAAGACTGATTAGAATTCATGCTAAAATTTGTACTTAAAATGTTTTCACACGTTTTGATTATACTTTCCCCTCTCCCAACTCCTCACAGGTTTTCCTCTCCTACCCAAACCACCAAACAAACAAACAAACAAAAAAACTGGCATCTAAGGAATTAGAGTAAAGTAAAACAATATAACAGAAGATTAATCAAACCAGAAGAAGACAAAACAAATAGAAGAAAAATAATCACAGTAAAGCACAAGAAATAGATATAGACATTGAGCCATACATGTTGATACATGCAGAAATTCCATAAAAATGCAAAACTGAAAACCATAATATATATGCAAATGACTGATAAGGAAAAAAAATAAAAATAAATAAAAAGCCTGCAAAGCATTAAGGCACAAAGAACCTCCAGAAAATTCCACTGAGTTCATTTTGTATTCCTCATCTACTCCTTGACATGGGGCCTGCCCTTAAGAGTGGTTTTATACCCAGCGAGACCCCATTAGAGAAAACCAGTTTTTCTTATATCAGTTGGAGATAGCTCCTGGGTTAAGGATGGGGATTGTGTCCATTTCCCTTCTTAGCACAGGGACCCCATCCGGCTTATACCTGTGTAGGCCCTGTGCATGATGCCACAGTCTCTTGAGTTAGTATGTGCATCAGCCTGACAGTATTTAGAAAATCCTTATTTTTAGTTCTGTTTATCTATGTGTGGTCATGTTCAATTAGTGAAATGCCTGTAGAAACCAGAAGAATGCATCAGAATCCCGTGGAACTATAGTCATAGGTAGTTGTGAACTGCTGGATATTGGTGCTGGGAACTGAACTCAGATTTTCTGCAGTACACAAGAGCAGTACACATTCCTAACTGCTGAGACATCCCTCCAGCCTTTAGTCCTCATCTTCAAAAAGAATGAAAGTTGTCAAGGTTTCCTAGCCATCAGTTATAAGGCCTTATTTGGGATTCATACCCTCTAGACAGGTATGCAGGACAGAAAACATCCATCATAACTATTAAGTCAGGCACCTGAGTGTAGCAAATCTTTATCTGTACTTCCAGCTCTCAAATAATAACATGGAAACTTCTTATTAATTATGAAAGCTAGGCCTATAGCTTAGGCTTTCTCCTAATTCTTATCACTTAAATCCATTTCTCTTAATCTACGCTCTGCCACTGACCACCCATCATCCTACTTTCTCCGTGTCTCCTGTGTGTACCTAAATTCATCCCCAGTTCCTCTCTATTCATAGAAGTCCCGTCTATTTTTCTGGCTATGCAGCTTTTTATTACACCAATCACAGCAATACATCTTCACACAGTGTACAAACATCCCACAGTACTTGAGGGTGCTGAATTAATTACAGGTTCAGCCAGCAAAGACTAAAGAGTTTGTGATTTTCACTCATGCCAGTGGACACTGCTTATTCTTTCTTAAGGTTTATTTCTGTTTTCTGTGGTTGAGCATGAAAGCATACTGACATAGTGTTCAATTTAGATGTTTTCTCAAGACCATCTGTAAATACTTAGGCATTTCCTGGGAGCCTGGTCAACTTTAGCAATTCTTCATTTTTATTTATTTATTTATTTATTTATTTATTTATTTATTTATTATTATTATTATTTTTTTGGTGGCTTTAAGAAACCCTAATACCAACTTAAAAAATTCAAAGTGTTTTTCAAAAGAGACAAAAATATTGTGCACACTGTATTCTGGTTTGCTCGTGTGTTTATAAGTAGCTGGGAGCTTTAAACTTGATTGCTTTCATACAGACACATGTTTTTCTTTACCTTCATATCACAGAAATTGCTTCTGTTTTTTCTTTTCTAAGCCAATTTTTCTCTCCTCCCCCTGTAAGTAACTCTTCTACAGTCTGCTTTATAGCCTTTCATGTTTTAATCTAAATATACATATTCCCATGATAGCATTTTGTAAAAACATGAATCATATATATTATTCTGAAAACTGGTTTTCTCACTTGACAGCGCATGGAATTTCTCAATGTTATTTATCATAGCTTTATTTTACTTTTTTAAAATGATTACAAACATTGCAACACAGAGACATGTAAAATTTAGGTAGCTATCCCCCTCTGGGAGTTTTCCCTTCATTGTAGTTTTTATCCCACTATGAATATGCCCCAATACGTAATTTTTAAAAGGTTTCTTATATATATTGCAGCTTCAACTTTGTTGGATAGTTGTACCAAGTGAAAGCAATTAGCACAACACACAGACAGATTATACTCTCCCCAAAATGAGGCAAAAAGCACACTTTAACACTTTGGGGTACAAGTATAGCATTTCCTATTACTCCTGGCAACAGTTTTATTTATTCAATAAGGTAATCTGTGTGTTAATAATAATGGACAATAATAATAAATAATATTTGTATTAACAGTCAAAGTAGACCATAAGCAAACAAATAAAATTACATCACAAGTTTTTGATGTAGACAAAGAAGGTGGAGTGAGATAATATGAAGAAGGGGTATTACAATTAAGTTAGTAATGGGATCCTTGTCCAAGGAGGATGTTGGTAAAGGCCTGATGGGGTCAGGGAGTGGGCCATCAATACCTGGGACAGGAGAATACTTCAAGAGGAAAAGAACAGAACTCAGAAGATGATAGGCAGGAGGCTGGTACTTGTAGGAACAGGCAAGGGAAGAAGCAAAGAAGTCCATCCAGGTAGGACTGTGGAGCCATGTGGTGTCCAGACAGGGGCTAAGAGAGAAATGGCTATATTCAAGAAATCTCAAAGGCAGAGCTGACATGATTCTAGACTTTTTAAAAATAATGGGCTTTGGGGCTGGAGAGATAGCTCAGAAGTTAAGAGAACTGACTGTTCTTTCAGATGTCCTAAGTTCAATTCCCAGCAACTACATGGTGGCTCACAACCATCTATAATGAGAGCTGGTGCCCTCTTCTGGCCTGCAGTGGATACATGCAGGCAGAATGTTGTATACATAATAAATAAATCTTAAAAAATAAATAATGGGTTTTATTTAGGCTTTATCTTTGCTTTTGATTTGCAGGATTTCGTGTATGTTATTACTTAAGTGTATTAAATGTACTAAAATTACACAAGAGCCAGCCCAACAAAGCTCTTGATGCTTAGGGTTGGGACATTTTAGATGACACAAACTAAATAGTTTTGTCTTTTTGATTGGTTATATTGTATGTATGTAGTGATCACTTCATAAGACATTTTCGTTCAAGTATATTCATACTCATGACCTTCCATTTCTTCCCTTCTAGTCTCTTTCTGTTGCCTAATATCATATATATCTTCAAAAATATATGATTTTATGTTTCTATATGCAATCCAGGATTCACAGATTGGAGAAGTACATGATATTTGTCTTTCTAAGTCTTATTTGATAGGTTGATGTCCAGCTGCATCTATTTTCCAGCAAATCCAATAATTTCACTCATTTTTTTTAATGGCTAAACTAAACTCTATTCTGCCTTATGTTTTTATTTGTTGACAGACTCCTGATTCCATAATTTGGCTATGGTAAGTAGTGCTTCAGTAAACATGGGTATCCTGGTTCCTCTGTGTAGACACTGACCGTCTTTTGTACAAGCACCAGGAGTAGCATAGGTGCTGTTTCTTCTCTCTTCTTTTCCTTTTCCCTTCCTTCTTTTTTTCCTTTCTTTCTCCCTTTCTCTTTTCCTTCCTTCTTTCCTTCCTTCCTTCTTTCTTTCCTTTCTGTTTTTGTTTTGTTTTTGAGACAAGGTTTCTTGGTGTAGCTCTTGCTGTCAGGAAATTCACCCTATTGACCAGGCTGGCAGACATCTACCTGTCTCTTCCTCCCACATTCTGGGATTACCAGCATGCACCACCACGACAAGCTTTTAAGAACTGAACCCAATATCTCACACAGGATAAGCAAACATTCTACTACTGAGCTGTATTCTCATCCATAAAATACCTTTAGTATTATTATTATTGGTTTGTTGAGACATGGTTTCTATGTGTTGCTTTGAAGCCTGTCCTGGAACTAGCTCTGTAGACCAGACTAGCCTTGAACTCACAGATATCCACCTGCCTCTGCCTCCCAAGTGTTGGAATTAAAGGCGTGTGCTACCAATGCCCGGCTAACCTTTCTCATTTTAAAATAACTTTAGATTCATGGGGACTTGGCAAACAAAGCAAAGACAATGTCTTGCCCAGCTTCCTCCAGTGTTAATTTACCACACAACCTTGACACACTTGTCAAAACTAAGAAAATATCGATTAAAAAGCTATTAAATAACTCCCACCACATTGTTAGTTTATCTATGAATATTCTTTTTGTGATCAAGGATCAATTGAGATAATACACCGAGTCAGATGTTGTGCCTTATCAGCCTTCATCTCTGGCTGTTCCACAACCTCACTTTATTTAATTCAGTGAATCCAGTTCACCTTCACGTTAGGAGAGGGGATCAAGCCTTGTTTCTCTGTGTGTCACTTGGAGATCTTTATAAGAATGTTTTCCTTCTCTGGCATTTTTAAGTCATTTCTTTCATTGCACATTTATTCCTTGGGCTACGAGTGTATAGTATTGTTGCTTAATTATTGCTTACATTGTTCTAACATTGGCCACTAATCCATCTTCCTGGTAGTTGCTGAGTTGTTTTTTTTTTTTTTTTTTTTTTTCTTTTTTCTTTTTCCTAGTGTGAGGGTTTAAACCCTGGTCTTCAAGTACATACAATAGGCAGATGACCTATCACTAAGCTATAGCCTCAGCCTCACAAGTAATGTATTTGTGAATGTTTTGTGTTCCTTTCTTTCTGTATTATATGAACACCTTGAAATTCTACTATCTTCATCCAAGAATTCATCCTCAGAAAATAAGATACTTGGTTTTTAATATGACTAATTATTGGTCTGAATGGGATGTTGTGGCTGGCGGGAGAGGGGGGCATGTTGCTCAGAGTCCACCAACTGGTTATGCAATACTAACTAGTCCTTCCAGAAAACATAAATACAAATGACACTATACAGACTGAACAAGCTCTATTTATGTATTATGTATGTATGTATAAAACAGTAGTTAAAAAGAAAAAAAAAAATGCCATGAATTTGAAAGAGAGCAAGATGCAGTACAGGGAAGGGTTTAGAAAGAAGAAAAGGAAAAAGTAAATGATGTGATTATGTTATAATTTCAAAAATATTTATTTAAAAAGAATGCTTCTGGCTCCCCCAGAGGACCTGACTTCCAAGGGCTCATTCACTTTTTCCTGTCTTCTGTAGGCACCTGTACACATCACACACACACACACACACACACACACACACACACACACACACACACCACATAAAATGTATAAATTTAAATAGTGACAATATACACTTAAATGGGAAAAACAGGAAGCTAGAGGAGGCAAACTGTTGTGTTTGCCTTCCTTTATTCTTCCCTTTCTTTTCATTGCCTTTGTGGACATTTCAAATATGAGAAGGCTGTTGGGTATTCAGGTAAAACTATGGAACAGAGTGTAAGGTGCCCACTACTCTCAAGGTCATTTTAGAAGTCTGTTCTAGAACTCTGAATTTTCTTAGATTTATTTATAAATGGCACTATTTAAAGATATGGTGGTGGATATGATTTCTTAGGATTGAGTTAGAAAAGAACTCATACCTGAATCTCCTAATGGTGATAAAATCAAGCAAAGAGGTTGAAAAAAAAAAAAAAGATGGTAAATGAGGTACAACTGAAGGCAGGAGAATAAAGCCTCACTTTGCAATCGAGTGATGAAATGACTCAGGGAATGGACAGTAACCGTCCCAGTCACATTTTCCTGGGCTCTCTGGGTGTAAAGCGCTGAGGCGTCCTCAGTGCTTTGGTAATGCTCAACTTCACTGCTGACCAGTGGAGTCTTTATGGAGCAGGGAAGAAGAACCTTTGTTTGAATGAGTTCAGGTTTTGCTAAGAAATGCCCTTCCTTTGGAAGTTTTCTTGTAAACGGAATGGAGAAATGTGGTGACAGCAAGATGGAGAGATCTTGTAAGAGAAAAATGTGTGTTTTGAGGATGGGAGGTCTCATAGCATATTTACATGTGGATGTTAATGAGTAAGAAAAATGGAGGATAAAAAGATGTTAGCAATGATGTGAAGAAAAAAAAATGGGTATAACTGAATCAGTAAAGACCTAACAATGAGAGGAAATAGAGTCAGAGATTTCAGAAGAGACATTGTTCTTAGGTAGCAGAGAAAAGTTTCTCTGTATGACAGGACTAAAGGTTAACAATACAGAGTCACCCATGAGGCAAGGGGAGATGTTGGTAGGAAATGGAGCAACGTGAATTGTGGTGTCTTAGTTTTTCTAGAGGTGGTAACATAAACCAAGAATAAGCAGATAGAACGAAACAGGGGGGATATTCAAAGGGACTATTTATTTGTATCACAGAAATCAAGTATGGCTTAGCAAGCACACTGGGAAGCCATTAAAAGTCTGAGGTTGCGGTTTAAAAGTTATACCAGTAACTCAAGGTCCTTTGCTTTCTGTGGTTGCAATCCTCTCTTTAGCTACTGGGGTAGGAAGAAGGGTGAGTTTAGCTAGTGATGCTGTTGTTGCTGCTGCTGCTGCTTCTGCTTCTGCTTCTGCTTCTGCTTCTGGGAGGTGAGGCAGGCAAGTCCACCAAAGGGCTTGCAATCAGTTTTACTCTTCGAAAACAGAATCTTATGTAACATTGAGACATGGTTTCTTTCTTTCATTTTTAAGAAAAAAAATAAGAAGATATCAACAGACTGAGAAAGTATTTTCGGAAGCATAGGAAGATCCTGCAGTTCATGAGGCCACAAGGTGAGGTGCCTACATTACTTATTGTAATGCCTTCAAGTGTCAAATGGAACTGTGTCATTGTCCCTGGTTATGACTGCTAATGTGTAATTGGGAAAGCAAAATGTTCTTACTTAATGTACATGTTTTTAGCAATGTATCTTTGCGGTCTTTGAAAGCTTATCTATAACAGAATTTTAGGATTTAGTTCCATGAGGGGTGATTTAAAAAAGTAATAATTTCTCTCATTTTAGAAGGTAGCACCATTCTTAGGAAAATGAATGATAGTCATGTAAATACACTTTATTTCTTATTACATTAACAGCAAGGCATGCTGGAGCATGCCTTCAATCCCAGCACTTGGGGGGCAGAGACCAGTGTCTCTCTAGGAGTTCAGTCATGCAGGCCAGCCAGGGTTATATAGGGAGAGCTAGTTTCACAAACCCTATATGTCAGGTTCAGAGAACTTCAAAAGGGAGAAGATAGAAAGATTTTAAGAGTGTGGAAACCATGGCATCTGCTGGGAGAAGGTCTATTCTAAAAATAAAAAAGAGGGGGAAGGGAGGATGAGGGGGAGCATTAGAGAAGAGATATAGAGTGGGCACATCTGGGAGGAATCATGGGAAGGAATTGGTGACAAATGTGATCAAGCTGTGTTATATGACATTGTCAAAGAATTATGTATACACACACACACACATACACACATATATACATACATAGACATACATATGTACACACAGATGTGTGTGTGTGTGTGTGTGTGTGTGTGTGTGTGTGTGTGTGAATTCATTATCTGACTTTCTTAAAAGTTTAAGAACTGCTTTTGTGAAGAAATTTTGCCAGCTATGAAATGATGATTCCTTTGAATGGTCAAAAAAATCATATAAAGAAAAACAAGCTAAGCTATTGTTAAATACCTTGTTATAATAATAACTGACATGAAATAGGCACTTAGAAGTTATGACTATAGCATGGACTAAAGGTCACATTATGGGAGCTTTTAAAGTAGTAGATGATTTATTCCTCATTGATATTGTGAGCTCAATTGTCATAGATGATAATTTTAAATAAAAACAGTTGATGGACTTTTATTTTGATTTGGTTAGGCTTGTCTTCAGTCTGGCTTTTCTTATTCATCTAAGGGTTGGTTTACTTATTTAGGATTTACCATATATAAACCAGTGGATTAAATGCTTGGGTTATTTGGAAATGAGTAAGATATGGTCTTTGTTGCCAACAGTTGTCCAATGAATATGTTATCCAGAGCTAATTTTATTATTAATTCAATACATAATTTAAAAATAGAAAGCTAGATTGTAGAAGGGCATGTAATGAATTCTAAAGCCGTGTGGGAATTATGTGGGGATTATTCATGTTTTGACATCATGCCATGCACTAGCCTAGAAAAACCAAGTATTTTTACCCTAAAAACCTTGTTCGGTCTATGTCAGCTCATACCCAGTGGGTTGTTTTGCAGTATGGCAGAAGCTCCTTAGCCATAGCATATATAAGAATGCAGAGAATGTCAGGCAGAGCAGGTTTTCTGGTCACAATTGCAAATTGAATGTTGTGGAAAATAGCTATGCAAACACCTATGAAAATAACAAAGGGAGCCCCTCCATACTCTCCTTTTGCATGATTTGCATTAATTTCATCACCCTCACTAGAGACTCATTTCCTGGTGACTGAGAAGGGCAAACAAGGTGGGGGTGGGATGCTATGAGCTCCTAAGGGGTCTCATGCAGATCACAGCTGAGTGGGTAGCAGGACCTGGAACTTTTTCAAGGAAGTTTTGTGTTTGTTTGTTTGTTTGTTTGTAAATTAAAGCAACCAAATAACTGAAAACATTAGACTTGGCAAAGACAAAGGGAGGCCAGGTGTGGTGGTGCAGACTTTAAGCCTTTAGTTAGCACTTCAGAAGGAAGCTGTAGGTGAATCTCTGTAAGTGTGAAGCCAACCTGGTCCTCATCACAAGTTCCAGGCCAGCCAGAGCAACACAGAGAGACCCTGTCTCAGTAAACAAACAAAAGCAATACACAAAAGGAGTCAATGAAAATGCCCTACACCTGGTGTTGTCATTAGAAAAGTAGTTCCATTCATGTATGCAACAATTGTCACCATTCAGCAAGTGTGTGCCAAGTTTGTGCTTGAAAGTGGAGAAAGAGCAATGAACAAGGAACATCAGTGTGCTTGCCATACAGAAATTCCCTGCTAGTGGTAGATAATATAGCTAATAAGTGACATAGTTGTGTGTTAGGTTTGGTGGTGTGACTGCCATGGAGAGAAATTAAAGGAAAATATGGAATAAACTTCTATGTGGGATTGATTCTTTAGGAAGCCCCAGTGACTTAGCACAGCACGATTTAACAAGACATAGATGAGATGCCACTTTCATTCACACAGAACAGTTGTGATGAGATCCAACACAGTTCCCAAATTATTATCTATTGAGATGAATTTGTATCATATAAGTATCTTCCTCAATTTCACCAGAAAGACAATACATAATTTTTAAGAGATTATACATATATTTAAAATGTCTTTATTTGGAATAACATGCAACTGAATACAGATCTACCAATTCACTTATTAAAGGGGTAAAGATTATAACTATTTGTCTTTGTATAAATGGTTATCTTTGGATAGCAACAATTAAGTTGCCAGATTCACTTTGATGATAATTGGGTTGGAATTTTCCTATATGATATTTGGTTTTGAACACATGAGTATGAAGATGTTTAAGGCCAAGATGTTCTTTCCCATTTTTGATATCCTGTTTTAATAAAGATGAGCCCATCACATGAATTGACATCCCAAAAATCATTCAGCCTTGACTAAACTGGACACAGATGAAAAGCTTAGACAATTTTGTGTATAGAAAAGTTATAAGTCATTTGATTTCATTTCAGGTGAATATGAAGGGAAAATTTTGCTACTCAAATAAATAAGACACAGATTGGATTTCAAAACATCTCAAAACTGTGCCTGGTATGGCACATATTTGGTCTACTTATTTCTCAAGGAAATCTAGTAACTGGAAACAGTAGAGTTTGCAAAGTCTAGAAGGCCAGTTATAGTGATGGAGTCATGAGGAACATAAATTCCAGGCTATCTCCATTTATTAGTGAATTCTGGGCCATCCTGGGCTACTACACAGAAGGAGTTTGGATCAGAATAACAAAAACAACAACAGCAATAACAATAAACAAAAACCCAAATAGAATTCAAAAACAGCTTAGGATAACAATTCCCATGTCTTCTAGAAGACACATATCTAACCAACATATCAGCTGAGAAGATTAAGATTCCTTTGCTGGGCATTGGTGGCGGACACCTTTAGTCCCAGCAGTCGAGAGGCAGAGGCAGGCCTGGTCTACAAAGCTAGTTCCAGGACAAGCTCCAAAGCAATACAGACAAACCCTGACTCAAAAAAAAAACAAATCCGCATTGTAGCATTGCAGCAGTAAAAGGATCATAGAGTGAGTGCCTTGTTTGTTTAGTAGCTATCTGAATTAAACTGTAGCAGGTAGTGTTTATTCCATGATGTAAATAAGATTAATGGCCAGCTCTGGGAGATGACCACATAGGCAACCTGTATCTGTTTTAGAAAACCAAAATTATGGTGGGGAGGGGGGGAAAGGACAATGTGCAAGGCAGAGGACTGTTAGTAACTTACAAAGAAACTGGAGATTTCTTGTGCAATGTCAATCTGTTTGGTCACAGATTATTTCAAATTTATGTTGACCTTTCACACATTCACATACAAAAACTTTTATTTAAGGCTACATAAGGTGTGACTTTACCAAAGTAAATGTGTTCTCTTCAATTCCTTTGATTTTATCTTCCCAAATTTTGTTCTTAAAAATTTACTATCCCAGGAATCATTCTCAAACATGTAGTATGAATCTAGCTCCCTGCAGATTCTCCCTGCCTCCCACAAACCCACCCTGCATGCACACAGCTAAGCCTGGCATCACCTGGTGTGGTCCTGCTCACCTGGTGTGGTCCTGCTATAGGCTCTCGTTCCTTTCTCTGTTAGCATCTGTTCTATGCAATTATCCGGATGGTTTCTGGCCCCATTCTTCTGTAATTCTGATAAAGATTTGACCTAATACACAGTACTCAACCTCAGCACTGTTAACATTGGTGATGGGATTCTATGCATTATGGGATGCCTACCACATGCCATGAGGACCCAACTCTACAATGTCTTTGAACGTTGCCCATTGTCTCACTTAATCAAAATAACCCACATCTGAAAATCACTAATCAAATTTAAACATCTAGAATATCAAAGACTTCTGTCTACATCAAATAGAAAGCCTCTCATCGCTAAGGTATCAAACTCAGTTACAATGTCTCACTTGTTTAAGTGAATAGTACTACTGTTTGACCACTTACATTTTTAAACTTCTCTATTGGCTTCTTCCTAATTTTATATTTATAATGTGTTTTATAAAATGGTAAGCCTGAATATAAAAAGGATGGGGAAAATTAAGCTAAAGAAGTCAGGTGATGCTTTTATCTTCCTCCCCTCATTTTATACTTAGAGAAAATCCCAGTGCCTTTGAACTTTCCATATTCTTTCCCAGTCTTATTGGGATTTTGCATGTACACTGGCTGCTTGTTCTGCATTGCTCTCCAGCTTGTTTTCCCAGACAGAACATGTGACCTGGAACCCACACTACTTTGACTCCTCTCTACCCTTAAAGGCCTTTGTACATACACATAACACTGCGCTGAGTCTGCTTTTCAATCTGAGTTAGTCTCCAGACAGCACTCAGTAATCCCTCCCCAATGACTGTGGTCTGACACTTACAGAATTGTCACCCACTCCAGTCACAGAGTCTCCCTCCTTCACTCTGTGCACCTACTATTTTAACGAGAAAATTGAGGTCACTGTGCGGAAATGACTTGTAAGTCCTTGCAATTTCTTCTCTATAAACATTCTTATTTTTCTCCAGTCTCAAAGCAGGATCAGTTCTTCCCGCTATTCAGGCAAAGCCTGTGTCTGATTCTATCCTTTTCCCCAGGCTGAGACCTTTTGCCATCCATTATCTCTGTTTGTCCTTTACCTTCAGCCTTGTCTTCACTGATGCCTCTTTATCTTCTGCCTACTAGACTCTGTAGACTTCTATCCAAAAACCAAACAAAAACAAATGGATTGCTCCCTCCTCCCTCACTGCCTCCACGTTCAGTCTCTCTCCTTCCCAAAGCATTGCACTCTGAAGCAGCAGTCTCCATTCATTTTCCCTTGTCTCTGAGAGTGACTCAGGCCTCCACACTGGGCCATCTGATTTCTAACCCCATTTAATAGAGCATGCTCTCTCTAAAGGCATACATGACCTACAGCCTTATCTTGTCCAGCTCTCTCAGGGGTATTTGACAGTGTTAACTTCATTTTCTTTTATTCTCTAGGCTGTTTTTTCTCCCTTCCTTTGTTTTTCTTACTTCCTAGGAATCTTTTTGTAAAGGTCTGTTTCCTAGTTTCCTATTTGTAGGCCTTCCATTGTGAACTTATGAATCACAAACCCAAATACCAGTAGATGGTTACAGGTAAAAATAAGTGTCTACTTGACTACCTGAAAACAATAAACACTAATGGGTTTAAAAAACATGCTCACCATACCAGTCATAAAGCAAAAGACACCCAGCCTATAATCTACAACCCTAGAGGAGCAAGAACCCTCTTCCAGAAATGGAAGCAGATGCAGAAATCCACAACTAACCATTGGACAGAGCTCCTGGAGTACAATCAAAATGAGGGAGGAGCGATAATATGAACAAAGGAGTCAAGACCATAATGGGGAAACCCACAGAATCAGCTGATCCAAGCTAGTGAGAGACCATTGGCTCTGGTCTGACGAATGGGGAAACTACATAAGACCAAACTAGACTCCCTTAATATAGGTGACAATGGTGTGGCTGGGACAATATATGAGGTCACTAGCAGTGGGTCCAAGCTTTAACTCTAATGTACAAACTGACTTAGTGGAGTCCATTCTATATGGAGTGGTACCTTCCTCAGCTTAGACACAGGGTGTGAAGGGTAGAGAGGTGACTTGGTCCTGCCTCAATGAGATGATGGAGCACACTTAGTAGACTTCCTAGGGGAGGTCTTACCCTCTCCAAAGAGCAGATGGGATGTGGGGTGGGGGGAAGTTGCTGGGAACAGAAGGAGAGGAGGGAGGGAGAACTAGGATTGAAATGTAAAAAATAAATTAATAGTATTTCTTAAAAATTCTCACCAAAATACTCAATATTTACTCCTGGATCAGGACCCCGAGAAATTGTTCCACATGGCCTTTCTGTCCTCCAATCTGGTCAGTAAAGCTATAGAATTACATTGGACATATATATACCTACAGGATATTAATGCCCAGTGTATCACCTAAGCAATGAAGTCCACTACAATCCCAAAATAGCCTCTCAATGTCAGTCTCTGTCTCTCTCCTGTTTGTAAAGACATAATCACAAAATGCAACAGAAAGATAATCATAAGTCATTGAAAAGGGGTTTTAAAATTGTTAATGAATCCAAAGATTCATAATGAATTAGTATTTGATAAAGACATTTAATAAAGGCAGAGGGAGGAGCTAAAGACTATGACTTATAGAGTGGATGATTCTAAATTCATTCCTTAAGGTCTTGAGAAAAAATTAGATAAGGCATATATAACAGTATCAAAGTAAATTTTAAATATTTAAAAAAATTATTATTTCACAATGTGACTATTGATGTTTAATAAGGATCAGGAAACAAATAGGCCAAATAGATGTTTATTCAGGGAGAAATAACTTACAACATAAACAGATGAACACCAGCAGGTTCCTGGGCCCAAGGATGCCTCCGGATGTCTTCTGTCCCCGTGCTGCAAGCAAGCCCCCTCCTCAGACTTAGTTCTCCCCAGGTAATGTCTGCCCCTGTCTCCACCCCCAATGGGTGTGGTGTGCCACAGGTGCACACAAAGTGAATATCTCACTACATGTGACATAAGCAATTTTTGGACACTGACTATTCTCACTTCACACCTCCCTACTACATAGCCCTGACTACCCATCCTCCATCTATACCAAGAATTCATATCTGTTTTTCTGTTTTGCGATCCACCAGGACTAAACAGGAGCATATGTGTGACTTCAATGGATATAACTATCCATCGAGGGCTAATGGGCTCATCAGAGGTAGTGATTCCCCTCTCAGAATTTGTTGGTAGAATAATTCAAAGGCAAAGAGTGGTCTATATGAGTTTCTTCCCTTTGGTTGACTGTTAAGAGGGTTAGTATTGCATTGGTCCAATGCATGTAGCTACAGTTGATAGGCGTTAATGACAGTTAACAAATCTATAGCAGTTTTATCAAATCTAGGGTATGGGGCTCAAAGCCCTTCATCCTATCTTTCAGGACATACATACTACCAGCTCCCTCTTCAGCAATATTCCTTGAACCTTGGAGAGTTGGTTAGGGCATGACCCACATCCCTCACTTACAAGCATCCATAAATCTCTGTATTCACCACTTCTCATTGTAAGAAAGGGCATACTTCTCTAACGAAGGCTGGGAGCCATTTTTGTCTATGGATATAAGCAGATGTGTTTACAAGGTAGTTTGATGCTAAGTTAAGTTAGTTAACTATCAGAAATATGTTCCCCACATTCTCCATGGAGGGATACTCCCTTAACCTAGAGGCAGGAGGGAGGGCCTAGTCCCTATTCCAAATGACTTGACAGATTTTGTTGACCCCTCCTGGAAGGCATCACCTTCCCTGTGGTGGGGGTGGGTGAGATGGGAGGGTGGTTGTGGGGCATGGGAGAGAAGGAAAGAGGGAGAGAGGGAAGGAAGGAGGAGGGGAGGGAAGGAGAGGGAGGGAGGGACAAGGAACTGGGATCAATATGTAAAATAAGAAAAAGAAAGGAAGGAAGGAAGGAAGGAAGGAAGGAAGGAAGGAAGGAAGGAAGGAAGGAAATGCTCCCCATGTGGGTCTACTACCTACCTCCCCATTCCTGGGTTTTTGGCCAGGCTTACAGTCCCAGGCATTTATTTTAAAATGTATTGACTATCCAGTAAATGCATACAGGTTGCAGCCATCAGTATCTCTATTGCCTAGCAAAAATGTTAAGCTCTGTAAGAATGCAAAGGAGAAACAGAGTCTGGCCTTTGTTTTAAGATTTAAAACCAGTAAAATTTTCTCTTGGTATAACCTTCTAGTTGATGTAATAATTGCATGTCCATCTGCCTTCACTACAATCAAGACAAAGGATAGTTCCATCCATCTCAAAATTATTTTGAGATGCTCTTTGACAACTTCTTCCCATCTCCATTCCAGGTAACTAATTCAAGCTAGGAAGTTGTGGTTCTCCCCTTTCCAACATGTAGTTATCAGTCACAGAACAAAGACTGCAGTCTTTTGCTTTTGTCTCCATCATTAGCATGATGTTCAGAGACTCATTAATGCTGTTGTCACATCATTCAGGGCAGGGCCTAGGCCCTCCTTCATGGAGTATTTTAATTAAGATGTTTTTAGTAGGTGAATTCATTTCAGAGCACCTAAAAAAGTAATCTCATAACTTTGAAGTTTTTGTGTTACTTCCAAGATGCTTTTTCAAAAGGGATATATGACATTATATAAGGATTTAATATTTTTTTTCACAGTGTGATTTTCACTTATCATTATCAGTGTCATAAAACCAGCTCTGTTAAACACAGTAGAGCTGTGTAGGTGTTATATTCTTGACATATTTTTTTAATTTTAAAATAGCATGAGTAAAAGCTATTGATACAGTTAGAATAGTCTAACAGGGAGCTGGAGAGATGACCCAGTGGCTAAGAACACTCACTGCTCATCCAGAGGACTAAGATTCATTCTCAGTGTCTAAGGGTACCAGGCAACCACATGGTATACATACACATATGCAGACAAGCACACACACACACACACACACACACACACACACACACACACATTTATATATATATATAAACAATTTAAAAAGAATACCCTAGTAGACTCAGGTGCATTCTCTCTTTCCTAATTTTCATTACACACCTTAGGATACACGAGGAACCAGACTGCTTTGAAATCCTTCAGTCCTGCTGTCGTAAAAGGGATTTTTTTTTTTACTTAGCTGTGTCTCTTTGATGACTTCATGGGGTCAAAGAGTACAACAAGGTGCTGAGAGAGGCCAAGCCACTTCACGCTCTTTGTCGATACTTCCAGAGCTTTATTCATGCCTGGGGATTTGAAAAATAAGAGCAGACACAAGTTTTTACATGACCTTCACCCTTTCTCACAGACTACAAGATGGCCACTGCTATCAAATGGACACAGCAATTTTCCTTTTCTATTTTTTTTAATCGAAAATAGTAAATTTCTCTCTTATTAGGGAAGGTATTTGTAAAGTAAATATAAATTTTGGCCAAGTATTTTTTGCTTTTTGGGGGGTGGGGTGCAAGTAGAATATTTCTATTTTACTTCCTCTATTACTCAATGTCTATTATGTAATCTTGTATTTAAGTTTGCAATCTTCATATCAAGTTGATGAGTGTTAGACAAGATCAATATACAATGTAGGCACATATGGAACTATACTAGCAAATCCTGTGAATCTGCATAATTAATGTGCGTTAATATTAATGTTTTAAAAGAGTTATGTATGTGTATTTATGAAGAATAGACCCAGTATGAGACAATATTTTACTGTTTTCAATTCGTGTTGATTATGGTATGTATAAAACAAATGTACAATAAACCTCTGAGGATGAACTTTACTGATAGCTATAAACTTTGTACAAAGAAGTAAAGAAAATAGAGTTAAAATAGCATACATTATTAAAATTAGCTATCTCATCAAAACTTGTCCTACTTTTTCTAATAAGCAGACTTCTGAACTTCATGATATTAAAGCTAGGGGCTGTAGAAGTAGTACAGTTGTAAAGCACTTGCCCAGCTTGTCTGAGGACCTGAGATCAGTCTCCAGTATTTCTGAAAACAAAACAAAACAAAAAAAGCCTACATATATCCATAAAGATCAGGACATAAAATTGAATCCATGTTTTGTTTACGTTAAATTTGCTGACACTCTACTACTTCTCATTGTCTTACTCTGTGCTAACCCCAGTGTATCTTTTCTATGTGACCTAAATGTTATCTGAATTTGTAATCTGTGATTTAGAAAGTTGCTGAGAAAAAGACTTAAAAACATGAAAAATTGTGCTGCATGGGTTCTTTTACTCACTGAAGACGGGCGTGCAAATTTCCTTTTAAATATTAGTATGTGTGTGTGCAAGGGTGTGTGTAGGAGTGTGTGTGTGTGTGTGTGTGAGTGTGTGTGTGAGTGTGTATGTGCACTGTGTGATATATAGGAATGGAGGGGGTGCTTGTGAATCTTTTTGCATGGGGACGACAGAGTAGGACTTCAGATGTCCTTTCCTATTCTTTGCATTATTCCCTGGAAACAGGGTTTTCCACTAAACCTGGGGCTAGACTGGTGGCCAGCAAGCCCATGGTCCTCCCATTTCTTCACATAGACTGCTGGGGTTACAGGAGAGTGAAGCTGTTCTCAGCTTTTCACATAGGTTCTTGGGCTTTGAACAAGCCTTCATGTTTGTACAGCAAGTGCTCTCACCAGCTAAACCCTCTCTCTAGCCTGAGCAACTCTTTATGATAGTAATGGGAAATATTTTTCAAAACCATCAATTCTTTTGAGTCCTCCATGACTCTAACTAATGTACAGATACATCCATATGGGTATATGAAAGATGCTCATGGGCAAGCTGATCACATGAGTGACAAATGTTAAATTTTCTTAATACCTATCAATTATATCAGCCTATATAATGGAATAATATATATATATATATTTAATAAAAGGAATGAAGTGTCTCTAATAACTAGAAGACAAGAGAGCAGTAAAGATTTCAAGATTAGTGGGATTGATATGTAAAATAAAAAATAATAAATATATAAAAAAGATTTAAAGATTAGAAAATATTTTGTCTATAAGAATAATAATCTCATATTATTAAAACAATACATTGCTGCATTTATACTGTATACAAATTAATAATGACAGTTATCCTTGAGAGGTAAGGATATTGCTAAGCTTCTAGCATAGAATCCTAAACCTACATTTTCATAATGTTTTAAATTATTAATGAAGTTACACACACAATAAAACACTAAAACACTGTATGAGATGTTATCAGCTAAGAAACCATTGCTTATGTTGAAGCACAAGACATGATTGACACAGTAATACTGTGGAGCCTATTATAGATGAAACTATAATTGCTCGGGTTGTATTTACCAGTATTTGGTTGCTTTTTGTTTTCCTACTTAAATGCAAATATTATGCGTGGACCTTTGGATCTTGCACAAAGGTTGTGTCTTGAAGACCAGGTACATAATTAAAATGTTTTAGCAAGCTGTTCTTTTGGCCCAAATTTTAAAATTTCATAATTACTTATTTTGGAAGGAGAACAAAAAGCATCTCCCTCCTGCTGCCGAGAAGAAAATCTTGTCATCTTAACCTTAATTATGAAGTAGTCATGGGTTGAAAAATGATTTTGGCAAAATTTCGATACCCTGTCCTTGTAAACCATTTGGTTCTCAAATGGACAGATGATATACAAAGTGTTCTTCCTGTCATCTTGGACAAGACCAAGAATGAGGCAAGCCTGCTGCAAGGAAGCCAGTGCAGGGAAGGGAATTGCTAACCTTGGCAGTTTTTATGCCTAGTCTGATCACAGTGACAGGTTTATTGCCATGATGAGAGGAAATGAAACCCTGCTGGTCTAGAGAGGGGCTTGAAAATGAAGAAGGGATCACTGTGTGGAAAATGAGATCATGGCTTGGACCACTGTCACCATTATCAACAGCAAGCATATACTGAACAGTGCAAGATGAAAGGCACTGAAATAAGTGCACTGAGGCTGTGCTTATAAAACCCACATGTGACGCTGACAGAATGACATATGCTTACAGTAGATTTAATGCTCTATCTAGCCATTCCAGACATTGCTGCAATTGGTAAAGTTTGAAGCTGTCTGTTTCCCATAGAACCATGACTCGTTTTTGTCAGAAAAAAAAAAAAAAAAAAAAAAAACCCACTGGAAATTTGCATGCAAAATTAGAAGTTCAATTGTCCATAGACACCTAGTTCTATTTTGAAATGACGTTTTTAGCTTCACACTAGAGGTAAGAGAATACCATTTAGATTTCATCTCCAGGTTATGTACATCTTTGCCTGACAATAGTATGCTTCCAGAATTGAGATATTCAAATATGGCAATGTAAAACGTCTAAGATTTTGCAAGTTTAAGTATGATGGATGCTGTTACATACTTCTGTTGTGTGTTAAAAAGTAGACTCTTGTTGTGAGAATGATAGTTTAGGACAGGCAGCCTGAGTTTGAAAATGAAGATTCATTTTCTTGCACATTCTGGGTTTTTTGTTTGTTTGTTTTTGCTGCTGTTGAGTTTATTGCAGAAAGTTGATTGCCAAGTGCTTTATGGTACTTCCAGTTGTTACTAGGTGGTGATGCAGGCAAAGTCAGGAGTTGAGGAACATTCAAGGCTTCTGCAGGCAAGGTCCAAAGATACCTTCCCTGGGGTGTGGCCAGGACATCAGGTCACTAGGCAAATGATATTCCTCACCAACTTCACAGCCAAGTGTACACTTTGGCCTGGCTAGGCAGACTGACATTATAGTTGTTTATCTGTTTGGAATTAATTATACTTAAATAACTTTCAATTGTGTCCATCTTAGTATATTTTTTTAAACTTCTTCCATAAAACTCAATGCCAAAACTTTCTGTACTGTTTGCATGACACCGAATGTGGCTTTCACGAGACTGCCTATCTACCAACATGCTGGTACTGAAGGACCATGTAAGACTCCCAACTTATCATATGCAGTATTGTTTCCATCTGGTAAAAAAAAAATAATGCTAATCTTTAAGATTTTTTTTCTGGGTGTTTATTGCCACCACCTTTAGAGAATAACCTTTGGAATTCCTAGAGTACTTAATGTGAAATATGTGTTATGGTCTTCAACTCAGTGTAATGAACAGAAGTATGTGTTAAGGCTCCTTAAGTGACTCCCATATAGACATATTTTTGGCAGAATCAGTTCAGCCTCCCCAAAGTAGTATCTAGTCATAAACTCTGTAAATGAGAATCATATGTATACTAGTTATTGGAAACATTAAATGTTATATTGAAGAAGAACATGATTTCAAAATCTTAAAAATTTGCAATTTCAAATACTAAACATTAATGTTAACTCTGTTGCATTTAAGATCTGTGGTGCTGTACCAGCTATTGCCACTGTTTCTGTATTCTGTCATGTGGATGGAATTCCAAATGCGCAGAAAACAAGATCTAGAAGGAAATCAAGCAAAAATCGTTGCTTTCCTTTTTTTTTCTACCACGTCTCAGTTGACTTCCCCAAATAACTAGCCGCATTAATCTAGATCTCTGTTCTTTTGAATCACTGTACTATGTCTGCTGTCCGGGAAGGGAGATGAATCCCCTTCTTTGGATGTCAGGACAGAGGGATGGAGGGAACATGCCCCAGTACTAATCCACGTTGCTTTCTCTTCTTTGTGACTGAAGCAGAGCAAAGCTGAAAGAACCTACTTTCCAGGAGCTGTTGTGTTTACACATTCCCACCAGGTGGGGAAAAGATGCTTCAGGCTTTTGTTAGCACAATGATTTAGAGACAGAGTCTCAGGGACCTTAAAGGCCCTTGATACCAGGACCATAATGTTAATTTTCCAAATGAAATAGTCTTTCGTATTTGATACATAGAGAATGATGTCTATCTATCCTATCAGATAAATGTCAATGTCATATTAGAAGTAGCTGAAAGCAAGGGCTTATTATCATCAATTAACATGTCAGGTTTATGAGTGTAAATGGGAAGAGTTTCTAGCAATTATTCAGAACATGGCTTCTACTTTCAAAGAACTCATTTCAAAAATTATTTATGCTACCGTGAAGAATTATCATTAGATTGTTCACTTAGAACTTTCTTCTCTTGGTCTTTTTGAAGTTTTCTTAACTTTTTTTTTTATCTTGCCTTTTCTTTTCCTCACAACCCCCTTTCTATTTTCTCCTTGTATTGATTTTTATAAAGATTTTTTAAAAACCTTACCTTCATTGAATTTATGGCCTGGAACTGCAGCTTGCCTTCCATTTTTCTTTTTGATGTGTTCAATTCAGAATCATTAGCTCTCACGCGCATAGGCATGGAGGGGCCTGCGTGAAAGAGAGAGAGCAGCACTTGATGACACCACTGGGCTTTCCCCGTCTGCTTTCCGAATATGGAGAAAAGTAAAATCAGAATGATTGTGGACAGAGGAAAAGGACCCAGTGGCCTTCGTCCTGAATACATTAAGGACCTACTCCCATGCCATGCCCTTGGCTGAATCTTCCATGCTGTGCTGTAGAAACGATTTATGCATGTGAATAGGCTACAGAGAAAAATGGTCAATTAAGCTCTGTTTGTGATCCTCATGGTATTTCTTGTACTCCTCTCTGGAGATACATGGAGACATTGTGTTTCATGCCTTCAGTTGAAGTGTCTCCTCCCTCCCCCCGATAAGGAAGACGTTTGTCTTGGTGCCTTAGTTACATTTCCATCACTGTGGTACAGCACTGTGACTGGAAACAACCTGAGGAGGAAAGGGTTTATTTTCCCCATACAATGCTCAGGTATACTACTATGTCACTGCGTACAATGCTCAGGTATACTACTATGTCACTGCATACAATGCTCAGGTATACTATGTCACTGAGGCAATCAGGGCAGGAACATGGAGGCAGACGCTGAAGCAGGGGCCTTGGAGGAGTGCTGCTTATTGGTTTGCATTCCATGGCTTGCTCAGCCTGCTTTCTCATACACACCAAGATCACCAGCCAGGAGTGGCACCACCCATGGTGATTTGGTCCCTCCCACATCTAATACTAATTGTAAAAGTGCACCACAGGCTTGCCCACAGGTCACTTCACTAGGAACATTTTCTCTATTGAGAGAACCTCTTCCTAAATGACTCTATTTTGTGTCAAATTGAAATAAAACTGACCAGGACACTAGACATAGGTGTATTCTACCCTTCCACACTTTCTGGCATATACCAGTGCATCTGTGAGCCCTGTCTTGGGAACGCACCTCCTAAATGATCTTATATAAGGAAAGGTCTTCTATTTTGAATCTTGTTGTTGCTAGGTAGCTATCCTATTAAATTTTTAAATACTAAGAGCTATAAATAACATTTTCTCCACTCTTTCTTTTACAATTATCCGAAGTATCCACACAACCTGTTTCCACATTCAGAGAAAAAAAAATATTCTCAATGATAGGTGATCTGAAGCATATGCTATCGTGTTAGTAGGCTGGGAATGCACAGTAGTATTTAATTAAACAACCAGGCTTAATGTTTTATTTGAATTTTACCTTTTTTGTTTTATTTACTTTATTTGTTTAAAATTCAGGCATCTTTTTGCAGCAACTCACATGGTCTATTGATGTTTGTGGCAGTACAAAGCAATGTTTGTATTATTTCAAATATTGTCTGTGTATTTTCAGTAAATCCCACAGATCAATGTAATCTGTTTTGACTCTGCAGCATCCTGGAAACCCCACATGCTTTCCTTGACAAAAGGCAGGAAGAAGTGATAATTTGCTCCCCAACTAGGCCACTTAATCCTCACAACCAATCTTCCTCCCTACAAAATTTCCCTCTGCAGAAGGAGCTAATATTTGTATCTGATGGTATAAAAGTGCCCCACCTGTTTTGTAAAATATTAGACTATTTTTTCACTAATGCCTATGGAGTTTAAGTCTCTTTGCACCACTCCTTCTATATGTCTTTGGTTGAGAACTATAAGAAAACAATGTCTTAAAGTACCGCAGTAGCTCACAATGCAATTCACAGAGTCAACATCGAACAAAAATGCTTAATAAGTGCATTTTGATGGTTTTTAAAAATTTACGTTTTAGTGCTTCCTTATCATAGTTTCTTTATATATTTAGTGTGGAGGGTATATGTTCATGTATGTACACCTATTCATGTAGATGTGTGTGTACAATCATGTATTTGTGTGGAGGTCAGAGGTCAACTACAGGGTT
Organism: Cricetiscus sungorus; assembly: GCA_030556225.1. Taxonomy (NCBI): domain Eukaryota; kingdom Metazoa; phylum Chordata; class Mammalia; order Rodentia; family Cricetidae; genus Cricetiscus; species Cricetiscus sungorus. The sequence continues at coordinate 7,222,822 of JANBXA010000372.1, forward strand.
TTTCTCAGTCATTCTCCACGTTATGTTTTTGAGACAGGGACTCTCACTGAACCTAGAGCTCACTGTTTTGTCTAGACTAGCTAGTCAACAAACCTTAGGGATCTCCCAGTCTGTAGCCCATAGTTCAGGGTTTGTAGCTATTTGTCTCTGGCCTGACTTCTAGTCAGGTTCTGTGGACCAAAGCTCAAGTCCTCATACCTGACCGGGAAACAATTCACCCACTGACTTAGCGCCTCACTTATTTATTTATCTAATTTAATTTTGAAAGTACTATCAATCAAATTCAGAGTGTTGTATATGATAGGCAAATGCTACCACTGTGTTATGTTCGCAGCTTCTAGAATCTTTTTGTTTAAATTAATGTGGGTTTGTATTTTAACTGTAAATGGTTGCCTGCTTGAGATACGGCGAACAATAAGACACAGAAGATTATATGGTGAAAATGCCTTAAATGGGCAGAAATGGAGATGAAACTCAGTGCATGGCTGAGTCTTTAGCACAGTGCTTCTCTACCTTCCCAGTGCTATGACCCTTTAATATGATTCCTCATGTTATGATGACCCTCAGCCATAATATTATTTTTGTTGCTACTTCATAACTGTAATTTTGCTGCTGTTATGAATTGTAGTGTAAATATTTTTGGAAATAGACAAAAGGGTCAAGACCCATAGGTCCAAGGTCTTATTCCTGCAAATGTGCTGCTCTCTCTCTCTCTCTCTCTCTCTCTCTCTCTCTCTCTCTCTCTCTGACACACACACACACACACACACACAAAGCACATTTTGAATATTAACTAATTCTCAGCCTGGGGCTTTCTTATTTTTTTGCGAGGCTGATTTATTTTTTAATTAAAAATATGTTAGCAGCTTTGCTAGAGGAAATTATTAGACATAGATGCTAGAAATGAGAGTATTGAAAAGCAAAGTCGTCTTTGCTTTCTGGGCGCTTGTCTGGGTTGATGATTTGCCAGGAAACCTAAAGGATGAAATGCCAGAAGGGACTGACCTGCAGTCTCTCCCCAGAAAAACAACACACATTACAGTGCTGTCTAGCCTAGCCTCTGACCTCACTCTGTTCCTGGGTAGCAGACAATGCTGTCTCACTGAAGCAAGGTGTTGGCAAGCACCCAGTTTGCCTCTCTCCCTCTCTGCACCAAATGCTTTGAATCGGCTGCTGCTGAATTTGTGTTATTTGCTTCAGTGCCTTGCCTTGGCAACTGCTCCCTGTCTTTATTGTTAAATTTAGTGTGTTGATCGTGTTTTAATTTTAGTTTTCAGCATGCTGTTTAACATTTCTACCAGTGTAAACACTACCGGCTAAGTTGATAATTCTCTCCGAGACAGATGCTAATAAAGTTTTCACCCAGTAATGTGAAAGTCTTCGTTTTTGCATATTTAAATTTTCGTAGTTCTGTTGGGGGGAAATAATTGCTCTCTGTGATCTTGTCCTTTGCTAGACTGCCAGGCAAGGCACTTGCTTCTAATGCTTAACTGTGAGAGTCAGCTCCTTGTTCGCATTCTCTGCATGCTAAGCCCCAGAGATCCCAGCAGACTCTGCTCCTGTATTCCACAACACACCTTATTGATCTCCCCAGTTTTATTGTACCAGTTGGTTGTTTTCCCCAGGAATCCCTGCTGGCAGGTCCCTACAGGATTCTGGCTACATTCTGAATTACCTACTTAGCAGGAATTTCTCAAGCCTGTGTAGTGATTCTAGTGACCTGAAAGGCTGGCTCAGCTATGCAGTCCTGCTTGGGAGCTGCCATTCATTTCTGGTCCCCTCAGCTTGGTAATCCTTGTCTTTGGTATCATTTCTGGGTAGTTTGTGTAATGTATGCATCTAGAAATAACATCACAGGAACACTTTGAAAGTATTTATAAAACCAAATCTCTTCACATGGCAATGACAGTGTTTTTTTTTCTCTGAAAAATAGGACTCGTGAAAGAACATGTTACATTATAATATCTGTACCCCATGACTGCTTGAATTTGGATTTATTAATTTTTTTTTCTGTTTTTCCAATATGCCTTGAAATGTCATATGATAATTGCACATTGTTGCAGGGTCCAGTGTGACATTTCAGGACTCGGGAATAATGTGCAGCCTGTGTGGGATGTGCCATCGGTTACTGTTCACAGTTCCCATTCTAGCTTAGTCCCCAGCTAGAGCACTTGGTTTTTCTGTCAGCCTGATTAAGTGCTTGGTAACCGTAGCTCTCCACCAAGTGCTGGCTCTGTAAATAGTGTGAAAGGGTTACCAAGCTTGTTTTCTTATTGCACAAAGCACATTTGGAAATGATGTATGTTTATGGAAGAAAGACACTTACTTTTGCCTTCTTTGTCACAAGATAACTTACCATTTAGCAAGTAGGACTGTGGCTCTCAGTGGCACCAGAGCACTAGACCCGGGTCCTACAGAGCAGTCCTTGCACTAAGACTACTTCTGTCCACTTCAAGCTGCTCAAACATGGGAGCTCTCCCTCTTCCGTTATGAATGGCACCTGACTTCAACATGTTCTGCCCAAGTATAGCACAGATTCCTCTCCCTCCCCATCACTGTGCTGGAAGCTATGGCATCTAGGATACCATAGGATGGAGAAGTGAATAAGTTCTCTGCCCACAGAGGACACAAAATAAAATGTTCCCTGAAACCCCCCCCCATGGCCCTGCAGACTCCTGACCCTTTGGCAACTCGTTCTCTTTTTTATAATCCTTAGGTTGTTTGCACAATTATGAAATTATAAAATGTGGAGAATTATAAAATTCTCCAAACAGCCTAAGAAAGATGCATGTCCATAGGTACAGGGAAGGACTGGATAGAGTCTATTATTCTTTTCTGCTGACTTTTTTGTATTTTGTGAGTGTTCTTGTTGCTGGCTTTTGTTGCTTTGCTTTTAAAATTTACATTTAGTAAACATACGCACATACACACAAACAAAACAAATAAATAAAATTTAATTAAAACTATTAATTCTGTAGCCTTTTCATGCATGATTGTTCTTTTTACATATATGGAATCACAAGCACTAAGCCAAATGATGTTTTTGTTTTGACTTTACCAAGAATCTGGCTTTACCTAACTGTAGCACATCTCCTGACTGCTTGAAACAAATCAAACAGCCAATTGGCTCTTATTAGCAGTTGAAGCATGTCACATGGCTTTGTCATTTCCTGGGTGGGCTGAGGGTGACAGTTACCTGGATTCCTGAACGGCTGCAACAGCAATTGACTCACATTTAATTTGAAGCCTTGGGATTTTCTTCTTGTTTGCTGGACTAGGCTGTATCATCCATCTTCCTTAAGTGTGTCCTGCATTTTGGACTGCAAACTGCACTTGCCCGTGAGGGCTTCTGAAATCAAATTTGTTATTCTTTTTATCAATGGAATTTTTATCTGATTGTAATACCTTTTAACCAGTAGAAGAAAATGCTTATGGTAGAGGATCTACACGTTAAAGTACATTTATTTAGTAAAGATTGGAATAAGATTTAGTTGTACTGGTTTACCTAAGATATTGTGAACATTTAATAAAATTTGAATGAGAACTCAAAACTGGATACATGATTATTGCTGTATCTCCAGAATCATTCAGCTGTGGTTTAAAAGGTCATGCCTGGGTTTCTATGTATGCTTTTAAAAGTCTGATATACACATACCAAGATAGGGAAGGCATTTAATTAATCAGGTTTGATCATTTTTTTTTTCCTAATCAGAATTGTGCTAATAGTCTCTTAGTAGAGGAAAACATACTAAAACACCAGGACCAAATTTGTTTTGTATTTGTAATAAATTTAGTGCTTTTAAGTCATGCATCCAATATCTATTAGCTTAACTTCTACTATATGCAAGACACTGTTCTAGGACTTTGAAAACATGAACAAATAAAAAGGATTGAGAAACCTGCCTTCCAAGTGGCTTACCTTTCTAGTGAATCAAGACAGATACGTAGTAATCAATAGAATATTATTTTAGTATATATATATATGTATATATATGTGTGTGTTTATATATATACATATATATATATGTGTGTGTGTGCGTGTGTGTGTATACATATATACCTTGCACACATATATACTTTGCAAATGCATTATATAAAATGTAAGAATTCTGTGTGTAGTGAATATTATATAGTATATCATAAAGTAAAATGGAAAAATAAAAAAAATTGGAATTAGGTGAATGGAAACTGAAGTACGAAATATTGATGATAGTAGTTTAGCTCTAGTTCACCAAGAAAATGGAGGATTTATGAGTAGAGGAATTGTATAGGGGGAACATCCATGTTCTTGGAGGAGAGGGCAGACAAAAGAAAGCCCCATGTTCATAGCACAGTGATGAAGCTATGGATAGCTGGAATGGATGATAAGGAAAGACTTCTAAACGACTTCTGAAAGATAAAGGACCCTATTATAGGGGCCTATGGGCTAATAGAGGACATTAACATAAATAAGCACAGGCCATTGGTGGCTTTAAGGAAGTGTGATGTGATCTGACTGATACTTTAAAGCCTCTACTTGTTTAAAATTGAATGTGAAAGAGAAGGAAATCCCAGAAAGAACAAAGGAGAAAGTCTTAGGGGCTTGGATCAGAAGGATGCTAATAAGACACAGGAATTGTTCTGTTTCTGAAGATAGAGAGAACCAGCCACAGGACCTGTTGACAAGTTTCTAAGGTGCTGGTGAAGCAGGAGTAGAAAAGCAAAAGTTGAGATGTGGACACGTGAGCTTAGAGTGTCCACTATAGAAAGGATGGAGATACTGGGGAGAGCGTTAAGTCCGGGAAAAGGGTGGGATTCAGGAGAGCAGCGCTGGCACAGATTGCAGTACTTCGCAAGGCCAATGGTGGGTACAGCCATGTGAGTACACGAAATCACAAAGAACTTATCAGTGGAAAAGGTAGTTGAGAATGCAAATTGGAGGTAAAGACTTAGGACTGTCCAGCAAGGCAGGAGGAAACACAAAAAGGAACAAGGGAACAAGGGAAGCAATAAGCAACAAGGGAAGAGTAAGTGGCTCTAAGGAGAAAGCAATTGGTGTCAGTTGTTTCTGTTGGAAAGTAAATGTGGACAATTAGTCGCTGAATTTGACATCATGGGAACTATGGGTGCTCTTGGTTTGTGCATTCCATTGGTCAGGTAGAAATAAAATCTGACGTAAAGATGTTTTTTGGGGGGGATTGTTTTGTTTTGTTTTAAAGAAAGTGGGTGGAGAAGAGCTAAGGTGTTCATTAACAACTATTTCATGGAGTTTTGCTGTAAAAGAAACCCAAGAAAGGAGGAGCAACTACTGCGGAGATTATATGAGCAGTTCTTCCTTAAAATAAAAGAGATCACAGTGTTGTGAGACAAACCATAGGAAAGAAAGTCAGTGGCCAGGGAGAAGAAGAGCGGCCCTGCTCAGTGTCCTGAGAGGGTTAGATGGGCGAGATCTAGCATATTAGGGAAAGGATAATGTATTTGACATTGAAGAATGAAAGCATCATAAGCCAAGTTCAGCATTGTAAGTACAAGGAGAAGACATTTGGATATATTGTCATTTTTTCTTCCGATTTTGAATATCCACCCACATCCATCCATCCATCCATCCATCCATCCATCTATCTATCTATCTCCCTCCCTCCCCCCTTTCTCTCCCTCTGTCTGACTCTCTCTTTTCTCTCTTTCTCTATATAGCCCCAGCTGTCCTGAGTTTCAATGTATAATTAGAAATGACTTTAAATTCACAGACATCCTCCACCTGCCTTTGCCTTCAGAATGCTGAGATTAAAGACATGTGCCATCATACCTGGGTAGATTATAAGCACAGACCACATCTTTATTATAAACCATGTGAGTATGGTGTTCAGAATAGATCTTGACACATTAAATAGGTACTTAATAAATAATTGCCAATTGACTGGTTATGTAAAGGGGTTATCTTCCTTCCTTCCTTCTTTCCTTCCTTCCTTCCTTCCTTCCTTCCATTCCTTCTTATTCTCTTCAGTGATTCTTAAATTTATCACAATAAACTCATTTTCATTTGAAGGAAAAAAAAACATTGTTAGGATTCCAGAGACCCATATTTGGTGGTTTTAATTGAAAATGTATATTTAAAAAGTTCTGCTTGGCTGATTTGCTCAATAGTCAGTGATTCTGAACCAAATATAAGTAGGAACTAGATGCTTATAATGTGTCAGGGCTTCTCAGTTATAAATGTCAATGTGTATTTTGACAAGGAAACCGAGGCCCAGAGATATCAGTTGTCTGGGCTGAAATTGCAACATAGAGAGGAACACCGGGCTTGAATGTTTGTCTAGGTCTGTGGCTTTTCTCCTCACTGTCCTGCTTTCCAGGTCTGTGTGTGGCAGTGTTGATATTCACAAATGCTACCAAAAAGCCCAAGGCAAAGTTTTCTTTGAGTAATTTATGTGCCAAATAATTCCCCAGTCATGTAATTTCAGAACTGTTTTCTAAGAATTTTACCCTGACTTAAAGAATACATTTATAAATAGTACCTCTTTCTTTTAAAAATGCACACCACACCAGAGAGAACTCAGAGAACTTCCCTCAAATGACACCACATGTAGCCAGATTAATTTCTTTTTGTCTTTCTTTTTGATAGGTACCTGTCTAGTATGTGGAAGGGGGTGTAATTTGGGACTCTGGAAACTATCGGAGAACAGAAAGTGAATTATTTATGCGTCTTTGCAAAGATGGAATTCCAACCATTTTTGATATATTTTGATTTTTTTTAATTATATAAAATTCAGTATGTTTAATAAAAATGGAGTTTCCCCTATGTTTTTAACTTTTTCTCCCCCTACCCTTTGTTAGTGTTTGATATGTTTCTTTAAACTTTATGTGCTATCTTGGTTTTCTTTCAGTTTTGTGGCATACCTAGGAAATGATTTCATTTTCATATCCATAGAACCTCCTTTATTAGGGTGCACTCTTTACTTAACTATTTCCATGTGGAAGGGCATCTGAATTTATTTTTACATTTTCATTGTTATAAATAGTATTACAAGAAACACCTACAAGAGACTATGTCCCTATAAATTGCTGGCCAAAAGACCTATGTATTGAACAGCTATGGCAGACAATGCCAAGTTAGGAACTAAAGCTATCTCTTCAAAGATGTTGTCAATAAAGAACCTGTTGTCTACAGAACATTGCCTCCCCTGCCTGCCCTGTCCTGAATATTTGGAGTCTTAATATCTGCCAGTCCACTGTGTTTTTTCCCATTGATATGTCATGAGTATATTATGTCAGAAACAGAAAAATATGTTTATATCTTTATAAACATATAAGAATATATGTTTATATTTTATGTCAGAATTTATTGAATAATAATGAATTCATAAGGTACAGTGGTTTTAATGGCAGCAATTGACCAGACACGTTCACTTTCCATGATAATACCAGCAGAAGTCTTTCATTCCAATCTTTATTGCCAATACTATATTATTAACTTTCATATGGAACATTAGATATCACAATACATATATATGTATATATATACATATATGTGTGTGTGTGTGTGTTTTTAACAGAGTGAATTTAAAGAGTTATAAGGCCACAGCAGGACTTGAGGTAGCAAAAGTTCTGAGAAGCAGAGAAAACAGAGATGTAAATATAGTCTGCGTTGGTATAACAGAAAAGATAGTTGAAAAGGGAAAAGACATTGGAGAAGGTGTGCCAACTGTGAGTCAGGTCACACTGGTCACAAGTGAGAGAGCGAAGCTGCAGAGTTGAGTTCACAGTCAAGGGAGGAAGAATATGGCCAAGTGTATTTTCTGTTGCCTGATAAACCACCATGACCAAAGCAATTTGAGGAGGAAAGGGTTTATTTTATCTTACAACTACCAGAGATCAAGGCAGGAATGAGAAAAGAAGCTGTGGAAGGCAGTTGCATACCACCTTGATCCTCATCCTAGGACTACCTGCTCAGGGATGAAACCATCCAGTGTGGTGGGCCCATCCACATTGATCATGAGCCAAGAAAACACGATATAGTTCTGACTATACGCTAATCTGGTGGGGGTATTTTTCTCAATGGAGGTTCCCTCTACTCAGGTGACTGCACATTGTATCAAGGTGACAACCAAACCAAACCAAACCAAACAGCAGCAGCAACAACAACAACTAGCCAATACATAGCAGGACTAACAATTAGCCAATACATAGCAGGACTAACTAGTGCTGACAAGCATGGGTGGGAGGGCATATGACAGGTCCAGACAAATAAACCGGAGGACGGACAGTAGGGGCTGAGCTGAGCTGGAGCTCCTGGGGTAGTTAGATTCCTAACACCTTGATGCACATACCAGGTTGTCAGATGGCAGGTTGGTGAATCCATTGCCATTACACTGTTAGGTGCCCAACACTTTATGGGTTTCAGCTGAGGGAGTTATACTCTTTCCTTTGTCTGATGCTATCAAGAATTTCTTAGGCTTAGTTCCCCCAACATGATTTTTAACATGTCCATGTCTCCCTAAATTCCCATTTCCACACAACAAATTTATAGGGTATCACTCTTTCTACTCCCAGGATAAGTCACTTATCTGCCTGTGCTCCATGGGTGGTGGCAGGCAGATGGTGCTGGCCGTGTACATGTCAACCCAGGTCACCCTCCATCTTCAAAATAGAGTCAAAAGCTATTTGTTAGATAGAGTCATTTGGGGCAAGACACAGTCTGAACAATCACACCATAAGGAATGATTTTGAGCAGGGCAAAGCCTGGCTGGTTAATATCTTTCACTTTCAATTCATATTTCCTTGTTACTAGATAGGATCGCCATTTCATATGTGTGTTGACAATTTGGAATCCTTTTTAAAGCAGTCACAAGAAATTCAAAAGATGTCCAATTTCTCAAGGATCTTCCTCGTTAGCATCACTGAAGCACTCCGGTCTGTATCTTAATTACTCAAAAAACAACGTACGTGTAGGTCATTGTTATTCAAATAGGAAATATTGCTATTGTGAATGTTGTTTTCTTGACTATAAAAGAAAAACGTGTCAATCACAAGGGGGAAGAATGATTAAACTGTAGAGAAACCAATAAAGAAGACCATTAAGAGCATGGTTAAGAAAACTGTTGATCTACTGGCTGTGACCTGAAGTAGTCACTCTGAACACTCTAGCACTGGTACAGATGTACTTTACCAGATAGATACTCAAGTGTTTCATTTCACACAAATGAGAAAACATCATACAGGTCGTTTTGAAGCCTCAAGTGTTTAAATACACATTTACTCTGCTGTTTCTCTGAAAGTAGCGTGTGCTTAGGATAAAACCACTTCTGCTGTGTGAAATGCACAAGGCTCAGCCCCACTTTGTCTTTGTGGAAACTAATTTATGGTGTGCTGTTACTTCCTCAAAAGCTGTCAATTACTTGAGTGCCATAGAAGCATTTAGGGGAGTGGTTCTCAACCTTCCCAATGCTTCCATCCTTTAATACAATTTCCTCATGTTGTGGTGACCCCAACCATAAGATTATTGCGTTGCTAATTAGTAACCATAACTTTGCTACTGTTATGAATTATAATGTAAATATCTGGTATGCAGGATATGTGATATGCAAGGCTGACTTGTTGAGAACCTCTGATTTAGAAGGACAACTCAAGGAATAGTGAGGTGGGAAGTCTCTTGAACTCTGTATCAGGAAGAATGACTCAGTCTCACACTTCCTGAAGTTACCGTGGTTAGAATGTAGCAGGGGGATTTAGCATGATAGGGATCTCACTTTCTGTCATTTGCTAACATTAAAGTCAAAACTGGTCATGGGTTAACTTGAATCTGGGTTATCCCCAGTTATCCATTTAACGATATATATCTTATGAGGCAGGAGAGAAAGGCGGGGGAATTCTGGGCACAGGTGAAGGAAAAGAAGGTTCTTAGAATCCAGTTGCAGCATCTTGCCAGCAGAGAAGAGATCAACCCCATTTACAGAGAAGCACATGCGCAACCCTTTGTACAATCCCAGTGGCTCCTGGTTTTATCTTTTCATCTCCTAATCCCATCCAAGGCATTGCAGAGCCACACATGTCAATTACCTCTGTTAGCCAAAGAAAATAAGGAAACAAATTATAACAATGAAACAAAACAAAACACCAAAAATAAAACATCTTTTCATAGCAGTCTTACCACACAACAGAACATACAGAGCCTGAGAGGTGGCTCAGGAGATAAAGTGTCTTGCCTTCAAGCCTGAGAACCTGGGTTCGATCCCAGTGACCCACATGGTAGAGAGAGCGAACCAACTCCATCAAGCTGTCCTCTGGTGGCCACATTTGTACAGTGCTATTTGCAAGACCATGCATACACAAAAATAAAAAAAATCATAAAAATTTAGTGGTGTATATGGTTAATACCAAGATAATTGCCTATACTCTCTGCTGAGCGCATCCCCAAACTTGAGTATAACTTTCTTCCATTCTTTGGGGAAGGGCATACCTCGACCGGGGGTGTGTCTGTAGTTGTGTGCCACAGTCCTTTCTTTCTTTCTTTCTTCCTTTCTTTCTTTCTTTCTTTCTTTCTTTCTTTCGTTCTTTCTTTCTTCCTTTCTTTCTTTCTTTCTTTCTTTCTTTCTTTCTTTCTTTCTTTCTTTCTTTCTTTCTTTCTTTCTTTCTCCCTTCCTTCCTTCCTTCCTTCCTTCCTTCCTTCCTTCCTGCCTTTCTTTCTTTCTTCCTTTCTTTTTTTTTAAACCCTCATGCTTATACCTACATCAAAAATCTTAATAAAATCTCCAACTTTGTTTTTTCAAACATAAACCAGGTAGTCCTGAAATATTTTTCTGCACCAAAGTCCCAAATACTGATTTGGTCTATGTCTCTGGAACTCTAGGGGGATCCTCGGGCTGTTGAGTGGAGAAGCATGGAGCTTTACCATTGTACAGGCATCTTATAGCTAGATTAATGCAGGGAATTAAGTTATTTTTGCTGTCCTATCAAGAGATACATAGCTATACATACGCAAGAGTAGACAATACACCAGGGCTGTTTTGATTAATTTTTTAAGTGGCATAAAAGGGTCACATTTAATCTTAGATACTGTGGTCTTTCTGTCAACTTAGTTGTGGACAGGGTGTGTTGAAATAAAGAATTGTGTCAAAAAAAAAAGAACACAATCCATATTCATTGATTCTTCAGAACTGTTCTGTTAGGGATTTCTATTCTGGGCTGTGCAGAAAGGAAATTAACATTTTAAAAGAATCGTTATTTTACCATCACTTTTAACTACCACCTTTTTGTTATTTTCCTAGAATAATTTTTTTTTTTTTTTTTTAGTAAAGAGAATGATAGCTCACAAAAACCTGCTTTTGAATTCTTGGCTACTTTGAATCTGACTACTTTATCTACTCGTAACTGAAATTTCCCTAGAAACCCCGAAGGTGTGATTCAAGGGTGTGATTTATATTGTAAAGCTGACTTCATTTCCTATCTACACAAAGATTGCATAGATAGGGCACCTAAATCTCAGAGTTCTACGTAATATGGCAAATATTAGAATGCTTCTTTTTTTCTAATATGAAAATATAATTGCTTCTCTGACATTCACAACTGAAACCTATTCATTTATCATGGGAATGTATGAACAATACATGTAAATTCAAAGAGACCACTTGGAAAGTTTTAAAACTATAAATCTATAGTTAGTGAGTTCTGCTTCCTCAATGGTGAAAGCCTAAGATTTTAGTATTGTTTCAGCTGACTTAAGAAATACACCCCAGGTTTAACCAGACCCTAATTTTAACGTAAATGTAGCAGTTCTCATTTGCAGAAGACAGTAGGGGTTTCCCTGAGCTGTGACAATTCCTTTTATGTCAGTCCATTTATATCTTTACGAAATTGCTGAGACACACATCTCACTAGCATTCAAACTGGGAAGAACTGAAGAGGCGAGAAATACAACACAATCCGGCATGACAGACAGCTAGAGACTAACCACCCCCCTTTGCTTTCTTATTTTATTTATTTAGTCATAAAAGCGCCAACAAGGCCACCCAGGTTCTAGGATGAAAATGAAGATTCATTGTAGGGCAGCTGAAGGGGCTTTCGGCCTTGTAACAGTCCATATGGTACTGCCCGTGTGTCCTTTCACATTTGTACTGATGTCTGGAGATAATCGCCACAGTGACCTTGGAGATGTGGAGGGAGAGAAAAGCTCTCACGGCCCTTAGTTTTCCTTTAGTCTGCCTCTGCTCACCAAAGAACCTTAGCATCTCAGTACAGGAGGCTTTCAAAACAGTCATCAATTACATGGCCATTATGTGTGCATGACCTTGGGCATTCTGAATTCATCTGAAATCCGTCCCCATCTTGAGCAGAGACTTGGGATAGAGTGAAATGATAAACATTCTTCTCAGATCTGTGTTGCTCACTGATAATGACTGAGGGTGGAGGGCAAGGACATTAATAAAACCCTCACACTTTCAATATGGCATTTCATGCAAAAGACAAGAGAAAAAAAAGGAAGGGGAGCTCAAAGCAGATGCCAAAAGGAAAGCAGGAAAAATGTTACTTTGTAGAATGTTATAATGAATACTACCCTGTTTTAGAGAGAATTCAATTTCTCAGTGAGCCTGTGGATGAATTATGATGTGGTCCTGTGGGAGACGGAAATATCAAGGGGAATGGAGTGGACAATTTATTTTGAATAGACTGGGAATTGTATTAACGGCTCAATTAAGTGCCAATGGTTTAGAATTAGCTGAGTCATTGTCTTCCTGGGACAAATAAATTCTAGCTGTTGGAATTTGCTTTATGTTTCACATAAATGTGAACTAAAATGGGCTTACATTGTTCCAGTTGACATCAGAACAAACCCAGAGCACCTTCGTTCAGGAGTAGAAAGAAAGACCCATTCATTCATCCTGTTTCCCGGAGCACTGTCCAGGCACAGATTCTCTTGCGTTCCTATTTCTAGGCAGACGAAGATAGATGTTTTCCATTGGATGAATCTGGCCCAGTCTATGCTGTGTGTTGCCCATTGTTCACTGCCTTACCTTCTTCTGCCTCTGCCTCTGCCTCTGCCTTTTACAGCATGTTCCCTGACCCTATCAAAAGGAGCCTACCACCAATCCTTAGGTAGCAAATGTTTCCTGAGGCTACCAAGAGCAGCCACTTAATAAAAACATGGAGGTCAGCTTTTGTGAAAGCAGACTCCAGTTGTTTGCCTTATTGTTTGATCTCCCTTCCTGCACCTCCCCTCCACTCTCACATCTGAAGCCACTCCCTTACATCCACCTTGTACCTCAGTAGCCTTGCGTCTGGACACCTATTACCACCCATTACTAGGCTCTCATTCTTTGACTCTAAGTCATCCTTGGCTTACAGCTACGTTCCAAACTCCTTGCCACACATGTGTTGAGATCTCCTGCTTGCTAAATACCTTCCTCACTGGCTCTCTCCCAGCACCGAGCTATGTATTCTGTTACATATTCTCTCCATCTCAATATGAGCCTATAAAAGAATGTTGAATCAGAAGTCTTCAAAAGTCCCCACTAAGGGAATAATTATTTCCATGGTGTTTTACTTAGTTCCCTATATATTTTTTTTTCATTTTCCCTGTATACTCAAGTGCATACTGAGACCTCCTACTTTCTGTCTGTTTGCTGCCCCGCCCCATGTCTCTTGGTGCTAAACAACAAGCAGAGATGGGGGAATTTCCCATTAAAAACTCTCACGTGTGTCCTCTGTGTATCCAGCAGTGGCAGGAGGCAGTTTTGAGCCCCCTGCAGATCTTGATAATAGTTATTTCTTTCTAATTCTAGCTGTTCATTGCTAAAATAGAAAGCCAGGAACAGAGCAAGGGTGTATTCCCTGGGGAATCTAAACTGTGGCACTTCTTAACAAAGCAAAAAGTATGTTCCCTTGCATGTTGCTTTGCAAACTGGGAGGCCTTTCAAGGAAGTGCTGCATTACCATTCTGCCCCTGATAGCAGGAATGATCCTGTGGGGTCTTCCAAAGAGAACAGCTAAAAGCTTCATGCAAATTCAGACTATCGTGTCAACTTGTTCTCAAATGAGTCAGATCAGTCAGAAAACAACAACACTACAACAAACACACCAATAGAATTTGAAAAGTAGCTGAAGACATATAGAAATGCAGCAAAATATGCAAAGGGTGGAGGATATTTCTACGAATCCTAGCCGATCATTCACAGGGCATGATGCAACCTGTGGCCCAGCCTCATTGCTCCAAGAAGGCTTTTAAGAAGAGTGCTGTTCCCAAAACATGGAGAGCTCCTATAGCTGACCAGCCACACTCAGAAAATCTATGACCATTTCCTTTTCCTTATAGCTTTCATTCAGAAGTATGGTGAGCAGGATGGATCACATGTAAATGTGTTTTAAAAGAAAGACAAAGCTCTTAATTGTTTTTCAAAAGTAAGTAAATCACTTATTGAACTTTGACTCTTACTGGTTGATCCTATGCGAAAATAGTTGTGATCAAAACTTACCTTCTGATGTTCTGAACCCCACAGTGTCCAAAACCCCACAGCAATTTCATTCGGTAATCTGCAGAGAAACTGGCCTTCCAATCCATCAGAGTTCCCCCTCAATCAGTAAGGTAAGGCAAGCCTTGGGTTGGCAGTAGAAGTGGGTGATTGTCAGCTGTGGACATGGAGAGCGAAGGAAATCTAATTTTAAAAGTTTCATTATGAACTCCGAGCTCAGCAATCACTGTATATTCACTTTAATCTTCACCGCTCTGAAAGGCATAAAATATATCGCTATCTTTTCCCTAGTATCTGACAGACCTACTATTGTCCTGGAGATTTTAGCTCCATCTTCTGTCCCGTTTTCTCACATCCTGCCTTCTGGGATTCTTGGTAGTGTCAGTATCTTGTTGATGGTCCTTCCAGTGAAAATTTTGTTCTCTCTCTCTTCTTGTGCATGCAGCTTACATATCTTTCCATATCATTACTGTAGCCTGCTGTGAGCTCACTCTTAAGCAGCCCATTCCTTCCCTGCTACTCCTTTACCTTGCTAGCTCCCCGTTACTAATTATCCAACTCATATAATTCTTCAAACCTACTGGGGCGTGTGCAATGGATCCCACTACCTTTCTGCTCACATCTTCCTTCCCTTTCTAAAATCAATTAGGGTCTATGGCCCATCATTATAATAAACATCCTTAAAGTCACTGAGTTCTCTTTGCTCCTTTTTCTTGCCTATAATGCCTACACAGCATGACCCCATCCCAGTGCCAGTCCAACCCTTTGCACATTATCCACTTATTTTCTTATAACTGAACCATGCTGCAGAGAAGGACACAGCTTTGGTGATCTATTTCCATTCAAGTTAACTACCCAAAATTCAGCTAATCTTGGGTAGGAACATCAACCTTGTTAGCTAGATCTGCTCAGTTCTTCCCCATTCAAAAGCTTTTCTGGTACCTGTTCCCAGCACCCTCTCCTCATATGATCTGAGAAAATAGAAACAAGATAGATCTTAGTTGTCCTCTGCTCCCAGCCTCTCCTTTACACTCCCCATTATGAATTTATGTGATTCTATCCAATGCTGCATGCTCAGCATGTGCAGTAGATCTCGTTCCTTTGAACCTACCCCCAAACTCTGCTCTTCAAATTCTCCCCTCTCCTGAGCTTTCCTTTTGTCATATTATTTCTACCAGCATATAAGCACAATGATTTTCGCTTAAAAATGAAAAGTCTTACCCCCTCCCACCTACACTTCCCCGTACACCTTCTGTCCAGGGCTTGGCAAGAACACTAGAAAGGAGCTGCTTATATTTCCCTTACAACATCATCAAAACTGCTTGCCAAGGTCACAGTGCCCTCTGTGACTTTTAAAGTTAATTGTAAATTCTCAATCTTCTACTTATGTGACCCATCAGTAACTTCAGAGATTGCTACTGACTGCTCTCATGCTCAATGATGCTCAATGCCCAGGCTTTTTTTTTTTTTTTTTTTCGGATTTTGCAGTGAGCAAACAACTTAGTCTTCCTCCTTTCAGATTTTCTGTCTTGTCTCTCTTTTCTCTGCTGCTACTTCATTGGGGTGCATGGACCTCAGTACTCAGATTATTTTGAAGCCAATTTGTGCTACATGACCCTCTTTAAAAAAAAAAAAAAAAAGATTGTGTGACAGCAAGCTGAATCCTGTAGTCTGGAGACTTTAAATATGGTCACTTCCTGGAAAACTTTAGTTTACTCCTGGCATGAACTCTATGCCTTGCATATAATGAGTTGGATACAATTCCCCATTTGATGCCCCCAAGTCAATGCATCATAGATGTTCTTAACTTAGTGTGATCTAATCTGGATCCGTCATCTTACCTACTACTCAGGAAGCCTTGGCAGTGACTTCTAGCATCAGATGCTAATCATCCCACCGTGTAGTTGCACGGCTGACAAGACCTTGGATCTGAAGTGTCTACTCTCTGCCTACTCACCTAACACTCATCACATGATTTTGACTTTTTTTTCTTCAGTTTTGGATCAAACTATTTGCTTGACCATAGTGTGATCCAAGCCACCACTATCTTTATCTGAATGATTATAATTGCACCCTAACACTTCCTTCTTCTCTATATGCTCTCCCTTTGTGTGTCTGGAAGATAGCAGTGGTTGCCTTTAGCCCCATTCAGATCATTTACTCTTCTCCCCACTAGCTGTTTGACTCAGTCTAGCATCCTTGAGGTTTCAGCAGCCTCTGCGCTCTTTTCCTTGTTCACTAAACAGCCCATAGCTGCCTCACTTCCCATTCTCCACATACCAGCTCTTCCTCAAGAATGTCTTCATTCCTCGAGAATGTCTCACTCTTCTGCAATTGCTATTTCTTCTTTCTGAAATACTCCTCACCTCAGATATTCTTGTGACCTACTTCCTCATCTCCTTCAGGGCATTGTTCAGCTATCCCTGCCTATGATCATGCTGTTTCAAATTTGCTGGATACTTCTTGTGTCTCTGTGCTCCATCTCCAATCTCCAGGCACGATCTCCAGTCCCCATGCACTTTCTCCTAAACAATATACATAAACTAATAGTCAATGGTTTTTAGGACTTATTTATGTAAAAAAAAATTCTATGTCCAAAGAGTGCTTGATACAATGGGATGCTAAATGGGCAACCTCCCTTCTATAAATCTTGTTTAGCCCCTTCTCTCCCAAGCCCCCCCCACTTGGTTTACCTAGCATCTTCAACCATTCATGCTTGCCAGATAGTGGTCCAGGATCTGCAGCAGAAATGACTCAATGTACCTAGCTAGTGCTCTTGCTAATGGCAAAATTATAGTGGTTTTCTAATGCCCACATTCACCACCAGGTGGGAAGGAGCAGTTTGGTGCAGATCCCCCACTGCCTGGGTGAAACCTAATGCTCCAGGTCCCTATCTCACTCCTGATATCAGATAATGTGTGGTAAATAAGAATCTGGGAAACGATAGGCTGATGGATGTTTATTTGGGAAGAAATCACTTACACCAAAAACAGATGACCACTGCAGGTTCCTGTCCCAAGGATGTCTCCTGATGCTTTCTGTCTCTGACCAGAAAGTAAGAGCGAGAGCTGGGTTCCAGGACCCCAGACCTAGTCCCCACAGGTCATGCCCACACGTGTCCAGATGCCCCGATGGGCATGGTCAGTGCAACAGGTGAGGACGGGGTGGATATCTCACTACAGTTTTCAAAGGGAGAAGAGTTATTTTCCAACACAACTTGGGAAACAATAAGATCTTTCTCCCATTTCATAGATAGGTAGATTTTTCATAGATGGCTAGACATTGGCCATATAAAGGACTTTTCTTTTCAGATACTTGGAACAGCATGTGTAGTACCATGGAAGTATGCAGTTGCCTCTTTGATTCTCTATCATTGAGGAGTAGATTTTACAATGATAAGACATGGGGGGAAAAAAAACAGAGGCAATATGGTAGAGGTCCATGTTCTGTGAAGAGGGAGATCAACCAGGACTCTGATCCAGTTAAGCAAAGACTAGATTAGGGATGCTGTGGGATGTGTACAGGTGAGAAACATTTGGAGGAAAAATGACCATGGAGAGTAAATAAGTATAACTAGAGACAGGGCAGAACAGTGCTGGGAGTAGCTACCAGTGTCTTTGGAGCAGAAAATAAGGATGATGTTGCTGAGCTAGGATGGAGTGCTACACACAGGCATCAAACACTGACTCTGCGATGACCTGGGGAAACCCAAGTTGGTAAAAATAAGTCTGCATCTCTAAAGAGCAGCAAAGAGTATACCCGCAGACCACACTAGAAATAAGATGTAAGTTCAGACTCATCATAGCAACCAAGAACCAAAAGATAGAGAGATAGAAGACAACTAAGGGTATTTTTAATGTGGATGAGGGAAGGTGATGAAAAATAAAGACTAGGTCTCCAGAAACAATAAAGAGAGACAGTATGCATTTGGGAAATGTCAGGTTCAAAGGAATTGTGCTGGATTCATTGTAAAATGGATAGGACGCAGAACATTACAATCCTCAGAAACATGGGATATGAAGGGTAAAGCAATGGAGCCATATTGATATAGTGATGTGAAGAGAGCTCAGTTTTCTCTTCCAAAGAAGAAGAGAGGATATGATGTGGGTGCACGGGGATTGCCCACTGGCTGCTCCCATTGACCTGGAGTCAGTCAGTTGCATGGTTTTGCTATTCTCACTAATAAGCTAATATTCTCATTAATAAGCATCCACTTCTCGATCAGTCCCATTACATGTTACTATATGCCTTGGGAGATTGTAGGCTAAGAAAGAGTAGAAGAAGAAAGTTTGACATATGGAAACATGGCAACCTTTTAAAGCAAGGGTTGGCAACTCTGGTGATTGGCACAAATGTGTTCACTGTACTTTTGTATGGCCTTTAGACAAAATGAAATGGTTTTAAAAACAAAAAAAATGACATTTTAATGAAATTCAAATTTTGTTGTGAATACATGAAAGTTGACTATAGTGGGTTGCATCAATTTATATACGTAATTGACATATTTGTACATTTGTTTGCACACAGCTACTTTGTCATTACCTCAGAATTAGGTGGTCACAACAACTACCACATGCCTGGTTCATTAGGGAAAGACCTGGGTGGCCTCTGATTTAAAATACAACCCCTGCAAAAGGAGAGGAAGGGTAGTTCCAGAAAATGGGTGAAGGTGGTATTGAGGGTGTGCGAGGAAAGCTTAGCCTCGAATTACAAAGGATGTTTCAACCTAGGAAGCCAGAGGAAAGGCTGATAACATTGTACAAACACAGGCAGGTTTGTATGTGCCAGAGGAGAAAAGGGAGGAAAGCCTTCCCTGCCTCGCACCCAAGTTAAGGTGTTGAACTGTCATCGATCTTGTCATTCTAGAGGACAAAAACTGTCCAATTCATCTCTGCCCTCCCACAGCCTTCACACATGGACTTTCTTTCAGCCACTCTCACTAAATATTTAATTGAATCCCAGGTGAAAGTCTATTATAAGCACATTCCTAGAAACCTCTGCCCTTAGGGCCTTGCATTTAATTCTCTCACTATCTAGGTCTACATTTATTAAAGTTTGATGTTACATTTAGAGGTGTGAAGAAAAGGGAAGCCAGCTTCTTATTTAGTTCATTTTCGGTTCACTAAGTGGAGCCAATATAGTCAGAGAGAGTTAATATTCTTATTAAAATTGGCCTCTTTTTTTCCAGCGTGAATGGTTTTTATAAATCATTAAGAGTTTAGGAAACAGGTAATATAA